>OZ038517.1:10015871-10073371 GCA_964036315.1 Acanthosepion esculentum | reverse complement strand
GCTGATGCTAACCTCCAGGAGAGCAACTCATTGTGCCATCTTGGTCTTGCATTTTCCCCTGACATGAAGTGGAGTGATTTTGTTGAATTAATTGCTAGATCTGCTTCTATGACAGTTCACTGTGTCAAGACAATTTTTCTTGCCAGAATTCATCACATAATGCTATTACACCTGACCTGGCATATCAACTTCAATCACTTTTCCCATCAATATAAAGCAGCTTCCCTGTGCCTTTTCTATAAATATTTTCATGGCAATTGGTTTAATGAGCTCTCCTCCTTGGTGCCTTGACAGCATAAATTTAAATACGTGACTAGATTAGCAACTAGGTCTCATTAGTTTTGAATTAGCTAGATGTAACCGTAAATTCTATTCTCATAGTTGTTACCTGTCAAACTCTCTTCTGGTTTCTTGTTAGACTGCCACCTACAATCTTTAAAAATTTAAATGCAATGTCAATTGCCATTTTGTGTCTTCCTAAAACCTGTTCTTATATCATCCTTTCTCCTTACTAAAGTCGCCTCTGTTTCATTCATTCTTGGTGTCTTAGTGGCATTATCGCTCTTGTGTTGTAAATAGTAAAGCTGGATATACCATATAGAAAGTAAGAAGTAGTTTATTCTGGAGAATAATATGGTACACAATTGAGAAGACAGACTAATGTAATAAACAGTTAATCCTTAACTCCTCCCCCTCAGTAAGAGAGAGTGTTGTTTAAATAGTCTTAGACCAGTCCATCTTGTGGGGGTGTTCAGCTACTCCACAACAGTTGCTTTGTTTGGGCTGAAATGATAAAAAAAAAAATATAAAAATATACTTATATGTTCTTATGAAACTTAAATTACCTGCTGTCACTTTATATATCCATTTTCAAGATACCATGAAATTCTGGTTCCTGTACTATTTCAAAACCAGCATAGACATATGGTAGTGTATGGTGAGATTTGTTTTGTGGTGTATTTTTATTATATAATGTGTTTGGAGTGTCTTTTACTTTAGTCAGTACCAAAGAGTGTCCAGTTGAAACAAAAATGGTAGCACACATAAAATAGCCATCTTTTTTAGTAATTTATTTCCAGTAAAGGACAATTTTTTTCCAGGCCAGCACAGCCATGCAACAATGGTATCACAATGCAGAATTTAAAGTCTTAATAAATCCTGCCTATGATTTCATAGGTTACACAAACAAGTAGTTATACATAATAAACAGTTTTTATTTGTAATTCTTTTGTCTAAGATAACACTTTGAATAATAAATCTTTGTAATATTGCTTTGTATCTTAGAAAAAGTTCAATGGTAAGTTTGCAATTTTAATTTATCAACCAATGTCATTTTATTTTAATCTCAGCTCCATGTGACAGTCTATGGCTTCATTCTTATGATGTGGCTGCAGAGTTGGATGTCCAGTCAATTTATTGCCATCTGTTGACACTGCAAGTGTCATTGGACGCTTTGAACAAGAAGAAACATTTTTGGAACAATATTCTCTACTTGGGAATTATAATGATCAAGGTAAGGCTCATTTTCTTTGGGGACATTGGTCACCTACCTAAATCTGTCTCTGCAGATCACTGGAGAAAATTGTTCTTTCTAAATCTGGCTCTGAAGACCATCAGAAATAATTAGTCACCTTTCTAAATCTGTCTCTGTGGATCATCTGTAAAAATTGGTCACATTTCTAAAACTGTTTCCGTGGATCATTTGGGAAAATTGGTCACCTTTCTAAATCTGTCTCCATGGATCATTGGGGAAAATTCATCTTCCTAAATCTGTCAAAAATTAGTCTCCTTTCTAAATTTGTTTCTGTGGATCATTGAAGAAAATTTGTCTCCTTTCTAAATATGTCCCTGTGGATGATTTGGGAAAATTGGTCTCCTTTCTAAATCTGTCATTGTGGATCATGGGGGGAAAATTTGTCTCCCTTCTAAATCTGTCCCTGTGGATGAGTGGGGAAAATTGTTCTCCTTTCTAAATTTGTCATTGTGTATCATTGGGGAAATTGTACTCCTTTCTAAATCTATCGTAGGGGACCATTGGGGAAAATCGGTCCCCTTTCTAAATCTGTGTCTGGGGACCAGTGGCGAAAATCTATCTTTGAGATTAAAATTCATCTAAATAAAATGACAATAGATTGGTTAATTGCCCAACCTTCCTCAGGTGTTGGGTTCATCAGATGAATAGTTTGAAGTAAAATATTGTTTTTAACTATAACAATGTTTGAACTATAATAAAGGGTTCAGTTCGACATTCCAACCACCTGAAGAAGGCCAGAGCGTACAACGGACGAAACGTTGTAATAAATATGGAAACAAAGATGAGGACAGTAGTCCAAATAATGTAAATAATGTACATAATACCTCATCTCAGAAATATAGACAAACAATGTTTGAATCTACATTTTGGGGGCATTTTATTTTTAATTAATTTTTCTGTAATTTTTTTTTCTCAGATAGTACGAGTTATCATTATTTACATTTGCAGTAATGTTGTTGATCTGCGTGACATTCAGTGACTCTTGGACTGAACCCTTTATTTAATCTATGCAGATAGATTGTTCTCATTCTGCTATCTATGTCTAGGAATATCTCATCTCATTCCTTTTAATAGTGCTCAGTTAATAGCCTAGGGGATTAAAACCTTAGTTTATGAATTTAAAGATATCGTAATTGTGAGTTCAATCTCTGCACTGGGTAGTACAGATTTAGACTCGGTGAAAACATGACAGGCAATAAGTGATCAGTGCTAAGATGTCCCTAGGCATGGACGACAAGAAAGAGTTGAGGTCAAATTGTCTAACCATAATGAAATAAATATCACCTCATAACCTTTTAAGTGTTTGTTTTCTTTATAATAATGATTATTGATCTGTCTCTGGCATATTGCTTCCCATGGATCTATATCCTTTTGGAAATATCCATACTGATTACTAATATTGTCATTTTATATATATATAAACACACACACACTCACACATATATACACACACACACTCATATATATATATATACACACACACACATATATATACACACACACTCATAAAAATATATATATACACACACACACACTCATAAAAATATATATATATATATATACACACACACACACATAAAAATATATATATATATATATATATATATATATATACACACACACACACACACACTCATAAAAATATATATATATATATATATATTTATGAGTGTGTGTGTATATATATATATATATATATATATATATCCATACACACATATGTATATATTTTATAAGTAACATATATTTGATACATAAGTTGGAAATTAAAACCCAACCACCCCTAATCAAAATAGATTGAATTTTCCTTAATCTTAACAACTCAAAAATATTAAGATTGAGTGTGCTCATAAATTAAGTAAATTTCTTAGAAAGTTATTCCTAGCATTGCTTGACAATGGAATGAAACTCTGGATTTTAAGTTCAATTTTTCTAATTAAATTTACAATTTTAGTTTCAGTTTTGAAACTTAGAAATTTCTGTGTTTTGATGTAATCATAATTTGAAAAAAGAAAATAATTTTAATATTATCCTCTACTGTTTGTATAGAGCACTGTTTTTAGTTTTTTTTAAAATAAAAATAATCGGTAAGAACACCGGATTATAAATCTTACTGTTTTTTCTTTTATATATATATATATATATATATATATATATATATATATATAATCGATACTGTATTTTCTGTACCCAACACCAATATCAAGATACACCCACCTCGCCTCACCTGTGATAGCCATAACATAATCTACTATTTATTCTGCACAATATGTCCCAATAGTGTATATATTGGTGAATCTGGAAATAATTTTAGATTTCGCTTCAACAATCATAAACAAACCACATGTCAAAACAATCCTTATTCCCCCATAGCTGAACATTTTAATCAATCAGGACACTCATTAGACAACTGTAAATGTTTGATAGATTCTGATTTTAGTTTCACATACACATGCAAAAAAAAAGAAAAAAACTGGATTTTAAAATTAAATACATATAAACTAGGGTTAAATAAAGACTTGGGTATTTTAAATCTTTATAAATATTTCAATACTTAAACATTTTTTTAGATATAGTTAAAAAATCTTTTACACAACATCTAAAAATATTATTACACTTAGATTTATGTAAAAAATATTCGAACACAGTTGCATTCCATATCACGTGACGTCCGCGTCTAGCGACAGACGCTACTTGTAAACAAACCTCTAAAACCAGTTATTTCTGATGAAAGATTGTGGTCGATCTGAAATATCAAATTA
Organism: Acanthosepion esculentum; assembly: GCA_964036315.1. Taxonomy (NCBI): domain Eukaryota; kingdom Metazoa; phylum Mollusca; class Cephalopoda; order Sepiida; family Sepiidae; genus Acanthosepion; species Acanthosepion esculentum. Next base: position 10,069,075 of record OZ038517.1, on the reverse strand, counting down.
TATATATATATAAAAACTATAAATAAATACTTTTTAAAAAAAAAAAATGTTTTTTTAATTTACAATTTTTCTATATATACATATTAAGAAAGTATACGTGGCTTCTCATTATGGTGTGTATATATATATATATATATATATATATATATATATATATATATATATATATATAATGTGTGGCTTAAGTTCAAATATAGATTGGAATCTGACAGAATGATAGGATAAAGGATAAATAGGAAATATAAATTTAGCATGTTTCTCTTTCATTTTAGCTTCATCAGATGGAGGAGAAAAGCAAATTCTGTTATTTTTGTGTGTTTTTCTATTGGTTAAGCAAACCTCATGTATCTGTACTGTCAAACAGCATTTGTATGTATGCATATCATAATTCTAGTTTGTCTATGCAAGATTTGGATGATAATATGTAATCGTTTTGGGGCATTTAGCACAGCAATCTGTGGCTAGGTGCAGACACACATCCATGCCTTCAACCATACATACATACATACACATATGGGTTTACATGTGTGAGTTTGTGTGCAACTGTATGTATGTGTGTGAGAGTGTCATCTCAAACAAACACAGTAGAAAATTCTCCCCTACCAAACATAATCAAACACAAATAAGCTTAAATAAATCCATTTTTTAAAAGATAAACCAATTTGTCTGATGATCACAAAAGTGTAAAACTCAGAGTCTCAAGCTAATATCCATACAACTGAATATGTTAGCTCTGTCACTGATATTGAGCACTTTCCAATAAGTAGTGCACATAAATATATATATATATATATATATATATATATATATACATACATACATGGTGTCCATAAAGTTTGTGTGCACTTTAAAAAATTTATAACTGTATTTGTATTTGCGATAGAAATAATTTGTAAAAAGGATTAGAAAGAAGTAAATCTATATTTTTTAAGGTTTTATTGAAATTTTATTTAAGTTTCTACATGTCCTCCATCATTAGCAATACAAAGGGTAATACAATTTTGCAGTTCACGGAAAACATTTGCCAACTGATTTACAGTAATGCCTGAAATCACATTAGTTATTTTAGCTATACTTAAAACTAGGTACATTAAACTTTATAACATTTTTACAGATTATTTCTATCGCAAATACAAATAAAGTTATAAATTTTTTTAAAGTGTACACAAACTTTATGAACACCCTGTATATATATATATATATATATATATATTCCTTGTTAAATTGAATGTAATCTCTTTATCGTTTCCTGTCTGTAATGATTGTGTCTGTTTTGCTCTGTCCAGGTGTCCAAGTTGAGTAATGAAGTGAAACTTGAAGGAATGAAGGACAATGTCCAGTTGGAATGGTCAACCCAAGCCATGGAAACATTACTCAGCCTTGCCAAATATTTACCCTCACGCCAGAAATCTTCCACCCCACTTGTCTTAACTCCGTCTGCCACCATCTCATCTCCTCTTGAGCCAAAGTCCAATAATCTGTTCAACTTAAATTCTTTCATCTATACAATCAATTACAAAATGTCCAACTTGAATGTTTTCGCAGCAAATAATTACGGTGGTAAGCCTTCTTTTTTTTTTTCTCTCTCTTCATAATTCAGAACATTGCTTGCTTGTGGTACTTCATCATTTTTATTAGGGTGAGGATATCAAAAGTATTTTTTTGTTGCAGAGGTATAGAAAGGTAGTGGTAAATAGGGTGGGCAGTTGCCCCTAGGCGCAGATGTGATGGGGTGCAAATTTTTGCCCATCGAGAAATGTCCATCCATAGCTTAATGTAGCCATGAATACCAGTTTTGGAAAATTATGGAATTGTTTTTGCATGCAAACCAAAGTAAAGATATACGATATTGTATTTTTCGTTTTATAAGCTATGTTTAATAAATAAACAGAACATCTACATAAATATGAGCATCCACCAAAAATTTAAAGTGATAAAATCTGTCAGATTAATAAATAAACCAATTACTTCTTCAATATATATACAGTGTGCAGGGTCTGTCTATATTTCTGAGATGAGGTATTATGTACAGTATTTACATTAGTCGGACTATTGTCCTCATCTTTGTCGCCATATTTGTCACAACGTTTCGGCCGTTGTACGCTCCGGCCTTCTTCATGTGGTTGGAATTTCGAACCGAACCCTTTATTTCGATCACTGGGGTAGACTGTTCTAGTTCCACATGCCATGTTTGATGGATGTCAGTTATCAGTTATCTCCAGCTAATTTTCCCTCTGAAAGTTCTCCACTGCCTTAACCGGGTATTGAACTCACACTCTTTGGGTCTGTCACTGGATCTAACCAACGCCTTTATCCACTGATAACTGACATCCATTAAACAGGGTATGTGGAACTAGATCAGTTTACTCCAGTGATCGAAATAAACGGTTCAGTTCGGAATTCCAACCACCTGAAGAAGGCAGGAGCGTACAACGGCCGAAACGTTGTAATAAATATGGCGACAAAGATGAGGACAATAGTCCGACTAATGTAAATACTATACAGTGTGCAATGGGTAAATTACCACCATTTTATATTTTTAATTTCATGAATGTTCATTGTTTGTTTTCGATTTTGCTGACCACGCAGTATAGTAGGGCTCGTTGGATACTGAGAAAAAGCACACTATGACTCAATTCACTCTGCAAGAAATTTGGAAACGGCATGCTGTACTGCTTGGCATTCACACCGGAAGCTCCAATATAAACATTTCAGAGTGTTTGGATGTCAATATGATGACAGTGCAGAGAATTTGGAAAGAGTTGGATGAGTCTAATGGTGATTACAAAAGTTTTTGGAGTGATCACTCACAATGGCAATGTTATGCCTCCATTCATCTTTCAACAGCGCCTTAGACTCAACATGGAATCCTACATCAAGTGCCTTGAGGAGGTAGTGCTGCCTTAGACCAAGAGGGTGGCTGCTGGAAGACCCTATGTCTGACAACAGGACTCTGCACCATGCCACAAAAGCAGGCGAACCTAGTCACAGCTGTCAGGCAACTTCTGCGACCCCATCACCCTTTACATCTGACCACTTAACACCCTAGACTGCAATCCCCTTGATTATTGTGTGTGGGAGGCAGTTGAGTGAGAGACCCAAAAAACTAATTAACACCAAAGATAAACTGAAGTCAAAGATTATGGCAGCATTCACCAACTTAAACAAGGGGACAACCCAGAAGATTTGCAGGAGATTCTGAAGTCGTCTGGAGGCCATGGTTGAAGCCAGAGGTGATTTTATTGAATAAATTTACTCTTTAGTATTTCAAGATATTTTTGTGTAATTTTGGTAAATATATCTGTTAAAACGAGATGTCAGTATTATTTTCATTTTTGCTTAATTGAGATGGCAATTCATCCATCGCACCCTTATCGCAACCAATGAAAAAATTGTTCCGTTGATAAAAGCAGTTGGTGTTCTTGAATTGGGAAGCAGTTTATTTTTCTACCTCATCCGTTGACTTGTGAGTGAATGTTGCCTTGTGCGTTGGATTTCTCATCATTTACGTGTATTGGGATTTTTTACATTGGATCTGTGATCCGTGATTTTGACATTTCTTCATGTTTGGACTTGGATTTATTTTGTTTTGTAATTGAGCTGCCAATTAATTTTCTGGACAGCTAGGATGAGGAAGCAAGAGACACTCCTCATTATCAACGTATGCATTGATGGGATGAAACTTACGGCCCTTGTTGATACAAGTTGTATTTGCTTATGAACATATCCAATTGTCATCCATGGAAAAAGCAAGAGGTGGACACGCTGATGGCTGATGGAAAGGTCCTTAGAAGTCGAGGAGTCACAAGCCATTTTGGCAATATGGCAATTTTGATATAAAATTGATTCCAGATTTTGACGGCTGTGGATCAATGGGTCAAGAAAGTTGAACTGGTATGCAACCTCTGTGGTGTTGTGGTGAAATAAAAAGAAAACGGCCACCAGGGAGTAAATTCGAGCTCTCCCAACTCGTAATCCAACCTCTAGTCGTTCCGTCTCAAAATCGCACAAACAGACTTTTCCAGCCGCCAACCGGGAACGTCACTCCAAGCTTCTTTCGAACTGGGAAAAACTAGGTGCTTTTATATTTGTCTATATACCCATAATCCCTTGCCTCTTCATGTGATCCCATAGTTCATTCCGTCTCTGTCCCATAATGAATTGCATATTCATTGCATAAAAAGGCAATGCAAGTCTCCCCTTATTCTTTTACGTTATCTGGCCGAGGACGGATTACGGCAGAGCGGTAAGTGCTTTCTTTTTTTTCTCCTTCATTTCAACTGCAGTAGCCCTACATGCTAAGCAAGTATGGGCTCTTTTTTGGCGGGGAAAAGGCAAGTCGCAACCAGTTGTGCTCGTCCCAGGTTCTGCCTCATCACGTCTGCCACAGGTGTGAAGTGGTTCATGATCATTATTCCCCTTTGACTGACTGGAGGGGCATTTTCAGGGTCGTCTCAGCATTTGACCAAGGAAGTGAGAGCTGATGCAGCATGGATTAAGGATGCGCTATGCACTGTTTTTGCTACGGACAGTTTCTCTGCATACGAGCAGTTTGAAGCTTGGAAACTGCATCAAGGTGAAACAGTAGTGTTTCACGTGGCCAATTTGAGAAAGTTGGTGGTACTGTTCAGAGGAATACCCAAACATGTGATGTTGTGCGCATTTGTCTGTGGACTCTTTGCTTGTGACCTCTTGATTTCTGAGGACCTTTCCATCAGCACATCTACCTCTTGTTTTTTCTGTACGACGACACATTTGGTCAGCCTCTAGGGTGGACCCACTGCTGCTTAAGGAGTTACTGGCCTGGGCACTTATTAAGAGTCAGAAGAAGCGGAACTGGTGGTAGCAGCTGCAAGGCCCACCTAGTGTTCTCCGAACTGTGGGCCCTTCTGCAAGAATCAAGTGCTACAGATGTAATGGCCCAAACCAAAGAAAAGGGGCAAGCACCTTGGACACGTTGCTACCACTGCCATGCGCCAGAAGCCAGGGCACCTGTCATGAGATCATTTGAGAAACAGGTCAGGGGGCAATGCATCAGAACCAGACTCGTTCTCCCCTCTAGGATGTAAATGCAGTGCTACCAGTTTTGATGTGTCTCTTACCTGACCACGTCAGTGCCAGTCTCTCTTCCCTGCCGATCATGGAAGAGATGCTCTCTGTAATTAACATATACATTGATGGGATGAAACGTGCCACTCTTGTGGGGAGGGGTCCATATCTGCTTTTACTGTATATACGTTCCCTCTAGTAACATGTTAGTTGAATGTTGCTTCTGAGGCATAAAGCGAATTGCGATGAGAAAACAATGCTCAGTGATGGGAGTTGTATATTGGCATAACATCACACCCAAAGATGACATGTCACCTTCTATCGCACCCGCTAATGGGATTTACCATTATAGAGTGTAGGCATGAGGTATTGATAAAACACCTCCACCAAAGCCAGAATGTGAATGATTGACATATGGGTTAGAGGACTGTGTGTGGGTAAAACCCTCTCAAAACCGATGTGCAACTCAATATCAAGTGGGATGTGTCACCGGGATTAGGAGCCTTTATGTGATTTGTGTTGACTGGATGCCATGTGAAGGATCTGTGCCCCATTGTCGTTTCAAACACATCAACAAGTGATGTCGACAGAGAATCCTCTAACAATGAGCAACTGGTTAACATAAGAGATGCCTCGAGTATGTCCTTGGAAGAAAACTGCACTCAACCTAGTGGAAATACGTCTGATGTCCTTTTGGGCGGCGATTCTTTGGGAGAGAAGACAGGAGTTGTTCCCTTGAGAAGAAGGGCAAGGTTTAAGAGACCCGCCCCTGGTTTTCACCAGTGTGATCATGTGAAGGATTGTGGTGAAAGAGAAAGTCACTTACCGAGAAAAAAGACACGTGTGTTCTGTACGATATGCTGAAGACAAAATAACCAAATTCGAAACAAGTCTGTGGCAGCTGTTGCCATAAATGCATCTCGGATATGCTAATATTGTTTGTCCTCTCCAACTGTTGACCTATGGAAAAAATTGTTCAGTTGATAAAAGTGGTTGGTGCTCTCAAATTGAGAAGTAGTTTATTTTTCTACCCCGTCCGTTGACTTGCGAATGACTGTTGCTTGGTATGTTGGATTTCTGACCATTTACGTATATTAGGATTTTTTTACATTGGACTTGCAATTCATAATTTTGACATTTCTTTCCACCCATGGATCTTTGAATTTAGACTTGTGATTTATTTATTTCATTTTGTAATTGAGTTGCCATATCAATTTCTGAACAACCTTGTATATTATTTAGATAAAGTAATTCCGAGCAGCATGTTTTCCTGCACACACAAGCTCAGTCTTCTCTATTTAAGAGATTTTATTTTTTTATATATGCAAATATTTTATATTATCCATATTTTTATTTAATTTCTATTCAAACTCCATTTTTGTCTGAAATCTTTTTCCTTTTGTCTTTTCAGTGTGTTTGCTGTTGTGTGTCGACAGCATATCTTTGGAATATAGACAATTGCAAGCAATCACATTCATTGATAGTTGTCAAGTACTCTATATTACATCAATTAACAAGGTAAGGCTACAAAAGCAGGTCAAAACAGGTACAACACTTTGATCTTTTATTATCAATTAATGGGCATTATATATTGTCAATCCTAAAGTTCATATGAATGTAATGTGTTAATTTCTCTTTAATTCCCTCTAAGCAGTGAGAACAGGAATTTCCTTTTTTCGCCTTCAGCCCTGTAAAACTTGTTTTCTGATTTGTACTCTTTTATTTTTCTCTACTACATTTGGTTCTCCCTCTTTTTTTCTTTTTGTTTTATTTACAGTAAGGTTCACTGTGTACAAGGCCCAGTGGCCACTCAAGGTAGAGGGTTACATTAATGGGTAGTTTATATGGATAGGAGGGGGAAGATAATGGTTAACTCTAGACTTGAACAGGTTAAGATTGTAGAAATATTGGTTGATAATCTTTTCTTTTTTTTTTTTTTTTAATTTTTTGCTTACAGTAAGGTTCACACTGTACAAGGCCTTGTGGGGGGCACTCAAGGAAGAGGGTTATGTCAATGGGTAGTTTATATGGATAGGAGGAGAAGATAATGGTTTATTCTAGACTTGAATAGTTTAAGATTGTAGTGAGTGGGGAAACATCTTCTTGGAAGTTTGTTCCACAGAGCAGCAGTTTGTAGGAAGAAGCTGTCTCAGTGGAACTTACTTCTCACCGATGGAATATGGAGGGAGTGTGGGTGGTTTACTACTATGTAAATGGCATGGTGGGTCCTAACCATGTAGGTTAGATCTGGCAGAACCAAGGAATGTATTTCGTCCAAGCACTTTCTATAGAAGTCGCAACAGAGTAATGAGAGACATGCCATGCCCCACCTGTGAGAGAGAAGTTAGAGGGAGGAAAATAATTCTTCTCAAACAAGGACTCTGAGACACTTTTGAACTCTATCAAGTGAGTTCCCACCCAAATATGGCAGCAGTATTCCATTTACAGCCTGACCTCTCTTATAACGGTAAAAGAAAGCATGACGAGTGAGTCCAGTACCTACTAGATTGGTACATCCTTTCTTTGAGTGTTTTTTTTTATTGATCTTTTTACCAAATTTTGTCTTTAGTACAACAAGGATCAGATCAAAGTTAAAAAAAAAAAAGTATTTGTTTAGGTCTAGTCCACACTTGTTTTTATTTCAGAAAATTTTCTTAGGAAGTAGTAGACAATTATGTCCCCTTGTTTTATTATTACCAACGTGATTAAATTTTAGCAAAAACATACTCTATTCCAGTGGTTCCTGACCAATTTTGGGCCTTGCCCCACTTTGGCATTTCTAAAATTCTAGTGCACCCCTGTAATATTTAATTCTTGCATATTCAAAATTTTACTGAAATTCATGTGAAGGAAGCAAACTGAATGTTCACACTTGCTGATTGGCTGATAACATCGGCTCTTCCAGCAACATGCATCACGCCCTCTCCTTTGTTGACCGAGACACGCGATTGTGGGGAGACGGGAAATACCCTGTATGCCAATTGCACTTGTACGTACGTACACACAAAATATTTTTATGTATGCATACTGTATATGCATTGTTCGTTTTAACATGCATTAATACTCTCACTCAGACTCACTAGAAAATGAATCACTGTTAATAACTCATTCTTAAATTGACCTCTTATTCTTCTGTAGGTATAGTAATCCGTAAGGTGCACATCCTACTCATGCCCCACGGGTGGGAATCATTGCTCTAACAAATTGGATTTGACCCAATCAATTATAAGAGGAAATTCTTTTTCAAGAATTTATGGCAGAACGAGTCTTTTGCCAGTGGTATGAGAAACTGCTGTGACTTTCATGTTGTGGTTTGATTGTTTGTTTTTTTTTAAATGGCTTATCAACCTTTCGAAGGTTATTTAAAGCCAGAAAATATTTTGAGATTTTAAGAATGTTTTGGAGATAATAATGATTTACTGAAACAGGTTCTACTAATTAACCCATAGCTGGGGGGTAGAAGAGGTGAACTCATATCTTTACCGAGAGTATTTGCATATAAGTGAATATAATAATAACCTAACTGAAACTGGAACTCAATTCTTTGTTTCCCAATTCTAAACCGATATCCATTACACCACCTGCACATCCAAGCTGGCAGGACCTGGTATTCCCAAGTGGTTATTCATTTAGGCAGTGACTAATCTTGATGTTGCTTAACTTTGATCGTACAAGAATCGATGTTTCAATGTGATATTGCTGTAATGTGTGGGAACTTCTGGATAGATATTAGAAAACAAATGGCATCAATTCTGGATATGACTTTCCACCCCATCAGCTGTGTTCTTAGTTGTTTAATAGCTGGGTGGAGGGCCGGGGCATGAAATGTGCATGAGTCATCTACCATATCTGCAGATGCAATAATAACAAAGCCTAACAAATTTTATCATTTTTATTTTTTTTATCTTTTGTCATGCAAAAGTTTTCTTCCATTCCATTTCTTGATTCTAATATTTTCTTCTTTTCATTTTGGGATCTTTCATAATTTAAACCAACCATTACCTCGACATCATTCAATAATGGGCATCTTCATTGCAATTTCCATCCCTGACCCACGGAAACTTTTATTGGTCATCCATTAGTATTATCCTAACCCTAAAGTGATAAGGTTTTAGACAATGGTCAATGAAATAAGACTATGCAATATTTTTCTGGCATCTTCATTGCAATTTCCATCCATGACCCAGAGAAACTTTTATTGGTCATCCTATGTATTACCTAGTAACCCTAAAGTGATAAGGTTTTAGACAATGATCAACGGCAGAATGAGTCTTTTGCCAGTGGTATGAGAAACTGCTGTGACTTTCATGTTGTGGCTTGATTGTTTTTTTTTTTTAATGGCTTATCAACCTTTCGAAGGTTATTTAAAGCCAGAAAATATTTTGAGATTGTAAGAATGTTTTGGAGATAATAATGATTTACTGATACAAGTTCTACTAACTTCTTCTACTAATACTCTCGTAACCCTAAAGTGATAAGGTTTTAGACAATGGTCAATGAAATAAGACTATGCAATATTTTTCTGCCATCTTCATTGCAATTTTCATTCATGACCAACGGAAACTTTTATTGGTCATCCATTAGTATTATCCTAACCCTAAAGTGATAAGGATTTAGAGAATTGAAGTAAGACTATACAATATTATCCTGGCCTCTTCATTGCAATTTCTATCCATGACCCAGCCATACTTTCATTGGTCATCCAGTAGTATTACCTTCACCCTAAACTGATAAGGTTTTAGAGAATTGAAGTAAGACTATACAATATTATCCTGGCCTCTTCATTGCAATTTCTATCCATGACCCAGCCATACTTTCATTGGTCATCCAGTAGTATTACCTTCACCCTAAAGTGATAAGGATTTAGAGAATTGAAGTAAGACTATACAATATTATCCTGGCCTCTTCATTGCAATTTCTATCCATGACCCAGCCATACTTTCATTGGTCATCCAGTAGTATTACCTTCACCCTAAAGTGATAAGGTTTTAGAGAATTGAAGTAAGACTATACAATATTATCCTGGCCTCTTCATTGCAATTTCTATCCATGACCCAGCCATACTTTCATTGGTCATCCAGTAGTATTACCTTAACACTAAAGTGATAAGGATTTAGAGAATTGAAGTAAGACTATACAATATTATCCTGGCCTCTTCATTGCAATTTCTATCCATGACCCAGCCATACTTTCATTGGTCATCCAGTAGTATTACCTTCACCCTAAAGTGATAAGGATTTAGAGAATTGAAGTAAGACTATACAATATTATCCTGGCCTCTTCATTGCAATTTCTATCCATGACCCAGCCATACTTTCATTGGTCATCCAGTAGTATTACCTTCACCCTAAACTGATAAGGTTTTAGAGAATTGAAGTAAGACTATACAATATTATCCTGGCCTCTTCATTGCAATTTCTATCCATGACCCAGCCATACTTTCATTGGTCATCCAGTAGTATTACCTTCACCCTAAAGTGATAAGGTTTTAGAGAATTGAAGTAAGACTATACAATATTATCCTGGCCTCTTCATTGCAATTTCTATCCATGACCCAGCCATACTTTCATTGGTCATCCAGTAGTATTACCTTCACCCTAAAGTGATAAGGTTTTAGAGAATTGAAGTAAGACTATACAATATTATCCTGGCCTCTTCATTGCAATTTCTATCCATGACCCAGCCATACTTTCATTGGTCATCCAGTAGTATTACCTTCACCCTAAAGTGATAAGGTTTTAGAGAATTGAAGTAAGACTATACAATATTATCCTGGCCTCTTCATTGCAATTTCTATCCATGACCCAGCCATACTTTCATTGGTCATCCAGTAGTATTACCTTCACCCTAAAGTGATAAGGTTTTAGAGAATTGAAGTAAGACTATACAATATTATCCTGGCCTCTTCATTGCAATTTCTATCCATGACCCAGCCATACTTTCATTGGTCATCCAGTAGTATTACCTTCACCCTAAAGTGATAAGGTTTTAGAGAATTGAAGTAAGACTATACAATATTATCCTGGCCTCTTCATTGCAATTTCTATCCATGACCCAGCCATACTTTCATTGGTCATCCAGTAGTATTACCTTCACCCTAAAGTGATAAGGTTTTAGAGAATTGAAGTAAGACTATACAATATTATCCTGGCCTCTTCATTGCAATTTCTATCCATGACCCAGCCATACTTTCATTGGTCATCCAGTAGTATTACCTTCACCCTAAAGTGATAAGGTTTTAGAGAATTGAAGTAAGACTATACAATATTATCCTGGCCTCTTCATTGCAATTTCTATCCATGACCCAGCCATACTTTCATTGGTCATCCAGTAGTATTACCTTCACCCTAAAGTGATAAGGTTTTAGAGAATTGAAGTAAGACTATACAATATTATCCTGGCCTCTTCATTGCAATTTCTATCCATGACCCAGCCATACTTTCATTGGTCATCCAGTAGTATTACCTTCAGCCTAAAGTGATAAGGTTTTAGAGAATTGAAGTAAGACTATACAATATTATCCTGGCCTCTTCATTGCAATTTCTATCCATGACCCAGCCATACTTTCATTGGTCATCCAGTAGTATTACCTTCACCCTAAAGTGATAAGGATTTAGAGAATTGAAGTAAGACTATACAATATTATCCTGGCCTCTTCATTGCAATTTCTATCCATGACCCAGCCATACTTTCAGTGGTCATCCAGTAGTATTACCTTCACCCTAAAGTGATAAGGTTTTAGAGAATTGAAGTAAGACTATACAATATTATCCTGGCCTCTTCATTGCAATTTCTATCCATGACCCAGCCATACTTTCATTGGTCATCCAGTAGTATTACCTTCACCCTAAAGTGATAAGGTTTTAGAGAATTGAAGTAAGACTATACAATATTATCCTGGCCTCTTCATTGCAATTTCTATCCATGACCCAGCCATACTTTCAGTGGTCATCCAGTAGTATTACCTTCACCCTAAAGTGATAAGGTTTTAGAGAATTGAAGTAAGACTATACAATATTATCCTGGCCTCTTCATTGCAATTTCTATCCATGACCCAGCCATACTTTCATTGGTCATCCAGTAGTATTACCTTCACCCTAAAGTGATAAGGTTTTAGAGAATTGAAGTAAGACTATACAATATTATCCTGGCCTCTTCATTGCAATTTCTATCCATGACCCAGCCATACTTTCATTGGTCATCCAGTAGTATTACCTTCACCCTAAAGTGATAAGGTTTTAGAGAATTGAAGTAAGACTATACAATATTATCCTGGCCTCTTCATTGCAATTTCTATCCATGACCCAGCCATACTTTCATTGGTCATCCAGTAGTATTACCTTCACCCTAAAGTGATAAGGTTTTAGAGAATTGAAGTAAGACTATACAATATTATCCTGGCCTCTTCATTGCAATTTCTATCCATGACCCAGCCATACTTTCAGTGGTCATCCAGTAGTATTACCTTCACCCTAAAGTGATAAGGTTTTAGAGAATTGAAGTAAGACTATACAATATTATCCTGGCCTCTTCATTGCAATTTCTATCCATGACCCAGCCATACTTTCATTGGTCATCCAGTAGTATTACCTTCACCCTAAAGTGATAAGGTTTTAGAGAATTGAAGTAAGACTATACAATATTATCCTGGCCTCTTCATTGCAATTTCTATCCATGACCCAGCCATACTTTCATTGGTCATCCAGTAGTATTACCTTCACCCTAAAGTGATAAGGTTTTAGAGAATTGAAGTAAGACTATACAATATTATCCTGGCCTCTTCATTGCAATTTCTATCCATGACCCAGCCATACTTTCATTGGTCATCCAGTAGTATTACCTTCACCCTAAAGTGATAAGGTTTTAGAGAATTGAAGTAAGACTATACAATATTATCCTGGCCTCTTCATTGCAATTTCTATCCATGACCCAGCCATACTTTCATTGGTCATCCAGTAGTATTACCTTCACCCTAAAGTGATAAGGTTTTAGAGAATTGAAGTAAGACTATACAATATTATCCTGGCCTCTTCATTGCAATTTCTATCCATGACCCAGCCATACTTTCATTGGTCATCCAGTAGTATTACCTTCACCCCAAAGTGATAAGGTTTTAGAGAATTGAAGTAAGACTATACAATATTATCCTGGCCTCTTCATTGCAATTTCTATCCATGACCCAGCCATACTTTCATTGGTCATCCAGTAGTATTACCTTCACCCTAAAGTGATAAGGTTTTAGAGAATTGAAGTAAGACTATACAATATTATCCTGGCCTCTTCATTGCAATTTCTATCCATGACCCAGCCATACTTTCATTGGTCATCCAGTAGTATTACCTTCACCCTAAAGTGATAAGGTTTTAGAGAATTGAAGTAAGACTATACAATATTATCCTGGCCTCTTCATTGCAATTTCTATCCATGACCCAACCATACTTTCATTGGTCATCCAGTAGTATTACCTTCACCCCAAAGTGATAAGGTTTTAGAGAATTGAAGTAAGACTATACAATATTATCCTGGCCTCTTCATTGCAATTTCTATCCATGACCCAGCCATACTTTCATTGGTCATCCAGTAGTATTACCTTCACCCTAAAGTGATAAGGTTTTAGAGAATTGAAGTAAGACTATACAATATTATCCTGGCCTCTTCATTGCAATTTCTATCCATGACCCAGCCATACTTTCATTGGTCATCCAGTAGTATTACCTTCACCCTAAAGTGATAAGGTTTTAGAGAATTGAAGTAAGACTATACAATATTATCCTGGCCTCTTCATTGCAATTTCTATCCATGACCCAGCCATACTTTCATTGTTCATCCAGTAGTATTACCTTCACCCTAAAGTGATAAGGTTTTAGAGAATTGAAGTAAGACTATACAATATTATCCTGGCCTCTTCATTGCAATTTCTATCCATGACCCAGCCATACTTTCATTGGTCATCCAGTAGTATTACCTTCACCCCAAAGTGATAAGGTTTTAGAGAATTGAAGTAAGACTATACAATATTATCCTGGCCTCTTCATTGCAATTTCTATCCATGACCCAGCCATACTTTCATTGGTCATCCAGTAGTATTACCTTCACCCTAAAGTGATAAGGTTTTAGAGAATTGAAGTAAGACTATACAATATTATCCTGGCCTCTTCATTGCAATTTCTATCCATGACCCAGCCATACTTTCATTGGTCATCCAGTAGTATTACCTTCACCCTAAAGTGATAAGGATTTAGAGAATTGAAGTAAGACTATACAATATTATCCTGGCCTCTTCATTGCAATTTCTATCCATGACCCAGCCATACTTTCATTGGTCATCCAGTAGTATCACCTTCACCCTAAAGTGATAAGGTTTTAGAGAATTGAAGTAAGACTATACAATATTATCCTGGCCTCTTCATTGCAATTTCTATCCATGACCCAGCCATACTTTCATTGGTCATCCAGTAGTATTACCTTCACCCTAAAGTGATAAGGTTTTAGAGAATTGAAGTAAGACTATACAATATTATCCTGGCCTCTTCATTGCAATTTCTATCCATGACCCAGCCATACTTTCATTGGTCATCCAGTAGTATTACCTTCACCCTAAAGTGATAAGGTTTTAGAGAATTGAAGTAAGACTATACAATATTATCCTGGCCTCTTCATTGCAATTTCTATCCATGACTCAGCCATACTTTCATTGGTCATCCAGTAGTATTACCTTCACCCTAAAGTGATAAGGTTTTAGAGAATTGAAGTAAGACTATACAATATTATCCTGGCCTCTTCATTGCAATTTCTATCCATGACCCAGCCATACTTTCATTGGTCATCCAGTAGTATTACCTTCACCCTAAAGTGATAAGGTTTTAGAGAATTGAAGTAAGACTATACAATATTATCCTGGCCTCTTCATTGCAATTTCTATCCATGACCCAGCCATACTTTCATTGGTCATCCAGTAGTATTACCTTCACCCTAAAGTGATAAGGTTTTAGAGAATTGAAGTAAGACTATACAATATTATCCTGGCCTCTTCATTGCAATTTCTATCCATGACCCAGCCATACTTTCATTGGTCATCCAGTAGTATTACCTTAACCCTAAAGTGATAAGGATTTAGAGAATTGAAGTAAGACTATACAATATTATCCTGGCCTCTTCATTGCAATTTCTATCCATGACCCAGCCATACTTTCATTGGTCATCCAGTAGTATTACCTTAACCCTAAAGTGATAAGGATTTAGAGAATTGAAGTAAGACTATACAATATTATCCTGGCCTCTTCATTGCAATTTCTATCCATGACCCAGCCATACTTTCATTGGTCATCCAGTAGTATTACCTTCACCCTAAAGGGATAAGGTTTTAGAGAATTGAAGTAAGACTATACAATATTATCCTGGCCTCTTCATTGCAATTTCTATCCATGACCCAGCCATACTTTCATTGGTCATCCAGTAGTATTACCTTAACCCTAAAGTGATAAGGATTTAGAGAATTGAAGTAAGACTATACAATATTATCCTGGCCTCTTCATTGCAATTTCTAACCATGACCCAGCCATACTTTCATTGGTCATCCAGTAGTATTACCTTAACACTAAACTGATAAGGTTTTAGACAATGGTCAATGAAATAAGACTATACATTTTCCTGGCATCATCATTGCAATTTCTATTCATCACTCAGTGACACTTTTACTGGTCATCTATTTGTGTTACGTTAACCCTAAACTGATAATGTTTTAGTGAATGCTTATTAGTATTAGATACAATCTCAGTCAAGAGTCAATAAAATAACTTATTTTGTCTCTCTTTGATGTTTCTGTTTTACAGTTTTATTCATTACAAAAATGTGCAGACATCAAAAACGCTGTTGTCCAATTTCAAGGTGTGAAAATTACCTACAAACATACAGAAAAGGTAAATGTTTTTTATTTTTTTCTTGAAATACTCTTATGCGCCTGATTATAGGTGGGCACTTTAATAAGGGTGGTGGTGTGAAATTTTACCTGATATATGCTAGATGGAGGGATTTTAATAAAAGAATAGTGTTGGAAAATCATTTATGGTCACAAAATGAAAAGTTAATAATCAGGGGGTTTTAAGAAGCTCATTGGTGGGGCATGAAATTTCCTAAAACAAAAAAATAAATGAATATTCTGCTTATCCATTAGGCCCCTAAAAGTCATCCCACATTGTGAGTGAAACTCAGTCAAGTTACGCATCATATATTTTTGTCTGATGTCGGATTTTGGATCCACTAGCACCACTAAGTCTGCTGGTTTCACTCCTGCTTTATTACTTTTATTTTGCATTAACCTCAAACAAAAAGGCATGAACCCAAACCTATTCTTCTTTTATCTACTATTTTGGTCATGTGATGTTATATCTGTTAGTTTTGTTACATTTAATGATATGTTGCAAATTACATTTATTCATTTTTCTTGGAAATTTAATAGGAATAGAAAGATTCACCTATCATCTGGTTCACAATCCTCCTCTATCTTTTGAACAGGAGTAGAGGTTTATCCCTTGTTTCCTGGTTAGGATTGGGTTTATTTTTTTTTAATTTCTTTTAACATCCACATTTTCAAATTTTTTCAGATAAGCTTCATGGCTAAATTTTCTTTAAAATAAAGAAAAAATTAGCATATTCTTTTACATAGCATTAATCTGACAGGTTACTCTATAAGTGCTCCTGGTACCGTGTAACTCAGTACTACCTGCCACATGGTCTGGTCATTGTTGACAAAACTAGTTCCCCCCCCCCAGTTTCTGATTAGGACGTTGGTTAGACATTTTGCAGGATTAAAGAAAGACCCATCAAATGGTGGATTAGCCTTCTTATCGGGGTCAACAGTCATCTAGCATAATGGGGTAGACTAGACTCTATAGCTGTGTATGCAGCTAGTGCGATGATAACCCAGTATTAATGGGTGGAGGGGTTCCTACACTGTAGTCAACAGTCAGGGCAGGGGGTTCCTCTGATGAAATAGGTGGCCATGTGTCTGTGACCAAGGTGAACCTTCAAGTTGGAGAATGTCATGTGTGGTTTGGCATGGAGAAGGTTGGGTCTCCACCAGGTCTATTTGACTAAGACCTGTCATGCACAAATGAACACCTCTGTGGCTCTCAATTCTGATATGAGGAGGGAAGTGGTTCAATGCTCAACTGTCCCTATGACCACACCCTATCATGAGACTGATGATAATGATGAATCATGCCTGTATGGAATTCATTAAATTATGGATTATGGATCATCATGCATGTGTTTATTACATTAAATTATGGATATTCAGGCTTGTATGGATTTAAGTTGTGGATTATGGATCATCAGGCCTGTTGATTTAATTAAATTATGGATAATTAGACGAGTATGGATTTCATTAAATTAGGAATATTCAAGATTGTATGGATTTAATTAAGCTACAGATTATCAGGCCTGAGTTGATTTTATTATGGATATTCATGCTTGTATAGATCTAATTAAATTATGGATTATGGATCATTAATCCCAAGTTGATTTCCTTAAATTATGGATAATTGGGCATGTATGGATTTCATTAAATTATTAATATTCAGGCTTGCATGGATTTCATTTACTCATAAATTATGGATCAGCAGGCCTTTATGAATTTCATTACATTAGTTTTTTTTTTTTGTTTTGTTTCACAAAGTAAGAATTGGAGAGTATCCCATTGTATAAATATGGAATCACCTAAGCTGAGCTTGTTGATATACTTGGCTCTATTTTCTAAAGAAAACGGCTTTCTTCCTTTATAGATTGTCTACCCCAGAAAATACCATTGAATGATTATAGGCAAAAACACGTTTTGGTAACAGTAGCTGCACAAAGAGTAAATTAAAAAGTCCAAATAAATGTTGCAAGGATAAAAATAAAACTCTTCTTTAAATTCTTAACTGTTCCTTTGATTTCATTTTCCAGGTTTGGGTCAGAAAGACAAAGCCATAATAAAAGATAAATCCGTGGAAACCAAAAGCAATATTAAAAAAAAGGTTATTTACTTTGTCATTACAGGAAATGACTGTCTTGGTGCTAAACGAAATCCAGATTGTATGGAAAACTAGTGTCCATTTGTGCCTCATCCGCTTCCTTGAGGATTTTGCCAACCTCCGCAAAACACTGGCATGTAAGTCCAAGTCTCAGCTTCTCAAGTTTCTATGTACATTATTTAGACTATTATACTCATCATTATTATCACATTGTTTTGGATGTTGTTGTCTTTGTCCTTCATCAGGTGCTTGTCAATTTCTATGGGGGCAAAAGTTGAGTGGATTAAAGCATTGGTTTGTGAATTTGGTGACATAATGATTGTGAGTTCAATCCCTGAGCCAGGTAGATCAGATTCAGATTCAGTGGAAACAGGACAAGCAACAAGATGAGATATCCTTCGATAGAATGAGAAGATGCGTTCTAATTCTGTCTAGGGATATCTCATCTTGAAACCCTGCTAAAAGGTACATTTTCTATTTTAAAGACTTTCAACAACCTGAGCTCTCTCTCTCTCTCTCTCTCTCTCTCTATATATATATATATATATATATATATATATATATATATATATATAAATAAAAGAATAGATTTTATTTTTTAATTCAATATATTTGTATTACTTCAAATGTTATTTTTAGCGGAAGCCTGTACTTGAGTAGAAACTCTGTATTTATTTCGTCTACCCTAGATAAAGCAGAGGGTTCAGTTCAAAGGTACCTCCAGACTATCCAGATGAAAGTTGGAGATCACAATGGCGAAAACTTTGTGATAATAACAACAAAGATGAGGAAATTAGTCTGAATGTAAATAAAGATAAATATGACTGGTGATCGAACTTTTATTTCTAAAGAAAGAAAAATATTTTTCATGTTAAAACAATGTGATACCATAAATTTTCTGGTTTGTGTCACTTATGGAGTATAGTGTGAGAGGTGAAATTGTGATTTTGGGTGGGATTGGTTGTTAGGTACAGTCTTAAGTGTGTTGAACTTGAATGTTGTTTTCATTTGATAAAGGAATTATTTGTTGAAATAAGTGACACAAAGCAAATCTTTATAGATCAGGTTTGTTTTGATCAGAGATATAGCACACTTTCAAATGGAAGTGATGATGACACCAGTGATAATCAAGTCAAATTTAGGATGAGATTCTGGTATTGTATCGCCGTCCCGAGCATCAATGTCTAATCCCTCTAGTCTAGAGACAACCCCATCCTCCCCACGTATGTTAAACACGCCAAGAAGATCAGGCCGCGCTAAACACGCGTCGAAGTTGTTCAAAGACGATATCATGACAGTTCAGACTTCACCTGAATTACATGAAACATGGTAATCCTATAACATCAGTGATAATCGAGTCAAATTTAGGATGAGATTCTGGAAGATGGATAATGTTCCACTGAAGGTGCATATGAGTGTTGCAAGGCTGCAATTTTGATTGGCCCACAAGTGAGAGAAGGGCTGGGATAGAGCTTCTTGTCTCCCCTTTGATACTTATGACACAGGGTCATTGTTTTGATTGGACCACCAATCATGTTGGATTCTTGAGAGCTTTCCTTCCTTCCCTTTGAGGCATATGATACAAGACCATTGGTCAAGTATTATTATTGGCTGGCCAATCAGAGCAGTGCAACTGGGGGTTTGCACCCCGTAAAAGCAGTCACTGAAAGAGTAGAAAAAAGACTGATCTCACTGCTAGTAGACCAACACTCTCCCTGCCGGATGACCCTGGTGCCTCAATCAGCTAAAGACCTGTTCGCTATGATGCTTTTTGAACTCAATCGATCAGTTGCCTTCATTTAAAAATAGTTGAACAACTTTGGGCTGTTTAGCTATAAGTGCAACCACCAGTCAACCTCTTCCTCCCAGCTGAAGATTTCCTTATACGAGGAAACTTCTTGAAATCCATTTTGTTTATGTATTCATGATCTTAATCAGTCATAGTACCATAAATAAAAGTTGTTATTTTTACACTTATTTATGAGTGTTGTTGAAGCAGCAACAGAGCCACATAACTCCTCATCCTAGAAATTCAGACAGAAGGCGATCAGTTAATAATAGCATCAGAGATGAGGATATTAGTCTTAATGTAAATAATGATAACACCTCATCCAAGAAATTCAGACAGAAGGTAATCATGTGATAATAACAACAAAGATGAGGATATTAGTCTGAATGTAAATAATGATAACTCCTCATCCCAGAAATTCAGCCCAAATATTGATCAGATGCTAATAACAACAAAGATGAGGATATTAGTCTGAATGTAAATAATGATAACACCTGTTATGGGTCCTTACCTATAACTACAGAATGAACTCTTCCTAACACTATGTATACTACGCCTCTCAAGAGAGAGAGACGAATCGAGTCAAGCCGATAGTAGTTCACTCCAAACCAGACTGACAGTCATACTAAGACCTTCCAAATCTTGTATTATTATTCCGTGTAACATATCTTCATTATTTCTACTCTTGTGTTCGTGTTGTTCTTCCTTGGTCCTAACCGGGACCATAACAATACCTCATCCCAGAAATTCAGACAGAAGGTGATAATAACAACAAAGATGAGGATATTAGTCTGAATGTAAATAATGATAACTCCTCATCCCAGAAATTCAGGCAGAATATAGTTTTTATGTAAATTGGGGATAGCAATATTGAATTTTTATTTTTAAGACTCAGACAGATGCTCAAAGTCTTCAGTTTCTTTTGTCCTGTTAAATTTTTTTCCTGTCATTTTCCGCACATTCATTTTTCTCTTTTAATGTTCTTTGTTGTTTTCTTATTAGTACTCTCTTCAAGCAGCCCCACACCGAAACAATTGTATGGCCCCACAGATATTGATCAAGTGGGAGTCTCGGTCAATATTATTCTCCATACCAGGACAATTCTTTCAGCTCATCTACCAAGAAACCATGTGTGAGTTACTAATTCTACATTATTATCTTTCAGAAGAGTTAATATCATTCCAGGTGTTGTTTACGAATTGTGTTAGTTACATCGAATAAGATTATGATATTAATGCATTAATATCCACCATAAAATCTGATATTATTATATTATAATTATTTTATTATTATTATGATGATATTGTTATTATATTTATATTATATATTATGTCATTATATTATTATCTTATTGTTATTTTATTATATTGTTATTATATCATATTGTTTATTATATTTATATTATATATAATGTCATATTATATAATTATAATATTGTATCATATTGTTACATTATGTTATGATATTGTTATTAGTTATATTTATATTATATATTATTGCATATTGTTATATAATTATATTGTTATTATAGTATTATTATGGTATTGTTATTATATTTATATTATTATTATTATTATATATTATGCCATATTGTTATTATAGTGTTATGTTATTATTATATCATATTTTATTATATCATGTTATTATGATATTGTTATATTATTATCATATTATTATAATATCATATTATTATAATATCATTATTGTTATTTTATTATTATTATATATTATGTCATTATTATGTTATAAAATTTAATGGCAATTGCTCTGATGAACTTTCCTCTATGGTACCAGACTTTACAAATTTAAGTGCAGTACTAGATTGGCAGCTAGGTCCCATCATTTTACAGTTGAAATGGTTAGATGTAACCATAAATTTTTTGCTAATAGTTTCTTATTTTACACTTCTCAGACATGGAACTCTCTTCTGGCTTCTTGCTTTCCTCTCAACTTTGATCTTCAAAATTTAAATGCAATGTCAATCGTTATCTACTGTCTTCCTGATTACTCTTCTATTGTTCTCACTCAATTTTCGCTTGTGGAACTCTCTTCCGGCTTCTTGCTTTCCAGTCAGCTTTGATCTTCAAAAATTTAAATGCAATGTCAATCATTATCTTCTATCTTAATTTCTCTTCTTTGCTAGATTATACACCTATACTATGTGACGATAAATATTCGCACTTACCGGAGTCAAAGCGCCCAAGATGTTTTGCTTGTCGGGCTGCTGTTTCGTAAAAGTACATTCTCCGACATTTGTTATTTTATGCTGCTTGGCACGATTTGTCTAGTTGCGGTCAATAAAACCAGTCTGGGACATTGGCTGGCAGTGCGGTCGGGACCATGGTGACGTGCACTGTTATACAGTTTCATATTAAGTTACGACTCTGTTTATTTTTGTCTGGAAGCTGGACGCTAGCTTCAACCTACCGATAGAGTGAGTTGTATATTTACCAGTGTCTACCGAAACGTGGGACGAACACAAATTTTAGCTGGCGAGAAGTGAAGATTGGACGTGTGACCTCAATTTTGTCGTTTCTACTACAACTACATACTATGAAAAAAAAAAATTAGTTTTAAATCTAAAATTCTTAGCAACTCTCTGCTATGCATATGTGTCACCACATCAACATAAACAAACTTAACTAAATGTCGAAACTTGTCGTACAAAAACTTTTTCCCCTTTCTCATACATCTTTTCCCCAAAATAAATTGCCCTCTCACCTTAATAATATATTTTTTTTCTTATATTACCTTACACTCAGTAACCCCTTGTGTTTTGGTGGCTGAGGTGAAATGATTAAAAAAAATGATGTGGGTCTAGTAAATGGTTGTCAATTCAGTTTTTTTAATATAATTTGTTTTAATATTCTCCTGGTTAGCTGATAATTTCATCCTTTTTATAAGGATTGAAATCATTAACATTAGATGTATTTATATGTTTTAACTAGCAGCATGGCCCGGCGTTGCCCGTGCTTGATTAAAAAATCGTACGACTCATACAGCAATCGCTATCACTTGACTTAAAATATTTTTGCCCTTCCTTGCCTTTAAAGGAGTGCCCTTTGCCGTGCTGATGTTGCTACATGCCTTACTTCTTGCCTATCTCACTCTGCAAATTTTTTCTAAGCTCTATACTAAACATTAAATTTGTTACGAAAAAAGAACTAAACAAAATGAACACAAAACGATCAGCTTTAAAAAAGCACTCGTAACTGAAAAAAACGAATGAAAAAAGAATGTTAACAACAAATATTTTTTCACATCCAACCCAGTTCTGCGGAATCAGAATCAACGTTGAGTTTAAGCAAGCGAATTAGCCAATTGGAGTAAAGTGCCATGCAGATTTAAATTTTTCCCACTTATGACGAATGCAGCTATTGATGTTTTTGCATGCTAGCATGCTAGTTAATATTCGTGTCAGTCAGCTGGTGGCTCTCACACTGGCCAATAGAATCTTCCTGCCTATTCGTGGCAGCCAGCTATAGGCTCTCACTCTGGCCAGTAGAAAATGGTTGCAAACTACATGAAAACTGCTGTAGAAGCATGAAAAAATCGATTATTTCCACTATCAATGGGAGTTGGGAAATGCAAAGTTGATCTTGGCCTTCCCGCTAACTTGGAGCATGTGCATGTTAATTTTGGTGCATTTCCGTCGAAAATTGCGGCCATGCATTCGTTACACACACAAACACATCCTGCCTTTTATAGATAAAGATGAAACCTACATTTGCAGCTGTCGATATATATATATATATATATATATAGAGGCTGCATTGGATAAATTGTCATCTAATTTACACAAAAATTAAAATAACACTGACATCTCATTTTAAAAGATATATTTACCAAAATTAAAGAATAAATTTATTCAATAAAATTGCCATTGATTTCAACCACAGCCTCCAGATGACTTTGGAATCTCCTGCAATTCTGGACAGTATCCTTGTTTAAGTTAGTGTAAAGACGTTGGGTGTAATAGAAAGGGAGGAGGAGGAGGATGTGAAGAAGGAAGAGAAGAAAAGCAAGTGTATTGTAAATGTATTGGTGGTGGTGGTGGTGGTGGGTAAATTACTTTTTTGTCCAGCCTCATATGCTCTTAAAAAAAAAAATTTTCTGATATGTAAGCAAGGACTTAAGACTTCAGATTTCTGGTTTAAAAGGTTCTTTGGACCTGGAAATGTCATAATCGCTAATTTTTCCTCTTGGCAGAGGTTGCAGATGTTTATGGGATTGTTGTACAGTTTTGCCATTTTTTAAATTTTCCACCTTACCAACGTGTGTTTGTTTATTTATTTTTGAAAATAATAACATAGCGTTCTTTAGTCTTTTTTTAAAAAAATTAAAAAAGCGTTAGGTGGTCATTTGATAAAAATCACCTGAAGAGACCATAAGGCTGAAACCAAGGTAGCAGATTCAACTGACCTGATTTTTAAAGTTAAAAATCTCTACATGTTATTTTTACTTTTGTTTTTTCACACATGTATTAATACACATGTATTCACACTTTTTAATACTCCTGTTTCCTGGTCTGATTCAACTCTGACGATTAACCTTATATATATATATATATATATATATATATATATATATATATATATATGTATATATGTATATATATTATATATCAGCATGTAGCACTGTAAGTTTCATAAAGACATATAAGTACTTGTGATCTTAATGATTTTAATGTTTTACTTTTCCAGGATTACTTTACAAACAGATAGTTTGGTATTGTCAGTGTCAGCCAATGAATTTGTGACTGAAGTTAATCAGATGAACATTGAATTTGATGACCATGCTGTCTTTAACGTTGAGGTCAGTTCCACTTTGTTTGTTTTTTTCTTTTGTTTTCTTGTATATGATGTCAATAAAAAGAATTGAGTTACTGGTTTCAAGTACCTAACTTGCGATGCTCATTATTAATTGCTTACTGGCCAAATCCAGGCTGTTTTGAAAAGAGAATCCTCATTATTTTAAACATTTAAAAACTAAATCCCAGGTAGATGATGCTTGTAAAATCAGCTTATTTTATAAATCATCTTTCATATTTGTTTTCTGCATGAATGGTGTGGTGTGTGTGTGTGTGTGTGTGTGTATATATATATATATAGGAATAAAGTGTTGCTGCCAACACTGGAGTTTGAACACAGATCACCAGAGAGCAAACAGTGTTGATCCCATTTTGAATAAGTAAATTCACATGATGGTAAAGGAAATGTATATATGGGAACTAGTGTGGCGTCTAAGTGATCACTATATGGATTAATATTTGGATCACTATTCAGTGGTTATGCAATCTTCAGGTGCTGAATATAGACATTATGTAATTTAAATTTTAAAAGATATATATATATATATATATGTGTGTGTGTGTGTATATATATATATATATATATATATATATATATATATATATATATATATATATATACATGCACAATAGAGGAAAGAGTTTTATATTGGAGAGTTTGTATTTTTTATGTCGTGTATTCTCAAGGCATGGGCAATCATAGTTCTCCACATCTTCCTGACTCTACTTGCTCTAAGTAACTTCTGATTTTTGGGCTTTGTTTTGTCAGCCATTCACACAAACTCATTAAATCAGCAATTCATTCTTTTGCTCCCTTTTGTCTTCAATATATCTCTGTGAGTGTCAAATTCTCCAAGCTCTCCTTCCTCATTATGTATTGCAGAAATTTCAGCTGTCTCTTTCTGCTTGTTTTTCACTTGTTTTAAATGAGTGTAAATAAGTGACTCCTGGTTATTGGTGTACAGTATTGGTGTATTAAAATGTTTTCAGTATTATTGTCTCTTTTCTTTCTTTAAATGTCTGGGCTTACTTGTTTTTGCTTGTTCCAAGAATTTTGTGGTTAAGGGAAGTATTTGAAACCGTTAACTGTGGATTTTCATGGAGCGAAGAAGATATATGCTGTTCCTTTTTACTACTGTTACTGCTATTCTACTCTGTTTTTGCTTGTGGTAGGAGGGTCGTTTTTATAATGATGAAGTTTAAGATTTTTAGAAAAATGAAATATTTGATCTTTATTTCAAGAATTATGAAATATCCTTATCATCACTGGTGGAAAGGTTGTTTTTAGAATGATGAAATATCATCATTCTGGATCATAACAGGTTAATCTTACCGTTACCATATTTTGATTTGAATAACTTGCAGAAGTCAAATAACTTACCTTCTAACATGGCTGCCTCCTTGTAGAAAGGCAGGCCAGCTAATCTACCTCATTTATAGGAGAGGACCTAATATAGCTGGTGGGTTAGTCCACTTTACTATAATGGACCTGCCCAACACATTTGCATGAGTGGACTCTATTCACTCATATATCTCTCTCTCCATCAAATCAATCAGTGGGTGTATTTTCATTTGAGTTTTATTCCCCCCCTCCAGGCAACGATTTGTATATATGGGGACTTTTTAAGAATTTCATTGAGACAATGACGTATTTTTGTGGATGTAGTAAGAAAGGTCAGTATGAATGTGTTGTTTTGGTGATAGGAATATTGTTTTGTATGATTGGGTCAGTGGTTGTGTCTAGCTAAGTTTTAAAATTAAGACAGATGATGACCATCCTTTTTCCCCCACCCGCCTTTTTTAGGCCTTGTGCCACATTTTCTGTATTTTTTCTACAGAAATAAATATTGTATTTTCATTTGAGTGACTACACCAGTCTACCTTGCAATTAATCAGTGTCCAACATAACTGAAGCAACTCTTAAGAAATTGCTTTATTCTTGTTTTGGGATTAAACAAAATCAACAGTAACATTAATTACTGATCTGAACATTATTTTTTTTTTTTTTTGATGCAACAAAAGGAGTGAACTTGGTGAGAATTGAGCTGTTTTATTCCAGAGTTTATTGTCGTTGTTATTTCAGGGCTTGATGGTTGGAACTTTGTTAGCCAGTCAAATACAAAGAGAAAGGGAAGTTTTTAAAGGACTCGACCCTTACAATAATGCTTGGTATGAAATGGTATTTTTTCTCTCTCTCTCTCTCTCTCTCACTCTCAACCTAATCACTTTTTCTTTTTAAAAATAAAATAAAATGCAGAAAAGAACATGGTGTTGATGTTTAAATCTTTTAATCCAAAGGAGGATTTGTAATGTTCCTAGTCCTAACCTGGCATCTCAACCTCAGTCACATGTGGCTTCTTTCTGCCTTTTCTATAAATATTTTCATGGCAGTTGTTCTAATGACCTATTATCCTTGCTACCTTGACAGCATGAATCAGTTGCATTGTTTACATCATTCGGACTGTTATCCTCATCTTCATTGCCATATTCACAGCGTTTCGGCCATTGCAACTCCGGCCTTCTTCAGATGATTGGAATTTCAAGCAGAACCCTTTATTTCATCCACTGGGGTAGATTGTTCTAGTTCCACATGTTGTGCCTCTTCCAGACATCTCAGATATTTAAATAAAGGATTCGGCTTGAAATTCCAATCATCTGAAGAAGGCCGTAGCGTGTAACGGACGAAATGTTGTGAATATGGCAATGAAGATGATGATAACAGTCCGAATGACATAAATAATACAAGTAATCATAATACCTCATCTCAGAGATATAGACAGAGCATGAATTAGATTGACAGCAGATCTCATTGTTTTACTATTGAAATAGCAAGATCCAACTGTAAAATCTGTTCTAATAGTTTTTCCCGCCTGTAGAACTCTATCCTGATATCTTGCTTCCCTGCATGGTTCAAAAATTTAAATGCAACATCAATCACCATCTTATGTCTTCTTGAAACATTTTATTATCCTTTCTTTTCACTAAAGTCTTCTCATTGTCTTTCACTACCAGTAATCTTTGCATCTTAGTAGCTTTATCTCCTTGCTTGGAGTGAAATGATTATAAAAAAATCACAAACTGATGCATTTAAATCAAACAGTATTACTACTTCTAGGTTTCACATTTCCAAGTTGAATGGAGATCAAATTCTAATACTACAATAATTTTAGCATTTTAGGGTTAGTAATAGATAAGTTCATAGTTCTGGGTTTGAGGATAAACTACATCCGGCAGCAAGGCCAGTGATTGGGAGATCAGAGGTTTTCAGGAGTATGGAACCACCTCTTAATTGCTGTTATTCTGAGGTCCACCCTGCTTCAGTGTGGTAGCACCGGTTAGAGTCCCAGCTATAGGCAAATAGTGAACCCCCAAACAAAACACTAGGAAAATAGAAGTAGAATCTCAGAAATTTAGACCAGATATGATCAGGTGATAATAACAACAAAGATGAAGATATTAGTCTGAATGTAAATAATGACAACTACTCATCCCAGAAATTCAGACAGAAGGCGATCAGGTGATAATAACAACAAAGATAAGGACAATAGTCAAAATGTAAATAATGATAACTCCTCATCCCAGAAATTCAGACAAAAGGCGATCAGGTGATGACAACAACAAAGATGAGGATATTAGTCTGAATGTAAATAATGATAACTCCTCATCCCAGAAATTCAGACAGAAGGCGATCAGGTGATAATAACAACAAAGATGAGGATATTAGTCTGAATGTAAATAACGATCACTCCTCATCCCAGAAATTCAGACAGAAGGCGATCCGGTGATGATAACAACAAAGATGAGGATATTAGTCTGAATGTAAATAATGATAACTCCTCATCCCAGAAATTCAGGCAGAAGTGAATCAGGTGATAATAACAACAAAGATAAGGATATTAGTCTGAATGTAAATAATGATAACTCCTCATCCCAGAAATTCAGACAGAAGGCGATCAGGTGATAATAACAACAAAGATGAGGATATTAGTCTGAATGTAAATAATGATAACTCCTCATCCCAGAAATTCAGACAGAAGGCGATCAGGTGATAATAACAACAAAGATAAAGACAATAGTTGAAATGTAAATAATGATAACTGCTCATCCCAGAAATTCAGACAGAAGGCGATCAGGGGATAATAACAACAAAGATGAGGATATTAGTCTCAATGTAAATAATGATAACTCCTCATCCCAGAAATTCAGACAGAAGGCAATCAGGTGATAATCAGCAAAGATGAGGACATTAGTCTGAATATAAATAATGATAACTGCACGTCTTCAAAATTCAGATAGGTCCTATCTATATTAGTTCATATAATTTCTGTTCAGGTACTATTTTTTTTTAAGCATGATACCATCTTTACATTCAAAAGCACAAAATCAAAAATTTCAAAAAATTCTTTAAAACAAAGTTTGTCTTGAATTGTCTGCCACTAAGGACATTTTGAAAATCTAAATCATTTTTTTTTTTTTTTTTTTTAATCACAGGACAGTGGAACTGAAAAAACTGATTGTGGAATTTCCATACAACTACAATTTCTCTGCTTGTTTTGAGGAGGTGAGAAAATTACATTTTAATTTTGCATTTATTCAGGCTTTATTATTTACCAATAATGCAAAGGTGTGTCATATATCCTACTATTGAGCCTCCAGGTGGGCAAAATTAGCTGACAATCATTTATCTTAGTCAAAGAAAATTCTATTGGTTTGGTGCATAATTATCAGGCGTTTTTGTAGGCATGTTATTGCTTAATAAAAATTGCTGTTTATTTTAATAAAAATATTATTTTCTTTTCTGGTTATAAAAATAGGTATTGACAGGGTGTAATGGTCATGCGATCTAACCATTGAGTTTTTGCATAATTATCAGGTGTTTTTGTAGGAGTGTTATTTGTTAATAAAAATTGCTGAGTTTTTTTTTTACTTTTTTTTAATAAAAATATTTTATTTTCAGGTTATAAAAATGTGTGTCGATAATCATACAAGACATTTTTTATGTTTATACATTCTTTTCATAGATACAAACATTTAAGTAAATGCTCTGTTTATAATAAACAGTATTAACAACATTTACTGGCCTGATTGTCAGAAATTTTCATAGAAAATATGCGTCCTTATTATAAACAGATCATTTACTTAAATATTTGCATCTATAAAAAGAACGTATAAACATAAAAAATGTCTTAAAATAATTGTCGGACTTCGCCCATTTCATAACATATGACATCATTTGTTTACGTTTGGGTATGCATTGAGCAGATATGAATGAATGAGAGAAAATCATGGAGACTTGTGTTTAAAAACAGTAAAATCGACCTTGCTAACTGAACGCTCCTCTGTGGCCCAATCGGTTAAGGCACGTCTGGCTATATGATGGTTCCGTATAGGATACAGGTTCGATTCCTGTCGGAGGACGCATATTTTCTATGAAAATTTCTCGGACATTCAGGCCGGTAAATGTTGTTAATATTGTTTATTATAAACAGAACATTTACTTAAATATTTGTATCTATGAAAAGAATGTATAAACATAAAAAACGTCTTAAATAATTGTCGGACTTTGTCCATTTCATATTGTATAATAGTGTTTAAAAAACGCCTGATAATTATGCACCAACCCAATATTATTGAGTATTACTTTGAGTAAATTGCTTTCATTGTTTGAATCAATAATTTAGATGATGAACAGAGTACCTTATAGGATTCTTCATGACCCTCCCTACCTTCTCTGAACCCTGACCCCTGGTGAGTATGGTATATACGTTTTCATACAACAGCTGGTTTACCAGCCATTCAGGTTCAAAAAGAAAAAAAAATCACCTGAAACAGGTGTTATTGATTTGCATGATATTCAGAAGAGGGAACAAATTGGATAATCTGTATATATTTGGTTTGTGCCATATTGATTACTTTATTGCTGAGGGAGTTGAGGAAGTATACAGTAACAGGGCTAAGAAAAAAAAAAACATAATTTTGGCACACATTTTTTTTGCAGGTTTGAAGGTTAAACTTTGCCACTCTACTTATCTCCTGAGATCTACTTGGCAGAAATTCTCCTGGCCTCAAAAATACATTAAATTCTCATAATTCTCATGTATTTTTATTTATTTATTTTTTTTTTTTTTACATCATTATTATTTTTATTACTTGTGACACTAATTAGCTTTGGTAATTGATTAACTAATTAACCATAAAAATTAAAAAAATAAATAATGAGAACAGAAAAGAAGATACCCCGAGATTTTATTTTATTTTATTTTTACTTTAAAAAAAAAAGTTACTTTTCTCAAAAACCCGAGAATTTGCATAAGCAGTGGACTCACAAAAAGGCCACATGGCGAGCTTTTGACAATTGATTAATGATGTTTGTAAAAGTACTGGTTAAACAAAGCCCGAGAAGAAGATATCATTTGAAATCACAAGATTTTAGAAGTCGACCAGGCGATGAAGCCATGTGTTGATTGTAAGAATTTTTGACATAGGAAGATGTTCTGAGAAATATGTCGTTCAAATGGAAAGATTTTATGTTTTTTTTACTTTCCCAAGAAAGATTGGCATAAACGATAAATTCACAAAAAGCCATGTGGCGAGCTTTTGACATTTGATTTATGATAACTGGTTAAGAAAAACAAGAGAATTAGAAAGCGTCTAAGATATCATTCGAAATCACAAGGATTTTAGAAGTTGGCCATGTGTTAATTGTAAGAATTTTTGGCATAAGATATTCCGAGAAATATGTCATTCAAATGGAAAGATTTTAGTTTTACTTTTCTCAAGAACCCTAGGATTTTCGTCGACGATAAATTCACAGAAGGGCAATGTGGCCAGCTTTTGACGATTAATGATAATTGTAAAGAAAACACGAAATAGCCAAAGAGCGTCTGAGCTATCATTTGAAATTGCCAGATTTTAGAAGTTGGCCAAACCACGGGGGCCATATGTTGTTTGTAAGTCGAAAAAAGGGAATTTCATAAACAACGTTGATAATTTTGGAATTCAGAAATCCTGAAATAAACAGGGAGGTCAAAGGGTTAATTAATGAAGCAAGCTTAGCCACACCCGCACGATCGAGATGTCATTGTTCGAGTGGTATCAACGGTGATAGGCAGAGGTAAATTGGTAAGAAAGACGGAGAAATTACTAACTTCCACCGAAAGGATTTGGTATGAGGTACCAATGTGAAAAGTAGGGAGCTTAGGAGGATAGTTATCCTGCAACCTCTCCTCACAGACGAAGGGACCCCCCCCCCCCAATGGAAAGTAATTAATTTTCCAAAATGGGAAGTAATCAATTTTCCTAACCGGACAACAAAAGGGTCCCTCGGCAGAAATCGGGAATTACCAAAAACCCCAGGCTGCGTCTAGCCCCGCACCAGTTTTAGGTGATGTCCATATAAGTGAATGCCCTTGAGCAGTTCGCTATTTAGTTGGAGTTCAAATTCAGTTCAGTTCGCTAGCAGGAACCAGAGAGTTGCCTTACAGAAGCTGACTGAGAGATTCCACAACTTACGTCTCTGACTTCGCCTTTCTACAAAGCAGCAAGTTATACTGACAAACAAAGCTAAGCCAGCACCTAAAAACTAAACCAGTTGACTTAGAAGACGAGAACTTGCCTAGAAGTGTAATAGTGTCACTCTCAGAAGAAACGGGTTGGGAAAAACACATACTCATGTATAGAACGGACTGATAAAATTTAATTTGCTTTCTTTCAACATAAACGAATCTTTTTCTGGTTTTTATCTATTTCTTTTTTTACACTTGTGCAACTTGCACTATGGCCAGATGCCTGATTGATCAAATCACAACATGGGTAGGTTAGACTTGAGATCGAAGTAGTTACTTCAGTAACCAGTCGTTGGAAGTGAGCTGAGAACGACGGAGCTGGTGTCAAACTGGTTGCATCTGGTGTGAAGCCGTTAGAATCGACTGACCATCACATTTGGTACCCTGACCAAAGGATCCTGCCAGGTAGCGACAACTGCCAATTGACCGGGTCACATTGTTGGTGGCAGCGACTAAGAGTCAACCTAAAAACACTGGTAGGAGAAGTATCACACCCTCGTGCCGTGACTTATAAAAATATACATCCTGGGTATGACGATAAACTACATCTGGCAGCAAGGTGTCTGATTGTGGGGTTGGGTGACGAGCATGGAACCACCTCTTAATTGCTGTTGTTCCAATCATGGAATCATTTTGAGTGTGAATATTTGTTTTTTTTTTAATAATAGAAATGAAGATAAAATTCTGGAAATAGAAATTAAATTGATTTTTTTTTTTTCCATGTTTAATGTTCAGGTGGTAAATATATTCAAATGGCTGAAATTGGTGCACAAAATCCCAAAGAAGGAATTCACATCAACTTCTAAGTTGCCTCCTGATTTGAAGATTAAAGTCCAGGCAAGTTGGAATATGTTGTTGTTCTTAAAATAAATGTATATATGTTTTTTTTCTTTGTTTTAAATATATATTTTCATAGTACAGAACCATTATTGTTTTACCTTCCATTTGTTCATCCACTTTTCATTTTAGATTAGTCACAAATTTTGACCACTTCCTGTTAGCTCTTAGTTTTTTGTTTTTTTTTCACAATCATGTTCATCCTGTAAAAGTTCTAAGAGCCACTCGAGGTAGAGGGTTACAGAGTAAGAGACACCATCCCCAAACAAGGTGATAATGCCACCAAGACACAAGGGGTCACCACAAGTGAAAGAGAAGGAAAAGGATTTAGAAAGAACTGGAAATCTAATCTTAAACAGGAAATAAGGTATAAGCCTCTAATCCTTTTCAAAAGTTTGAGGAGGAGAAGGCAAAGCTAGCTACTATTGAAGAAAAAAAAATTATATAGTAAATAAAATTTCAGAGTTTATGTCTCTGTGTGTGTGTGTGTGTGTGTGTGTGTGTATATATATATATATATATATATATATATATATATATATATATATATATATATATACACACACACACACACACACACAGTGTGTATTTAGGCAGCATTTTTTTCATTGATACATGTTTCATTAAATAATATAGACAAGTTTTGTTTATTTATTTTAGGCAAATTCCTTTCATATCGTCTGATAAGCTTAATAACATTATCATTGAAAGACGAATGAAAATCTCCATATTGATACATGTTTTTTAATCCTATCTAAGCATTCGGCTTACATAACATATACACATGCATATATATATATATATATATATATATATATATATATACACACACACACACAGATGGTGTGATGGGTAAACTGTTGCCATTTTATATTTTTAATGTCGCACATGCACATTGTTTGTTTTTTATTTTGTTGACTGTGCAGTATAGTAGGGTCAGTTGGGCACTGTCTGTGAGAAAAAGAGCACCATGCCAGAAATTTGGAAATGACATGCTGTACTGCTTGGTATTCACACCGGAAGCTACAATACAAAGATTTCAGAGTGTTTGGGTGCCAATCTGAGGACAGTGCAGAAGATTTGGAAAGAGTTGGAGGATATATCCATTCAGCATCATGGTGTTCGGAGTGATCACTAGTGATGGTGACGTTATGCCTCCATATATCTTCCCACAGGGCCTCAGTCTCAACACGGAGACCCACATCAAATGCCATGAGGAGGTATTGCTACCCTGGGTCAAGAGGCTATGTCTGGCAACAGGACTCTGCACCATGCCATACAAGCAGGATAACCCAGTCATGGCTGTCAGACAATTTCTGCAACCACATCTCCCCTTACATCTGGATACCTAACTGCAACACTCTTAATTATTATGCATGGGGTACAGTTGAGTGAGAGACCAGCAAAACTCCTTGTAGCATCAAAGATGAACTGATGCAAGGATTATGGAATCATTCACCTACCTAAACAAGGAGACTGTCTAGAAGAGTTGCAGGAGATTCTGAAGTTGTCTGAAGGCCGTGGTTGAAGCCAATGGCAATTTTATTGGATAAATTTACTCTTTAGTATTTCAAGATATATATTTTATGAGATTCTTCAAGATCTAGAACGTTGCTCAAAATCCAGTGTGTGTGTGAAATCCACCTCTGGGTGGTAGCACCTGTTGGGGTCCCAGCTATGGGAAAATAGTGAACTTCCAGGTCTTTTCCAGCACATTGAAACAATGATGTAGCCAACTACACTTTTTTGAAACTATGATGTTGCCAACTATACTTTTTTGAAACTATGATGTTGCCAGTTTTTGAAACAATGATGTTGCCAGCTATATGTTTTTGATATATTTAGTGAATACTGGATCTGGCATTAAATAACCCATAGTGGTTGATATGCCATAAAACCCCAAACAACCAAACCAAACTGTTCCACCTCTGATGTACATATCTGTCTCACATGCATGCATACCTCAGACAGCCAGATAAACATCCTTTTGCATTTCAATAACCCTGAGGATGAACCAGACTTTGTCATCAGATTTGTCATTGCCACAAGAGTTTTTACAGACGCACGTGTGCAAGATGGATACATTCATGGGGGTTAGAGGTTAGGGGTAGGGTTCAACTCTAACATCTCCACCCAAACTTTGAAATTTTATTTACTAGTTATTTATTTTTTTTTTTCCTTCTGTCAATAGGAGTAGATAAGTTCACCTATCGTCCAGTTCACACTCCTTCTCAGTCATTTGAACAGGCGTAGAGGTTTATCCTTTATTTCCCGCTTAAGATTGTGTTCCCAGTCCTTTCTAAAGTTTTTTTTATTCTCTTTTACCTTGCATCTCAGTGACATTATCACCTTCCTTGGAGGGAATTGGTTAACATGGAAGGTCGTTGTCATATGTCCTCAAGGCCCACATGACCCTCTGATGGGTCATTTTCCAATTCCTTTTCTATGAGGATTATTGGGAGTAGGATGCTATGATTCATTGCTTATGAGATCATGGTATATCAAAACCACATTTTTTTTTTCCCAAAATATTTAAATATTTTGGAATATGGAAAACAAGAGTTAGTTTCAATGTAATACTTGTCTATTGCGAATTTTCCAACGGCCCATTGGTGGGTCGTGCAGGACTCTGGGTTGTAAAATGGATTCAGGTACTGAATGACACACTGGTGGGTCATGGGTAATAAATACTACCTATGATAGAGATTTACTCCCCCCCCCCACCGACACAAGGTTGGTTTTTAATGTGGGGAACCGAGTGTTTTCACTCGGGCTGCTGGTCTTTGATGGTCGGAGCTTGTCTAAGCTAGTCATAGCTGGTCTTAGCTAGTCATAACCTGTCAAAGCTATTCAGAGCTCATCCAAGCTGTGATACCACCTGTGCCAGGTAATTATGAATAATACCTATGATATGCCTCATATATGAAACAATATTAAAAAAAATAGTCACTTGTACCAAAATTAACTAAAATATAGTGTTGGGACCGTGGGATGGCAATAGAAGTAATGTTTGGGAACCAACAGGTTAACGAAAACTAAAAAAGACGTAGTTTATCTCTCTATTTGATTGCTGATATAAATGCAGACAGAACTTAAAATTAAACATACATTTATCTTTTAAGTTTTAATTT
The DNA here is from genome assembly GCA_964036315.1 of Acanthosepion esculentum. Classification (NCBI taxonomy): domain Eukaryota; kingdom Metazoa; phylum Mollusca; class Cephalopoda; order Sepiida; family Sepiidae; genus Acanthosepion; species Acanthosepion esculentum. Next base: position 10,032,881 of record OZ038517.1, on the reverse strand, counting down.
CATTTTTTTTTAAATTAACAAAATTTTATATAGTCTGAATAAAATTAAAATAATCTGAATTAACAAATATTATTTGAATTTCTTTAATGAATTATTACTTTTATTAATTAATAATGTTTAACGAGTTTTCTTTTCATTTTATTTCTCTTGTTTGTTTACAACTAGTATAACAAAAGAAGACATAATATTTTTCACCTACTGCCATTTCATAGATGCTCAATTAGTCTCCAGCATTTGCTTTTTGAGCATTGTTTAGCTCACATGTCCTACATTTGATAATTGCATACACATTGTGTTTTTACAGGCATTTGCGTTAATTGCGACTTGAAAAGTGCTTTAAAAATTCTTTCTGGCCCACCACTGAATGGGTTGTTCGCAAAGACAAATTCAACATTCACTATATTTAATACTGCCAGCTAAATCTTCTCCATCAATCATCTTCTTTGCGTCTTACTCAAACCAAGAAGGAATAACATGCTGTATTTGGCCAGCTCTCATCTTTTTATCTTTCCTCAACACAGGATAAAATTCTTTTTTGGTGTGCCATGTCCTTTCAGGACGTTGGCAACCATGATTCTCTACATGTAGCGGAAATGCAGGCAGAGCAGCCAATTGCTACTGATAATGGTACCGTCCCTTGTTGGTCAAAGAGACAGCATTTAGTGTACTGTCTCTGTACAAAGACAGCATATGGCTGTTGTGTCAGAACAGAGCTGGTGCGAACCCCAGTTACATTACCAGCTTCCCCATGAGATAGTCAGGATGCCATGCTGAGCAGTGTTAGTTATGCAAATGTTTCCTTTGCTAGCCAACCACTATAAAGTTTGAGGCTCCATAAAAGCAGACACATTTTCTGGGAAGGAGGCAGTGTGCTGCATTGACTACACAACATGATTGTCATGTGTTACCAAAGATTTTTATTTGTGTTACTGTTATGGTGAAACACACCTAGTCTATAGATAATAGACTCTCCCATCTAATATAAGTAGGAGTCAGTGAGGGTCGATGCAAGTCAAATACGAAAGTAGTCAGCTACCACAACTAGATTACTCTGCGTAATACTTATTATAACAAGTTCCTAACATTTTTGTACGTTGAACCTATTTAGTCCAAATACAGTTTCCACTGAGGAAATAACTCTACAACAGTTACCCAGTATCGTTTCAAATTTGTTTGTCCTTTTTTATGTTTCTGGTGTCTTGGTTATGTTCATCCAGTACATGCTTTCTCCATCATTGCGGCTGGTAGAGGATAGAAAAAAAAATATTTATAGTTACTTTGTTCAAACTTTTTTTTTTTTTTTTTCAATAAATAAATTTCTCATTGTTAAAAACAAAAAATTCAATGTCTTTTGTTCCATTTCAGGAGTTCTCTGTGCATTTGTGCGACGATCCATTTGAAGAAAAGCTGAGAGACAATTACGAGGTAAGTTAGTCTATAAAATTACCATCTTGAAATTTCCCATTTTTACCATTTATTTAAAAGAATTATTACATGTTTAAGCTTGCTATCATATTGTAAACCTTGAGAGTGGCTGGTAAGCTGCTAGCTGACAATGTCATGTTGACAGAGGTGGACTTGCGACGATGTCCATCATGGGAACTGGCAGCTGTCTAAAGGATGAAGATGTGACAGCATCCATCTTGCAGGTGGCTGGTCGGCTGGCTGACAACATTACACTGATGGTGAATGTGTGACAACATTCAATGATTTTCATGTTAATATGTATTAATTCAGGTGGGATTAGTTTATTACTTAATGACTCTGTAAAACTGGTCTCTTATTAAATTTCATCTGAACCAATTAACAAATACGACATGAGTTAAAGCCATCCTGGTTATGATGATAAACTATATTCGTTGTCCTGGTTAAGATGATAAACTACATCCAACAGCAAGGTCTCTGATCAAGAGGTCTGGAGGAGCATGGAACCACCTCTTTATTGCTGGTGTTCTCATGTCCACCCTGACTTGGAATAGTAGAAAGTGTCAGGGTTCCAGCTCTGGGTAAATAGTTACCTCCCAAACCCATCTGCGTCCTGGGTAAGATGATAAATTACATCCGGCGTCCTGAGTAAGATGATAAACTACATTCACGTCCTGGGTAAGACGATAAACTACATCTGGCAGCAAGGCCTTTGATCAAGAAGTTTTGAGGAGCGTGGAATCATCTCTTAATTGCTGTTGTTCCCAGGTCCACCCTGACCCAGGGTGGTAGCACCTGTTAGAGTCCCAGCTATGGGCAAATAGTTAATCCCCAAAATGGGGTCAAAACACAATGAAAGTGTAAAAATAGGTTTTAATAAATTTTTTTGAGGAAAAATTATTACCAGTAATAAATTTTTGAGAAAAAATATAACCAACAATGCATTTTTGAGAGAAAAGATATTACCAGCAATAAAAATCTTGTCGGCATTAAATAACCCATTAAGGTTGATATGCCGTAATACAAACCAAACCAATCAGTTGAAGACTTCCAGCAGCAGTTAAAATGGATAGCATGTGTAACTTGAAGAGAGAATAATGACATAATCAAGATGCTGACATTCCAGACTTTGCTTTTATGCAATGATGTTCACCCTTTACAAGGCTCGAGAGCCAATCAAAGTAGAGGGTTACAGAATAAGAGGAACAGTTTATGGGGATATGTGGGGAAGATAACAGTTAACCCCAGACTTGAACAGATTAAAATTGTAGTGTTTGGGAAAGCATCCTCTTGGGAGTTGGCTTCACAAAACTGGACTAATTCAAATTAGAGATTATGAAGGAAGCCCCTATCAATAATGGAAAGAGCACTAACAGGTATTTTCCTGAAAAACTGTTTCAAAAGAAAGATTTTACAAGTTTCAGCTGAAAGCAGCACTGAATGTCAAATGTTACCTTATAAGGAAACACTAATTACCATTAGAAAGGCGGTAACAAATAACAACATATTTTGTTAAATCAGTGAGTCTTTCAATATATATATATATATATATATAGTGTGTGTGATGGTTGGTGGGTTGAACAGTATATTTTCATTCATTGGGTTTGTCAGCATCTCCATGGTACTGATTTACCTGGTCTTGTAGATAAACTAAACAAAGTCAAACATACAATAGAATTTACATATGAAATGGAAAAAAGAAAAAAATTTCCCTATCCTAGATATCATGCTACACCACGTTAATAGTAGCTCAAAACTTAGTGTCCACCGAAAATCAACTAATAAAAATGATCTTATAAATTTCTATTCTCACCAGAACAACAAAATAAAATCTGGAATAATTGTTGGATTCTACTTAAGAGCACTCAGAAGTTCATTATGTTTACATGAATACATTAAAATACTTTCTAGACCCTTCAGTACTCTATTTTATATTCAGTGTGAAACAAAAGGCTCATAAAATATTTAAAATAGAAAAGTAATCCTTCCTGACAAACCCAACAAAATATATTGATGACCTCTTTTATTAAGCCATTACTATTAAATAAATAAAGAAGAATAGTCATTATAAAAAAAAAATTCAGACTGAATATGAATTTCTTTCACTTCAAAAAGAAAGCATGAAGAAAATTTCTGAACTTCTCCTCCCTTCATCAGTCAAAGATTTGCACTGGTTCTAATTGTTATGTTCTAATGCAAAAGTACAATAATTTAAAATTCTCACAGAAGATAATTCAATGATTCAAAAGTCTAAAAATAAAAAGGAGGGTCTTGAATAGATTTAGGTTAGGCTATAGTTGTTGCTTGTAGATAAAAACATGCAAAACAAAATAGTTGTTTTTTTAATTGTCTGAGAGAGCTTTTGTGCCTTCCATTAGTTTGGCTGATGCTAACCTCCAAGAGAGTGACTCCTGGCATCTTTTTGGGCTAACATTTTACACTTACATGAAGTGGAAAGATTATACTGAATCAATTGCTTGATCTGCTGTCAGGAAGGTTGTTTCATTGTGTTGTGCTAGATAATTTTTTTTTGCCAGAATCTATTTTACATATTTATAACTCTACCATTCGTCTGTGCATTGAATATCACTGATACATTTGTTTTCGTGCTCCTGATAGATATTTAATGATTCTTGATAAAATACGAAGAACATTCAATATTTTGACCTGTTACTTCAGCTTCAGTCACTTTATGACTGCTGTAACAGCTTCCCTGTGCCTTTACAACAAATATTTTCATGGTAATTCTTTTGATGAGCTTTCGTCTTTGGTACCTAGACTTTATGAATTTAAGCATACTATTTAGATTGGAGGAGGCACGGTGGTGTAATGGATAGTAGCTTGGATTGAGGAATCAGAGAGCTGAGTTCGAATTCTGGTCGAATCCATTACATTCACTTACGTGCTAATGCCCTTGGGAAAGATATGAATCCTCTTCTTCTCCATCCAGCTATGGATAAATAATGGGACAGACTAGGTTCTAGAGCCTTGGATACTGTAGAAAAAAATGGCAACCTACTGCAAGAAAAAATCTGCCTCGTCAGTCATGTATCAAAAGACACATGATTGCCTGTGTATGTATCACGCATGGCACATAACAATGTCTCTTCATTTTACAGTTGAAATAGTGAGATGTAACTGTAAGTTCTATGCTAAAAGTTTTTCTCTCACTCTTCTCGCTTGTGGAACTCTCTTCCGGCTTCTTGCTTTCCTGTCAAGTTTGATCTTCAAAAATTTAAATGCAATGTCAATCGTTATCTACTGTCTTCCTGATTACTCTTCTATTGTTCTCACTCAATTTTCGCTTGTGGAACTCTCTTCCGGCTTCTTGCTTTCCAGTCAACTTTGATCTTCAAAAATTTAAATGCAATGTCAATCGTTATCTACTGTCTTCCTGATTACTCTTCTATTGTTCTCACTCAATTTTCCCTTGTGGAACTCTCTTCCGGCTTCTTGCTTTCCTGTCAACTTTGATCTTCAAAAATTTAAATGCAATGTCAATCGTTATCTACTGTCTTCCTGATTACTCTTCTATTGTTCTCACTCAATTTTCACTTGTGGAACTCTCTTCCGGCTTCTTGCTTTCCTGTCAACTTTGATCTTCAAAAATTTAAATGCAATGTCAATCATTATCTACTGTCTTCCTGATTACTCTTCTATTGTTCTCACTCAATTTTTGCTTGTGGAACTCTCTTCCGGCTTCTTGCTTTCCTGTCAACTTTGATCTTCAAAAATTGAAATGCAATGTCAATCGTTATCTACTGTCTTCCTGATTACTCTTCTATTGTTCTCACTCAATTTTCGCTTGTGGAACTCTCTTCCGGCTTCTTGCTTTCCTGTCAACTTTGATCTTCAAAAATTGAAATGCAATGCCAATCGTTATCTACTCTCTTCCTGATTACTCTTCTATTGTTCTCACTCAATTTTCGCTTGTGGAACTCTCTTCCGGCTTCTTGCTTTCCAGTCAACTTTGATCTTCAAAAATTGAAATGCAATGCCAATCGTTATCTACTCTCTTCCTGATTACTCTTCTATTGTTCTCACTCAATTTTCGCTTGTGGAACTCTCTTCTGGCTTCTTGCTTTCCAGTCAACTTTGATCTTCAAAAATTTAAATGCAATGTCAATCGTTATCTACTGTCTTCCTGATTACTCTTCTATTGTTCTCACTCAATTTTCGCTTGTGGAACTCTCTTCTGGCTTCTTGCTTTCCAGTCAACTTTGATCTTCAAAAAGTTAAATGCAATGTCAATCGTTATCTTCTGTCTTTTTAATTCTTGTTCTTTTATTGTTCTCTCTCCTTAATAGTATTTGTTTTATTTGTTTGTTGTTTTTCTCATATTCTCTAGACTCACTATCCCCCACCTTGTGTCTTAGTGGCTTTATTTCCTTGCTTGGAGTGAAATATTATTAAAAAAAACTCCTTATCTGATTTGTTTCATTTCAGCTTCTGCGTGATGAATGGGCTGAGAACGAAAAAAGGAGATTTGTTCTGGACCAGAAAATTCTGGATATTCGAAAAGCCTATGTCTTACTGCCAGGTGAATAATTTTTTAATTTTGTATCACTCAATTCAGGCTAAATGTAAGACTCAGGAATGTGGTTCTACAGAAGGATGCTGAGAATACCATGGATTGAACATGTGAGTAACAAAGAAGTTTTAAGGAAAATGCAAACCAAAACAAAAAGGACACTTTGAATCAGAAAGTAACAACGGAAATTTCTCTGTCACATAATAAACAAGGAGGGTTGGGAGAATTTCACATTCACAGGACATATTGAAAACAAGTGACAGAGAAAAGCAACAAGAACCTACCTAACAAGCGTGTTAAAAAGGTTGGCAGAACAGGTATTATGCGAAAGAGCAAAAGGAAAAAACTTAGAGCTACAAGGGACAGAAAGTTGTGGAGAGCCATGAGCGCCTACATAATGAAAAAACATAGCACAATTAGAGCCTCAGCGGTTCTCAATGTCCCCAACATCCTTCATTCTAATTATTATTATTATTATTATTATTATTATCATTAGGAATGGAATTTTGATGGGGTATGTTAAAGGCTCTTGTGTTTAGCCCATGGGATTCTCAGTTGAGCAACAATGGAGATCTGGGGAAAATAAAGGCAAAAAGGTCACTTGAAATCAGAAAGAGATTAAATTTCTCAGGCACTTCATAAGGAAATAAGGTCTGGAGAATTTGACATTCACAGGATATATTGAAGACTAGAGGTAAAGGGAAACTGGGTGTAATCTACCTAACGATAACTGGGATTGATATAATTTTCCCCCCAGCCACCTGGTTGGCTGGGGAAAAAAAGGAAGTTAGTAAGGTTGGCCATTACCATTGAGTCTTGAATTTAATCCTCGCTAGGTACGCCATACAAAATTTAGTATGATACAAGCCAACAAAGGTTCACCTTTTGCAAAATCAACTAACTTAACCATTTCTCACAGATTTGTTATATGCCATACCATTAGTGAGACATTTCTTAGCGATATATATCCTACCATACCATTAGTGATATGTTTCATAACCATTGGTGATATGCTAATGATACACAAAGAAATAAAACAGTTTGGTTCTCAACCATTACGTTGTTATCGTAACCAAATTCTCATTAGAATAATAATAATAATAATAATAATAATAATGTATGTTTATTGACATTAACCAGGAGCCATGGTAGAGTAATGGATTTCCGCTCAGTTTGAGGAATCAAAGAACAGAGTTCAAATTCCAATCATTCATTACATTCATGTATATGCTAATACTCTTGGGAAAGGTATGAATCTAATTCTTCTACTCTTCCAGCTATGGGTAAATAGGAGGATAGAGTGGGTGCCAACTGGTTTAGGAGAAGGAAAACTCTGAATTCAAAACTGTATGTAGCCCTGGTGAAGCACATAGCAGCAAAGGAAAGAATCATTTGCATTGTCTCAATGATCCCAGCTACGGTCAACTCCTTTTGTTGACATTATTTACATTTGGAATAATGTTCTCATGTCTGTTACTATCACAAAGTTTCATCCATTGTACCTTCTGGCCTTCATCAGGAGTCTGTTGTTCCAGGTAAACTTGAAGGAATTTTGAACTGAACCCTTTATTTAATCTATGATGGTAGATTATTCTAGTTCCTCAGTCCACATCTTTTTGTCCCATGGAAAAAGGCATAGTGGAGTGAAGTGTTCACTTCTGAATTTGTTTGCATAGTAATTGTGAGTTCAATCCCTGGCCTGGGTAGTACAGACTCAGATTTAGTGGAAATAGGGCAAGCATTAAAAATGAAAATGACAAGATATCCCTGAAGAAGGCTGCAGGGCACAACGGCCGAAACATTGTGGTAAGAACAACATAGATGTGTCATTAATAAGTAATGTAAATAATGATAAATTCTCTTCCAAAACATTCAGACAGAGATGTATGGATAATTACATATTTTCAATCTCTATTGTTTATTAAGATTTTTTAAGTGAATATCTTCAACAATTTCCCAAAGAATTGTTTTCAGAATTTCTGGGATGAGGATCCTATTTATATTTGGACTGTTCTCCTCAACTTTGTTGTTTTTTATCACAGCAGTCCAACCATGTCTGCTTGTAATTCTGAACTGAATCTTTTATTTAATGTTGATTAAATAAAGTGTTCATCATTGTTGTTATTGTGACAACCTTTCGGCTGTTGTACTCTCTGGCCTTCCTCAGGTGTATATCAATCTGGGTAACCTACAGGAAATTCTGAAATGAACCCTTTATTTAATCTATGGGCGTAGACTGTTCTTGTTCTACTGCTCATGACTATGGATATTGTCAGATTTTTATTTAGTACCATTCAGTTATTGCTTGCCTGTTTCCACTGAGTGCAAGTACACACTGCCCAACCCAGGGATTGAACTCACAACCACTGTCACCAAATTCACACACTAATGCTTTTACCCACTAGGACAATTTGCTTCAGTAATCTTAGACCCTTAAGTCTAACATTGGCTACTGATTAGGCTGCAACTGCTGCTGCTGCCTGTTATGTTTTGACTGCTACTGCTGCTGCCCATGTTTTGATTGCTGCTGCAGTTGCTTACTTGGCATTTTTCTTACTTTCTTTATTAGCTGCTCCTATATTGTATTTATTGCTATGCTAGGCCTATTAAGCAGGTCCCCATAGCCTAGCATGTAGTTTCCCAGAGAATGTTATTTCAGGTTACATGTCCAACCTTAAACATGTCCTGTTGCTGTAATCTATATCTGTAATCTATACTTTATCTATATCTATCTTTATGTAGTCTATGTTTGTGATCTATATTTTTATCTATCTGTAATCTATAATGTTATATTCTTTTCGGAAGGTAACAGCATAGAAGATCTGTACACATCTCTAGCCAAAAAAAGTGCTGAGATTTACATCCAGAGATCAAAACAGCTTTATTGTAAGGCTCCAATCAGAAGTAAATTGTTCACTTGGCAAATTGAAAACCTTGAGATTGTTGCACTTTCTGACCTTTCTTATCATGGCAAGAAAGCGGTTGTGAATCACATGCAACAAGTGGATTCTGACAGGTTAGTGTTTTAGTATTTTTACCTTTCATCATCTCTGTTTGTAAAATTTTTAATAGTTTTACTTTAATAATAAAGAATATAAATGAAGACAGATGTCAAAAAGATGTAGAAAAGATGTAATTTACTCCTGAGGAAGGTGGAAAAATTTAATTTGATGGTTATTTTTTTCCTTTTTTTCTTTGAACAGTCCCTACCCTGAGGAGGGTCTGGAATTCAACACACTCTGGTGTCGAATGGTGACATTTGATGTCAAAGTGCTCACATTGATTCTACGAGACTACCCACAACCAATGCTTGATGTCAAAGACATGCATGCCTGGGGAAAACTTATTGGTGCTGTTCAAGAGGGAGTGAAAAGATGTAACACTGACAACCTTTATTTCATTGATATTTTTGAGAATGCCGTCAATGTTTGCTTTAGTATGTGATCAGATATATATTGGGAGTCCCAAAGCTCTTACCTCTAGAGCAAGATGTCTTTTGTTTTTCTACACAATCAAAATAGTGTTATAGTAGGAGTCAGTAGGAGTCAAATACGGGAAAATAACTCTACAACAACTTTTGGGGGGTTTCCCTGCGTGAGTTCACATCTCATCTTTGTCGCCAAAAGTTGTTGTAGAGTTATTTCCTCAGTGGAAACTGTATTTGGACTAAATTCGTCCTAAATAGGTTCAACGTACAAAAACGTTAGGAACTTGTAATAATCAGTATTACGCAGAGTAATCGAGTTGTGGTCGCCGACTACTTTTTTCGTATTCGACTCCTACTGACTCCTACTTATAATAGATGGGCGAGTCTATTATCTATAGACTAGGTGTCTTTCACCATAACAAATAGAATAGTTCATTATTCATGAGGTATTAGCAGGAGTTGTTTAACACTCCTATCTCCCCTTTTTTCTTTCTTGCCAAATCCTCAAGAAGCAAATTACTTTACTCTGTGTCAAAACTGATTTCAGTTGACTGAGTGGGGGATTTTTCATTTTGAAATTGTTGACATTTTTTATTTTAGCACAATTCATAGCCGTTTTTATCAAATTAAATTAAATATTCATCACGATATAATAATATTAAAAAAGGTTCTAAAAATAAAATATGCTTTTCTGAATTTTTATTTGGGGGCTGGTGGGGGAATATTAGCTGATTTAATATTTAATAATACAAGTTGAAACAAATATTACTTTGTTTAAAATGTACCTCCAAAGATTTGCTCAGCATACATGGTGAAAAAATGCCACAAAATTAATAAAAAAGCAAAATTTTATTGTCAAAATCTTTATTATTATTAAGGGGAAAGACCAAAGGATATTTGGATTATTAAATTATATTTTTTATTCTTTTTAGAATGTTCAAAATTTTAGTTAAAAATTTGGTGACTATATATAGTAAAGTTTTAGTGTCTTTTTGTGGGGGAAAAATTTAGAAAATCTTGGTAAAAATATATTTTTTACGTCTGTTACTCCTCCCCACTTATTTAATTTTATGAAATTTTGTAACACTTATAGTTTATATTAGTTATAAGTCGTTTGAGAATTCATACTCTCATTTTTTTTTAAACAGGACTTTCAATTACAGAAAATTTGCTCTGAATCGTAAAATAAAAAAAGCAATAAAACTAAGACATTATTTAAGTAGAAATGGTTTTAATCATTGATTTGTTTTTTCTTGCATCAGCAGGTGACTAAATTACTAAGGTAAATTTTAGTGTTTTTTGTGGTGGAAAATACATTGATTTGAAAATTCTTGCAAAAATCAAATAATTGCCATATTTTAACAAAAATTTCAGGACGTAATCACAAATGAATCAAATTATTTTAGAAATGTTTCTTTTTTTTTTTTTTTTCTTTAAAGAAAATAATCTTGGTAAAAGTATTTTTTTTACATGTTACCACCTACTTATTTAATTTTATGAAATTTTGAGAAATTCATTTTTGTAGAGCCAAATATTTATATTAATTATAAGGACAAGTTCTTGGAGAATTTAAATCATGAAATTGTGTGAGGTTGGGGAAGCCACTCAATAGTTAGTATGTTGAAAAATTGATTAATTGATTTGTTTAATGGTATATCAACTCCTTATGGTTCATTTAATGCTGAAATTTAATTTTCTTGGAAGCTCTGAAGTAATAAAAATGTTATTCTGCTTTCACAATTGAATACATGGTAGATGATTCTCAGCTTTTGCGTATATACATGTTTATGTAGACATAATTATGAGAGACAATGATATGTGCATTTTATGTTTTTATTGAAGTTATATTTTGGAATACAGTTTGATTTCTTTAAGAAATTGTAGGATATTATATAGATTAATCTCATGAAAGACTTCTTTCATGTTGATTGAGGTATTGTTGGTAATTTTACTATAATATTTATAATTTATGTATTGTTGGTAATTTTTTTTATATAAGAATGTATTACTGGTATTTTTACTATAAAAATGTATTTTTATACTTTCATAAGGTTTTGTTTTTGTTTGGGGGTTCACTATTTGCCTGTAGCTGGGACCCTAACATTTGCTACCACCCCAGGTCAGGATGGACCTGGGAATAACAGCAATTAAGAAATGGTTCCATGCTCCTCAAAAACTGTGATCTCTTGATCACAGGCCTTGCTGCTGGATGTAGTTTATCATCGTACCCAGGACTATGTTGAGAAATAGTTATATGCATAAACTGTACTTTATTTCTGTGATGTGTTCATTATTAAAAAATAAATATTTCCCACTGCACTTTATGTTGATAGTTTTATAAGGCTTATAGGAGAAATTGGAATACTGCTGCCATATATGGGAAAGAGCTGTCCAGTCTTCATTTTCTAGTCTTGATAGAGCCCAAAAGCATCTCCGCTATCCTCTGGCTTTACAAGAACCACATCAGGCCGAAGATGGAATACTGCTGCCATATATGGGAAAGAGCTGTCCAGTCTTCATTTTCTAGTCTTGATAGAGCCCAAAAGCATCTCCGCTATCCTCTGGCTTTACAAGAACCACATCAGGCCGAAGATGGAATACTGCTGCCATATATGGGAAAGAGCTGTCCAGTCTTCATTTTCTAGTCTTGATAGAGCCCAAAAGCATCTCCGCTATCCTCTGGCTTTACAAGAACCACATCAGGCCGAAGATGGAATACTGCTGCCATATATGGGAAAGAGCTGTCCAGTCTTCATTTTCTAGTCTTGATAGAGCCCAAAAGCATCTCCGCTATCCTCTGGCTTTACAAGAACCACATCAGGCCGAAGATGGAATACTGCTGCCATATATGGGAAAGAGCTGTCCAGTCTTCATTTTCTAGTCTTGATAGAGCCCAAAAGCATCTCCGCTATCCTCTGGCTTTACAAGAACCACATCAGGCCGAAGATGGAATACTGCTGCCATATATGGGAAAGAGCTGTCCAGTCTTCATTTTCTAGTCTTGATAGAGCCCAAAAGCATCTCCGCTATCCTCTGGCTTTACAAGAACCACATCAGGCCGAAGATGGAATACTGCTGCCATATATGGGAAAGAGCTGTCCAGTCTTCATTTTCTAGTCTTGATAGAGCCCAAAAGCATCTCCGCTATCCTCTGGCTTTACAAGAACCACATCAGGCCGAAGATGGAATACTGCTGCCATATATGGGAAAGAGCTGTCCAGTCTTCATTTTCTAGTCTTGATAGAGCCCAAAAGCATCTCCGCTATCCTCTGGCTTTACAAGAACCACATCAGGCCGAAGATGGAATACTGCTGCCATATATGGGAAAGAGCTGTCCAGTCTTCATTTTCTAGTCTTGATAGAGCCCAAAAGCATCTCCGCTATCCTCTGGCTTTACAAGAACCACATCAGGCCGAAGATGGAATACTGCTGCCATATATGGGAAAGAGCTGTCCAGTCTTCATTTTCTAGTCTTGATAGAGCCCAAAAGCATCTCCGCTATCCTCTGGCTTTACAAGAACCACATCAGGCCGAAGATGGAATACTGCTGCCATATATGGGAAAGAGCTGTCCAGTCTTCATTTTCTAGTCTTGATAGAGCCCAAAAGCATCTCCGCTATCCTCTGGCTTTACAAGAACCACATCAGGCCGAAGATGGAATACTGCTGCCATATATGGGAAAGAGCTGTCCAGTCTTCATTTTCTAGTCTTGATAGAGCCCAAAAGCATCTCCGCTATCCTCTGGCTTTACAAGAACCACATCAGGCCGAAGATGGAATACTGCTGCCATATATGGGAAAGAGCTGTCCAGTCTTCATTTTCTAGTCTTGATAGAGCCCAAAAGCATCTCCGCTATCCTCTGGCTTTACAAGAACCACATCAGGCCGAAGATGGAATACTGCTGCCATATATGGGAAAGAGCTGTCCAGTCTTCATTTTCTAGTCTTGATAGAGCCCAAAAGCATCTCCGCTATCCTCTGGCTTTACAAGAACCACATCAGGCCGAAGATGGAATACTGCTGCCATATATGGGAAAGAGCTGTCCAGTCTTCATTTTCTAGTCTTGATAGAGCCCAAAAGCATCTCCGCTATCCTCTGGCTTTACAAGAACCACATCAGGCCGAAGATGGAATACTGCTGCCATATATGGGAAAGAGCTGTCCAGTCTTCATTTTCTAGTCTTGATAGAGCCCAAAAGCATCTCCGCTATCCTCTGGCTTTACAAGAACCACATCAGGCCGAAGATGGAATACTGCTGCCATATATGGGAAAGAGCTGTCCAGTCTTCATTTTCTAGTCTTGATAGAGCCCAAAAGCATCTCCGCTATCCTCTGGCTTTACAAGAACCACATCAGGCCGAAGATGGAATACTGCTGCCATATATGGGAAAGAGCTGTCCAGTCTTCATTTTCTAGTCTTGATAGAGCCCAAAAGCATCTCCGCTATCCTCTGGCTTTACAAGAACCACATCAGGCCGAAGATGGAATACTGCTGCCATATATGGGAAAGAGCTGTCCAGTCTTCATTTTCTAGTCTTGATAGAGCCCAAAAGCATCTCCGCTATCCTCTGGCTTTACAAGAACCACATCAGGCCGAAGATGGAATACTGCTGCCATATATGGGAAAGAGCTGTCCAGTCTTCATTTCCCAGTCTTAATAGAGCCCAAAATCAATTTTTGCATCCTTGAGAATGGCAGTCATTTTCCACGCTGCAACCCCTTTCTCTCAGACAAGACCTCACAAGTCTCTCACTGCTCTGTCGCTGCTTCAGTGGAAAGTGTTCAGGTGAACTACATTCTTTAGTTTCACTAGTTCAAACTTTCATGGCTAAGACTTACCATGCCACACATTTTAGCAAACAAACTCATCCTCTGTAAGATACACTCAAGCAGCTTCTCCCCACAATCTACTGCTTTGTGGAACTGACTCCCAAGAGGATGCTTTCCCAACTACTACACTCTTAACATGTTCAAGTCTAAGGTCAACCATTATGTTCCCTACATATCTCCATAAACTGTATCTCTTACTCTGTAACTCTCTACCTTGAGTGGTTCTTGGGCCTATTTCAAGGTGAATGTCATTGTATATTTTAAAAAAATGATCTTATATTTTTAAAAAATGATCTTAAAGTTTAATTGTTAATATCCATGGGGAATTTTGAGGGTCTAGCTAATTAGAATTATTTTAGTAACCATTTTCGAAAATCTTTTTTGCATTAAAAAATCATTTCAAAGTTTGCAAAATTTACTTTTCAGCAAAACGTTTATGTGTGGTTGAAGTTGATGATCCTTGGGAAAATATGACAGTTGAACGGAGTCTTCCTTCCATCAAGTACTTTTATGACTTGAGCTGTGGTATGTCGAGTTTGACTTTTTTATCAGTTAGAATTGAATTGAGTTTTATGAGTTGATTATAGCAACTTGCTACCACTTTTATTGTTGTTAGATATAATTAATTTCTCTTTCTTAGAAGCGAGATGAGCTAAGTATGTCTTTTTCTCTCTTGAAATTGAGACCTGATTTGATCTCTTGTTTAAAATTGATTTGTTCAACACAAAGGATACACAAAAATTCAGCAAATTTGAAGAAATTGATGAATTTAACCAGCATTTCAAATATCAACTTGCCAGACATTACAGACATTAATCAAAATCACTCAACCACATAAAAAAAATAATTTTCTGTTAAGTTTTTCTTTCTTAGACGAAGCCATTTCCTGAATTAAAGTTGAAACTCTTCCATAGTATCTTGTATGTATACTTTCACACTTTTTTTGCATATATTAAGGTATATCTGCGTGTTAATTAGCCTGGTTGATCATTAGTACTGAATAGTGATTTTGATCCTCACTAGGTGCCTCATACACATGTTGACATTAAATAAGCCAACAATCTTAGCAGAGTAATGGAATGGAAGGTAAACAGATGTGTTTCACATCGGAAGTAGTATTGTGTTGCGAGCATGGTCTTATTTAACTTTATTTATTTGGAGTCTTGACCAGATCCAACTTGATACCTGTTGAGCTGTGAAGCATCTATAATATGCATATCTCACCTTGTAATAATGCATTGTATATCCTGTATATCTAGTACAGATGAAAAATACCACATCTTGCAATACATTATTCCGTACCAGTTGTTAATGAAATATAGCAAGAATTGTAGGTGGACAAAGTGAATTAACTTTCTCTTCTCATAATGAATGATTGCACTTTCAATGAGATTCAATGCATTGAACATCTGTTAGCAGTCCAGATCTTTTGAGGCCTTAAGTATGGTCCATTGCTAAAGATGCAGGAAAAATGGCCAGCTCTTTCTACTAATCTTGTAACCTTAGGAAGGTTACTGAATAGAATAATCACACGAAGGTTGGTAATGAACGATAATACTTAGGACATGAAGAACACATATAAGATTTGCGAGCAGCATTTAGAAGTAGTGAACTGCTAAAAGTGAGTCAAGTGAATTCTACAATGAATCTCCAACTGCAGACCAACATACAGTATTTACTATTGTATTTATGTGAATGGGGACATTCATTATCGTCCATAGGTATGCTACAACAACTACACCAGAAAGTACCTAACTTTTGCCATGATTTATTTTTATAAGGGTCAGATTAGACCAAAAATGGTATATTGCTGCCTCATCTGTGCTGGTGCTGCCCAACACTTACATTCCAGTCTTGGTAGGGTTCAGAATTTTTTATATAGTCTTGTCTTCCACTCTGTAGCTGCTTTCCGACAAGTCTGTTGCAATTTCCATGGTAAATATTGAAATGAGTCCCACTAGTTCAGACCTTTACAGTTAGGACTTGAGGTGTTACATCCATACAGTTGAATCATCCATATTTCCACTGTATTCCATTTGTAAGTAGAAAGTTCCACTGAGAGTCTGTCTATATTTCTGAGATGAGGTATTATGTACAGTATTTACATTAGTCGGACTATTGTCCTCATCTTTGTCGCCATATTTGTCACAACGTTTCAGCCGTTGTACGCTCCGGCCTTCTTCAGGTGGTTGGAATTTCGAACCGAACCCTTTATTTCGATCACTGGGGTAGACTGTTCTAGTTCCACGTGCCATGTTTGATGGATGTCAGTTATCAGTTATCTCCTGCTAATTTTCCCTCTGAAAGTTCTCCACTTCCTTAACCGGGTATTGAACTCACACTCTGTGCCATGTGTCCTCAAGGACACATGGCACAGTGGATAAAGGCGTTGGTTAGATCCAGTGACAGACCCAAAGAGTGTGAGTTCAATACCCGGTTAAGGCAGTGGAGAACTTTCAGAGGGAAATTTAGCAGGAGATAACTGATAACTGACATCCATCAAACATGGCACGTGGAACTAGAACAGTCTACCGCAGTGATCGAAATAAAGGGTTCAGTTCGAAATTCCAACCACCTGAAGAAGGCCGGAGCGTACAACGGCCGAAACGTGACAAATATTGCGACAAAGATGAGGACAATAGTCCGACTAATGTAAATAAAGTTCCACTCATACATCTTTTTCACAAGATCTATTGCTGTGTGGAACAAATTCCGACATGAATGCTTTCCCTGAACACAACAATCTTAACCTTTTTGAAGTCAAAGGTCAGTCACTATTATTCCTCTTTATCCTCATG
>OZ038517.1:9910871-10010871 GCA_964036315.1 Acanthosepion esculentum | reverse complement strand
TTAGATTTTGGCATTAAATGACCCATGGAGGTTGATAGGCTGCTAAACAGAATCAAACAACCATTTTCTTTTTTAGTGTTTTGTAAAATATTTCTTTAATTCCTGGAGACTCATTTTATAGTAAGTTTGGGGAGGGTCACAAAGACAGCAGGTGATACAGTTTTGGCAGCAAGTAAATTTTTACAAAACCAGGATACTAGCCCAAGGTGAACAACCTTACTGCCTTTTACATTGGGTAAAAGTGGGTTCATGCCTTTCTAATGAACATTAGTGTGAAGTGAATGCAAACTGTCCCAGCTGTAGTTTAAACTTGGTTCACTAGTTCCATTTTACATACTATTAACTATTGAATAGGACGATAAACTACATCTGTGTCCTGGGTAAGACGATAAAATACATCCAACAGCAAGGCCTCTGATCCAGAGGTTTTGAGGAATGTAGACCCACCTCTTAATTTCTGGTGTTTCCAGGTCCACCTGACCCAGGGTGTAGCACCTGTTATGGTCCCAGCTATGGGCAAATACTTTCAAACTAGGGTCAAAACACTATGAAAGTGTAAAAATAGGTTTTAACAGCAGCAATGAATTTTTGAAGAAAAATTTTTTACCAGTAATACATTTTTGAAAAAAAAAATATTACCAGCAATAAAAATCTTGCTGACATCAAATAACCCGTCGAGGGTGATATGCTGTAAACCAAACCAAACCAAACATACTATTAATGGTTGGACATTCCTTGGAAAATATTCAATCAAATTCACGCAGCAATTCTTAACTTAATCTAGTTTGAGGTCAGGTGAAAGGTGGAAAAATTAGTTTGCACCTAAGTTCCACGTGAGAAGAATATGTTTCCTTGAAAATCAGCATTTAGATTCATAACCATTTAACTGGATTTGAATCCTTAGCATTGGTAAGTTAACAAAAATCTGTTAAAATGATGAATTAGAAAAAAATCATTATTAATTTTTTTAACGGAAATTAATTGGTTATATCAGAATGCATCATGTTTCTCATTTGAATTTACGACCATATCACAGTGAAACACCTGTATGATCACCAAAGTTAAGCAACATTAACTCTGGTCAGTACCTAGATGGATGACTGTTTGGGAATATTACATGCTGTAAGCTTAGGTGAGCGGTTGGTGTAATGAATACTGCTTCAGAATTGGAAATTAAAGAGCCAAGTTCCAATTTTGGTTGGGTTCGCTTATATTCACTTACGTGAATATACCCTTACTAAAGTTATGGATCCACTGCATCTCCCCCAGGTATGGGTTAATTAATAGAACTTGTATCAGTAAAATCATTATTATCTCAAAAGAAAATTCTTATAATCTTAAAATATTTCTGGCTTTAAATAACCTGAAAAATTTTGAGAAGCCATAAAAAAACAAATCTATCAATCTCTTAAATTCATTTTATAGTTGTTTTTTTGTTGATCATTTTGCAGTGTACGTTTGGAATGGTTATGCCTTGGAGACCCCAATGACCACCATTCAGTTATTCCCTGTGCTCCAGACAGGGTCCCTGATTATTCCATGGAGGTAAGTAAAATTCACCCTTGGACAAAACTGACAAGGTGCCCTAGTTTCATAATTTTAAGTTTTTCTTATATAAGTGTCTTCTATCTGAGACTTAATGAATATAAAAATTGTTCACTTAAACACCATTTATTATAGTAGTATAAAAAACCCTCGAAAATGACTAATAGTTTATCTGAAAGTGCTTGGAATCAACAAACTTTTATACAATTTTTACATTCATTAATTGTTATCACATTGGAGGCAAAAATTGTCGTAGAATTCTCTCCTTTTGCAGCTGTAGGCGCATTCTGTCACCTTAAGATGGTTACTGTAAATAAACAGTTGTCCAATGTTACTTCTGGTATTTCAAGATGGAAATTGCTAACTACCGCTTTGGAACAAGGCTAAACTTACGTTTTCCAATGCCATTTTGAATTCTCCTACATTATACACAGGGTGTAAAATCGATTAAACCCCCATCCGTTTTTGGCAGTTTTTTGTAAACAAAAATGGCTGCATCAACGTCCAACAAAGCCTTTATTCAGGAATGTTTCTTTGATTCAGACTCCGATGATGATTTTACCAAAGTGGATATTGATGGTGAAGGGGTCGAAGATGATAACCCCGCTAGTGACATAGAGTAACGCAATGATGACAATCAGATACTGATCGGCTACTATCATCCATGGCTGACTAATTTTATGAAAGCTTCTGACCCCATACATGTACCTGACAGCCTTCCTGAAGGTCAATTATTATAAATGACAAAATAACTTTATTTGTCAATGAAACAAATATGTTAATCAGGTGAAAGAATGACCAAACAAATGTTTGTCTTCTTGTATATAAACACAAAGAAACATGTCACTTTTTCAGTGAAATGAAAGCCTTCTTAGCCATTTTGTTTCTTCTTGCACACCAGAACTCCACAAGGAGTAATAAGAATTAAAGTACAGTGTAAACCGGATATAAGAGAAACACGGATATAAGAGAGATTGTCTCTGGTCCCAAATTAGAGCCTGTGTTAATGTATATATAATAGTCCAAACCCGGATATAAGAGAAACCCGGATATAAGAGATTGTCTCTGGACCCAAATTAGAGCCTGTGTTAATGTATATATAATAGACCAAACCCAAATATAAGAGAAACCCGGATATAAGAGAGATTGTCTCTGGTCCCAAATTAGAGACTGTGTTAATGTATATATAATAGACCAAACCCGGATATAAGAGAAACCCGGATATAAGAGAGATTGTCTCTGGTCCCAAATTAGAGCCTGTGTTAATGTATATATAATAGACCAAACCCGGATATAAGAGAAACCCGGATATAAGAGAGATATTCCCTGGTCCCAAATTAGAGCCTGTGTTAATGTATATATAATAGACCAAACCCGGATATAAGAGATTTTCTCTGGTCCCAAATTAGAGCCTGTGTTAATGTATATATAATAGACCAAACCCGGATATAAGAGAAACCCGGATATAAGAGAGAGTTTCTCTGGTCCCAAATTAGAGCCTGTGTTAATGTATATATAATAGACCAAACCCGGATATAAGAGACTCATTCTTCGGTCCCGACAACTCTCTTATATCCGGGTTACACTGTATGTTAAATTGTTAATGTATTTTTTATTTTGTGCTTCAATTACTTTTTGTTTTCAGTGTCAAAACGTGCATGCAAAACTTAATGCATTACGTCAAAATATTACTCATCCATTCTTTTGTTAGAATACAAAAAATGAAACATACAATGCAAAGAAAGTTATAACAATTTTATTTTTAATACACTAGATGTCCATGTTTTTGCACCCTCCCCAAAAAATGCATTGGCAGGGGGAACAATTCTACAAAGAATTTTGTGTGGTTAAGCTTTAGTCCAGAAAAAATGTAACTTGTACTTATACAAGAAAAACATAACAACATACTAAACAAAAGTACCTTGTCTGTCTTATTCAACAAAATATGTATGTATTTATTAAAGAGAGACTACTTGCCAAATACATACATTAATGAATATACATAATAACCAACATCATTAGCACAACTCAGAGTTTCATGGAAACCTGTGCTGAATACGTTCTGACCATTATGAGATTTGCATTCTCCTGGTGATGATTTATAATTGTGTGTCAAGATTTGTTTATTTAATTATTCTTGCCTATAATATTATAAGTAATTATTTATAATAATCGTTTGAAAGACAAAGAATTAAAAAAAATTAAAAATTATTTTATATGAAAAAATATTAAGTAAACTTATTAAGTATCAAGGGAGATAACTCTCTTTTTTGTATAAAATACCATAGTTATAAAGTTTTAAAGTACTGTCTGATGGAATAAACTAATACTCATGGTGTTAATATAATAATAGGTTGAGACTATATATCTAATGTGTTTGGAACCAAGCCGTATACTGATATATATATATTGTTAGATTTTAAATCTAAGATTTTTTTTCCAATTGTCATTTTATACCAATTTGTCTTGTCCAGAGAATTGATCTGGGAATTTAACTGTATTGTTGACATGAAAAAAAAAAATCTCTTAGTATAAATGAAATTTACATTAAACAGAAGAAGGCTTAGACAGAAGTGCCTATCTTTTTAAATTTGAATTTTTTAATGTAACTATAATAACAAAGACATTTTGGTTTCATTTATGCCTTGAAAAAGTCGGAAGACAAAACGCGTTGGCAAAATCTAAGATTTTTTTTCCAATTGTCATTTTATACCATATATACAGGGGTTGGACAAAATAATTGAAACACTTGTTAAATTCAAAGAAAATTTATTTAATATGGAGTTGGTCCTCCTTTAGCCTCACATACAGCTTTAATACGTCTAGGAATGGAATCATACAGCTTCCTGACTTCATCCAGAGGAATTTTCAGCTATTCTTGCATTACTCCTGCTCCAGCTTTTTAAGACACAATGGTGGAGGATAGCATCTCCTAACTCCAAAATGCACCACAAATGTTCAATAATATTGATATCTGGAGATTGGTAAGGCCACACCATGTGTTCTAGTTTCATGCTCTTCATACCAATTCTTAACCACTCAAGTGGTATGTATTGGAGCATTATCATCTTGGAAGATGCAGTCATCATCAGGAAATAAAGTCTAGGCCATTGGATGAACATGATCTCCCAAAATGTTCAGGTAATCTTTGCTGTTGATTCTACCATGTAGGGCAACTATTGGACCAAGACATTTCCATGATATGGTGACCCAAACTATCACTGATCCACCTCCATGCTTCACTGTTGGAAGAAGGCAGTCAGGGTTGTAAGTTTCTTTGGGCTGCCTCCACACATAAACTCGCTCTGAAGATGGTGACTTGCTTCCATTGGTCTGCAGACCAGGCATTGTGATCTCTGCACCACTTCAACCTCTTTTGAATGTTGCGAGTGGAGAGAAGAGGTTTCCTCACAGCAGCCCTTCCATGATATGCAGCCTTATGGAGCTCATGACGAACAGTTTTAGTAGAAACTGGACTATTCAGATGATGATTCAACTCAGCAGTTACTTTGGCCACAGTAGTCCAATGATTTTTTGTCACATTGCATTTCAATGCACGTCAGTCCCTGTCAGTAAGTGTGCAAGTCCGGCCCGAATTGCTATGATTGCTAGAGGTTTTGCCCTGTTTCTTGAATTGCATCATAGTTCTTGATATGGTAGCTCTTGAAAAACCAAACAGTTCAGCAACCTTCGTGATTGAGGCTCCTGTCATGCGAGCTCTAACAATTTGCCCTTTTTCGAACTCGAAGAGGTCACACATTTAGCTTAAGTTTTACTAAATTCTAAAAATAAATAAGACAAAGACAGTAAATTAGATAAATAAACGTATTTACAATAGATATAACTTGGAATTACGAAGTTTTAGTTAAAGTTCTTAATATAATAGGTTTTTGAAATATAGGAGTGGAATTTGACCTGTTCCAATTATTTTGGCCAACCACTGTGTGTATGTATATATATATATATATATATATATATATATATATATATATATATATATATATATCTGAATGGGTAAATATTGGTAGGTGTATGATTGATTATTTCCAACCTTATTTTCAATCTTGAATGTTGATCTGGCCCGAACTTCAAATTCAAAATCAACTACAACTCATTTAAACATTTTAACATTTATTTACACACACACACACACACACACACACACACACACATGTTCCTATATAAGGCTCTTATTTCATTTGACCTATTTTTTTTCTTATTTTATTTTAAATAATTTTCTTCCCACTGATATGTATTATTATTAGTACTTTATTTTGTTTTATTTTATTTTGTCACGGCATACTTCGTTATTGATATCATTAGTTTTAGCTTAGTAAAATTATTATCAATTACTCTCTTGATTTTTGGAAAAAAGTAAAGTTGCCACCTTGATTTTCCAATGTCTCTTTTTTGTTTACTTACGTTTTCAAAACCAGCATCTCTCTAATTTAGAAGTTGTATTTTCTTATTTCCAACCTTATTTTCAATAAGCCACTTTGTTTCAGCACTTGTGGTGTTTTGTCAAGTGATGGGGTTGATTGCATCCAACAACCATCAACCCCACCATTTGACAAAACACTAAAATTGTTGAAACAAAATGGCTATTTTTGTAGTGATGTTATAACATGCTTATGTTGTAATTTTTTAATATATATATATATAAATGACAAAAGGAAAACTTATCTGATGTGTGAGACTTAGGGGTTAAAATGAACAGTTGATCTACCCATGCCAAAAAGATTAGTAGAAGATGATACTGACAAGTATAAAATAATAACTCCTTTCACCCACTCTTTTAAATTGTGAAATTTTCTTCGGACCAATGAAAACCTTGCCTTCATAGAAATTGATCTGTGAGCCCAGAAGAAAAAGGAAGGAATTCACAAGTCTATGCGAAATTGTTTTTGAACCAATGAAAACTTTGTATTTACAGAAATTATCTAGTCAGCCAAGAAGAAGAAAAAAAAATTAGCCTATGCAAAATTTTTTTTTGATACAAAACGAAGAGAAAAATTAAATTATTCAGAGAAGAATGTCTGAAGTCATGTGAAAGGTTTTGCTTCTGTTCATCGTAACTAGCATTGAAGAGTAAAATTACTGTCCAATTATATTCTAACCAGCATGCAGGACTTCAAAGAATTTTCTCTCCACAATCCAAGAAAGCTAAGTATTTCAAACTATGTCTCTTCATTTACTTTTGAACATATGCAACCGTCTATCCCTTCTGTAAGCAGCAAACTGTCTTACCTTTGTTTTAAACATTGGTGAATATAATTTTGTGTCAGATCATTTAATTTGTTGCATAAACATTTCTTCTTGATGACAATTCAGTCGAACTATGGATTTAAAAAAATTCTGATTTATTTTCCTGAAACAAGCTACAAATACTACTTCAAGTGTTTAAATTCATTTTGTTAAAATTACCTGTGTGTTTCCTCATCATTATCATCCTTCATTAATCTTCTTGGCGTGGATAAATCAACTGGTCATTTTAAACCCTAAGTCCCACTCCACTAATGCACATCCGAAATTAAGTTTATTGTAGATATAAATAACTTTTGCATGTATACAAACCATATATCCCTTCAGTCAGCAATGATCTCTCTTGCCTTTGTCTTAAACAATTTTCAATATTATTTTCTGTCAGATCATTTAATCTCTGTTGTATGAACATTTCCTCTTCATGACAATTCGTTAAAACTACAGATTTTAAGAATTCTGATTTATTTTCCTAATGTGAATTACTGACACTATTTCAAGCATGTAAATTCATTTTGTTAAAATTACCTATGTGTTTGCTCATCATCCTTCATTAATCTTCTTGATGTGGGTAAATCAACTGTTCATTTTAACCCCTAAGCTCTATGTCAATGTATACTCATATTACTAATATAAATAGAGGAATTAAAATGAAATTAAATACTAATTGCAAATTAATAACGGTTGACAGTGTTTCATGTGATAAATATTCATGATTATTATTACTGGATGTGCAGGTGGGAAAATGAATGTCTTGCAATGAGAAATCAGAGATCTGAGTTCTAATTCCAGTCTTGTTTGTTACATTTACCTATGCAAAAATACCTTTGCGAAAGATATGAATCTATAACATCCCACCAGAAAAATCATTGTTATTCTCAAAAAAATTAATAATGCAATATTAATTCACAAAAAAATAATAATTCATACAATTCAAAATATGTTTTAGTTTTAAATAACAAGCAAAGTGTTGATAAGCCATAAAAAAAGAAAGAAAGTCTTATTAATATTCCTAGTAGAGATAAAGCAAGATGAAAAAAATTGTGTCCAGTAAATACACAACAGGAAAGTTTACCGGCAACCAATGACGATGAGAAAAGTACACCATGCAAGAAAAGTTCAATTCTGGGAAACGTCATCACGAAAAAAGTTCACCTCAGGCAAAGTTTACTGTAAAAGGATAAAAATGAAACAATTTTTAAATAGGTTCTAATTTTATCGATCAATGTATCTAAAACATTTCTGAAATAGGGCCAAAGTAAATAATAATTGATATTATGTGCTTTAATTTAATAATTAAAACATGGGTTTCTAATAAATATCTGTCTCATGTATTGGGGGATACAATTATCTTTGTTGTAATTTAGAACAAGTTTTCAAAATTTGCCCAGTAGAAGCAACATAAGCATTTGATCCTTGTTTAGGTCCTTCTCAGCCATGTACTGTTATTATGGAAATTTTTAGATTAAAATCACACAAACATGTATGTATGTATGTATGTATGTATGTGTGTGTGTATATATATATATATATATATATATATATATATATATATATACAGTTGTATGGATATGAGTTTGTGACCCTGGTTTCACATTTTGCGATCATCAGACAAACTTTGAAATTTGTCTAATGATTGCAAAAGCATGAAACCCAGGGTCACAAACTCATATCCATACAACAGAATATGTGAGCTCTATCACTGATATTGAGTGCTTTCTGCTAAGTATTGCACATACAAAATAATATATATATATATGCCAACAGTTTCTTTTCTCGCTCTGCTTGTGGGTCTCCCTTCTGGCTCCATGCTTTCCACCCAAGGAAATGCAAATATTTGCAAGTACTTACTGAATTTACCATAAGTACCATTTGTAGAAGTTTTCTACAGTTTTGAATAATTCATGAAATTTGTAGAAGTTTTCTACAGTTTTGAATAATTCATGAAATTTGTAGAAGTTTCTATTATATTCATAGTTATAGATTTTTATAAAAAGGTGCAGTCCATAATTATTCACCCTTCTTATGGAAATTATGAAATAATATTGCTCTGTGGCAATTGTAAAGTTTTTTTTTTCTTAATTTGACATTTATTATAAACCCCCTTTGAAAATGAAATAGCATTGACCTGATTCTATGACATTCTGAAGAATGAAGAAGACAATATGTGTGTGCCATATGCAGCAATAACTCATTCATTCTGTAACCATGGCAAAAATTGCTGAACTTGATAAGAAGCTCCAAATGAACATAGTTGATGCAAGGTGATAGATATACAACACTTTCCGATGGATTTCGTTAATCGGACTGACTTCCTCATCTTGGTTGCTTTCCTCACAACGTTTCGGCCGTCTGATCCTCCGGCCTTCCTCAGGTGCATCTCGAACTCGGGAACCGTCGGTCTGGAATTTCGAACCCAACCCTTTATTGTTACGGGGGTGCCATGTTCTCGTTCCATTAAGGCCATCGCTGCTGCTACTACTGCTTGACGCCATCGTTGCTGCTGCTGTTGCTTCTATTATCGTTGTCACCGCTCTTGTTTGTCGCTGCCACTGCCTTTGCTCGGGATCGAACTCAGAACATCGGGAGAACTTGCAATCACTGTTCCAACGTCCTAGTCGCCTCGGCCATGTGTCACTGGGACGATCGTGTATGAATTTTTGGTATATTTAAACCTAAGTTGTTATTCTAGGTTCTCTCTTACGATTAGGGGTGCCCAAATCGTGTTCAGTTCTATACTTGGTCTGCTCAGGAGGTTGTTATGTCCTAGCATGTGAGCTGTTTCTTTGAGTTTTCTCACTTTCCAGTGGGGCTCACTGTTTATTATTTTAACTTCATCCCAGAGAGGGCGATGGTCACCCTTTTCCTTCCATACATGGTAGGCTATACCCGACTTTTCCGTCTCCCCTCTAGTCACTGCTTTTCGATGTTCATCCACCCTTACTTTAAGGGGGCGGCATGTTTCGCCCTTGTAAACCTTGCCGCAGCTGCATGGGATGGAATATATGCAGTTCTTGGTCTGGTTCTTCTCTATGGGTGGCTTTACTCGGACTAGGTGTCTTCTCAGTGTTGATAGAATATAGACAATTACTAACACTTTCCGAGTGTTTGAATGTTCCTAGATCAACAATCATCAAGAAGTACAATGAGACTCAGTGTATTGAGAATAAATTAAGGACTGGCAGAAAATGGTTAATTTCTAAGAGAATGGAAAGGAAAATTGTTAGAGATGTCTCAAAGAATACTCACTTAACAACAAAGGGCATTGTCAATGATGCAAAAACATCAGGGCAAAATTTATTGACAAAGACCGTCACTAGATGCTTTCATTGAGCAGGACTTCAAGCTTGTCGCCCAAGGAAAACTTCCTTGTTTAAGGCTAAACACCAAAAATGCAGATTAATTTATGCTAGCAACCCTGTAGAATATGGGAGTAAATATTAGAACTCTGTTTTATGGACAGATGAAATTAAACTCGAATTATTTCGTCACATGAACTCTATTATGTATAGAGGAAAGTGAATGAAGCTTACAATACCCTCCCTACAATTAAGCATGGTGGTGGTCCATTCTGTTCTGGGGATGTTTTGCTGCTTCTGGACCAGGAGGACTAGTGATAGTAAAGGGTATCATGGATAAAAATAATATTTGGCTATTCTTAAAAATAATATAAAACAGAGTGCACTATCTGTGGGGTTTCACTAGACGTTCCAACATGACAATGACCTGAAACACATGGCATGAATTGTTACAAAATATTACAATGACAGCAAAATCATTGGTGTAACCCATGGATTTGTGCAGGTTATTAAGGATACTGGGTAGGTGGTTAGAGTCTTTACTAATGTAAATATGGTCATAAAGTTCCTTATTATAAGGCATATAATTGCAGCCTTCATCAGGGGGAGAGTGGATATTTCTATATATTACTTAAAGGAATTAATTTTTTCCTTATGTTTTCTGGTATTTAACCATTGTCTTTTATGTGTACAAAACACGGAAAATAAAGTATAATATATATTTAAAAATCCACATTATAAACAAAAACGTTTGCAGCTTCTCTCTTCTCTTTAAAATATATATATATATATATATATATATATAAAAGTGGACATGGAAGTCAGCACTTAGAGGCGACAGTCTGTTTCATGCTAGTGCAATCGTCAGGCGACTAGTGCTGTTATTTTTCTCGGCTGTTTATATAAGGGTCAGTGGTGCATTATGGGTAGTATATTTTGGCGGGTACTTTTACCGGAAGTCGCTTATTTGTTTATTTATTTATGTCAAATTATTTTGCTTGTTTTTTTGTTTGTTTTTTTATTTTTTATCTTATATATTTATTTATTTATTCTTTTATTTTGATCTGTGTTTTTGGTTAGCGTAGTAAAAAAAATTTGTTTATATAGCTTATTGTTGGTAGTCTATAATGGCCGCCATTTACCGGAAATCGCTTGTTCGCTTATTTATTTGGGTCAAATTGTTTTGCTTATTATTTTTATTTTTATTTGTATAACAGTTATAACTTTCGTCCGTTCTTTTGTTTTGATTTTATTTCGCATATTCTAACAGGTGTGGTTTTGTGATTTGTTTGGAGTAGTTTATTTTGCTTATTTTATTGTTGTTTGTTTATATATTTATTTATTTTTCTATTTTAAGTTACGTAGTAAAAATTTGTTTTCATGTCTACATTTTGAGATTAGCTCGGATCTATATACACACACACACACACACACACACACACACAAAGGTAAGATAAAAATGAATAGAGTACAGTTCCAATGTTTGTAACATTTAATTTAAAAGAGAGCTCAATGCAGAGTAGAGCAAAATATTATTTATTTTAGGATATTAAAACAAAAACATGTTAAAAATCGCTACACAATTGCTATCATGTTTCAATGTCATGTTTTCAATGCGTCTCTTTAGGCGATTGTAAATTACTGGTGAGAACGATTAATTTAATTTCAAAAGCAAAATGCCTCCTCTTTTTTTCGAGAAAAAAGAAAAGACTTGAGAGCTTTTCTGTGATCAACCAATCGAATATGACCAACGTTAAATTTAAACCAAGCAAAAAAGAAAATTTTTTTTTTGTTAAGAAATGGGTCATGACAGGAAGTTGTCTAGAAAACAATCATAGACATTAGATTAAAGACTGATACAGATGGTTACATTATTTCATAAAGTGTATACAAGACAGACAATCAACTTTCCCAAGAAATAGAAAGCGAAGTGGGTAGGGAGATAATTTGACCTAATTCTAACTAGTTATAAGCTTATGAGTTTCCTACATGAATTTTTTTTTGTAGTTGATAAATAAGGAGCATTTTTAAGAAACTAGTAAATAATTTAAATATATAGAATTATTTGTCAAATTAATATGCAACTGTTAAGTAAGGAGCATCTATATAAGATATTAATAATACCAACCAATCAATGCAAGATGTCAAAAATACTATCTAAATACCAGTACATCCATATAAAATGTTAATTATACTAACAGGAGATTAATACAGAATTATATTAAATATAAATTAATCTTACAAATAGAAAAATAAGCCATATAAGGGGAATCGCAGTATGTCTACTAAAAATATAAGAAAAAGCATTATCAAATTCCAAAGTTCAACTAAATTGCAAGGTAAAAGGTAGACTATGTCTACAATTTACCGTTAATTCACTTCTTTGATTTAATAAGGAGTTTTTATCAAAAAATCTGATAATTTCCCATTTTTCATGTAAACATATAAAACAGGGTTCATATAAAGATTTACATGTTCTAACTATTTTTAAAATTTTCCATTTCACCTTAGAAGATTTATCATCATCTTTTAAACTCCAAAAATATTTGGAAAGTGAACTATTATTTCTCTAAGTATTATTAGTGAAGAACAAGATATGTTGATACCACCTAGTTTTAAAAGAATTCTTAGTACTACCAATATAGAATTTTTCAACAGTCGGATTCTCTATTGTAGAAATAATACTTAGATAAACAAGAGATTTAGTTAAACATTTATTTGGTAATAGACAATGGTCAGAATTCCTACAATTACATTGGTTAGTACTATCAATAGTATTTATCTTGGAACGTACATTATGATCCAAATTATTAAATTGATTTAAATTGTTATTATTGTGTAACTTTATAATCTTTTCAAGATTATTGATGCAGCTATAACTTAGTTTTAACGAGTTTCTGTTAAATATTTTACTAAGAGGGTTACTTTTTTGTTTATCAATTAAATGGAGGAACTCCTAGCCTAACTTAGTACTGACGAATTGGTCAAATGGGAATGTGTATCAAATGATCTTCCTATTTCTATTTCTTTTTGACCACTATCATCATATTTTCTATACTTGATTTAAGCATACCTGTAACCACTAGTCTTTAAAACAATTTCATAAACACTGCTATGTTTATCAAACATCTTTGTCAACTGAGTTGTTGCTAATCCTAAATTCTATAGACAAAGGTATATGTTGGATTATAGATGGAGGGTGGTTAGAATTGGGGTGATTTTTAGCATGTTTTTCTTTTAATGTCCTAAAATAAGTTTATATATATATATTAGGTCATCCCATAACTTCTGTCTGAATTTTAACTTTTTGTTAAAATGAACGAAATTTAAAGAGTATTTTATAATGTCTAATGGAGCTGAACATTTTTTTTATGTTTAGATGCATTTAAACTGATCAAATTTAATGTCAGAGAACAATAAAATTAAATTTTGTTTGATTAAAACCCTGCTAACATGGAAGTACCCAAGAATCATTTGAGGCACATAATGCTTTATGAGTTCAAGAAAGGAAACTCAGCAGGCGAAGCGGCTAGAAACATTCACTCAGTTTATGGAGAGGAATGTGTGAATGAAAGTACTTGCAGAAGATGGTTTGCAAAATTCAGAGGTGGAGATTTCACCCTTGAAGATGAAGATAGATTGACGTCCAGTTGAGTTTGATGAAAAGCTTCTTGAAGCAGCCCTTGAAGAAAATCCTGCTTTATCAGTTGAGGAATTGGCAGTGCTTCTCAGTTCAAACCATACAACTGTTCATCGTCATCTTCAACAACTTGGAAAAGTTCCTAAACTTGGAAAATGAGTGCCTCATGAATTGTCTGAAAACAATGTCAAATCCCGAGTTGACATCTGCTCTTCTCTCCATTCTTGCCAACTTGTTTCACCTTTTTTGGATAGACTTGTGACTGGCGACGGAAAATGGATCTTTTATCGAAATGTTAAGCATCGTAGACAGTGGCTTGGTAAAGTGGAAGGATCCCAGCCACAGCCGAGAAGGGAACTGCATGGGCAAAAGGTTCTTCTTTCAATCTGGTGGGACTGCCAAGGAATAATCCACTTTGAATTCTTACCATCTAATGCAACAATTAATGCTCAAATATACTGTCAGCAATTAGAGCGTTTGAACCAAGCTTTGAGGAAAAAAAAGACCTGCTCTGGTGAATCGAAAACGGGTGATGTTTCATCAGGACAATGCGCGACCACACACAGCAAGAATCACGTCACAAAAGATCGAAGAACTTGGTTGAGAGAAAATTCCTCATCCACCTTATTCTCCCGACCTTGCTCCTTCAGACTACCATTTGTTTCGTAGCTTACAGAATTATTTGGAAGAAACAGCTTTTGTAAAACAGGAAGAGGTTAAAACTGACATTTGTGAGTTCTTCGAATCAAAGCAAAAAGAATTTTACAGTAATGGAATTAGTAAGCTGGTTAATAGATGGAAGGAAGTTATAGATAACCAGGGAAAATACATTGTTGATTGAATCTGTAATTAAATGTAACATTTGGTCACTCGTTTTCTTTATTCAAAATTCGGACAGAACTTATGGGATGACCTGATATATATATATATATATATATATATATATATTTTAGAATTGGACATAGTCCGACAATTTATTTAAAGACATTTCACCTTAGAAGATTTCGAACCTTGATACGCTAGAGCAGATATGAATAGAAGAGATTCATGGAAGATTTAAGTTTAACGATAGTAAAATCGACCTTGCTAACCAGACGCTCATCTGTGGCGAACGGTTAAGGCACATCACGCGAAATGATGGTTCTGTATAGTTTATAGGTTCGATTCCTGTCGGAGAGTGAAAATTTTCTATGAAAATTTCTCGGACATTCAGGCCGGTAAATGTTATTTAATACTGTTTATTATAAAACAGAGCATTTGCTTAAATACTTGTATCTATAAAAAGAACGTTAAACATAATATAAATGTCTTTATATATATATATATATATATATATATATAAATTCTAAAATCTAATGAATTTTTAAAGCAAAGTTTCTGTGTGGTAAACATTTTTCACAATGAACTTTACATGAGATGAATCTTCCTTATAGTAATTTGATGACGGTGAACTTACCTGGAAATGAAAAAAATACAACAAAAAATAAATCAAGATTATATTTCTGCTCAAATACAACTGGTGTCCATAAAACCAATAATAAATAAGTTTCTGATCAATTAGGTTGGAAAAATAATGGTTAACTCTGAATAGTGGAATTTGCTATTCTGCCTGCCATAGGCTCCTGTAGCTCAAATGGCAGAACAGACTCTTCCTAAGGAAATGGGATGTCAGTTTGAATCTCACCAACAATTTCTTCTTTATTTTCAATACGCATTGTTTGCTGATGTTCAGATAGAGATGGTCTTGAATAGATGTGATCAAAAGCAACTAAAATTAAGATTAAAGATATTAAGATTAAAGAATTAAGTTTAAAGATATTTAGGCTAAGGATATTAAGATTAAAGAAATAAAGATTAAATACATTAAGATTAACGATATTTAGACTAAGGATATTAAGATTAAAGAAATAAAGATTAAATACATTAAGATTAAAGATATTAAAACTAAAGAAATAAGGATTAAAGAAATATCGGCCAGAAATGACAGTTTTATTATTGGTTATATTTTAATTTTGTCTTTTTGTTTTCTTTTCCCAGGAACATGATTCTTTCAAAGGCTTCCGATCTCAGAACCTGAACATGAATATCACTTTGGAAACAAAGGCACGTCCTGATAATCCTGGAGACGTCCCAATTTGTCTGTTCTTTGCTAGTACTCTCAGGTTTATGGACAGAATTAAGGTATGTTCCCAACATCATTCTCTGAATCCCCACCTACCAAATTCTGCGATATTCTTACCCCAGGGAAAATAATCTGTATCTTGACAGTTTTTGAAACAATTTTTTTTTTGGTGGGGGGGTTCAATCTGTATTGTGGATGATTGCAAAATACTTCACGCTCTGCAATTTATAGACAGGACCACACAAATGCATTCTGGGATCCAGCCAATAAGATAGGCCACTTCTTGGTCTCGTTTGGTTCAGCCCTGATCTGTCTTGTCTTTAGGTCAGAATGCTACATTTGTTAATCTGAATTCAGTCCTATGTGTCAACCCCAATTTGTGAACTTTCTACCATATTACTGTTGCTTTGCCTTATTACTGTTTAATTTGCCTTATAACTGTTTAATTTGCCTTACATATATTGTTTGCCTGTTTTATATTATTTTTTGCCCTGTTCTTTTCTTTTTATTGCCTATTGCAAAGTTTGTCAATTCTGTTTATTGGTCACTTCTGTCGCTTACAATTATCCATAACCCCTTACCCTACAATTTTAGCTTAGACCTACACTTCTTATTTACATTCAAAATAATCTCTATATTTCTGAGATGAGGTATTATGTACCTTATTTACATTATTTGGGCTATTGTCTTCATTGTAATAAATATGGTGACAAAGATGAGGACACAAGACCAAATAATGTAAATAAGATTCAAAATAATATCCTCACTTTGTTATTATAACCGTGTTTCAGTCGTTGTGCACTTTGGCCTTCATCGGATATTGTCAATCTTGGAATTTAGAACTGAATACTTTCTTTACAGTACAGGATGAGAATTTTTGTTTTTCTTGGATAACCTTTTCTAGAGATATCATTTCTAGTTCTTTAATACTGCTCTGTTATTGTCTCCATTTTGTTTGCGTCTGAAGCAACTCTAGCCTTGTGAATTAAAGCTGTTTGTTACATTCTGCTAGGAATGACTGATAAGAACATCCCTCCCCAAATTTATGGACAAATACTGGGATTTCTTAACCAATAAAAATGGTAAATTCTTGGTCTTCTCCACGCATGTTTGTTCTTTCTTGTCTTGAATTCATAATGCTATAACCACTTTTCTGTATGCCTTTTGCATGTGAACACAATTCTTATGTGAACTTTTTGTTTTATTACTTTTATTTTACTTTTGACTTCCATTTTATATATATATATATATATATATATATAGTTTACGAAAAAATAGGTAATCCGTATGGGAAGACCCAATGAGGATAGAATCCAGAGAGCTCAATGGAAATCAGAGCTAATAATTTAAATAAAAACAGATTGCTTTAAGGTTCCATATAATAAATTATTTCACCACAGCCCTTCCAAAGGACAGTGGATCATCAGATTTATTTCCAAATGTTGAAATGAAAAAATGAAAATATATTTACACATTTATGACGGGCAATAATAAGGAAACTCACGAAGTGGGGGCAGTGTACGGAGGTAGAGAGACAGCGTTGAGTTAGATGTAACATTTCTATTGTTTCAAATTTAAATATTCGCTGAAATCTAGACATTGACACTTTAAATCTGTTAACGGAAGTTATATCTTGATTAGGAAGTGGGATGGACAAAGAAGTATATAAAGAAAAAAGAAAAATGAAAAAGAGAGAAAAAAAGAGAGAAAAAAAGAGAAAGAAGTTGTAAAAAAGTGTCATTAACTTCTATTGGAATAGGCGTTTATATATATATATATATATATAAAGTGTAATTTGGAAATCAAACTTTAGGACTTGAGTATCGGTTTCAAAACAGTAATTTCTGTGTTGTGATGGAGACATATTTTTTTAAAAAAGTAATTATAATATTATGCTCTACTTTGTATTGAGCACTTTTTTTGAAGTGTTACTGATCAGAAAAAAAAAATCTAATAATTTCTCACCCCAGAAATTCAGATAGGTGATCAGGTGATAATAACAACAAAGATAAGGACATTAGTCAGAATGTAAATAATATAACTCCTCGTCCCAGAAACTTAGGCAGAAGGCAATCAGGTGATGATATTATTATCAAAGATAAGGACATTAGTCTGAATGTAAATAATGTAAACTCTTCACCCCAGAAATTCAGACAAAAGCTATGTATTTATGGTATTTTTTGGGTTGTTTTAAATAATTCTCCCTTGTTTTAAAGTTGAATGTTCATTGGTTAAAAAATTGCTTTATCAATGTATTCTTCTTATTCATTGGTTATGGTAAATAATGTATAACATTTGCTGATTGGCTAACTTTTATTTTTCTTTCAGCTGTGTCTCACTCGGGTCACTCGGCCAATTAAACGAGGGATTCTGTTTCAGAACACCAAGCCTAAGAAACCACAGCTGAGCAGGCATTATAAGTACGCAACTTTATTCATTTTGTTTTGCTGTAACATTGTTCGTAAAAATGAAAAAATGATTTTTGATTGGATCAAAATTAATTTTGGAAGTAAAATTGCATTTTTGAAGACTGAATAAAAATTCAGTCAAATAGGAAAATTTATTTGTGAAAAAAATATTATCTTATTGATTATCAATAACAAATATTGATTACGAAACCAAGTCTTTTTAATCCAACAAAATAGTTAATAAATGGGCTATTGAAAATGGATTCTGATTTTCTGAAACAAAAACTCGGTGGCCAAATTTCTGTCAACTCTGGAAGCCATGCCACAAACCTAATTTTAAACCTGATAGTTCTGTTCACACTATTTACCTTATTTGGAATCTTGTCCTCATCTTTGTTACCATATTCACATTTTGGCTGCTATACTCTCTGGCCTTTTTCAGGATTAGTCTGTATTTCTGAGATGAGCTATTGTAACTATTTACACTATTTACATTGTTCAGACTCTTGTCCTCATCTTTGTTACCATGTTCACGACATTTCAGCCATTCTTCAGGTCCAATGGATAGAAGCGTTGGTTGAAGTACTCCAGTGACTTGACCCAAAGAGTTGTGAGTTCAATACCTGGCCACAGCAGAATTGAACAAAAACTTGGAGACTTAAGTTACTAAAGGGAAATAACTGAAACTGAGATATCTGGAAGAGGCTTAGCAGGTGGAACTAGAACAATCTACCCTGGTGGACAAAATAAAGGGTTCGGTTCTAAATTCCAATCACCTGAAAAAGGTTGAAGCATACAATGGCCAAAACATGAATATGACAACAAAGATAAAAACAACAGTCCAAACAATGTAAACAGTTACAATACCTCATCACTGAAATACAAACCTCTCGTCTACGGACCACCCCCTCATCAAAAATCTGCAGGAAAAAAAACTTAATGTATTTCAGAATTTGCGAGATTAGCAGGACAAGTCATATTAGTTCTCAAAGTGACCACTTGGTGGCAGTGATGGGCTTTTTAATTGTAAATAAAGACGGGTGTACAGTATATAAAGTACAATACATTAGTGCGTGCGGGAGAAAGTAGCTGCGAGAAATTTATAATTTTTGTTGTTTTGATTAATATATCTATATTCAGTATATATTTATTTATGCCATATATAGATGTTTATAGTATTTACATTATGGTCATAACTACTGGTAGTTACTATAGTGGTTTTATAACTCAAAAATAATCACTTAGCATCTTCGGACAATCGGCTTCAATGGACCCCACCCCATTCCCCTGATGAGAGGTTTGTCTGTATAAACAGATTCTGATAATTTTGATGTTCCAGTAGTGGACCAATATAGATTCTTGAGCATTGATTGTGACACAATGTTATCTTATATACCTGACATTAAATATCTCCGAGTTAAATGTAATAAAGAAATCAAAATAGGCAGAGTGGTTGCCCACACAGATGTGAGAAGCTGATAGACCTCATTGGAACTGAGCCTATCAATCACTAGTTAGGTCTAAACTGAACTAGGGTCGTTTTATTTATGGTGCTGCAAAGAAGTTGTAGCGGACCGTGGGGGTGAAGATGTGAAGAGATATCAGAAGGTTAAAATTTCCTGCTGGCCGGTCCAGCTACATGGGAATGTCGGACTTTAATTAAGTCCAAAGAAGACAAAGAAAACAAACAAGACCGATATATATGGGTAAACAAATATATATTAATAACAAAACAGGTTAAACAAAGACATGGACTGTTACATAGAGTTTGTATGGAGAAATTATGTGTGTGTGTTGTGAGTGTTCGGATGTACGTGTATTGTTCTTAGCGCGTTCCCAGAATTTGGGAAACGCTGTATCTGTGAGAGGTCACATATTGGCCTAAGTGGAAAAAGAGAGATTTTACCTCGTCTCCGCACAAGGTAGCGGCCAAAGGCCTAAGTCAAAAAAGAGATAGAGAAGGGTCAGCCAGTATTTATAGCCAGGGGAGAGAGACCCCTGTTGAAGGATTAAAGAACTGAGGAGGAGCTAACTGCGACAAAGTCACACCTGAATGAACTTGATACAATTCAGCATCGGTTACTATGACTCATCGTATGAGATTTTAGAACATATACAGTGGAAAGTTTGTACACCAAAACGCTTGAAATGCCTCTGACACTAAAATACCATAAATTAGTCCTACAATATTATACCAAACTACATTTCTACCTGAATAACCTTGCATACAACAGTGTTTCTCAACCACAATAAAAAGATCTACTCAACAAAATAAAAATAAAAACAGACATCAAACCTCTCGGCTTTTACATGGAAAACATTAATGAATCATGAATAAACACTACACTAACCCTTGAATCTACTACTCTGGAAAACCTATTTTGGCTAACAAAACAGTCAACAGATTTATTGAAGTCTGTCTATATTTCTGAGATGAGGTATTATGTACAGTATTTACATTAGTCGTACTATTGTCCTCATCTTTGTCGCTATATTTGTCACAACATTTCAGCCGTTGTACGCTCCAGCCTTCTTCAGGTGGTTGGAATTTCGAACCGAACCCTTTATTTCGATCACTGGGGTAGACTGTTCTAGTTCCACGAGCCATGTTTGATGGATATCAGTTATCAGTTATCTCCTGGTAATTTTCCCTTTGAAAGTTCTCCACTGCCTGAACCGGGTATTCAACTCACACTCTTTGGGTCTGTCACTGGATCTAACCAACGACTTTATCCACTGTACCATGTGTCCTTGAGATTTATTGAACCTTAGAAAACACCCTATAGTCCTTGGTATGATGATGAACTACTTCCGGCAGCAAGGCTTATGATCAGGAGATTGGAGGTTTTGAGGAGCATGGATCCACCTTATTTATTGCCGTTGTTCCCAGGTCCACCCTGACCTGGAGTGGTGACACCTGTTAGGGTCCCAGCTATAGGCAAATAGTGAACCCTCAAATAAAAATCAACAGTACATTTTTAGAATATAATGACTGACAATAAATTTTCATAACAAAATGACAATCACTGCAACACTAAAAAAATTATAAAAATACATTTTCATAGTAAAATTACGGGGTTCAAATCTCACTAGTTCTGGGCATGAGAATAAACTACATCCGGCAGCAAAGTCTCTGATTACGAGATTGAAGGTTTTGAGGAGCATGGAACCACCTCTTTATTGCTGTTGTTCCCAGGTCCATCCTGAGCTGGAGTGTTAGCACCTGTTAGGGTCCCAACTATGGGCAAATAGTGGACCCCAAGCAAAAACAAAAATATAAAAATACATTTTTATATTTTAAAATTACCAAAAAATAACTATTTATAGTAAAATGACCAACAACACATTTTTTTCTGTAATTGAAGGCATTCAATTACGTTGAAAATATATTTAGTTTAAAGGCATGAAATTGTGTTAAAAATAT
This sequence comes from Acanthosepion esculentum, assembly GCA_964036315.1. NCBI lineage: Eukaryota > Metazoa > Mollusca > Cephalopoda > Sepiida > Sepiidae > Acanthosepion > Acanthosepion esculentum. The sequence goes on along the minus strand of OZ038517.1, from coordinate 9,989,174 downwards.
TTAGAATTCGACGTTAAATAACCAATAGAGGTTAATTTGCCACTAAACAAAAGTAACCAATCAAATACCCTAAAACTAATACCAGTCTGTCTATATTTTTAGAAGAAATTGATAATATTTTAAAGGAACATCCAAACTATAAGTGTAATAAGTGAAACCCCAAACAAAAGTTAACAATACATTTTTGTAATTGTTGAGTCTTGACTCAATGTTGAATCTCACCTATTGCATGGAATAATAATGCAACACAAAATGTACTTAGAACAAGAATGTATTATAACGAGAAAGTGTACATAATAAGTACATATAGTATTTCTGTATATTTCTGGGAAGACGTTCCTGGAGAATGTGTTGACTAGTCGCAGTCGATCAGAGTCTCTAGTTGGATCTCGTGATTCTCTTTCCTCGTCTTCCGGTACCAACCATTATTTATATAGTTGGTAGTCACCTATGCAGATTAGGTGGATCCCACCTCAACACCCCCCTCCCAAGCCTTGGAATCCTTTTGGATTTCAAACTGGCTTCTATATGGGATGATGATGGTTATTCCTTTGTAGATCCCCTTTGCATAGTTCATATGTATATCTGTTTTTTTTCAATATCTTTTCCGTTTTGGATTCACGTCCAATGGGTCCGTGAACTTTCGTTTCCTACCGGATCTTCTCGGTTCATGAGCACTCTGCGGAGGTTCTACTTGAAAAGTATCATACATTACATCAATGGGATCTTCCTCCTCATCCGGTATACTCTCTTCATGCTCTAACACGTAGCATTTTTTGAGTTGGTTCTGGTGCCTTTTATGAGTATTCTTCGGCCCTTTTATTATGTAAATCAGGTCACTGATTCTCTTATCCACTATGCCTCGCTCCCAGAACTCAATGTTGTTTCTATAGCACTTGAAAAAGACCTTCTCTCCGGGGATGTATCTTTTTCTAGCTGTATACATAGTGTTCTTTATTCTATTTCTTCCTGGCAAAAGCTTGTCAAACACTGACTTAACTTTCCTAGCGAACATTAGTTCAGCTGGTGCCATGTTTGATGGTGTTCTCTGGTTAGGCGTGATTCTGTATACTTGTAGGAATTGCTGAAGTGCCTTTTCCGTTGGAACTCCTGAGGCTTTCTTCAGAGCGCGCTTTAACGTATCTACAAATCTTTCTGCGAGTCCATTGGATCTCGGATGATACGGCGGCGTCGTTATGTGGTTAATTTGATATAACTCACAAAATTCCTTAAATTCTTCAGAAGTGAATTGTGTACCATTGTCACTCACAATACACTCTGGCACACCGAACCGTGCAAATAGTTCATGCAAAAAAGTTGTTGTGGTATTGGACGTAGGCTTTTTGCAGCGTAGTACTTCCGGCCATTTTGTAAAGCTATCTACCACTATTAAGTAGTAATAATCTTCTACTGGACCAGCGAAATCAATGTGTAATCTTTCCCACGGATGATCCGTCTTTGGCCATGGTTTGTGTACTATAGGTGGTGCCTTAGCTGCTAACGCACACCCTTTACATCAATGAACCATGTTTTCGATATCCACATCCATTCCTTTCCAATATACAAAGCTTCGCATTAAGCTTTTTGTTCTATTAATCCCCGGGTGACCCATATGAAAGTCCCGTAGGATTCTTTTCTGCAACTTTTTTGGTACTACTACTCTCTCACCATATAGTAAAATTCCGTCACAAATTGAATAGATCTCCTGAACTTTTTGGTCATTTGCTACCATTTTACTTTTTATTCCTAAAATGAAATCATCGCTTTCAGATTCTTTTTTGATTTCTTTTGATGTAACCGGTAGCTCTCTTACAATGTTGTTTACCATGCTTTTGACCTCATAATCTGCTCTGATATTTGCAATGATTGTTTCTTCGAATCCTTCATCTTTATTCGGTACGAGTCTTGATAAGGTATCCGCATGAATTATATTTTTGGATGATAGGTGTTTTATGTGGAAATCATAATTGAGAAGAATGGTTCCCCATCTTAACAGTCGATTTGCCGTGTAAACGGGTAACCCTTTCTTTGACCCAAAAATAGTGATCAGAGGTTTATGGTCCGTTTCTAACCTGAAATGTCTGCCGTAGATGTACCTATGAAATTTTGTTATGGCAAAAATGATACTCAGCGCCTCCTTTTCTATCTGTGAATAACTTCGCTCTCCTGGGAGTAATGCCCTCGAAGCATGCGCAATCGGTTTTCTAGAACCATCTGGCATTATGTGTTGAATACATGCTCCTACCCCGTATGAACTAGCATCACTTGCCACTACAATATCCAGTTTAGGATTGTAATGGGTTAAAAAGAGGTCGGACGTAAGCATTTTCTTAATTTCATCAAAGGCTTTTTGACATTCTACCGTCCATTCCCATGCCTTGTCTTTTTTCAGTAGTTCATTCAACGGAGCTCTTAGATTATACATTCCTTTAATGAATGCTTGATAATAGTTCGCGAGCCCCAGAAAACTCTGTAGTTTCGCCACGTTAGTGGGCGTCGGCATGTTTCTAATCACAATGGACCTTTCCGGATCTGGAAATCTGCCATTTTTGTTGATTATGTGACCTAAATATTTAATTTCCTCCAAACCAAATTCACACTTTGATTCTTTGACTTTAAATCCAAAGTCCTGAATCTTTTTAAATACTTGATTGAGGTGCTCTCGATGTTCGTCGACGTTTGCACTCCTTACTATAATATCATCTAAGTAGGCACACGCAAAGTCTAAGTCATTCAACATGACGTCCATGGCTTGTTGAAAAATGGCTGGTGCCACTTTAATACCAAAAGGAAGCCTGTTGTACTTGAATAAACCCCTATGCGTGTTTATCCCTAGTAACTTCGAACATTCTTCTTCGACGGGAATTTGGAGATAGGCATCTGATAAGTCGATTTTCGAAAAAAATCACTCCGCCATTTAGCTTGTTAAAAATCTCCTCAGGACTCGGTAACGGGTAATGGTAGTCCTTAATTACAGAGTTCAACCCTGTCGAAAAATCAACGCAGACTCTGATTTGGTTTGATTTCTTTTTTATGCACACAATCGGCGCAGCCCATGAATTAGATTCTACTTTTGAAATAATTCCCATTTTTTCCAACCTATCAAGTTCTTCGTTAACTTTCTCTACACTTGCGAAAGGCACGTTACGTTTCTTTTTAAATATAGGCATAGTATTTTCTTTTAATTCAAATTTAGCTTCAAATTTGTTACATCTTCCAAGACCAGGTGTAAAGGTTTCCGGAACCTTTTTCTTTAATTCATCTTTAATGTCCTGTCTTGTTTGCGTATTACTTTCTATTTTTCTGCAGAATGAGTTTAACGGTTTATCCCACAATTCGAATGTTTCAATAAAATCTGTACCCAACAAGTTTTCTCCATTTCTCAGAATGAAAACTTTCATTTTTTTAACGATCCCATTCACTTTCATTGGAAGTACAACCTCGCCTTCGAAGTTAATTTGCTTTCCAGTTACCGTTCGAGCGAGTTTCGTTGACTTCATTATTGTAGGCCTTTTTAAAATTTTCCATGTTTTATCGTTCATTATTGTTAAATCTGACCCTGAATCGAGTTGAAATTTGATATTCTTTTTGAATATTTCAGTCGTCACATATTTCCTCAAATCTCTATCTGATTTGATATTCGAATTTGTTTGTCTAATTTGGTTCTTGCATTTTTTCGTTTTACAACAAGATCCTTTGTGACCATTCTTTTGGCACACGAAACATTTCTTATTTCTATATGGGCAATTTACCTCCCAATGTCTTTTGTTACAACGTCTGCAATTATATGGTGGGACTTTTTTATTTTCGTTCTTTTTATTTTCTTGTCTATTATTAAAATACGCTGAATTTTTTCTCCAATTTTTCTCTACTGGGTACTTTGACTGCTTTTTTATTTTTTTAATATAAGCAATACCAGCTTCTTCGATTTTTTGCGACTCTTTCTTTAACTTTACGGCCCGTTGACACTCCTCTGCTAACTTTTGCAGGATAAGGCCTTGTTCAGATTCGAGTTTAGACAAAACTCTACGTCTTATTTCGGCACTCTTACTGGATACCAGTCCTTGAGCAAAAATTAAGCACTTGAATTCTTCAACCGTAATCTCTGCTAATCTGAAATTGTCACAATGTCTATTCACTATAGATGCATATGTTAAGTAATCCTGATCGTCGGATTTAGAGACATTCATGCATAACCATCGCTTATGCCAAAGCGACATATTTGCTCCAAACAGCTCTTTTAGCAATTTCACTGTTTCCGAGAATTCCAATTCAGTTGTTTTTCTCGGTAGAATAAAATCTACAAATTTGCTATGTTCTGCTGTACCTAGCTTTCTTAGTAATAGACTGACTTTTCTTGAATTCGACCAGTTTTCACAGTCTGTGTAGAAAATATCTTCATATCGTTTAAAGTACGCTTCAAACGTTTTTTCTTCGTCTGGCACATAGTTGAAAGTTTCCAGCGAATTAAATATGGTGTTATTAGAATATGAAGAATTTCCCTCATTTGCCTGAAAGTTGTTTAATTTCTCCAGTGTTAACTTTTGAATTTCCAAAAGTCTTTCATCTTGTTTTTCTTGATATTTCTGTTGTCTTTCATCTTGTTTTTCCTGATATTTCTGTTGTCTTTCCTCTTGTTTATCCTGATATTTTTGCAGCGCTATTTGTTGTTTTTGTTGTCTTTCATCTAGTTTCTCTTAGGATTTATTCGTATAAAATACAAATTGTGGCACAAGGCCTAAAAAGGGGAGGGGTAAGGCTGGTCTTAACTAACTATCCTATACCTAGCTAATCAGATTCGTGACCCATTCATACATTACAATTGACGCAATCACCACAAGAATTCGTCCATCATCTTTCAATCCTCCGTACACCATAATACCACATCCTCACCAGGGGGGGCCTAAAATAAAACGCGCCCCATAACATAAAAATTTAATGATAATAAAAATACATAAAGATATAATCATGAACAGATGAAAGGGGAGGGAGATGAACCCCATAACAAACTAAAAATTCAACAAATTCTTAAACTAAACATAATTTATGTTAGTAGGGCCCGTCCAACCCTCAAAATAGAGAGGCCGCTGTATTCTGCCCAGAGGACAAAATCAAGAAGCACTCTCGCTAAGGGAGTGGGAAAGAGATAAAATAAGTGGGACATGGGGAAGTAAAAGGCTGATCCAGTTGAGATGAAAAGGAGGCCAAAACAAACTGGGGAGGTTGGGAATCTCGACTTGGATCATAACTAAAATGATGGCCGGGAAACAGGCCGGGAACAACACTTACTCATATTAACTAGGTACACTTAAGCTTGTCTAACCTAACCGAGGGGAGGGTTCCACAGGAAACCACCCCGATGTGACTTTGGTTGACCTAGAAAAGAAAATCAAGGCTAACCCCGTTCAAACGAACCAAGCTCGCCTCTTTTACCCACCTTTCGCTGAAGACTGTCGAATGCAATCGTTTTCTATCAGTTCTAATCTTCATCTTGAGCTGATGCTCAAAGAATCGGATTAGATCCTGATGCGAAAGACTATTGCCTCGCAAGACTTCCTCCATTCGCGTCGTCCATATCACCATTCGAGCCGTGGCTAGCAGCGTTAGAAACACCATTCGTTTCACCCCAGAATACGGGGGCGACACATTGTCACACGCGTATGCGCGATCAATGGACACGAGTTCTTCGGGAGCGAGACGAGCCGTCAGCTCGCCGACATGGTCCCATAAGGGGCGGACCCGGGGGCAATGGTAGAAGGCGTGCGAAGCCGTTTCCTCTAATCCAAGGCCACACCGTTCACAGTCTGGCAAATCCGCCAAGCCCCATATGAAAGCCATGTCGTTGAGAGGCAGCCGATTCCGAGCCAATCGCCAGGTAAGCGAAAACTCAGGGTTACTGAGATAATCCGCCGCTGGCGCCCAAGACCAGTAGGAGCGATACTGCTCCTCCGAACAGTCGAGCGTATCACGTAGAGAATCCTTCGCGCGACCCTCCACTAATTCCCGATAGAAGACCTTCCTAGGCCGTGAAAGGTCACTGGACCGCGGAATAGCCCTCAAGGCTGACCGACACTCGCTGAGGAAAAGCGATTCATCTCGAGACTTACAATGGCGCTCAGCCTTCGAGATGGGGGGACTGATGGTAAGGCTAGGGAAGGCGTCCCTAACAATCCCTTCCAGAATCGGATCTCCTCTAGTCAATGCGCGGCGTAGGAAAGCCAACCGAGAGGCACGGATGTGACTCTTCAAGTGTGGCATTCCCAGCCCGCCATGACACGGACATTTAGTGCAGACTCGTCTGTCGACCCTGTTCGCGCGTCCCCTCCATAAAATGGAGGATAGCGCTTGCTCGAGCGCCTTCTTCTGGGCCTTACAGAGAGGAAGTACTGACAAGCGATAAAGAATCGGGGGGAAAATGTATGTAACACACACCTCCGCCCTGCCCTTTACGGACAACCTCCGTCGATTCCAAGTCTTACCGGCAGAAACGACCTTTGCTAGTACTTCAGACCAATTTTTCTTCAGCTGGAGGTCGGGTCCAAACCACACTCCAAGAATGCGGACAGGACCGTCCGTCCAACCGAAGCGGCCTGGAAGATCACGCCCCTTCCAGGCACCTAACCGCAAGCCGGAAGACTTGTCGCGGTTTATCTTGGCCCCTGTCACCTTCTCGTACCGATCAAGCGCCTTCTGTACCGCCTCAATGTCGTTAAGGGACGACACGAAAGCAGATACGTCATCGGCGTACGCGGAAACCCTGGCTCGAGACCCTCCAGGAACGGCGATCCCGCGTAGGGCCGGACTGCACGCCTCGTCCTTCAGCCGGCGCAGGAGAGGCTCCAACGCCAAAGCGTAAAGGAGAGGCGACAGCGGACAACCCTGACGAACCGACCTCGACAGAACAAAAGCGCCCGACAACTTTCCGTTCACCTGTACCACAGCACTGGGGGAGCGATACAGGAGGCTAATCCAGCGGCAGAAGTCGGGTGCGAATCCGACGGCCTGCAGGACAGTAGCAGCAAGGTAGCGATGGTCGACCCTATCAAATGCCTTGGACTGATCCAAATTGATCAGCGCGGCTTCTTCGTCGTCTTTTACGCCCTCTACGATCGTGCGGATCAAATGCAGGTTGCTCTGAATTGTTCGGCCCCTCACAGAACAAGTCTGCTCAGGTCCCAACAGAGACTCGGCAACTGACTGCAAACGCTCCTGCAGGATCTTGGCCATAATCTTTAACTCTGTGTTTAGCAGAGTTATGGGCCTATAATCATCTAGTTTCCCCCCAACACCCTTGCCCTTTTTCAACAGAGGGATCACACCCCTGGAAATGCGATTGGGGATGGACCCCGACTGAAACCAGTTGTTGAACACTGCTGTCAAAATCGGAACAAAGATGTGCGACAGCCTCAAGTACAATTCATAGGGCAAACCATCCAGACCGGGCGACTTGCCTCTGCCGACCCTCTTCAGTGCCTCATAGACTTCGCCCTCCGTGATCTCTCCCTCGCAGCTAGCCGCTTCAGTCGGCGCAAGCCGAGGAAAGTCAGCCAAATAGCTGCGAAACTCCTCCTCACGGAGACCAGGCTCCTTGGTAAAGCGGCTCTCGAAATGCCGCCGAAACGCCTCGCACATGTCGTCAGTCGACCGCAGAGTACACCCCTCCGGGGTTTTGACTTGACGAACGTAACGATCACCACCTCGACGGATTTCTTCCCGACGCAGATCAGCGCCCAGGTTCACAGCTTCGTTAGACATCTTACTTAACTTATGCCTAATTACCTGACCCATGTAACGATCGCTATTCGACCGCTGCAGGGCCTCCCTAGCTAGAGCTATCTCTAGGGGATCCCCCCCAGCCTCCGCCCGGGAAAAATTAGCCTTAAGTGTCTTCACCTTCTCAGCCTTATCTAGAGCGAGCCGTTTGCTGAAATCGGTGGTGAAAGACCTAATTCTATCTTTCAGTTTTTCCCACCACCTATTCCCGATAACCGCCCCCACTAGCTCCCGCTGCACTAATTTAATTAGCTGCTCCCGGAAGTCCCGCCTGTCCAGTAAGGACAGATTGAACTTCCAGTAACCAGCCATTCTAGGCCTATGTTCTAACGCCACACGGGCACAAACAAGTTTCGGCCCTACGAACTAACATTCTGTCAAGGTAGCTAACTACCTTGTCAGACGGCCAATTATGCGCCCACGTCCACATTTTCCCACTGGGATGATCGACCCGGTATCTATCGACGAGACCATAATCGCCGATCAGATCGACCAGGCTGCAATCGCCCTTCTCCCGCTAGCGCCCCGCCCCCTGTCTAACTTGGGGTCCAGGATGGCATTCCAGTCCCCCATTAGAACTAGGCGCGAAGAATCGACTAGGAACGGCCCTAACTGCCGAAAAAAGTCACACTGCTCCCCCTGGTTGTTGGGCGCATAAACCGCAACAACCCGAAACGAACCACTTTTCACGGCAATATCGGCCACGATTAACCTGCCCTCGGCATCGGTATGCACAAGGTCCACCTTCGCATCAAGAGTACGTTTGACTAACAAAGAAACTCCTCTGGCCAACCGGTCCCCATATGCTGAATAGACGACAAAGTCATCCTCCAGCACACACGCATCGGAAGTGCAAACAAAGTGGGTCTCTTCGATCGCGGCAACATCTACACCGAAGGACAGGAGATCCCGACGCAGGCGGGCAGCCTTACCCCGATTTCTCAAGCCCTTCACATTCAAACTGGCTATCTTTATTTCCATTTTCTAGGCCTGCAAATATAAAAAAGAATTAGTGCAAAAACCTTAAACACATATGGGGCGGAAATCTGAGCTGGACAGGACCCCGACGGATTGCCCCTGGCTCCCTACTCCCAACTCTGACGTAATGCGTCCATCCAGGGCAATACCGCCAACGTCCATGGGGTATATTAGTTTGATCGCTCTATATAATGAGGGATGGATCAAAACGGGGACCCTCCCTGCACAAAATTGTCGCAATCTTCTTATACTGGGGTCCTCCATATCGAACATTCTGATGTTCGGGAAGGCCTCTTTAGCTTCAAACAAATGACTCCACACACGCAAGTAAGCCCCCGTGTCCCTTACGCAGGTTATCACTCCTGGCGCCTTAGGAAAGTTACGAGGGTCTTCTGTTGACTTCCCGTCAACCTCGTTCATTTGGAAAAGGAGCCCCGACAGTGCTTTTCTTTGCTTGGTGAGCCCGTTCTTGTAGACTTCTTTGTCTACATGACAAATTGATTCGGGCCCTTCGAAAAGTTTCTTTTTCTTCTTTTTCTTCTCCCTTGAAGGATGGGGAGGGGAAGAAGTGGATGTATGGGGTGGTGTATTTAGAGAACTGGGGGAAGAAATAGAGGGAGAGGGGGATGGAGTACGTGTATGGGAGGAAGGGAGACTCCTATCTCTAGGGGAAACAGTTTGTCTTATGGGCGATGCAGGGAAGGAGTGCCGCCTGGTTCTGTCCATGCTACACTCTGCCCTGCTATGTCCAGAGGTACCTTTTTCTTGCTCTTCAGAGTCTTCCTCCCTACTTCTTTTTAAAGAGGAAGCTCGTGGTGGAGGCATACTTTCTACCTCCATTGGTGCTTCCTGCTGCTGCTCCATCTGTGGATGCTCTTGCTGCTTCTTGGTTTTCTGCTGTGACCGCTGCTGTTGAGGCTGCTGTTGCTTCTTCTGTCGTTGCTGTTGAGGTTGTTCAGGTTGCTTCTGCTGTTGAGGCTGCTGTTCTATTTGCTTCTGTTGCAGTTTAGGTTGATCCTCTGGCCGCTTGTTTTGGCCTTCTTTGGGTTGCTTTTTAAATTCCCCTTCCGTCTGCCTTTTGGGGGGAATCTCCTTCTGGGGTGGAGCCGGCGCACTTTGGGGCTTCCGCCTTTTAGTGACTTCCTTCCAGTCGCCTTCCGGATTCGGGGTTTCCTTCTCTGGGGTACTGGTTTTTGCTGCAGGTGCTGGAGGTGGTGGGGCTGGTGTCTTCTCTTTCTTAGGGCACGCCTTTGCCATGTGTCCTGCCTCTCCGCATGACCAACAGAACGGCTTTCTGCCCTCCACCACTACCAACATCCTTCTGTTGCGGCAGATTAATACGTTTGGGATGTTCTGGAATCCTTCTCTGTCCAATGTGATGTGGATTTCGAAATCTCCCGTCTCGATTCCTGCCTTACTGCTGATGGCCTTCACTTCGTTAACTACTCCGAATTCGGCAAAGAAGGCCCCGAGTCTGTCACCGGAAATGTCTATGGGAACCCCATGAACCATCACCTTTGTTCGACGGGTGCCCATATACTCGGTTTGTAGTCTTAAAGATTTTGTATTTAAGACACAGCCGGCTAATTTCTTGGCTTGTTCTTCTGTCTGTAGGAGGAGGTCCCATAGAGCATTTGTTCTTCTTGCTAAAATTTTTGGACAAATGCTTAACGCCTTCAGGGCTTCCTCCATACCCTCCCTGCTCACTCCAACCAGCTTATGAGTCCTGACATCCGAGGTGAGCAAAGAAATGGTACGAGGTTTCACCTCCTCGAATGCCTCGGTGATTGTCAAGAATTCATTGCCACTGAAAGTTTCTTGGAGACGAATTCTTTCGTTTGCGTAAAATACGCCATCCTTTTTTAGCGGCCTATTTTGGCTCCAGGCCGTTTTTTCAGCTGACACCGGTATTGTTAACGGTGTAGCTGGAGTGTCAATGTTTTTCTCAGCCATTTTGGCGAACAAAGTTCACCGCGGCTGACTATAATTTCTTTTCTCACACTTTTTTTTTTTTTTTTTTAAGCAGAAATTTTTAACAAATAAATAAAACCAAATAAAAAAGGTCGGACCGAAATCCGAGAAAAATAAATAAAACCAACAATGAACAGTAAACGAAAAAGAACAGAATCAAATAAAAGTCGGGGAGGGTAACAGCAAAATAAAAGAAATAAAAAACTAAACAAATATCAAACTGAAAAAAGAAAGTGTTCAAAAAAAGAAAGAAAGGGTTCAAAAATGCGTACAAATTAAAAAAAAAAACGGAAAGAAAGGGTTCAAAAAATGCGTGCAAATTTAAAAAAATGTAACTTTCCAAACAACTTAGCTTATAGCTGGTCCAAAAAACACGTAAGACGAACAGAAAATCTCGTGATTCTCTTTCCTCGTCTTCCGGTACCAACCATTATTTATATAGTTGGTAGTCACCTATGCAGATTAGGTGGATCCCACCACAACAGTAATAAAATTCCCAGCAATACATTTTTATAGCAAAACGACCATCAATACATTTTTATAGCAAAACGACCATCAATACATTTTTATAGCAAAACGACCATCAATACATTTTTATAGCAAAACGACCATCAATACAACAACTATATAAGCAAGTAGTTGCAAAGAGGTGCTCTCGTCGAGTTGAGCATTAGACTGGGAAGGAGGGGAGACATTTCTCTGTGGTGGGTAAATGAGAGCAGTTTTTTTTTCTGTGGCATTAAAGTTTATCAGCCATTTCCTGGCCAATAAACCACAGATTGGAAGTCCTTTTTAAGACCAACAGCCAGGTTAGTTTTGTCAGCGACACCAGATTTGCTATTGAGGCAGGAGTAAATAGTAGTGTAGTCTACATAGATGACTACTTGGAACGGATGACATCGGGAAGATCGTTAATGAAGATAAGGAACAGTGTAGGACCCAGGATGGAGCCTAGGGGAACACCTGTGTTCGGGAGAAAGGAACTGGAGGAGAATCCGTTCCTTATCCACTGAGCCATGTGTCATTGAGGATTTTGTGAATATGGCAATGAAGATGAGGATAACAGTCTGAATAATGTAAATATTGCAAGTAATCATAATACATCATTTCAGAGATATAGAGAGATATTTAGATTTCGGCATTAAATAACCCATAGATATTGATATGCCACTAAACGAAATCAAACAATCAAACACCCTAAAACAAATACCAGTCTATCTATATTTTTAGAAGAAATTGATATCTTACAGGAGCACCCAAACTATAATCACATGTATACTGATGGCTTAAAAAATATTGAAGTCATATATTCAGCTGTTCTTGATGGCATAACAATGAAAGAAGCCCTTGCTGGACCAATCCTCTATTTTTTGTGGTGAAACTGTAACCATCAACTTAGCTTCAGGCATCATAAGAGACAATAGACCAGACAACTTCATAGTTTTCTCAGATTCATTCTCCGTGTTTACATCACTAAGAAAGAAAAACACAATCCTCAAGGACACATGGCACAGTGGATAAAGGCGTTGGTTAGATCCAGTGACAGGACCCAAAGAGTGTGAGATCAATACCCGGTTGAGGCAGAGGAGAACTTGGAGAGGGAAACTAACAGGAGATAACTGATAACTGACATCCATTAAACATGGCACATGGAACTAGAACAGTCTACCCCAGTGAGCAAAATAAAGGGTTCAGTTCGACATTCCAACCAGCTGAAGAAGGCTGGAGTGTACAATGGCCAAACGTAATAAATATGGTGGCAAAGATGAGGACAATAGTCCGAATAATGTAAATAGTGTAAATAATACCTCATCTCAGAAATATAGATGGATACTGAAAGGCCAAAACGTTGTGATAAACATGGCAACAAAGATGTAAATAGCATACATAATACCTTGTCTCAGAAATATAGACGGATACTGAAAGGCCAAAACGTTGTAATAAATATGGCAACAAAGATGAGGACAATAGTCCAAATAATGTAAATAGCATACATAATACCTCATCTCAGAAATATAGACAGATACTGAAGGGTCGAAACATTGTGATAAATATGACGACAAAGATGAGGACAATAGTCCGAATAATGTAAATAGCGTACATAATACCTCATCTCAGAACTATAGACAGATACTGAAAGGCCGAAACGTTGTGATAAATATGGCGACAAAAATGAGGACAATAGTCCGAATAATGTAAATAGCGTACATAATACCTCATCTCAGAAATATAGACAGATACTGAAGGGATGAAACATTGTAATAAATATGGCGACAAAGATGAGGACAACAGTCTGAATAATGTAAATAATGTACATAATACCTCATCTCAGAACTATAGACGGATACTGAAGGGATGAAACATTGTAATAAATATGGCGACAAAGATGAGGACAACAGTCTGAATAATGTAAATAATGTACATAATACCTCATCTCAGAACTATAGACGGATACTGAAGGGTCGAAACGTTGTAATAAATATGGCAACAAAGATGAGGACAATAGTCCGAATAATGTAAATAATGTACATAATACCTCATCTCAGAGATATAGGCAGATACTGTATTTTTTTCCTTTTCTTTTCTTAAATCACACTCTTCTCTTAACTGTCAATAATAATAAAAATATTTTTAATTTTTTGATGTAATTTTCTTTTAAATTTTAAATATAATTTTTTTAAATTTATTTTTTTCTTACATTCTAATTTTTTTAATTTAAAAAAAAAAAAAATGAAAATTTAAATAAAATGTTTGTCTTTGTTCCAGGCAAGTGAAGTTGTCTATTAACTTCCATCAATTCTCTATTTGTTATTGGATGTCGTTCTCCAAACAACACGGGTCCGAGATGCAAAGCAGATCTTTCAATCTAGAGTTGTGCAACGAGCTGGCATTGATTCATATTGATGATGGCCTCATCCATCGTCCGCAAGCAAGTTGGAGTATTCGTTATCTTACCTGTGAATTATCGACCACTCAAATATGGCTTTGCAGTGTCCCCTCAGCAACTGAGCAGGTAGTTTGATTTGCAAATTATTTTATTTTTTCTATTTCTTTCCATAATGAAGTGACCCCTTTCAAAAGGAGGGGAGCTAATACTGGTAGAGGGATTGATAGAGAAATCTGCTTGATGAAGCGAAAAATATGCAATTGTAAGGATTAGTGAGGGGGGGGGATATTTCACCCAACATTTATTAGTTAAATTTAGTATAAATGGTTAGCCGCAGTAACAATGAAATACAAAAAGATGAGTACTCCATGTTACATGTCAAATATAACTTTTATATGAAAATATAAGACAGTTTTATCAGAAAGTAATCTCAATTAAGTTGCCCATGTTACTAAGTAAGTTATGACGCATTGGAAATTATAAGTAGAGAGAAATGCTACTAAATGAAAGAAAAACCTTCTTACTTGAATACCAAAGTATTAAGAAACAGATAAATTATGGTCGAAACATAGAAAAGAGTACTGAACTGTTAGGTGATATTTGTCTTCCTGTATGGTAGTGAATGCTGGACAATCTTCTCAGAGACGAAGAAGAGACTTAAAGCAAGAGAAATGTGGTTTTACAGAAGGATACCATTGACCAAACATGTTAGCAATGATGAAGTTTCAGAGAAAAGGGAATCAAGCTGTATTGGGTTAGTACAAAGATGCCTTACAAAAGTTAAACAAAATATGAAGAAAGAAGAAAAGTTTGTTAGAAAGAAAGAAAAGAGTACTGAACTGTTAGGTGATATTTGTCTTCCTGTATGGTAGTGAATGCTGGACAATCTTCTCAGAGACGAAGAAGAGACTTAAAGCAAGAGAAATGTGGTTTTACAGAAGGATACCATTGACCAAACATGTTAGCAATGATGAAGTTTCAGAGAAAAGGGAATCAAGCTGTATTGGGTTAGTACAAAGATGCCTTACAAAAGTTAAACAAAATATGAAGAAAGAAGAAAAGTTTGTTAGAAAGAAAGAAAAGAGTACTGAACTGTTAGGTGATATTTGTCTTCCTGTATGGTAGTGAATGCTGGACAATCTTCTCAGAGACGAAGAAGAGACTTAAAGCAAGAGAAATGTGGTTTTACAGAAGGATACCATTGACCAAACATGTTAGCAATGATGAAGTTTCAGAGAAAAGGGAATCAAGCTGTATTGGGTTAGTACAAAGATGCCTTACAAAAGTTAAACAAAATATGAAGAAAGAAGAAAAGTTTGTTAGAAAGAAAGAAAAGAGTACTGAACTGTTAGGTGATATTTGTCTTCCTGTATGGTAGTGAATGCTGGACAATCTTCTCAGAGACGAAGAAGAGACTTAAAGCAAGAGAAATGTGGTTTTACAGAAGGATACCATTGACCAAACATGTTAGCAACGATGAAGTTTCAGAGAAAAGGGAATCAAGCTGTATTGGGTTAGTACAAAGATGCCTTACAAAAGTTAAACAAAATATGAAGAAAGAAGAAAAGTTTGTTAGAAAGAAAGAAAAGAGTACTGAACTGTTAGGTGATATTTGTCTTCCTGTATGGTAGTGAATGCTGGACAATCTTCTCAGAGACGAAGAAGAGACTTAAAGCAAGAGAAATGTGGTTTTACAGAAGGATACCATTGACCAAACATGTTAGCAATGATGAAGTTTCAGAGAAAAGGGAATCAAGCTGTATTGGGTTAGTACAAAGATGCCTTACAAAAGTTAAACAAAATATGAAGAAAGAAGAAAAGTTTGTTAGAAAGAAAGAAAAGAGTACTGAACTGTTAGGTGATATTTGTCTTCCTGTATGGTAGTGAATGCTGGACAATCTTCTCAGAGACGAAGAAGAGACTTAAAGCAAGAGAAATGTGGTTTTACAGAAGGATACCATTGACCAAACATGTTAGCAACGATGAAGTTTCAGAGAAAAGGGAATCAAGCTGTATTGGGTTAGTACAAAGATGCCTTACAAAAGTTAAACAAAATATGAAGAAAGAAGAAAAGTTTGTTAGAAAGAAAGAAAAGAGTACTGAACTGTTAGGTGATATTTGTCTTCCTGTATGGTAGTGAATGCTGGACAATCTTCTCAGAGACGAAGAAGAGACTTAAAGCAAGAGAAATGTGGTTTTACAGAAGGATACCATTGACCAAACATGTTAGCAATGATGAAGTTTCAGAGAAAAGGGAATCAAGCTGTATTGGGTTAGTACAAAGATGCCTTACAAAAGTTAAACAAAATATGAAGAAAGAAGAAAAGTTTGTTAGAAAGAAAGAAAAGAGTACTGAACTGTTAGGTGATATTTGTCTTCCTGTATGGTAGTGAATGCTGGACAATCTTCTCAGAGACGAAGAAGAGACTTAAAGCAAGAGAAATGTGGTTTTACAGAAGGATACCATTGACCAAACATGTTAGCAATGATGAAGTTTCAGAGAAAAGGGAATCAAGCTGTATTGGGTTAGTACAAAGATGCCTTACAAAAGTTAAACAAAATATGAAGAAAGAAGAAAAGTTTGTTAGAAAGAAAGAAAAGAGTACTGAACTGTTAGGTGATATTTGTCTTCCTGTATGGTAGTGAATGCTGGACAATCTTCTCAGAGACGAAGAAGAGACTTAAAGCAAGAGAAATGTGGTTTTACAGAAGGATACCATTGACCAAACATGTTAGCAATGATGAAGTTTCAGAGAAAAGGGAATCAAGCTGTATTGGGTTAGTACAAAGATGCCTTACAAAAGTTAAACAAAATATGAAGAAAGAAGAAAAGTTTGTTAGAAAGAAAGAAAAGAGTACTGAACTGTTAGGTGATATTTGTCTTCCTGTATGGTAGTGAATGCTGGACAATCTTCTCAGAGACGAAGAAGAGACTTAAAGCAAGAGAAATGTGGTTTTACAGAAGGATACCATTGACCAAACATGTTAGCAACGATGAAGTTTCAGAGAAAAGGGAATCAAGCTGTATTGGGTTAGTACAAAGATGCCTTACAAAAGTTAAACAAAATATGAAGAAAGAAGAAAAGTTTGTTAGAAAGAAAGAAAAGAGTACTGAACTGTTAGGTGATATTTGTCTTCCTGTATGGTAGTGAATGCTGGACAATCTTCTCAGAGACGAAGAAGAGACTTAAAGCAAGAGAAATGTGGTTTTACAGAAGGATACCATTGACCAAACATGTTAGCAACGATGAAGTTTCAGAGAAAAGGGAATCAAGCTGTATTGGGTTAGTACAAAGATGCCTTACAAAAGTTAAACAAAATATGAAGAAAGAAGAAAAGTTTGTTAGAAAGAAAGAAAAGAGTACTGAACTGTTAGGTGATATTTGTCTTCCTGTATGGTAGTGAATGCTGGACAATCTTCTCAGAGACGAAGAAGAGACTTAAAGCAAGAGAAATGTGGTTTTACAGAAGGATACCATTGACCAAACATGTTAGCAACGATGAAGTTTCAGAGAAAAGGGAATCAAGCTGTATTGGGTTAGTACAAAGATGCCTTACAAAAGTTAAACAAAATATGAAGAAAGAAGAAAAGTTTGTTAGAAAGAAAGAAAAGAGTACTGAACTGTTAGGTGATATTTGTCTTCCTGTATGGTAGTGAATGCTGGACAATCTTCTCAGAGACGAAGAAGAGACTTAAAGCAAGAGAAATGTGGTTTTACAGAAGGATACCATTGACCAAACATGTTAGCAACGATGAAGTTTCAGAGAAAAGGGAATCAAGCTGTATTGGGTTAGTACAAAGATGCCTTACAAAAGTTAAACAAAATATGAAGAAACAAGAAAAGTTTGTTAGAAAGAAAGAAAAGAGGACTGAACTGTTAGGTGATATTTGTCTTCCTGTATGGTAGTGAATGCTGGACAATCTTCTCAGAGACGAAGAAGAGACTTAAAGCAAGAGAAATGTGGTTTTACAGAAGGATACCATTGACCAAACATGTTAGCAATGATGAAGTTTCAGAGAAAATGGAATCAAGCTGTATTGGGTTAG
This sequence comes from Acanthosepion esculentum, assembly GCA_964036315.1. Classification (NCBI taxonomy): domain Eukaryota; kingdom Metazoa; phylum Mollusca; class Cephalopoda; order Sepiida; family Sepiidae; genus Acanthosepion; species Acanthosepion esculentum. The sequence goes on along the minus strand of OZ038517.1, from coordinate 9,971,517 downwards.
TACAAAGATGCCTTACAAAAGTTAAACAAAATATGAAGAAACAAGAAAAGTTTGTTAGAAAGAAAGAAAAGAGTACTGAACTGTTAGGTGATATTTGTCTTCCTGTATGGTAGTGAATGCTGGACAATCTTCTCAGAGACGAAGAAGAGACTTAAAGCAAGAGAAATGTGGTTTTACAGAAGGATACCATTGACCAAACATGTTAGCAACAATGAAGTTTCAGAGAAAAGGGAATCAAGCTGTATTGGGTTAGTACAAAGATGCCTTACAAAAGTTAAACAAAATATGAAGAAACAAGAAAAGTTTGTTAGAAAGAAAGAAAAGAGTACTGAACTGTTAGGTGATATTTGTCTTCCTGTATGGTAGTGAATGCTGGACAATCTTCTCAGAGACGAAGAAGAGACTTAAAGCAAGAGAAATGTGGTTTTACAGAAGGATACCATTGACCAAACATGTTAGCAACAATGAAGTTTCAGAGAAAAGGGAATCAAGCTGTATTGGGTTAGTACAAAGATGCCTTACAAAAGTTAAACAAAATATGAAGAAACAAGAAAAGTTTGTTAGAAAGAAAGAAAAGAGTACTGAACTGTTAGGTGATATTTGTCTTCCTGTATGGTAGTGAATGCTGGACAATCTTCTCAGAGACGAAGAAGAGACTTAAAGCAAGAGAAATGTGGTTTTACAGAAGGATACCATTGACCAAACATGTTAGCAACAATGAAGTTTCAGAGAAAAGGGAATCAAGCTGTATTGGGTTAGTACAAAGATGCCTTACAAAAGTTAAACAAAATATGAAGAAAGAAGAAAAGTTTGTTAGAAAGAAAGAAAAGAGTACTGAACTGTTAGGTGATATTTGTCTTCCTGTATGGTAGTGAATGCTGGACAATCTTCTCAGAGACGAAGAAGAGACTTAAAGCAAGAGAAATGTGGTTTTACAGAAGGATACCATTGACCAAACATGTTAGCAACAATGAAGTTTCAGAGAAAATGGAATCAAGCTGTATTGGGTTAGTACAAAGATGCCTTACAAAAGTTAAACAAAATATGAAGAAACAAGAAAAGTTTGTTAGAAAGAAAGAAAAGAGTACTGAACTGTTAGGTGATATTTGTCTTCCTGTATGGTAGTGAATGCTGGACAATCTTCTCAGAGACGAAGAAGAGACTTAAAGCAAGAGAAATGTGGTTTTACAGAAGGATACCATTGACCAAACATGTTAGCAACAATGAAGTTTCAGAGAAAAGGGAATCAAGCTGTATTGGGTTAGTACAAAGATGCCTTACAAAAGTTAAACAAAATATGAAGAAACAAGAAAAGTTTGTTAGAAAGAAAGAAAAGAGTACTGAACTGTTAGGTGATATTTGTCTTCCTGTATGGTAGTGAATGCTGGACAATCTTCTCAGAGACGAAGAAGAGACTTAAAGCAAGAGAAATGTGGTTTTACAGAAGGATACCATTGACCAAACATGTTAGCAACAATGAAGTTTCAGAGAAAAGGGAATCAAGCTGTATTGGGTTAGTACAAAGATGCCTTACAAAAGTTAAACAAAATATGAAGAAACAAGAAAAGTTTGTTAGAAAGAAAGAAAAGAGTACTGAACTGTTAGGTGATATTTGTCTTCCTGTATGGTAGTGAATGCTGGACAATCTTCTCAGAGACGAAGAAGAGACTTAAAGCAAGAGAAATGTGGTTTTACAGAAGGATACCATTGACCAAACATGTTAGCAACAATGAAGTTTCAGAGAAAAGGGAATCAAGCTGTATTGGGTTAGTACAAAGATGCCTTACAAAAGTTAAACAAAATATGAAGAAACAAGAAAAGTTTGTTAGAAAGAAAGAAAAGAGTACTGAACTGTTAGGTGATATTTGTCTTCCTGTATGGTAGTGAATGCTGGACAATCTTCTCAGAGACGAAGAAGAGACTTAAAGCAAGAGAAATGTGGTTTTACAGAAGGATACCATTGACCAAACATGTTAGCAACAATGAAGTTTCAGAGAAAAGGGAATCAAGCTGTATTGGGTTAGTACAAAGATGCCTTACAAAAGTTAAACAAAATATGAAGAAAGAAGAAAAGTTTGTTAGAAAGAAAGAAAAGAGTACTGAACTGTTAGGTGATATTTGTCTTCCTGTATGGTAGTGAATGCTGGACAATCTTCTCAGAGACGAAGAAGAGACTTAAAGCAAGAGAAATGTGGTTTTACAGAAGGATACCATTGACCAAACATGTTAGCAACAATGAAGTTTCAGAGAAAATGGAATCAAGCTGTATTGGGTTAGTACAAAGATGCCTTACAAAAGTTAAACAAAATATGAAGAAACAAGAAAAGTTTGTTAGAAAGAAAGAAAAGAGTACTGAACTGTTAGGTGATATTTGTCTTCCTGTATGGTAGTGAATGCTGGACAATCTTCTCAGAGACGAAGAAGAGACTTAAAGCAAGAGAAATGTGGTTTTACAGAAGGATACCATTGACCAAACATGTTAGCAACAATGAAGTTTCAGAGAAAAGGGAATCAAGCTGTATTGGGTTAGTACAAAGATGCCTTACAAAAGTTAAACAAAATATGAAGAAACAAGAAAAGTTTGTTAGAAAGAAAGAAAAGAGTACTGAACTGTTAGGTGATATTTGTCTTCCTGTATGGTAGTGAATGCTGGACAATCTTCTCAGAGACGAAGAAGAGACTTAAAGCAAGAGAAATGTGGTTTTACAGAAGGATACCATTGACCAAACATGTTAGCAACAATGAAGTTTCAGAGAAAAGGGAATCAAGCTGTATTGGGTTAGTACAAAGATGCCTTACAAAAGTTAAACAAAATATGAAGAAACAAGAAAAGTTTGTTAGAAAGAAAGAAAAGAGTACTGAACTGTTAGGTGATATTTGTCTTCCTGTATGGTAGTGAATGCTGGACAATCTTCTCAGAGACGAAGAAGAGACTTAAAGCAAGAGAAATGTGGTTTTACAGAAGGATACCATTGACCAAACATGTTAGCAACAATGAAGTTTCAGAGAAAAGGGAATCAAGCTGTATTGGGTTAGTACAAAGATGCCTTACAAAAGTTAAACAAAATATGAAGAAAGAAGAAAAGTTTGTTAGAAAGAAAGAAAAGAGTACTGAACTGTTAGGTGATATTTGTCTTCCTGTATGGTAGTGAATGCTGGACAATCTTCTCAGAGACGAAGAAGAGACTTAAAGCAAGAGAAATGTGGTTTTACAGAAGGATACCATTGACCAAACATGTTAGCAATGATGAAGTTTCAGAGAAAAGGGAATCAAGCTGTATTGGGTTAGTACAAAGATGCCTTACAAAAGTTAAACAAAATATGAAGAAACAAGAAAAGTTTGTTAGAAAGAAAGAAAAGAGGACTGAACTGTTAGGTGATATTTGTCTTCCTGTATGGTAGTGAATGCTGGACAATCTTCTCAGAGACGAAGAAGAGACTTAAAGCAAGAGAAATGTGGTTTTACAGAAGGATACCATTGACCAAACATGTTAGCAATGATGAAGTTTCAGAGAAAATGGAATCAAGCTGTATTGGGTTAGTACAAAGATGCCTTACAAAAGTTAAACAAAATATGAAGAAAGAAGAAAAGTTTGTTAGAAAGAAAGAAAAGAGTACTGAACTGTTAGGTGATATTTGTCTTCCTGTATGGTAGTGAATGCTGGACAATCTTCTCAGAGACGAAGAAGAGACTTAAAGCAAGAGAAATGTGGTTTTACAGAAGGATACCATTGACCAAACATGTTAGCAATGATGAAGTTTCAGAGAAAATGGAATCAAGCTGTATTGGGTTAGTACAAAGATGCCTTACAAAAGTTAAACAAAATATGAAGAAACAAGAAAAGTTTGTTAGAAAGAAAGAAAAGAGGACTGAACTGTTAGGTGATATTTGTCTTCCTGTATGGTAGTGAATGCTGGACAATCTTCTCAGAGACGAAGAAGAGACTTAAAGCAAGAGAAATGTGGTTTTACAGAAGGATACCATTGACCAAACATGTTAGCAATGATGAAGTTTCAGAGAAAATGGAATCAAGCTGTATTGGGTTAGTACAAAGATGCCTTACAAAAGTTAAACAAAATATGAAGAAACAAGAAAAGTTTGTTAGAAAGAAAGAAAAGAGTACTGAACTGTTAGGTGATATTTGTCTTCCTGTATGGTAGTGAATGCTGGACAATCTTCTCAGAGACGAAGAAGAGACTTAAAGCAAGAGAAATGTGGTTTTACAGAAGGATACCATTGACCAAACATGTTAGCAACAATGAAGTTTCAGAGAAAAGGGAATCAAGCTGTATTGGGTTAGTACAAAGATGCCTTACAAAAGTTAAACAAAATATGAAGAAACAAGAAAAGTTTGTTAGAAAGAAAGAAAAGAGGACTGAACTGTTAGGTGATATTTGTCTTCCTGTATGGTAGTGAATGCTGGACAATCTTCTCAGAGACGAAGAAGAGACTTAAAGCAAGAGAAATGTGGTTTTACAGAAGGATACCATTGACCAAACATGTTAGCAATGATGAAGTTTCAGAGAAAATGGAATCAAGCTGTATTGGGTTAGTACAAAGATGCCTTACAAAAGTTAAACAAAATATGAAGAAACAAGAAAAGTTTGTTAGAAAGAAAGAAAAGAGGACTGAACTGTTAGGTGATATTTGTCTTCCTGTATGGTAGTGAATGCTGGACAATCTTCTCAGAGACGAAGAAGAGACTTAAAGCAAGAGAAATGTGGTTTTACAGAAGGATACCATTGACCAAACATGTTAGCAATGATGAAGTTTCAGAGAAAATGGAATCAAGCTGTATTGGGTTAGTACAAAGATGCCTTACAAAAGTTAAACAAAATATGAAGAAACAAGAAAAGTTTGTTAGAAAGAAAGAAAAGAGTACTGAACTGTTAGGTGATATTTGTCTTCCTGTATGGTAGTGAATGCTGGACAATCTTCTCAGAGACGAAGAAGAGACTTAAAGCAAGAGAAATGTGGTTTTACAGAAGGATACCATTGACCAAACATGTTAGCAATGATGAAGTTTCAGAGAAAATGGAATCAAGCTGTATTGGGTTAGTACAAAGATGCCTTACAAAAGTTAAACAAAATATGAAGAAACAAGAAAAGTTTGTTAGAAAGAAAGAAAAGAGGACTGAACTGTTAGGTGATATTTGTCTTCCTGTATGGTAGTGAATGCTGGACAATCTTCTCAGAGACGAAGAAGAGACTTAAAGCAAGAGAAATGTGGTTTTACAGAAGGATACCATTGACCAAACATGTTAGCAACAATGAAGTTTCAGAGAAAAGGGAATCAAGCTGTATTGGGTTAGTACAAAGATGCCTTACAAAAGTTAAACAAAATATGAAGAAACAAGAAAAGTTTGTTAGAAAGAAAGAAAAGAGTACTGAACTGTTAGGTGATATTTGTCTTCCTGTATGGTAGTGAATGCTGGACAATCTTCTCAGAGACGAAGAAGAGACTTAAAGCAAGAGAAATGTGGTTTTACAGAAGGATACCATTGACCAAACATGTTAGCAACAATGAAGTTTCAGAGAAAAGGGAATCAAGCTGTATTGGGTTAGTACAAAGATGCCTTACAAAAGTTAAACAAAATATGAAGAAACAAGAAAAGTTTGTTAGAAAGAAAGAAAAGAGGACTGAACTGTTAGGTGATATTTGTCTTCCTGTATGGTAGTGAATGCTGGACAATCTTCTCAGAGACGAAGAAGAGACTTAAAGCAAGAGAAATGTGGTTTTACAGAAGGATACCATTGACCAAACATGTTAGCAACAATGAAGTTTCAGAGAAAAGGGAATCAAGCTGTATTGGGTTAGTACAAAGATGCCTTACAAAAGTTAAACAAAATATGAAGAAACAAGAAAAGTTTGTTAGAAAGAAAGAAAAGAGGACTGAACTGTTAGGTGATATTTGTCTTCCTGTATGGTAGTGAATGCTGGACAATCTTCTCAGAGACGAAGAAGAGACTTAAAGCAAGAGAAATGTGGTTTTACAGAAGGATACCATTGACCAAACATGTTAGCAACAATGAAGTTTCAGAGAAAAGGGAATCAAGCTGTATTGGGTTAGTACAAAGATGCCTTACAAAAGTTAAACAAAATATGAAGAAACAAGAAAAGTTTGTTAGAAAGAAAGAAAAGAGGACTGAACTGTTAGGTGATATTTGTCTTCCTGTATGGTAGTGAATGCTGGACAATCTTCTCAGAGACGAAGAAGAGACTTAAAGCAAGAGAAATGTGGTTTTACAGAAGGATACCATTGACCAAACATGTTAGCAACAATGAAGTTTCAGAGAAAAGGGAATCAAGCTGTATTGGGTTAGTACAAAGATGCCTTACAAAAGTTAAACAAAATATGAAGAAACAAGAAAAGTTTGTTAGAAAGAAAGAAAAGAGGACTGAACTGTTAGGTGATATTTGTCTTCCTGTATGGTAGTGAATGCTGGACAATCTTCTCAGAGACGAAGAAGAGACTTAAAGCAAGAGAAATGTGGTTTTACAGAAGGATACCATTGACCAAACATGTTAGCAACAATGAAGTTTCAGAGAAAAGGGAATCAAGCTGTATTGGGTTAGTACAAAGATGCCTTACAAAAGTTAAACAAAATATGAAGAAACAAGAAAAGTTTGTTAGAAAGAAAGAAAAGAGGACTGAACTGTTAGGTGATATTTGTCTTCCTGTATGGTAGTGAATGCTGGACAATCTTCTCAGAGACGAAGAAGAGACTTAAAGCAAGAGAAATGTGGTTTTACAGAAGGATACCATTGACCAAACATGTTAGCAATGATGAAGTTTCAGAGAAAAGGGAATCGAGCTGTATTGGGTTAGTACAAAGATGCCTTACAAAAGTTAAACAAAATATGAAGAAACAAGAAAAGTTTGTTAGAAAGAAAGAAAAGAGGACTGAACTGTTAGGTGATATTTGTCTTCCTGTATGGTAGTGAATGCTGGACAATCTTCTCAGAGACGAAGAAGAGACTTAAAGCAAGAGAAATGTGGTTTTACAGAAGGATACCATTGACCAAACATGTTAGCAACGATGAAGTTTCAGAGAAAAGGGAATCAAGCTGTATTGGGTTAGTACAAAGATGCCTTACAAAAGTTAAACAAAATATGAAGAAACAAGAAAAGTTTGTTAGAAAGAAAGAAAAGAGTACTGAACTGTTAGGTGATATTTGTCTTCCTGTATGGTAGTGAATGCTGGACAATCTTCTCAGAGACGAAGAAGAGACTTAAAGCAAGAGAAATGTGGTTTTACAGAAGGATACCATTGACCAAACATGTTAGCAATGATGAAGTTTCAGAGAAAATGGAATCAAGCTGTATTGGGTTAGTACAAAGATGCCTTACAAAAGTTAAACAAAATATGAAGAAAGAAGAAAAGTTTGTTAGAAAGAAAGAAAAGAGTACTGAACTGTTAGGTGATATTTGTCTTCCTGTATGGTAGTGAATGCTGGACAATCTTCTCAGAGACGAAGAAGAGACTTAAAGCAAGAGAAATGTGGTTTTACAGAAGGATACCATTGACCAAACATGTTAGCAATGATGAAGTTTCAGAGAAAAGGGAATCAAGCTGTATTGGGTTAGTACAAAGATGCCTTACAAAAGTTAAACAAAATATGAAGAAACAAGAAAAGTTTGTTAGAAAGAAAGAAAAGAGTACTGAACTGTTAGGTGATATTTGTCTTCCTGTATGGTAGTGAATGCTGGACAATCTTCTCAGAGACGAAGAAGAGACTTAAAGCAAGAGAAATGTGGTTTTACAGAAGGATACCATTGACCAAACATGTTAGCAACAATGAAGTTTCAGAGAAAAGGGAATCAAGCTGTATTGGGTTAGTACAAAGATGCCTTACAAAAGTTAAACAAAATATGAAGAAACAAGAAAAGTTTGTTAGAAAGAAAGAAAAGAGTACTGAACTGTTAGGTGATATTTGTCTTCCTGTATGGTAGTGAATGCTGGACAATCTTCTCAGAGACGAAGAAGAGACTTAAAGCAAGAGAAATGTGGTTTTACAGAAGGATACCATTGACCAAACATGTTAGCAACAATGAAGTTTCAGAGAAAAGGGAATCAAGCTGTATTGGGTTAGTACAAAGATGCCTTACAAAAGTTAAACAAAATATGAAGAAACAAGAAAAGTTTGTTAGAAAGAAAGAAAAGAGTACTGAACTGTTAGGTGATATTTGTCTTCCTGTATGGTAGTGAATGCTGGACAATCTTCTCAGAGACGAAGAAGAGACTTAAAGCAAGAGAAATGTGGTTTTACAGAAGGATACCATTGACCAAACATGTTAGCAACGATGAAGTTTCAGAGAAAAGGGAATCAAGCTGTATTGGGTTAGTACAAAGATGCCTTACAAAAGTTAAACAAAATATGAAGAAACAAGAAAAGTTTGTTAGAAAGAAAGAAAAGAGGACTGAACTGTTAGGTGATATTTGTCTTCCTGTATGGTAGTGAATGCTGGACAATCTTCTCAGAGACGAAGAAGAGACTTAAAGCAAGAGAAATGTGGTTTTACAGAAGGATACCATTGACCAAACATGTTAGCAACAATGAAGTTTCAGAGAAAAGGGAATCAAGCTGTATTGGGTTAGTACAAAGATGCCTTACAAAAGTTAAACAAAATATGAAGAAACAAGAAAAGTTTGTTGGAAAGAAAGAAAAGAGTACTGAACTGTTAGGTGATATTTGTCTTCCTGTATGGTAGTGAATGCTGGACAATCTTCTCAGAGACGAAGAAGAGACTTAAAGCAAGAGAAATGTGGTTTTACAGAAGGATACCATTGACCAAACATGTTAGCAACAATGAAGTTTCAGAGAAAAGGGAATCAAGCTGTATTGGGTTAGTACAAAGATGCCTTACAAAAGTTAAACAAAATATGAAGAAACAAGAAAAGTTTGTTAGAAAGAAAGAAAAGAGTACTGAACTGTTAGGTGATATTTGTCTTCCTGTATGGTAGTGAATGCTGGACAATCTTCTCAGAGACGAAGAAGAGACTTAAAGCAAGAGAAATGTGGTTTTACAGAAGGATACCATTGACCAAACATGTTAGCAACAATGAAGTTTCAGAGAAAAGGGAATCAAGCTGTATTGGGTTAGTACAAAGATGCCTTACAAAAGTTAAACAAAATATGAAGAAAGAAGAAAAGTTTGTTAGAAAGAAAGAAAAGAGTACTGAACTGTTAGGTGATATTTGTCTTCCTGTATGGTAGTGAATGCTGGACAATCTTCTCAGAGACGAAGAAGAGACTTAAAGCAAGAGAAATGTGGTTTTACAGAAGGATACCATTGACCAAACATGTTAGCAACAATGAAGTTTCAGAGAAAAGGGAATCAAGCTGTATTGGGTTAGTACAAAGATGCCTTACAAAAGTTAAACAAAATATGAAGAAACAAGAAAAGTTTGTTAGAAAGAAAGAAAAGAGTACTGAATTGTTAGGTGATATTTGTCTTCCTGTATGGTAGTGAATGCTGGACAATCTTCTCAGAGACGAAGAAGAGACTTAAAGCAAGAGAAATGTGGTTTTACAGAAGGATACCATTGACCAAACATGTTAGCAACGATGAAGTTTCAGAGAAAATGGAATCAAGCTGTATTGGGTTAGTACAAAGATGCCTTACAAAAGTTAAACAAAATATGAAGAAACAAGAAAAGTTTGTTAGAAAGAAAGAAAAGAGTACTGACCTGTTAGGTGATATTTGTCTTCCTGTATGGTAGTGAATGCTGGACAATCTTCTCAGAGACGAAGAAGAGACTTAAAGCAAGAGAAATGTGGTTTTACAGAAGGATACCATTGACCAAACATGTTAGCAACAATGAAGTTTCAGAGAAAAGGGAATCAAGCTGTATTGGGTTAGTACAAAGATGCCTTACAAAAGTTAAACAAAATATGAAGAAAGAAGAAAAGTTTGTTAGAAAGAAAGAAAAGAGTACTGAACTGTTAGGTGATATTTGTCTTCCTGTATGGTAGTGAATGCTGGACAATCTTCTCAGAGACGAAGAAGAGACTTAAAGCAAGAGAAATGTGGTTTTACAGAAGGATACCATTGACCAAACATGTTAGCAACAATGAAGTTTCAGAGAAAAGGGAATCAAGCTGTATTGGGTTAGTACAAAGATGCCTTACAAAAGTTAAACAAAATATGAAGAAAGAAGAAAAGTTTGTTAGAAAGAAAGAAAAGAGTACTGAACTGTTAGGTGATATTTGTCTTCCTGTATGGTAGTGAATGCTGGACAATCTTCTCAGAGACGAAGAAGAGACTTAAAGCAAGAGAAATGTGGTTTTACAGAAGGATACCATTGACCAAACATGTTAGCAACAATGAAGTTTCAGAGAAAAGGGAATCAAGCTGTATTGGGTTAGTACAAAGATGCCTTACAAAAGTTAAACAAAATATGAAGAAACAAGAAAAGTTTGTTAGAAAGAAAGAAAAGAGTACTGAACTGTTAGGTGATATTTGTCTTCCTGTATGGTAGTGAATGCTGGACAATCTTCTCAGAGACGAAGAAGAGACTTAAAGCAAGAGAAATGTGGTTTTACAGAAGGATACCATTGACCAAACATGTTAGCAACAATGAAGTTTCAGAGAAAAGGGAATCAAGCTGTATTGGGTTAGTACAAAGATGCCTTACAAAAGTTAAACAAAATATGAAGAAACAAGAAAAGTTTGTTAGAAAGAAAGAAAAGAGTACTGAACTGTTAGGTGATATTTGTCTTCCTGTATGGTAGTGAATGCTGGACAATCTTCTCAGAGACGAAGAAGAGACTTAAAGCAAGAGAAATGTGGTTTTACAGAAGGATACCATTGACCAAACATGTTAGCAACAATGAAGTTTCAGAGAAAAGGGAATCAAGCTGTATTGGGTTAGTACAAAGATGCCTTACAAAAGTTAAACAAAATATGAAGAAACAAGAAAAGTTTGTTAGAAAGAAAGAAAAGAGTACTGAACTGTTAGGTGATATTTGTCTTCCTGTATGGTAGTGAATGCTGGACAATCTTCTCAGAGACGAAGAAGAGACTTAAAGCAAGAGAAATGTGGTTTTACAGAAGGATACCATTGACCAAACATGTTAGCAACAATGAAGTTTCAGAGAAAAGGGAATCAAGCTGTATTGGGTTAGTACAAAGATGCCTTACAAAAGTTAAACAAAATATGAAGAAACAAGAAAAGTTTGTTAGAAAGAAAGAAAAGAGTACTGAACTGTTAGGTGATATTTGTCTTCCTGTATGGTAGTGAATGCTGGACAATCTTCTCAGAGACGAAGAAGAGACTTAAAGCAAGAGAAATGTGGTTTTACAGAAGGATACCATTGACCAAACATGTTAGCAACAATGAAGTTTCAGAGAAAAGGGAATCAAGCTGTATTGGGTTAGTACAAAGATGCCTTACAAAAGTTAAACAAAATATGAAGAAACAAGAAAAGTTTGTTAGAAAGAAAGAAAAGAGTACTGAACTGTTAGGTGATATTTGTCTTCCTGTATGGTAGTGAATGCTGGACAATCTTCTCAGAGACGAAGAAGAGACTTAAAGCAAGAGAAATGTGGTTTTACAGAAGGATACCATTGACCAAACATGTTAGCAACAATGAAGTTTCAGAGAAAAGGGAATCAAGCTGTATTGGGTTAGTACAAAGATGCCTTACAAAAGTTAAACAAAATATGAAGAAACAAGAAAAGTTTGTTAGAAAGAAAGAAAAGAGTACTGAACTGTTAGGTGATATTTGTCTTCCTGTATGGTAGTGAATGCTGGACAATCTTCTCAGAGACGAAGAAGAGACTTAAAGCAAGAGAAATGTGGTTTTACAGAAGGATACCATTGACCAAACATGTTAGCAACAATGAAGTTTCAGAGAAAAGGGAATCAAGCTGTATTGGGTTAGTACAAAGATGCCTTACAAAAGTTAAACAAAATATGAAGAAACAAGAAAAGTTTGTTAGAAAGAAAGAAAAGAGTACTGAACTGTTAGGTGATATTTGTCTTCCTGTATGGTAGTGAATGCTGGACAATCTTCTCAGAGACGAAGAAGAGACTTAAAGCAAGAGAAATGTGGTTTTACAGAAGGATACCATTGACCAAACATGTTAGCAACAATGAAGTTTCAGAGAAAAGGGAATCAAGCTGTATTGGGTTAGTACAAAGATGCCTTACAAAAGTTAAACAAAATATGAAGAAACAAGAAAAGTTTGTTAGAAAGAAAGAAAAGAGTACTGAACTGTTAGGTGATATTTGTCTTCCTGTATGGTAGTGAATGCTGGACAATCTTCTCAGAGACGAAGAAGAGACTTAAAGCAAGAGAAATGTGGTTTTACAGAAGGATACCATTGACCAAACATGTTAGCAACAATGAAGTTTCAGAGAAAAGGGAATCAAGCTGTATTGGGTTAGTACAAAGATGCCTTACAAAAGTTAAACAAAATATGAAGAAACAAGAAAAGTTTGTTAGAAAGAAAGAAAAGAGTACTGAACTGTTAGGTGATATTTGTCTTCCTGTATGGTAGTGAATGCTGGACAATCTTCTCAGAGACGAAGAAGAGACTTAAAGCAAGAGAAATGTGGTTTTACAGAAGGATACCATTGACCAAACATGTTAGCAACAATGAAGTTTCAGAGAAAAGGGAATCAAGCTGTATTGGGTTAGTACAAAGATGCCTTACAAAAGTTAAACAAAATATGAAGAAACAAGAAAAGTTTGTTAGAAAGAAAGAAAAGAGTACTGAACTGTTAGGTGATATTTGTCTTCCTGTATGGTAGTGAATGCTGGACAATCTTCTCAGAGACGAAGAAGAGACTTAAAGCAAGAGAAATGTGGTTTTACAGAAGGATACCATTGACCAAACATGTTAGCAACAATGAAGTTTCAGAGAAAAGGGAATCAAGCTGTATTGGGTTAGTACAAAGATGCCTTACAAAAGTTAAACAAAATATGAAGAAACAAGAAAAGTTTGTTAGAAAGAAAGAAAAGAGTACTGAACTGTTAGGTGATATTTGTCTTCCTGTATGGTAGTGAATGCTGGACAATCTTCTCAGAGACGAAGAAGAGACTTAAAGCAAGAGAAATGTGGTTTTACAGAAGGATACCATTGACCAAACATGTTAGCAACAATGAAGTTTCAGAGAAAAGGGAATCAAGCTGTATTGGGTTAGTACAAAGATGCCTTACAAAAGTTAAACAAAATATGAAGAAACAAGAAAAGTTTGTTAGAAAGAAAGAAAAGAGGACTGAACTGTTAGGTGATATTTGTCTTCCTGTATGGTAGTGAATGCTGGACAATCTTCTCAGAGACGAAGAAGAGACTTAAAGCAAGAGAAATGTGGTTTTACAGAAGGATACCATTGACCAAACATGTTAGCAACGATGAAGTTTCAGAGAAAAGGGAATCAAGCTGTATTGGGTTAGTACAAAGATGCCTTACAAAAGTTAAACAAAATATGAAGAAACAAGAAAAGTTTGTTAGAAAGAAAGAAAAGAGGACTGAACTGTTAGGTGATATTTGTCTTCCTGTATGGTAGTGAATGCTGGACAATCTTCTCAGAGACGAAGAAGAGACTTAAAGCAAGAGAAATGTGGTTTTACAGAAGGATACCATTGACCAAACATGTTAGCAACGATGAAGTTTCAGAGAAAAGGGAATCAAGCTGTATTGGGTTAGTACAAAGATGCCTTACAAAAGTTAAACAAAATATGAAGAAACAAGAAAAGTTTGTTAGAAAGAAAGAAAAGAGTACTGAACTGTTAGGTGATATTTGTCTTCCTGTATGGTAGTGAATGCTGGACAATCTTCTCAGAGACGAAGAAGAGACTTAAAGCAAGAGAAATGTGGTTTTACAGAAGGATACCATTGACCAAACATGTTAGCAATGATGAAGTTTCAGAGAAAAGGGAATCAAGCTGTATTGGGTTAGTACAAAGATGCCTTACAAAAGTTAAACAAAATATGAAGAAACAAGAAAAGTTTGTTAGAAAGAAAGAAAAGAGTACTGAACTGTTAGGTGATATTTGTCTTCCTGTATGGTAGTGAATGCTGGACAATCTTCTCAGAGACGAAGAAGAGACTTAAAGCAAGAGAAATGTGGTTTTACAGAAGGATACCATTGACCAAACATGTTAGCAACGATGAAGTTTCAGAGAAAAGGGAATCAAGCTGTATTGGGTTAGTACAAAGATGCCTTACAAAAGTTAAACAAAATATGAAGAAACAAGAAAAGTTTGTTAGAAAGAAAGAAAAGAGTACTGAACTGTTAGGTGATATTTGTCTTCCTGTATGGTAGTGAATGCTGGACAATCTTCTCAGAGACGAAGAAGAGACTTAAAGCAAGAGAAATGTGGTTTTACAGAAGGATACCATTGACCAAACATGTTAGCAACGATGAAGTTTCAGAGAAAAGGGAATCAAGCTGTATTGGGTTAGTACAAAGATGCCTTACAAAAGTTAAACAAAATATGAAGAAACAAGAAAAGTTTGTTAGAAAGAAAGAAAAGAGTACTGAACTGTTAGGTGATATTTGTCTTCCTGTATGGTAGTGAATGCTGGACAATCTTCTCAGAGACGAAGAAGAGACTTAAAGCAAGAGAAATGTGGTTTTACAGAAGGATACCATTGACCAAACATGTTAGCAATGATGAAGTTTCAGAGAAAATGGAATCAAGCTGTATTGGGTTAGTACAAAGATGCCTTACAAAAGTTAAACAAAATATGAAGAAACAAGAAAAGTTTGTTAGAAAGAAAGAAAAGAGTACTGAACTGTTAGGTGATATTTGTCTTCCTGTATGGTAGTGAATGCTGGACAATCTTCTCAGAGACGAAGAAGAGACTTAAAGCAAGAGAAATGTGGTTTTACAGAAGGATACCATTGACCAAACATGTTAGCAACGATGAAGTTTCAGAGAAAATGGAATCAAGCTGTATTGGGTTAGTACAAAGATGCCTTACAAAAGTTAAACAAAATATGAAGAAACAAGAAAAGTTTGTTAGAAAGAAAGAAAAGAGTACTGAACTGTTAGGTGATATTTGTCTTCCTGTATGGTAGTGAATGCTGGACAATCTTCTCAGAGACGAAGAAGAGACTTAAAGCAAGAGAAATGTGGTTTTACAGAAGGATACCATTGACCAAACATGTTAGCAACGATGAAGTTTCAGAGAAAATGGAATCAAGCTGTATTGGGTTAGTACAAAGATGCCTTACAAAAGTTAAACAAAATATGAAGAAACAAGAAAAGTTTGTTAGAAAGAAAGAAAAGAGTACTGAACTGTTAGGTGATATTTGTCTTCCTGTATGGTAGTGAATGCTGGACAATCTTCTCAGAGACGAAGAAGAGACTTAAAGCAAGAGAAATGTGGTTTTACAGAAGGATACCATTGACCAAACATGTTAGCAACGATGAAGTTTCAGAGAAAAGGGAATCAAGCTGTATTGGGTTAGTACAAAGATGCCTTACAAAAGTTAAACAAAATATGAAGAAAGAAGAAAAGTTTGTTAGAAAGAAAGAAAAGAGGACTGAACTGTTAGGTGATATTTGTCTTCCTGTATGGTAGTGAATGCTGGACAATCTTCTCAGAGACGAAGAAGAGACTTAAAGCAAGAGAAATGTGGTTTTACAGAAGGATACCATTGACCAAACATGTTAGCAACGATGAAGTTTCAGAGAAAATGGAATCAAGCTGTATTGGGTTAGTACAAAGATGCCTTACAAAAGTTAAACAAAATATGAAGAAACAAGAAAAGTTTGTTAGAAAGAAAGAAAAGAGTACTGAACTGTTAGGTGATATTTGTCTTCCTGTATGGTAGTGAATGCTGGACAATCTTCTCAGAGACGAAGAAGAGACTTAAAGCAAGAGAAATGTGGTTTTACAGAAGGATACCATTGACCAAACATGTTAGCAATGATGAAGTTTCAGAGAAAATGGAATCAAGCTGTATTGGGTTAGTACAAAGATGCCTTACAAAAGTTAAACAAAATATGAAGAAACAAGAAAAGTTTGTTAGAAAGAAAGAAAAGAGTACTGAACTGTTAGGTGATATTTGTCTTCCTGTATGGTAGTGAATGCTGGACAATCTTCTCAGAGACGAAGAAGAGACTTAAAGCAAGAGAAATGTGGTTTTACAGAAGGATACCATTGACCAAACATGTTAGCAACGATGAAGTTTCAGAGAAAATGGAATCAAGCTGTATTGGGTTAGTACAAAGATGCCTTACAAAAGTTAAACAAAATATGAAGAAACAAGAAAAGTTTGTTAGAAAGAAAGAAAAGAGGACTGAACTGTTAGGTGATATTTGTCTTCCTGTATGGTAGTGAATGCTGGACAATCTTCTCAGAGACGAAGAAGAGACTTAAAGCAAGAGAAATGTGGTTTTACAGAAGGATACCATTGACCAAACATGTTAGCAACAATGAAGTTTCAGAGAAAAGGGAATCAAGCTGTATTGGGTTAGTACAAAGATGCCTTACAAAAGTTAAACAAAATATGAAGAAACAAGAAAAGTTTGTTAGAAAGAAAGAAAAGAGTACTGAACTGTTAGGTGATATTTGTCTTCCTGTATGGTAGTGAATGCTGGACAATCTTCTCAGAGACGAAGAAGAGACTTAAAGCAAGAGAAATGTGGTTTTACAGAAGGATACCATTGACCAAACATGTTAGCAACAATGAAGTTTCAGAGAAAAGGGAATCAAGCTGTATTGGGTTAGTACAAAGATGCCTTATAAAAGTTAAACAAAATATGAAGAAACAAGAAAAGTTTGTTAGAAAGAAAGAAAAGAGTACTGAACTGTTAGGTGATATTTGTCTTCCTGTATGGTAGTGAATGCTGGACAATCTTCTCAGAGACGAAGAAGAGACTTAAAGCAAGAGAAATGTGGTTTTACAGAAGGATACCATTGACCAAACATGTTAGCAACAATGAAGTTTCAGAGAAAATGGAATCAAGCTGTATTGGGTTAGTACAAAGATGCCTTACAAAAGTTAAACAAAATATGAAGAAACAAGAAAAGTTTGTTAGAAAGAAAGAAAAGAGTACTGAACTGTTAGGTGATATTTGTCTTCCTGTATGGTAGTGAATGCTGGACAATCTTCTCAGAGACGAAGAAGAGACTTAAAGCAAGAGAAATGTGGTTTTACAGAAGGATACCATTGACCAAACATGTTAGCAACAATGAAGTTTCAGAGAAAATGGAATCAAGCTGTATTGGGTTAGTACAAAGATGCCTTACAAAAGTTAAACAAAATATGAAGAAACAAGAAAAGTTTGTTAGAAAGAAAGAAAAGAGTACTGAACTGTTAGGTGATATTTGTCTTCCTGTATGGTAGTGAATGCTGGACAATCTTCTCAGAGACGAAGAAGAGACTTAAAGCAAGAGAAATGTGGTTTTACAGAAGGATACCATTGACCAAACATGTTAGCAACAATGAAGTTTCAGAGAAAAGGGAATCAAGCTGTATTGGGTTAGTACAAAGATGCCTTACAAAAGTTAAACAAAATATGAAGAAAGAAGAAAAGTTTGTTAGAAAGAAAGAAAAGAGGACTGAACTGTTAGGTGATATTTGTCTTCCTGTATGGTAGTGAATGCTGGACAATCTTCTCAGAGACGAAGAAGAGACTTAAAGCAAGAGAAATGTGGTTTTACAGAAGGATACCATTGACCAAACATGTTAGCAACGATGAAGTTTCAGAGAAAAGGGAATCAAGCTGTATTGGGTTAGTACAAAGATGCCTTATAAAAGTTAAACAAAATATGAAGAAACAAGAAAAGTTTGTTAGAAAGAAAGAAAAGAGTACTGAACTGTTATATAATATCAATCCTCCTATATGGCAGTGAATGCTGGACAATCTCCTCACAAAGAAGAGACTTGAATCAACAGAAACAAAGAAAAGAGTACTGAACTGTTATATCAGTCCACCTATATAGCAGTGAATGCTGGACAATCTCTTCAAAGATGAAGAAGTGACATGAAGCAACAGAAATGTGGTTCTACAGAAAGATGCTGAGAATATCATCGACTAAACATGTGAGCAGTGATGAAATTCTAGAGACATTGTCAGCAAAAATGACACTTAACATCAGGAAGTGAAAGTTGAAATTTCTAGCGCACATAATGAGGAAAGAGGGCTTGGAGAATTTCATACTCGCAAGATAGATTGAAGGTAAGAGAGACAGAAGAACACAACGCATAACCTACCAGGTGAGCTTCAGTGAATGGATGGTGGAGCATGGTTTGGGAGAGATGACAAAAGGACAAAAATTTATTAAGAGTTGTAAAGGACAGGAAATTGTGACAAGTGATAGTTGCCAATGTCCTGAAGAGATGTGACATATAGAAGAAGCATATATGATGTTGCCTTCCAAAGTTCATAGCCTGACATGTATTTATGATATGTGAATTTTGATTTGAAATTTTCATTCTAGAATTCTTCATCTAGAAATTCAAACAAAGACAGTCTTCAGTTTATTTAACAAATCAATAGGCATTTGATGAAGTGATTTACAATACAGTTTTAAAAAATGAATGGATTTTGTATGAAGGTAGATATTTCTTCTTTTTTTTTTTTTCCAAATTCTAAAGATCAGTCTCTTCTGACTTCTTCAATTCAGGGAGGGGTCAGGAACAGGTAATGAATTTAATTCCATATGCATTAACTTTGAACTGGAGATTTAGTATATTTGCAATTTCATGCTGATCAACATTTTTTTTCACTGTTAATCAAATATTTTTCCAAATTCTCTTTTTTTAATATTTTTTTATATCTTTTTTTTTTACCTTTAAATGCACATACATTTAGAGGTGTGAATTAGACTTGATTAATTTGCGATTTTTTTTTATTTTGCGCCTTTTAAAACATACATTTAGAGGTGTGAATTAGACTTGATTAATTTGTGATTTTTTTTATTTTGGGCCTTTTAAAACATACATTTAGAGGTATGAATTAGACTAGATTAATTCGTGATTTTTTTTATTTTGGTCTGTTTAAAACATACATTTAGAGGTATGAATTAGACTAGATTAATTTGCGATTTTATTTTTATTTTGGGCCTTTTAAAACATACATTTAGAGGTATGAATTAGACTTGATTAATTTGTGATTTTTTATTTTGGGCCTTTTAAAACATACATTTAGAGGTATGAATTAGAGTTGATTAATTTGTGATTTTTTATTTTGGGCTTATTAAAACATACATTTAGAAGTGTTAATTAGACTAGATTTATTTTTTATTATCAAAGCACCACAGCAAATATGTTTAAGTCTATAAGTTTTTTCCATATTTGCCTGAAAAAGAAAAAATACACAAATAATTAATGAAAGTAAATTAATTTTTTACTGAATAGTAAAAGAAATAATTTTATTTAAAAATGAAGTATAAATTAAAATTTTGGAAAAAATACAAGATTGCTGAAAAGGTTTTAATCTGACACACTTCTCAAAATCTAATGAAAACAATCAGCTAAAATAATCAGACTCCTGATGATGACCAGAATGTACCTGGCCGAAATGTTGTCTATAATAAAATCTGTAACAATCAAGATTAGAACAATAGTTCGAAATTTTTTTTTTTTTACAAATTTGCCTCAAATACAGAGTATTTATTTATTTTGTTTTTCCATGAATATTTGATATTTTCTGTTTTAAATTCCACAAAATTAACCCAAAAATATTTTGGTTGTTTTCAGGCAACATCCAAATCTAGCCCACGTGTATGTTAATTTCTATCTCTCTCTCTCCTTGTTACCGTAGCTTCAGTCTGTCTTTTTGTTGTCTCTTGTATTATGTTGCTTTAATTTAATCAGTGTTAGAAAATAAATGTTTTGTCAACAGAAATCTTGGAAGTTTGGTCGCATTAGTTAGGAAGTAAAAACAAACTTTTTGCTTTGATCTGAGATCAAATTTGACCTCTTCATGCAAGTATAAACCTTTGTCTTGAGGATTCAAGACTTTGTGTTTTAGTTTTAAATATGGATTTAGATATATTAAGTTGAGTCATAAGATAATTTAAATTTCTGTTTATCAACTTCATTCTTCAAAAACTATAAATTGCAATTACATTTTATTCCATTATATATTCACCGTCATTTAAAATCACTTTTTTGCCACTTATCAGACAAATTTCGATACATTCTGATTTCAATTCTGCAGCTTTTGATTTGAAAAAGTTTTTGATTTTGAATCTGGTTTTCATGAAAGAATCTTTTCGTCCTCAAAGTGTTTTGCAGTGGTGAAAAAAGATAATCATCAAGTGGGATATACCAGACCAAGCGAGTTCCAAAAGTGTTCCTCTATTATTTTTGTTATATGCAGCCTTGCATTGTCATGGAAGAGAACAACATTTTTCCTATTGATAAAAAGTGCACTGGGCTCTTTTTGACCCATCTTTAATGGACATGTTGCAGCTGCTGGACGTGTAAATGTGCATTTAGTGTCTCAATGCATTTTAAAAATAAATTTTCCGATGTTAACCCCCCCCCCCCCCAATATATGCACAACATTATCTTTCTTACCTGGAAAGTGTTGGGTAGAACAGACCAACCAATTTCAAATTTTTTTCTGTGCTATTCTTGTTGTATGCAGCCTTTGAACACCAGTTTCCCTTTAATCCACTGTGTATGCTGCCACTGCTTTGCAAAACCTCAGGAATGCTAGTATGCTCCAAATTTATTCTAAACTACCATGTATGATTGCCATGTATGATTGGTAATGATAATATTATCAATTTCCCTACAAGCAAATATTTGGCATTAGTTGACTGATCAGCCAATGTTACTCATGTTATGCTTTTCTTCAGTCTCTGGCCATTGAGCTGGGATCAAATGGTAGTATCTGTTCTGCTCATCTCTCATGGTAATGGTAATATTAGCGGTTTCCTTATAAGCAAACATTTGGCATTCATTGACCGAGCAGCCAGTGCTACTCATATTACGCTTTTCTTCACTCCCTGGTCGTTGAGCTGGGATCAAAGGGCAGTATCTGTTTTCTTCATCTCTAATAGTAACATTAGATATTTCCTTACAAGGAAATGTTTGGCATTCATTGACTGAGCAGCCAGTATTGCATATGGTTGAACTTTATAAAATCTTTCTCTTAAAACAATTTTTCAAGAAAATAGGTTTTTCATGTCCAGTAACTGTTATTTCTCTTTCCAGTATTGGTGGGGGTTTCCTTTCTAACCTTTGGTTTGAAGTAGTGTGGAATGTCAACATCTTGATTATGCCATTATTTTCCTTTGAGTTACATGTGCTATCCATTTGAGTTGTTTCTGCTGTTGGTAGTCCTCAAGTGATGTGGTTTCTGTTATTTGATACAGTTCTTTGTTTGTAATTCTGTCGCTCCAGTCTACAATGTTCAAAGAAGGATGATCTTTTACAAGACCCTCAGGCTTCACTCACTCAGATCTTTTTTTTTTTTTTTAAAATCATTGATCATAGGAAGCAGTTATATACAGCTGACAGTTTAGTAGTTAGGATGTAATTACATATGTTATTACGATTGGTTCCCTAAAACAGAAATTAATTATAACTCAACCCACTATTGAAAATATTACACTGTTTACGTTATTTGGACTATTGTCCTCATCTTTGTCGCCATATTTATTACAATGTTTTGGTCGTTGTATGCTTCGGCCTTCTTCAGGTGGTTGGAATGTCGAACTGAACCCTTTATTTTGCTGACTGGGGTAGACTGTTCTAGTTCCACATGCCATGTCTAATAGATGTCAGTTATCAGTTATCTCCTGTTAATTCCCCTCTCCAAGTTCTCCACCGCCTTAACCGGGTATTGAACTCACACTCTTTGGGTCCTGTCACTGGATCTAATGCCTTTATCCACTGTGCTATCTGTGTATGAATTTCTGGGTATTATAAACCTAATGTCTTCGGCAACCATTTTTTACTAGTTTATCATCATGTTTTTACCAAAGCTCATATTGCAACTTTTGTTGTTATTATCGCTTTTCTCTGGCACTCCTTATTACTGGTTCCCATATTGTATTCATTTCTATGCTTGGTCGGCTCAGGTGATTTTTGTGGCCTAGCATATGTGCTGATTCCTTAAGTTTACGAATTTTCCAATGGTGTTCTTTGTCTATGACAAGGACACATGGTGCAGTGGATAAAGGCATTAGTTAGATCCAGTGACAGGATCCAAAGAGTGTGAGTTCAATACCCAGTTAAGGCAGCGGAGAACTTGGAGAGAGGAATTAACAGGTGATAACTGATAACTGACATCCATTAAACATGGCATGTGGAACTAGAACAGTCTACCCCATTGAGCAAAATAAAGGGTTCAGTTCAACATTCCAACCACCTGAAGAAGGCCGGAGCATACAACGGCTGAAACGTTGTAATAAATATGGCAACAAAGATGAGGACAATAGTCCGAATAATGTAAATAGTGTACATAATGCCTCATCTCAGAAATATCGACAGATATTGAAAATATTAGTGTAAAAATTGCAAAAATGTCAACCTGAAAAAACAAACTATCAGTAAACTTGGACCTTTGTAACCACAAAAAAAGGAGTGGTTTTTCCCTTGACACCACTGTTGTTTTAACTACCTTCACTTCTTGGCAATGTTTATTGTTTTAAAAAGGGATGATTACAATTGGAATAAACATAAAAAAATGAAAGTGAATTCATACATTTTATTTGTTCTCAAGTACTGACAACAAAATAATAAACACTATTAGATTGTTTATTTACACTATTTATTTATTAGATTGTTTGTTTGAATGGTTGTCAAAATATTGGCTAATTGCCAGTCAATTTTATAAAATGGTAAATTATATGGATTTCTTTGTAACAGGTTCACATATTTTAACAATTTAGTAAATGTTTATTAATTTATTCATAAAAAATTGTTTTCATATTTATTTCTTTATAAAGTGGTAAATAATAAATATTGCATTAGTTTTAATTGTATTAGTTTTTAGAATGTTGTAAATTATTCTTGTAAATAAACAGTCTAATAGTGTTTAATATTTTTGTTGTAAATTCTCAAGAACAAAAAATGTATAAATTCACTTTTGTCATATGCTTAGGTTTTATTACTATTTTTTATTACAATTCTAAACATTTTTAAAACAATAGACATTGCTGAGGAGTGAAGGTAGTTAAAACAACAGTGGTGTTAAGGGAAAAACCGTCCTTTTGATACTATGTTTTTCATGGGCACAAAGGTCCGAGTTCGTCAACTTATCAATTGAACATTAAATAGAAATGTGGGAAAAGTCCACTGATTCTCTAATGTATATTCAGTAATTTCTTTCACTCCCCTTCAAAGAAACAAAATCATCTTTAGAAAAATAAATCTTTGTTCATATTTTTCTTTTTTTGCATTTCTGGAATTAAAAACGAATTCAATGTTTAATATCAAACATGGGCCAACCTTCCAATCTAAAAGATTTTCTCTTTCTATATGAAATGATTTTTTTGAAATATGCTAATATCCATGAATGTTTTGATCAGTCTGTTCTCCAGCCATTAATTTCATGTCATAATTTATTGTTTCCGTATTCAAGATGCATTTAAATCTTTTTTTTTTTTTTTTTTTTTTGAAAACTCAGTTTTTGAGAATTGATGCCATATCCAAATGAAACAGTTTTTCTGGTTCATGAAGTTTTATCAATAGAAAATGAAATTATATACAGGACCACAGATGTGAAAGACTTTTTATATATTGTTTAATTTTTTTACTCATATTTTAGCCATTTTCTCAACTCGGTCATCAAACCTTTTCCAAGGTTTGTCAGACATGGGGAATAATGAAACTTTGCTCAGCCACTCTGATCTTTAATGTGTTGACAATATGTTAGGAATCAGATTTATCTTTCTCCAAGGTCAGTTGCCATGCCAAAGGTCAAGAACACAGTCTGTCTGATTATTTTACCACCTTGATGCAAAGAGAATAGATAATTCTTACCTTTTCCAAGGGTGTTAGTGCAAAGTGAATGCAAACAGCTTCAGATGGAAATTCTACTGACCTAGTGCACTGATAAGCATTACTTCATCTGAACATCTTCAGTTGTTTATAAATGGGTGTTTGTTTATATGTCTTTTATATATATATATATATATATCATAAAGAAACAGTTTATACAAAGAATTAAATAGCAATGTTAATGTGATTAATAGTGAAATCACTTCGCTAACAGGACTTATTAACTTACTATCAATTCCTTGAATAATCAAGTCCTTATATTCCAATTTGTCTATATATAAAAAAAATTGCACCCTGAAGATGACATTTTGAAATTGTTGAAACTACTTGGCATGTGGAGTAATGGATAACGGCTTGGATTGAGGAATCGGAGAGCCGAGTTCGAATTCCAGTCGAATCCATTACATTCACTTACGTGCTAATACCCTTGGGAAAGGTGTGAATCCTCTTCTCCCTCCAACTATGGGTAAATAGCAGGACAGACTGGGTTCTATAGCCTTGGATGGCAACTGGTCTAGGAGAAGGACAACTCTGAATTCAAAACCTGCGGAGGGTCGTTTGGGGATCTTGTGGCATTTGCTGCACCAGGTCCCCGTATTCGTCCCTCCAAAATCTGTGGATGGCCCTGCACAAAGCCTTCACCACTATAATCAAATCTCATGTGTCGGTGTCGGGCTTTCAGTTTCTGGGAACTGATCTGTCTGGCCCTCATACATCGAGTTCGACGGGAGAGTAGATCATATATATATATATATATATATATATATATATATATATATATATATATATATTTAATGATTCATCGAGTCTGAAACCTCTACAGAATGCAGAAAGCACTGGACGGCTGTTTCGTCCTATATTTGGGACTCATCAGCAGTGCGCATCCACTACCGAGAATTGAAACCCTGACAGGTTGTCAAGCAACCACCATACCAACTGCTCCAACGGGCCTCGGTGACGAAGAGGTAGCAAATCAGACTCAATAAAGCGCCGCTCACTCACAAATTCCTTGGTGGAACTCTACTGAGATTCACTTTAACCATAGGACGGTGTCTCCCGGAGCCACGACTACTATCACCAAGCGGCTCACTCCAGAGCATTAGAAGCCGGTTCAAGCAATGATATACAAATTGAAATTATATATATATATATATATATATATATATATATATATATATATGAATTAACAAAACACCTAAAAATCCATATTGGTTATAATTTATTTCATGAGTATTGTTATATTCATCTCTTCAGACCAAATATTTTTAAGAAAAAATTGTTTCTCAAAAATATTCAATCTGAAGAGATGAATATAATGATATTCATGAAATAAATTACAACCAATATGGATATTTAAAGTGTTTTCATAATTTATCATTATAAATTGCTCTGTAACTTACATTGACTTCTCATTGGATTAAAGTTCTCTTTGGAATAGTCTGTACCAATTAAAAATTGGTATTATATATAATATATATATATATATATATATATTTAGATATTACACCAAAAACATGACAAAATCACAACACAATTGCAGTCACATTTCAATGCATCTCATCAGGCAATTGTAAATTACTGGCAAGTGAAAGATTTATTTATATTTAAAAGCAAAATACAACCTCTTTCTTTGAAAAAAAAAAAACATGAAAGTTTATAAGGTTTGTGGGATCAACCAATCAAATATGACCTACGTTAAATTTAAACTAAGCAAGAAGCAAAAAATTAAAAATTATTTTTTATAAATGGGTCATGATTGGCAACTAACGGCAGCCAGACATAAACTTAAAGCAGATACATATGATTGCATAAAATATACAAACCAGACAATGCAGTTTCCTAAGAAATAAAAGGGGGGGGAGTAAAGAGGTAATTTAATAAAATGCTAAACAAGTTATATGCTTTGTGAATTTCCTACATAAAAATTTTTTTTTTAGTTGCTAAATAAATGGCTTCCTTAAGAAACTAGCAAATAATTTAAACATAGAATTATTTGGTAAATTAATATGCAACTGTTAAATAAAGATCCTTCATATAAAATGTTAAGAACACTAACCAATCAATGTAAAATGTTAAAAATAGCAACCAAATACCAATGCATCTGTACAAGATGTTCCTAATACTATCAGGAGATTAATGCAAAATTATATTAAATCTAGATTAATCTTACAAATAGAAAGATAAGCCATATATATAGTGTAATGCAGTACAACTAAAATATAAGAAAAAACATTAACAAATTCCAAAATTTAACTAAATTGTAAGGTAAAAGGTAAACTATGCTTACAATTTACTGTTAATTCACTTCCTTGGTTTAATAATGAGTTTTTGTCAAAAAATTGATGACTTTGAGTTTTTCATGTTTTACATGAAAAAAACGAAATCATCAGACTCTTTTAAAAAAATTCAGAGTAAAGCTCACAAACCTTATAAACCTCTTTTTTCTTATTTTTTTTTTTTTAAAAATAGATTGTATTTTGCTTTTAAATCTAAAAAAAATCATTCACTCACCAGTAATTTACAATCACCTGATAAGATGTATTGATATGCATTGAAACATGACTGGAATTGTGTAGCAATTTTTACGTTTTCGCGGTAATATCTGAAAATAAGTAATCTTGCTCTACTCTGTATTGAGCCCTCTTTTAAATTAAATGTTATGAACATTGGAATTATACTCTATTCATTCTCATCATACCTGGAGATATATATATACACACATACACACACACACACACACACACACACACACATACATACATACATACATACATATATATATATATATATATATATATATATATAATATATATATACATACATATATATATATATATATATATATATATAATATATATATACATATATATATATATATATATATATAATATATATATACATACATATATATATATATATATATATAATATATATATACATACATATATATATACATACATATATATATATATATATAATATATATATACATACATATATATATATATATATAATATATATATACATACATATATATATATATATATATATAATATATATATACATACATATATATATATACATACATATATATATATAATATATATATACATACATATATATATATATACATACATATATATATATAATATATATATACATATATATATATATATAATATATATATATATATATATATATATATATATAATATATATATACATACATATATATATATATATATATATATATATAATATATATATATATATATATATATATATAATATATATATACATACATACATATATATATATATATATATATATATATATATATATATATATATTCGACTCTCCTGTCAACTTCGACTTACGAGGGTCAAGCAGATCAGTTTCAAGGAAACCGACAACCCGACACCAGCACATGAGATTTGATTATAGTGGTGAAAGTTTCGTGCAGGACCATCCACACTTTTTGAAGGGCTGAATACAGAGACCTGGTGCACTACATGCCAAAGGATCTCCAAATGACCCTCCGCAGGTTTTGAATTCAGAGTTGTCCTTCTCGTAGACCAGTTGCCATCCAAGGCTATAGAACCCAGTCTGTCCTGCTATTTACCCATAGTTGGAGGGAGAAGAAGTGGATTCACACCTTTTCCAAGGGTATTACCACATAAGTGAGTGTAATGGATTCGACTGGAATTCAAACTCGGCTCTCCAATTCCTCAATCCAAGCCGCTATCCATTACTCCACCATGAATCCTCTTTTTTGCTCTGTCTTTGACATAGAGCTCTCAACAGATCTATATCCTCTTGGAAATTCTATATCGATTACCAATAATTTTATTATTAATATATTTTCAGGTTCTATTTGGTTTTTGTTTGATTTCTGTTTCGTTGATGATTTTCTTTTAATGACCAAGAATTTCAGGAATTAGAACTATTCCATTGTGGGACCATAATTATAATATAAACCCCTTGCTTCCCTCTGGTATGCCCTTAGAACAACCTCATTCAGTTAGCCTCTAATTTGACCTGTCACTTTGGTCTTGTATTTGGCAAACAATAGTATTTAAAAAAAAAAAGATTTTGTAAAAATGCTAAATGCCATGTGTTAAATCAGTTGCACATGTATAGATTTAGTTTAATTTGCAAATGTATTTTGTTGGTTGGAGGACAGAGATGAGGATATTAGTCCAAACAAATCACTGATTTTTTTTTTTTGTTTTTTAGATGCCATTTAGAGATTCTTTTTTACTCTTTGTGTATCTTTTTAAGCTGTAGATTCTTAATGTCAGAAACATTTTTTTTTTTTTTGCTTCTTTGTATAAAATTCATTGTAAATTTGTGTTGTTTTTCCCTCGTCTGCATGTTTAACAACGTATCAATTTGTCTGTCTGTCTAATTGTGAGGCCAAGAGGAATTATCAATTTGTATTACTATTTATTACATTTGAATAAATTTGATTTCACAAAATATGTTGTCCCAGGACACGGCTTTCTGCACAACCCTGCTAATATTATTGAAATGATTTTGTACCACAGAATTAGTTTCAAATTACCGATACTTAGTTAAATATATTGTTATTCCCTGCTGTTGGGATGAACAAAAATGAATAAAAATAAAAGACAGGTGTATTTTAACAAATAATAAAACAACTTTTATTCATTTACTTTTAATAATTCATTTAGATTGAAACCACAAATTCCACATGCGTGTCAGTTTGTCTCCAGGTTCAATTAAGAAGTGCCGTGCTTGTCTTCCAGACAAGGGATGTAACTCAATTGTATTTTGAACTATTGTCCTTTATAAGGGAAGGAAATTTAGCTTCCCCTAATATATATTAAAGAGAAAAAAAAATGATCTAATCGGGGTCAAAGGGAGAGTAGAGTAACATTAACTGCTTAGAAAATAAGAATGAGATATATATATATATATATATATATGTCATTCTTATTCAACAATTTATTGGTATTGTGGGATGACTCATAGGTCTCCCTCTTGATGAAGCCTAAGACAAAAGTAGATACACAGTCCTAATGGGACACACACTTCAACCCTATTGATCCAGAGCTTGATTACCATATCTAGCACCTGTAGATGGTGTCATTGAGCCCAAGCACTGTGTTAAGAAGAGGATGCAGGTTCGAATCCTGCCAGAGAACGGATATTTATCTTCAATAAAATTTCTCAAATATTCAGGTCAAAAGACAAAAATAATAAATAAACAGATATTAGTATCAACTAAAATAACATTTAAAGGGATATTTTATATATATATATATATACACAGAGATATAGAAATATCTGGGTTGGTGTCCAAGCACATAGTTAAACCACTTAGTGTGAAGGACCCCTGGTTCTTTTTGGACATCCTTCCCAGAGAAAATCTTACATAAAACCTGAAGCTCATTTGCTCTCTGGTTGTCTTAACCTGTGTTGTGCCACTTGTGCTATGCCCAATTCTATTGAAAAGTTGGTTTAGCACTGTGCCATGTTCTGTCCACTCCAAAAAAAAAAGGAATTTTCTTGCAGGAACCTCTTGGTCTTTTGGGAATATTACAAGAATTTATCAAAATCATCCCCGAAATATGTTTTTTTTTGGGGAGTTATGAGTCCTGGTGTGGGTGGGCTTACTCAGTCACAAGTTGACTCCCACCACACACACATACACACAGGTCATTTAACAGCATAATTTTCCATCCCACAAAATTTTTAATATCTAAAAAAAAAAAAAACTAAACTGAGTTTCTTTTTCCCAGGTTTTCAGGTAAGATGTTTAGCCATCTCGACACCATTTTTCGTGAGAATCACTGAAAAACTGAGTTATTCAGCTAAAAAGAGAGCACATTGAAATTGTTTTGTGTCAGACCCACTGACTTCCCAACTGAGCTTCAGGTGATTGGAATTTCTGAGACATCCGGAAAAGGCATGGCACATGGAACTAGAACAAAATATAGGGTTCACTTTGAAATTCCAATCACCTGAAGAAGGCTGGAGTGTACAACAGCCAAAATGTTGTGCATGGGGCAATGAAGATGAGGATAACGATCCGAATAATGTAAATAAGGAGAAAATGTATCTTAAGTGCTTTAATCAATAGATCATCACCAATAAATTTATGTCCAGGTTCTCATAATATTTCACTTTCTTAGCAGATCTTCTATCATCACAAAGTGGGATATTTTATCACAAAGTGAGATATTTAATGTTGTGGACCCAGAATAGGTCCGAAAAAAAACTCAAACTCAGCAATTTAGTGAAAACATATTATTAAACAAAAGAATGAATACAAAAGTGTTGCACGTCCGACTGACAGCAAAGTACAGTAGTCAACTGTAGACAGCTCTCCTGAGAGGCATAATCTCCCCATATATATAGTAATCGGATGAGTCCATTTAGTCCATAAAGGTAGGTCCCATAACATTTAATAACAAAGTGGTATAAAAAAGTGGGATATTTAATAACAAACTTGTATAAATATAATGAACTAAATGAAATTTGCTAGATTCCCAATATAAGGTGTATGCCCCACCGGTGGAGCATGGTAATATTTTGGTGGGGCATGTGTAGAATGTGCACTCTTCAGTTTAATATACCAACATACGGTCAAATTTCATTTTGCATGATTATTTCATGATTAAAATGATCAAAGTATATTACAGAATAAG
Organism: Acanthosepion esculentum; assembly: GCA_964036315.1. Classification (NCBI taxonomy): domain Eukaryota; kingdom Metazoa; phylum Mollusca; class Cephalopoda; order Sepiida; family Sepiidae; genus Acanthosepion; species Acanthosepion esculentum. The sequence continues at coordinate 9,940,911 of OZ038517.1, read as the reverse complement.
CTTTCACTCAAATATTTTATATTTCTGCCTTTCAGTTCTCTATTATATGTTTTGAAACTATATATATTTAACTATCTTTTATTTTTTTTATTTTTTTCTCTTTCATGGACACCGTGGTCTTTGGAGGCTTGTTTAGAGACCAAATTAATGGCCTTTTAAGCTTCCTTCATGTGAATTGCAGTAAAATTTTGAATATGCAAGAATAAATATTACAGGGGAGCACCATAATTTTAGAAATACCAAAGTGGGCCATAACCCAAAATCGGTTGGGAACCACTGGGCTAGATTATATACCCATATATAAAAAATAAAAAATTTAATTTACATTTTATTAAGCATTAGGCATTAAAAAAGACATTGATAAAAAGTGACTTCATTTTATAATAAATATGAAAAAATTATACCAGCAGTTGTCATGTCAATGCTAGAAAATGACATTGTGCAATTTTACAGACTTAGATATTTTATGAAAAATCCAATAAATTCTTTGAAAATAAGATTATCATAAGAGACTGTCAATCATTGCTTACATTTTCTATCATGGAAAATGCTTTAAAAGGCAGTAAAATGTTTAATTCCATAATCTGTTACCAGATTTTAATGAAACTTGCTATATTCTTTTACCGTTCTCATTTGGAGTAAAAAATTCTTACAAATATGGTGCTATCACATGTTATTTTTGCTAAGACCCATATCTACATGGTGTCTGTTTAAACTGACACTATTTTTATCCATATATTCTGACTATTTGGCTGGAATTTTATGTATTTATGATTTGCAATATTTACATTGTTCGTACTAATGTCCTCATCTTTATTGCCATATTCACAACGTTTTGGTCATTGTATGCTCCAGCCTTCTTCAGATGACTGGAATTTCAAACTGAACCCTTTATTTCGTCCACCGGGGTCAATTGTTCTAGTTTCACGTGCCATGCCTCTGCTGGATGTATCAGTTATCTCACTTAGTAACTGAACTCAACAAGATTTTGTTCACCACTGAAGCAATCAGGTAATGAACTCACAACTCTTTGGATCAAGTCACTAGATACCACCAACATTTTTATGCACTGGGCCATAAAAGGGGGATGACTGAGACATCCAGAGGAGACATGGCACATGGAACTAAAACATTTTATCCCAGTAGATGAAATAAAGAGTTCAGTTTGAAATTCCAATAACCTGGAGCACGCAATGGCTGAAACGCTGTGAATATTGCAAAGAAGATGAGGACAATAGTTCGAACAATGTAAATAATTTAAATAATTACAATACCTCATCTCGGAAATTATAGACAGATCCTGAAGAATGCCAGAATGGACAATGACTGAAGCATCATGAATATGGCAATAAAGATGTGAAAAACAGTTCAATGTAAATAACTACAATACCTCATCTCGGAAATTATAGACAGAACTTGGAAATTTTCCAACATGTTTAAGTGAAATTTTGACTTTCCACAATTAGAGGTTATTATTATAGTTTAAGTATCCAGAAAAAATATTTCCATTTCAGCTGACACCAGGTGGATGTAGTAAAGTTATAAGCTGGCAATCTAGATTCAGCAATATATAGATTTTATGTATGTGTTAAGACAGTGATTCCCAAACCTTTTTTTTTCTCTGGGTCTCTGGTTTCGAAATGAAAATTTACTTTTGCCTCACCAAATTTTATGTGATAAAAAGTACATTTAAAAATAAAAAACGCAGACCGGGTTAAAGGGAGATAACCACGCATTTGAAGTCAGAACATTATCATTGATAACTCTCTCCTCTAATTTGCAGACCCTAGTTACTATATTCTTAATACTTGATATAATGCAAAAGTATCACAATGATACAATCTGTCAATAATTATTTATAACTATTTATACTGAAACTCATGCAGGCAGTTACAAGTAATTCAGAATAACATTTTAAATTTTGAAATAATATTTATTTTTGGCATATGAATTTTTTGAATTTGTTTCTAAGTCTTTGTCTTTCAATCATTCTGCCTCGCCTGCTATCCTCTTCCACAACACTGTTTGGGAATCACAGTGTTAAGACATGGTAAATAGTTTTACATGTTTAATGGATTATTTCTCTGGGTCACATTTTCAGAATGAAAATTTGCTTGTGCCTCACCAAATTTTATGTGATAAAAAGCACATTTAAAAATAAAAATCAGAGCAGGAGATAACTGTAAGTTCAAAGTCAGAACATTATCATTGATAACTCTCTCCACCAATTTGCGGACCCTGGTTACTATATTCTTAATACTTGATATAATGCAAAAATATCACAATGATACAATCTGTCAATAATTATTTATAACTATTTATACTGGGACTCATGCATGCAATTACATGTAATCCATAATAATATTTTAAATTTTGAAATCATTTATTTTTGGCATATGAATTTATTAAAACTGTTTCTAAATCTTTGATTGTCTTTCAATGATTCTGCCTCACCTGCTATCCTTTTTCCCAACACCATTTGGGAATCACTGTGTTCAGACATGGTAAATAGTTTTACATGTTTAATGGATTATACATTATTTCTTATTGTTGTTTCATTTTTCTGTGCTCAGACTGAATGTCACATATTCTTTTTCTTCTAGTTTGATGTGCCCTTCAGAGCACCAGTTGAGAAAAATGTCTTCTTGAGTGTTTCAAGGTATGTGTGCAACACTGGCTTCCTTGTTTTTTATTTCATCCAAGGTTACAGGATTTCTTCTGTTTGTTTGGAAATATTTTTTAAATTTCAGTTCTTCAAGAATGAAGATATTTTTGTAAGTATATTTGTAGAAAATCAGAATAATGAGATTTATATTATAAAAATTTTAACTCCCTCCCAAATCTAAACCATCCTTGTTAAAATGTTAAACTATATCCGCGTCCTGGGTAAGAAGATAAACTACATCCAACAGCAAGGCCTCAGATCAGGAGGTTTTGAGGTGTGTGGAACCACCTCTTAATTGCTGTTGTTCCCAGGTCCACCCTGCCCTGGTGTGGAAGCACTTGTTAGGGTCCTGGCTATGGGCAAATATTTAACCCTCAAAATGGGGTCAAAACACTATGAAAGTGTAAAAATATGTTTTAATACCAGTAATACATTTTTGTAATTATTATTACCAGCAATGAATTTTGAAGAAAAAAAAATTATTACCAGGAATAGATTTTTGAAAAAAATATTACCAGCAATAAAAATTTTGTCAGCATTAAATAACCCATTGAGGTTGATATGCCATAAAACAAACCTAATCTAAATTCTTGTGCCAAACACAAAACCTAGTTATTTGGAATATAAAGGGAAAAGAGAACACATGCCTCTCTTCTCTTTGAGGTCAAAATAGGCACAAATCATCAAATAAGACTCAACCACTGCATAAAATTCACCCTTTTTGTTCTTAGTAGTTGCCGTAATTATTTCACTATCAGGATATAAGGGGGTTCACTGGCAGTATTGCGCCAATATTGCAGATAACTTGAGTTCACTTCCACCCTTATTACAGCAGCAGGCAGACACTTTCACTCTCACTGCCTCTCTCTCTCTGTCTCTCTCTCTAGTTGAATGCTTGTCAACACCTTCACCCAGCTCCAATTTCAACTTCAACTGTTTTTTTCTATGAACCTTAAGCACATGTACATACGTTATGCTCTGCTTCAAAGAATCTTTTTCTGATTCACTCTACATCAAAACGGGTGCTTCTTTTCTCTTTGAGGTCAAAATAGGTGCAAATCACAAAATAAGACTCAACCACTGCGTAAAATTTTAAGGGAAAAAAACTTAATTGCAAAAGTAAAGACAACAAAGGTACAAATACAAAATTTACACAAAAAATTTCCTTTTGTGCACCTGTTAAGACAAACAAATTATTGATGTTTCAAAAAAGGATTACCATTGAAAATCAGGAAAAAGGGTACAGTTCAGGAAAAGACACAAAGATACAATGACAAAAGGAGAAAATTCAAGAAGGCAGTAAAAAAACAAAACAAAGGTTTCAGAAAAAAAAAACACCTACTTTTACTATGGATTTCGTTAATCGGACTGACTTCCTCATCTTGGTTGCTTTCCTCACAACGTTTCGGCCGTCTGATCCTCCGGCCTTCTTCAGGTGCATCTCGAACTCGGGAACCGTCGGTCTGGAATTTCGAACCCAACCCTTTATTGTCCCAGTGACACATGGCCGAGGCGACTAGGACGTTGGAACAGTGATTGCAAGTTCTCCCGATGTTCTGAGTTCAATCCCGAGCAAAGGCAGTGGCAGCAACAAACAAGAGCGGTGACAACGATAATAGAAGCAACAGCAGCAGCAACGATGGCGTCAAGCAGTAGTAGCAGCAGCGATGGCCTTAATGGAACGAGAACATGGTACCCCCTTAACAATAAAGGGTTGGGTTCGAAATTCCAGACCGACGGTTCCCGAGTTCGAGATGCACCTGAAGAAGGCCGGAGGATCAGACGGCCGAAACGTTGTGAGGAAAGCAACCAAGATGAGGAAGTCAGTCCGATTAACGAAATCCATAGTGAAAACCCCTCATCCCAAAAATATAGACAATTACCTACTTTTACTTACCACACAAGCATTTTCTAGCAATTTTAGAAAAGACCCTTTTATATTCACACTGTTCGTGCTGGGGGTAAATTTCTTTTAAATTCTTAGTTTTCTTTTTGTTTCTTGTTGTCAAACTGCAAGAGAATTTTCACTTGTAAACTTCAAGGCTCTCTTCTCACCTGTAGCTTTCTTCGTTATATCAATTTCTGTCTGCCATTGATGTCAATTTACCTTATCCCCTTGCTGTCAAAAAGTCTTCAGCTTCATCCATTGACCTGAGTTCTATTTGGAAAAATAGGCTCACAGGGCCAGTGGCAGATGTGAAAACACCATTGCATGCTTGTTCATGCTTTTCAGCTGAAAACATTGCTGCAGTGCACGAGAATGTGGCTGAAAATCCAGACACTTCTATTCATCATCACGTGCAGGAATTGAACCTCTCCACAACGATATTACATCATTTCCAATTGCACTTTCAGTTGGTTGATTAAGTTCACCTAAAAAATCGTGAAGTGCGCGAAATGCATTTCGGTTTGAACGTCCATTTTCGTAATAGGCTAAGATAATTTTAACACATTGTTTGATTGTTAATCTTTCCATGGTTGAAACTGCCAAAGACTTAAGTTTGTTAATCTGAAAGAAAAAGAAAACAGTCATTAGATGCTTAAAGTTAATTCCCATTTAAAATCTGTCCAAGTTATTAGAACACCCTTTATATATATATATATATATATATATATATATATATATATGTGACACTATTTAGCTATGGTAATTGGCTAACTAATTAACCATAGAAATTAAAAACGGAAAATACTTAAGGTGAGAAAGAGCTATATCGAAAGACAGACTGAGCAACGTTAAAAAAAATGATTTTACTTTATTTACAAAGAAAAGAAAGGATACTTTTTCGCAAAAGACAGAAAATCCGTAAGAAAAAGCGAGATTTAAGATTCTGTCAAAATTGATTAATGTCATGGTAAGGGAATGTCGCGCCAAGGGAAACAGAATTCGGAAAAGAAAAACAAAGCCAACCACACATGGCGGCCATAAAAAAAATTCGGCTTGAAACAAAGCCTCGATACAGGCAGAGAAAATCAATATTGGTCATCTTTCAGAATATCATTTGATTTTAATTCCTGGTCCCAACGAAGAGAGCCATCTAGTATATGTACGAATCTTGGCATCAGAAAGGAAATCGCCAGTGAAGATATTGTTATTACTTTTTCAAACTGTTAATGTCAGACACATCGTCACCGAAAATGAGCATCTGGTGATAAGAGAATTTTAAGGCATGAGAAAAATAAAGAATTTGATTCTCAGGTAAAATACGGACCTCCCAACTAAAAGTTGAGTTAGCAGAAAAACCAGGTGTCGGGTTTTGAGAGTGATTAATGAGTCGGTAGAGGTCGTGGCTAAGTGGATTTTGGGTGCCCCCCCCCCCCAAGATGTGATAAGAATTATTTTGCAATCTGGGATTTGTTAAAAAATGTTTTGCTGGATAATAATTTTAAGAGGGCCAGTCTAGCTACACCCACACTGCTGAGCGATCATTGGCCAAGTGGTGGCATGAGTGATAGGCGAAGGTGAATGTATGAGAAAGGCAGAGAAGTTGTTAACACCCACTGCGAGGATTGGTATGAGATACCAATATGAGAAAGGAAGAGTCTAGGAGGATAATTCTCCTCCGACCTCTCCTCACAGATGAGGGAGACCCCCCCCCCCCGAAATGGAAAGTAATTAATTTTCCTGTCCTGAGGACAAAGAGAATTCTTGTTGGGAATCGAGAATTATCGAGGGACCCAAACCACGTCAGGCCCCACACCGGGTTTTGGTCGGTATCCATATAAACGAACGTCCCCAGGAAGTTAAACAGTTGAGTTGGAGTTGCAGTTGGAGACCGTGCCTCGCAGAAGCTGACCGAAAGATTTCCATGTTCTTTCTTTCGACTTAGTCTTCCTACCAAAAGCAAGTTTTATTGACAAACGACTTAAGATACCAAAACTCGCTTAAGAAACGCAAAAAGTGTCACGAATCCATAGAAACGGGCTGGGAGAGAAACGCACTCCTGTATTCAACAGACCGATAAAGATAATTGTTATTTCTCACCATATTTGAACCTCTTGAGTTTGTTTCATTATTTTCTTTTACTTACGTTTGTGCGGTATCACCTTTACCCCGGATTCAGCTTGCACTACGTCCCGACGCCTGATTGATTTCGTTTACCTAAGATCAAAGTCACAACGTGGGTAGATTAGACTGGAGATCAAAGCAGTTACTTCGGTAACCAGATGTTGGAGGCGAGCTGGGAACGACAAAGCTGATATCGAACCGGAAACGACCAGGACACAGGCTGGTGGCAGCGATAAAGAGTCAACCCCAAAACGCTGGTGGAAGAAACCTTACAGTTTTGCGCCGCAACTGGGAGTTGACCACGGGTTGACGGCGCAATGTCACATATTGACATCGCAACCAGTGGACGTCATATTGGCGCTGCGACCACCGCGACCACACCAGTGGGTGTCATATATTAGTGCTGCGACGGCTGGTGCGAGTCAAAAATTGGCTCCCTGTGCCGAGCCAGGAAATTTTTCTCCCTGGAATCGATCCTCCAAATCTATAAATCGACCATTCGCCCTTGCATGGAGTATTGCTGCCATATATGGTCTGGAGCCCCTGCTGTTTGCCTCAGGGTTCTTGATAAGATCCAGAGACGGATATGCAATGTAATTGGCCCTGATCTGTCATCTCGTCTGCAGTCGCTCTCTCACAGACGCGCCGTTGCCTCGCTCTGTCTTTTTTACAAATACTTTCACAGTAATTGCTCCAATGAGCTGCTTTCGCTTGTCCCTAGGCCTCATGAATTTAAACGTCCTACGAGGCTGGCATCCCGTTCCCACCCCTTCACCATTGAAACTGTTAGATGTAGACGTCTCTTCTACTCCAATAGCTTCATATCTCGCACATCTCGCCTGTGGAACTCCCTTCCTTATTCCTGTTTCCCTGACAAATATAATCTCCAACTATTTAAGTGTAACGTCAATCCACATCTCCAGTTGCCTTGATCTATCCACTTCCCTTCTCCACATCCTTTCACCTTTCATTCCTATCTGCTCTTGCTCCAAATCTTCTGTAACCCCCTTGCCTTGATCGATCCACTATCTTTCTCCACATCCTCACCTTTACCACTCCTATCTGCTCTTCCTCCAAACCTTCTGTAACCCCTTGCGTGCTAGTGGCTTCCAGCCTTGCTTGGGGTGATAAGCTTAAAAAAAAACAAAAACAAACATATATTAGGATATTACACTGAAAACCTGTCAAAATCACTACGCAATTGCAGTCATTTTTTCGTGCATATCAATGCATCTTATCAGTCGATTGTAAATTACAGGTGAGTGAAGGATTTATTTAGATTTAAAAGCAAAATAAAACCTCTTTTTATGAAAAAAAAAGGGGGGGTATAAGGTTTGTGGGCTTTACTCTGATCAACCAATGTAATATGAGATACATTAAACGAAGAAGCAAAGATTAAAAATTATATACAATCCAGCAGATGTAATACACACCGTTTGGTATAAAAATAAAAATGGAACATCTATTTCAAATACGAGTATCCGCTATAATAACGTTTGAAGTAATATATATAATATATTTTTTCCAGGGTTTCTTATCAAAGAGCTGATGAAACGAAACAGGAAAACGAAGAAGGAAATAGCAATCCGAACGTAAGTTATTAATAATCTTTTGTGATCAAAATCATTTCAAAAGACATTTTTGTCAGTATTCTTGAGATAAGGAATTATCTTGTGTGCTTTGTTATTCATCCAAGCATCGTCATCTAGTTTGTTGAACTCACAATGTTTCAGCCATTGTGTCCTCTATACCAGTATTTTTCAATTTTTTTTTTACAGCGACTGCCAGCAAGATCCACATTTTGCATTGTGACCCATTATACCTACATGTAAATAAATCAAAGGCAAACTCCATTCATTAGGTTCATTTATTTATCATCGACAATTTTTATTTATAATTTTTATGATCCACAAATATTGGAATTGTATTATCTATTTGGATGAATTGGAACTAGAACAGTCTACCTCAGTGAGCGAAATAAAGGGTTCAGTTCAACATTCCAACTACCTGAAGAAGGCCAGAGTGTACAATGGCTGAAATGTGATATATATGGAAACAAAGATGAGGACAATAGTCTGAATAATGTAAATAGTGTACATAATACCTCATCTCAGAAATATTGACAGCCAACTCACATGGATCAGTTGAAAGCAGTGAAGAAATCCAAGTGTTGATGGCTAAAATACAACTGAATACAGACCTGGTTATGTTACACATTTTGTATAGCATTCTACAGTTTGGAGTTCTACTACACTTGAAAATTTTGAATGACTCACTTTAATTCTTACTGCTACACATTTCAGCTATCTAGACCAGCATTTTTCAAACTTTTTTTTTTGCCTTAAACCCACTGCAAGAACCACATTTTGCATTGCCACCCAGTATACGTACGTGTAAATAAATCAAAGACAAACTGTTCATTAGGTTCATTGATTTAGCATCAACAATTTCTATGTATATTTCTCATGATCCGCACATAATGGAATTGCATGTATCTATTTGTATTATTACTTTAAGATAAACAAATTTAAAGAAATTTCGACTGAAAGGTAAATTAAATAATATTTTTAAAAAATGTCATTTAATGAGATGGATATGCTTGTTTTGTTCATAAGCAGCTGATTCCAATTGGGACTATATATACATATGTATAATGATATCTAAAAAAAATAAAACATAATACAAGCTCACCTCGGTGAAAAACTAGCAATGATTTATGAGTGCTGTGCAAAATTTAGAGTTGTTTATATTCAGTACTTTGCTCTCATATGTGTATTTTTTCTTTCTATTTATTTTTGTAAACCATTTTATTTATTTAATATACATAATACATAAAATAATATACATAATACATAAAATACATAAAATAATATACATAATACATAAAATAATATACATAATACATAAAATACATAAAATAATATACATAATACATAAAATAATATACATAATACATAAAATACATAAAATAATATACATAATACATAAAATAATATTGATAATACATAAAATAAAATACATAAAATACATAAAATAATATACATAATACATAAAATACATAAAATAATATACATAATACATAAAATACATAAAATAATATACATAATACATAAAATACATAAAATAATATACATAATACATAAAATACATAAAATAATATACATAATACATAAAATACATAAAAAAAGACAGAAAATCTTTTCATGAATTTTTCCCATCTACAAGGAAGTAATATTTGAAAAAATATCATTTAATGAGTTGGATGTGCTTTTTTATCTATAAGCATCTGATTGCAATTGGAAACATAGGCAGACAATGCTACATGCATATCAGGTGTAGTGTTGAGCCTGTTTCTGTTTTTTGTCTTAAATTGAGTTGATGTGGAAAATCCCAGTTCACTCAAGTAAGTACTTGTAAAAAGCAATAGTAATAAAATAGCTTTTTTGCTCAGTGGTGGAAATTCCCCTTTGTTCTGAATCCAAAACAAAATACATAAACTCAATAAGAACAGACTATACATATACATATCTTCTTGGACGCTCCTGTTGTAGATCAACATGGGCTGTTGACCTGCACCTACCAGGAATCCTAAGCATGGCTAGGCAGTGGAAGGAAGCAAGAACTCCCTCTCAGACTGCCTTTGCCACGACACCTCTTCCTACGATGAGGGTCAAGCCACTCAGTTCCTAGGAACTGACAGCCAGACAACCTGCATATGTGATTTGATTACAGTAGTGAAGGTTTTGTGCAGAACCAACCACACTTTATGAAGGGCCGAGTACAGAGATCTGGTGCACCGTGTGCCACAAGTTCCCCAAATGACAGGTTTTGAATTCAGAGTTGTCGTTCTTCTCGACCAGTTGCCATCCAAGGCTATAGTCTGTCCTTCTATCTACCCATAACTGGGAGGGGGCGAAGAAGAGTATTCATACCTTTCCCAAGGGTATTAGTATGGAAGTGAATGTAATGGATCTGAGTGGAATTCAAACTTGGCTCTCCGATTCCTCAATCCAAGTCGCTATCCATTACTCCACCATACTTTTCTAATAGGAAATTGTATACCTGCTGTTTTGACCTTACAGCTACAGCTGACTACATCAGTAGAGACTTCCTCTATTCGTCCATTAGAAACCACTTGTCAAGTTCTGAATCCACTGAATGCATTGATTAGATAGAGGAATTTATCAGTCCACAAAATTTTACATGTCTGGTGAGGACCCTAATCTGAAAACATTTCAAACCTCATCAGAACAAGGAGGAAATGAGAGCTGCAGTCTATTTAATCTTTTCATGTACTCATAGCTGGTAGGGGGGAAGAAAGGGAGGATTCATACCTTTCCCAAGGGTATTAGCATGGAAGTGAATGTAACGGATATACAGTGAGGTGAGACAAGTATTTGGACAGTAAAAAAAATGGATTTAGAATCATATTGTCTAAAGCTCACAATATATTCGTAAAACAATTATAAATGCAAATAAACAGCAAAAATAAATTATTTGACATGTATATATATTTTATATACAAATTATTAAAACAGGTAGTGAAAAAAGTATTTGGACAGTTCCGAAATTATGTTTAAAATTAATGTTTTGAGTATATTTCATTAATTTTAAACATAATTTCGGAACTGTCCAAATAATTCTTTCACTACCTGTTTTAATAATTTGTATATAAAATATATATACGTGTCAAATAATTTATTTTTGCTGTTTATTTGCATTTATAATTGTTTTACGAATATATTGTGAGCTTTAGACAATGCTTTTCTTTCAATATATGATTCTAAATCCATTTTTTTACTGTCCAAATACTTGTTTCACCTCACTGTAATACATATAATTATATGTAAAAAATGAAACAATATGGGCTCACCTCGTTGAAAAACAAGCAATGATTTATGAGTGCTGTGCAACATTTAGAGTTGTTTGTATTCTGTACTTTGTGTATTTTTTTTCTTCCTTGTTGCGACCCATTTTATTTATCTCGCAACTCACCAACCCAACCCAGCATGTTCCAGGTAAGTATATTTACCCCATCTCCCCACTGAGAGATGATGTGACACAAGGTCTGTTTTTTTTTTTGTTTTTTTGTTAGATAATGGTTTAGTGATACAAGTCTTACTAATTAATCTATAGAGGGGGGGCAAGAAGAGGTAGATTCATACTGTTCTCATGGGTATTTGCACATAAATATAATGAATGCAATGAAATTTGAAACTTGGCTCTTCGATTAACAATTCCGAGCCATTATCCATTACACCACCTGCACATCCAAGCTTACAACACTTGATATTTCCAAGTGGTTACTCATCTAAGTACTGACTAGACTCAATGTTGCTTAACTTCAGTGATCATAAGAGAACCGCTATTTCAATATGATTTGGTTGTACATCTAAGAATTTTCAAATCTTTAATACCATCTGCAAGGTTCTGTTTTAGAATATGGATTTTATAGCACATTGACTGCTATATAATGGTCATGTGACATCTTGATAATATTGACCTGGGGAGATGATCCACTGTTGAATAGTGCCTGAAAATCATCCTATAGGTTGATTTGAGATTGAAATCAGGCAGAGGAAACTGTCAATGGCTGTGCCAACACAAAGCCACAAGTCATCATGACCGAGGATGTGAGGCATACTTATCTTGTTCAAACTGGAGATCATGTCAGATTATGTACTCTCTCCCAGAAACTGTAACTAAGGTCTGCTCAGCATAATTGGAGTATAAAACCACAGGTTGGTTCTAGGTATTGAAGAAACATCAATGTGCTGTGTAACTGAGTGGGTATCTGCAACAGCCACCCTAGCAGACACACATACTAGTCATAATCTCAAATAATTAAGAAAATATTTTTCTCTTTTCTTTAGCAAGCAACACCGACTCACATGGTGCAGGTGTACGACATGAAAGGTGCTTGGACTCGTAGTAATCGTAGCGTCCTACTTGGACTTTATGACGGATTCATCAAAGCCCAAACACTCAAACGGAACCTTTCCTCTGAAGCACTCAAAGGTTTCAAACTTGACAATACAAGACAAGGATATGTAAGTATGCAATAAATTTATTCCTTATTCAGTTTACCTTCATTGTTTGTCTCTTCATTAGACTGTCGGGACAAACAAGAATTGCGAAATAAATTCTGTCTTTAATCCCATCTCCATGGTTCTCATTCTGAATGTGGTTTTATGGCACATTGACTCCTATATAATGGTCATGTAGTGCCAAACAAGGATTTTCAAGTAGATTCTCAGTCTTCAATCCCATCTCCATGGTTCTCATTCTGAATGTGATTTTATGGCACACTGACTTCTATATAATGGTCATGAAGTGCCAAAGTAGGATGTTCAAGTAGATTCTCATAGTCTTTAATCCCATCTCCAAAGTTCAAATTCTGAATGTGGTTTTATGGCACATTGACTCCTATATAATGGTCATGTAGTGCCAAACAAGGATTTTCAAGTAGATTCAATAGTCTTTAATCCCAGCTCCAAGGTTCTCATTCTGAAAGTGTGATAATGACACATTGACTCTTATATATTGGTCATATAGTGCCAAACAAGGGTTTTCAATGTTTTGATTGATTTGTTTTATATGGCTTATCAACCCTTTGCAGGTTATTTAAAGCCAGAGAATATTTTTAGAGTGTAAGTATTTTTTTTTTTGAGTTAATAATTGTTTTAGTGATACAAATCTTACTAATTAACCCATAGCTGGGAGATTCCTACGTTCTCCAAGGGTATTTGTGTATAAATGAATATAACACAACAGGAATTGGAACTCTGCTCTCTGATTAACAATTCCAAGTCATTATCCATTACACCACCTGCACATCCAAGCTTACAATACCTGGTATTCTCAAGTGGTCACCCATCTAGGTACTGACTAGACTCGATGTTGCTTAACTTTGGTGATTGTGCAAGATCCTGTATTTTAACATGATGTGGCCATAAGCCTAAGGATTTTCAAGACTTTACTCCCATCTCCCAGGTTATGTTTTTGAATATGGATTTTATGGCATATTGACTGCTATATAATGGTCATGTAATATGCCAATCCAGGATTTTAAATTCCATCTCCAAGTTTTTGATTTTCAATATGTTTTATGACACATTGACGGCTATATAATGGTCATATCATGCCAATCAAGGATTTTCATGTAGATTCTTATAGTCTTTATTCCGATCTCCAGGGGTATGATTATGAATGTTTTTGATGGCACATTAACTACTTAAAGTCACAATAATATGGCCCAAAACTCTAACCTATCATGCCATAAAATCTCATGTTTAAATATTATTTGTGCTTCTCTGATGGATTATAATTCAGAACAATGTGTCTTTCTTAACTCTGCATTTCCACTTGGTTGATTTAAACAGAGAAGCAAGTCATCATCATTGAACACTTCTGGAAACCCAGAATCTCCAACCAGTCCTGGACCAATTCCTCTCAGCAATTTGCATTCAGGACATGCTACTGCCATGCTTAACAAATTGGTTTCAGAGACAGATAAAAAGTCTGTAGCCTTTACCGAAGAGGTGAGTGAATTTCTTTCAGTTCTTTTTCATCTCTTCTTGTAGTCATTTCTCTTTATCACTTTTTGAATGCAAGTGACCCAAAAAGTATTTGCTATGATGGAAAACTAAAAAATGTTTCATCTCTGTTGTCTTTGTTCAAAATAACCAAGAATTAGGGAGGCCGTAGTTAGAGAGAGTATCAAAGGATCAGAAGACTAGGTAGGAGTAACAAAGAAGAAGAGGTTTATTAAATACTCATACATGGAGTTCAAAATAGCCGAGAATTAGGAACTCTATAGAAGGATCAGAAGACTAGGTACAGAAAATGTTTATTAAATACTCATGTATAGAATGGAAATGTTTCATCTTTTTGTAATGTTGTCTTTGTTCAAAATCATCAAGAATTACGAAGGGCATAGTTAGTATTGAAGGATCTGACGACTATGTCGGGAAACAAAGAAGAAAAGGTTTATTAAATTCTCATACATAGAACAAAAAAAAAACTTGAGTAAATCAAATACTACTTAAATCCTACTCTAATGTAGCTACTTGCCATATTTATAAGTAGGAGCAGTCCACTGTTCCAGTAGTAGGGAGGAGAAGGAAGTATGCTGAATCCTACTTTACAACAGTAACTAAATACAAATTAAAAGCATGTCATAATAGGTTATTATATCTTAAATAAATCAATGTTTTGCAGCAATTTTTAATATCAACTTGAGATTTTTCTTGTTATAAAAGTTGACTAATTTCAACATTGTGGAGAAAAAAATACTGAATTTTATATAGTTTTTTTTTTGTTTTTTTTCCAAGACTTAGCAAGAGCAAAAAAAATTCATGGATTTGAACAAGGAAACAAAAAAGAACCCAGAATGATGCCACAATCTGCAAATATTTTTCCTCCTTTAATAATCAGTTGTGCTTAGTTGGATTTGTAATTTATATAAATGTATTTAAAAAAAAAAGCAAATGTTGATAAGATAGCAAGGGTCACAAAGCCAGGGCCTCCAATCAGGAGGTTGGGGAATTTAGTGGGTAGTACACACCAGCCCTATATATATCAATGGCATGCACACACAACTATCACTTGACAGATTAAAATCATACAGTATCAAAGGAAGAGAAGACTAGGTAGAGGAAACAAAGAAAAGGTTTATTAAATACTCATACATAGAACGGAAAACTTGAGTAAATCAAATACTACTCAAATCCTACTCTAATGTAGCTACTTGCCATATTTATAAGTAGGAGCAGTCCATTTGTCACAGTAGTAGGGAAGAGCAGGAAGGAGGTAGAGTCCTATTCTACAACAATCTCTTAGTATTTCAGAATGCCGGAAAGAATATATAAAATGTATATTTGGGTAAAATTAAAATGGATAAAGATACAAATAAAAATTCTGTGGAATAACAATAGTCTCGGCATTTCAGGTAATATAAGAATGTCTCAAAATAATATCATTATCAGTCCCATAACCAGGTGTAGTTGCAAGGTTGCTGTGCAGGTGAGTACATGACCAGTTCTCTCCATATATACGGGTTGAAAGCTGGAGATGTATTTATTCATATGCAGCATATTTTAGGCAAGTAGACCTCGCCAACTCCATTTGTTTCCAGTTCAAACCACATCGTTTCCTCCAACTTGAATGCCCTCTATGGTCACTGACACGTGGCCATTGATATCATCTGTGGGAAATCTCTACCCTGGCTGTTGACTTCAATCTAGGGAGTCCTCTGTCCATCACTACCATGTCATCATTGCAATGGCTGCATCCATAGCTACCATCCTGGGTATGATGATAAACTACATCTGCATCTTGGGTCAGATGATAAACTACGTTCAACAGTAGGGCCTCTGATCAGGAGCTTTTGAGGAGCATGGAACTACCTCTTAATTGCTGGTGTTCCCAGGTCGACCCTGATCTGGGGTGGTAGCACCTGTTAGGGTTCCAGCTATTGGCAAATAGTTAACCCCCAAACTGGGGTCAAAACACTATGAAAATGTAAAAATAGATTTAATACCAGAAATACTTTGACCAGCAATACATTTTTGAAAATATTACCAGCTATACATTTTTGAAGGAAAAAATATTACTAGCAATAAAATTTGTTGGCATTAAATAACCCATTGTGGTTGATATGCTGTAAAACAAACCAAACCAAACCATCCATAGCTATGGATCCCAGTCTACCCCATTGTGCTAGATGACCATTGACTCAACAAAAAATTTCATCCTCCCTTTGACAGGACTTGTTTTTTCTAGTCAAGCCACATTCCTCACCTGAAAAGCTCAGTAGGAGAACCAATTTAACTCCTGATGACCTGTGTACTAGGTTATATTGTACCAGTAGCACTTGTAGAGTGACCTGACATTCATGCTGCACTTTGCCAGGCTTGAAAGATCCTAGAAGGCACTGGTTACATGTCAGGGTATAATGTCATAATCAAATCATCAAGATATTTATCTGAAAAATATATATCATGATGAAAATAATTCCGTTTATGACATAAAAAGAAAAAACAATTAAACAGTAATCAATTTACATTATTCGGACTATTGTCCTCATCTTTGTCGCCATATTTATTACAACGTTTCGGCATTTGTACGCTCCAGCCTTCTTCAGGTGGTTGGAATGGGACACATGGCACAGTGGATAATGGCGTTAGCTAGATCCAGTGACAGAACCCAAAGAGTGTGAGTTCAATACCCGGTTAAGGCAGTGGAGAACTTTCAGAGGGAAATTAACAGGAGATAACTGATAACTGACATCCATTAAACATAGCATGTGGAACTAGAACAGTCTGCCCCAGTGAGCGAAATAAAGGGTTCAGTTCGACATTCCAACAACCTGAAGAAGGCCGGAGCGTACAACAGCCGAAACGTTGTAATAAATATGGCAACAAAGATGAGGACAATAGTCTGAATAATGTAAATAATGTACATAATACCTCATCTCAGAAATATAGACAGTAATCAACTTATACCTTCAGTTTCCTGCAACAATTAACCGATCGGATAACACCACCTTTCTTTCATAAATAAACCAACCAGATAGCACCTAACCTTTCTTCCATGAATGATCCAATCAAATAGCCCCACTTTCTTCTTAAAAGAATCCATTTTGTAATTTTGCTAAACAATTTTGTGCTGTTTGGTTTAAGGAAGAAAATCTTAATTTGTATCAAATACATCAACTATAATAGTTTAAGATTAATTATCTACATTGAAAATGCAATAAGGGGGAAAATGTTGCTAAAGGTTCAAATTTCAAAGACCTTTTTTTAATAGAATAACTTTGTGTTTTTTTTTTCTCAATTCCAGCCATCAGAAGCA
Organism: Acanthosepion esculentum; assembly: GCA_964036315.1. NCBI lineage: Eukaryota > Metazoa > Mollusca > Cephalopoda > Sepiida > Sepiidae > Acanthosepion > Acanthosepion esculentum. Next base: position 9,923,383 of record OZ038517.1, on the reverse strand, counting down.
AATATGGAACAATTACATGGAATTGCCGCTTGCCAAACCGATGATGTAGTGAAGAAGAATTGGTTAAGTGAGTAGCAATGCAAGAATATAGAATTTTTTCTTTTATTCCTTTTCTTGAATGGTTTATGAAACGAGGCATAAAATAACACAAGGCCACAAGTGTCTGGCACACACTGAGAAACTATAGGAATTATAAATTTGTTGCTAACCATTGCATCATGACAATGCACCATTTTTTGCTGCTTATTGACTTGTATATAATAAATATAAATATCCACGTGATCTTTTCTCTATGAAAATCTTTCTTATAGAACATATGGAATATATATATATATATATATATATATAAAGACATCCGAATACTTCAAGCCCGGATTGAAACCCAACCGATCAGTCAGAGTTTCTATGACTGAGCTATCTTCATTCCACAGAGAGAAACAACTAAATCTAGCATATTTTTTTTTTTACGAATATAAACAAATGCCAATCAACCGGAGTGCTCCAATTCATTTTATTGAAGAGCTTTGCATTAACGCAGGTGGCTAACCTAGTGTGTCTGAAAATTTAAATTTTTTAATATTTTTATTTTTCAAAACATATATATATATATATATATATATATATATATATATATATAATGTCATTCACAGACAGTACTGTTTCCCTATATCACAGCTCCTCAGTGCGACTAGACATCGGAATACTTCAAGCCCGGATTGAAACCCAACTGATCAGTCAGAGTTTCTACTACTGAGCTATCTTCATTCGACAGAGAAAAACAACTAAATCTAGCGTATTGTTTTTACGAATGTGTGTGTGTGTGTGTGTGTGTTTAGGCAACATATCTATCTTCAAACATGTTTCACTGAATAATATAGACGTACTATGCCTACTGTTTTTATACTGATCCTTTCCACTTCTCTAACCAGTTTCTTGATGAAATTCATCAAGGAAGGCGCCGTAGTTTTTCCTACCCAAGTACTTTCAATCTCCTCCAATTCCTACCAATTTCTGGTCAGCTCCCAGCATATCTATCTTCAAACATGTTTCACTGAATAATATAGACGTACTATGCCTACTGTTTTTATACTGATCCTTTCCACTTCTCTAACCAGTTTCTTGATGAAATTCATCAAGGAAGGCGCCGTAGTTTTTCCTACCCAAGTACTTTCAATCTCCTCCAATTCCTACCAATTTCTGGTCAGCTCCCAGCATATCTATCTTCAAACATGTTTCACTGAATAATATAGACGTACTATGCCTACTGTTTTTATACTGATCCTTTCCACTTCTCTAACCAGTTTCTTGATGAAATTCATCAAGGAAGGCGCTGTAGTTTTTCCTACCCAAGTACTTTCAATCTCCTCCAATTTCTACCCAGCTCCCTTATATTGAAACACTTGTCTTCGAAATATTCCATAGCTACAACACACAAATTAAAAATTTTAAAATAATTATAACAGGGCAGGGTTAGGGATGCTTGAAATCGGCTTGATTATATATAAAAAAAAAACAAAAAAAAACTTTAAATTCCCAGCATCCCTCATTCATGTGCATGTGTAGTCGCACCAATGTAAACAAAATTAGTCCAATGAAATCCTAAAGGATGAAATGCATCACGCACAAAAATTTTCAACATTGTCATACATGTTTTACCCTATATATATATATATATATATGTGGGAGAAAGTTATATCTAAATTTTATTTACCAGAACAATGTGAGGAAAATCAATGATTAAAATAAATTTAAATTGAAAAGATAAAACTTTCAGCATAGACTCTCCATTGTGCACATGTGTAGTTACATCAAATTAAATATCACTTTAGTTCAATGAAGTCTTAAACAATGACACACTTGAGACAAAAAAGATTTTTTCACATCCTGTCATTGATTTTTCTAATATATATATATATATTTTCTTTCTACAAGTAATGTACAGTAAGGTCCCATCTGATAGATTACCAAATGGCTACCCAACCAGTTCTTGAAAAATTCAAAATGGCTGGATATTTTCCAGATAGGACTGATATATATGTGTGTGTGTGTGTGTGTGTGTCTGTAAATGTATATATGTGTGTGTGTGTCTGTAAATGTGTATATATATATATATATATATATGTGTGTGTGTGTGTGTGTGTGTGTCTGTAAATGTATATATATATATGTGTGTGTGTGTGTCTGTAAATGTATATATATATGTGTGTGTGTGTGTGTGTCTGTAAATGTATATATATATATGTGTGTGTGTGTGTGTGTCTGTAAATGTATATATATATATATGTGTGTGTGTGTGTCTGTAAATGTATATATATATGTGTGTGTGTGTGTGTCTGTAAATGTATATATATATATGTGTGTGTGTGTCTGTAAATGTATATATGTGTGTGTGTGTCTGTAAATGTGTATATATATATGTATGTGTGTGTGTCTGTAAATGTATATATATATGTGTGTGTGTGTGTCTGTAAATGTATATATATATGTGTGTGTGTGTGTCTGTAAATGTATATATATATGTGTGTGTGTGTGTGTGTGTCTGTAAATGTATATATATATATGTGTGTGTGTGTGTGTCTGTAAATGTATATATATATGTGTGTGTGTGTGTGTCTGTAAATGTATATATATATATGTGTGTGTGTGTGTGTGTCTGTAAATGTATATATATATGTGTGTGTGTGTGTCTGTAAATGTATATATATATGTGTGTGTGTGTGTGTAAATGTATATATATATATGTGTGTGTGTGTCTGTAAATGTATATATATGTGTGTGTGTGTGTGTGTGTGTGTGTCTGTAAATGTATATATATGTGTGTGTGTGTCTGTAAATGTATATATATGTGTGTGTGTGTGTCTGTAAATGTATATATATGTGTGTGTGTGTGTGTGTCTGTAAATGTATATATATATATGTGTGTGTGTGTGTGTCTGTAAATGTATATATATATGTGTGTGTGTGTGTGTGTCTGTAAATGTATATATATGTGTGTGTGTGTCTGTAAATGTATATATATATATGTGTGTGTGTGTGTGTGTCTGTAAATGTGTATATATATATATGTGTGTGTGTCTGTAAATGTGTATATATATGTGTGTGTGTGTGTCTAAATGTATATATATATGTGTGTGTGTCTGTAAATGTGTGTGTGTCTGTAAATATGTGTGTGTGTGTCTGTAAATATATGCGTATAGATGTGTGTGTGTGTGTGTCTGTAAATATATGCGTATAGATGTGTGTGTGTGTGTGTCTGTAAATATATGCGTATAGATGTGTGTGTGTGTGTGTCTGTAAATATATGCGTATAGATGTGTGTGTGTCTGTAAATATATGCGTATAGATGTGTGTGTGTCTGTAAATATATGCGTATAGATGTGTGTGTGTCTGTAAATATATGCGTGTAGATATATGTGTCTGTGTGTCTGTAAATATATGTGTCTGTGTGTCTGTAAATATATGTGTGCAGATGTGTGTGTGTGTGTCTGTAAATATATGTGTGTAGATATATGTGTCTGTGTGTCTGTAAATGTATGTGTGTAGATATGTGTCTGTGTGTCTATAAATATATATGTGTGTGCGTATGTGTAGATAGTCCCTGATAATGTATCTGTAGAAGAAAAAAATTAATAACTACACTTAGTTGATGCATTTCGTCCTCTGACGGACTTTATCTAGACAATGTAGGATTTCTTATGCTGCATGTCTTTATATGCAGACGTGTTGGATGTCATTGGCATTATCAAGGGTTATAGATTTAAGAACGTTCATGAATGTCCATCAGCTGGTTGAAAGGTCAGTCAAATGCTTAAATTTAGAAATTGTAGATATTTACGTCATAGTGAATTATTTTCTCCATTGAAATTTATTCAAAAATTTAAATGCAATGTCAATCGTTATCATCTGTCTTCTTAATTCTTGTTTTTTTATTTTGCTCTCTCCTTAATACTGTTTTTTGTTTAATCATATTCTCTTACATTGAATAATCCATTGCATCTTAGTGGCTTTATTGCCTCATTTCTGGTGAAAGGATGAGAGAAAACTGCGAAAAGCTGAAGCATATAGCAACCAAGACATGATGATGAAGACAACAAAGATGAGGAATATGTTTCCATAAAATCGTATAATAGCAAATATCTCAGGTCAGAAATTCCGAAATAGATTATTTTTCTTTCTTTCCTATATTGTTCATAATCTTTTCTTTTTCCTGTTTCAGTCGAGCTTTTCAACAGTCAAGTTATGCTAAAGGGATGTGAAACAGCTGGGTATGTGATTGTCAGTGCAGCAAAAGCCCAAATCCTTTCCTGCATCCACAAGCCTTTCTGGAAAGGTCGTCAGTTGTGCAGCAAGACTACTTGGGTCGGCTCTTTAGAATGTATGCAGGTAATTCGTCTTTTAATTCCTTTGGCCCTGTCAAAAATCACTTCAGGCTAATATCCTCATCTTTGTTGTTATTATCACCTGATCGATTGTTATTATCACCTGTCTGAATTTCTGGGATGAGGAGTTATCATTATTTACCTTCAGACTAATATCCTCATCTTTGTTGTTATTATCACCTGATCGCTTTCTGTCTGAATTTCTGGGATGAGGAGTTGTCATTATTTACATTCAGACTAATGTTCTCGTTTTTCTTCTTATGACGTTGTTGTGCTCTCTGGCCTTCATCAGGTGTATGTCAATCTGGGTAACCTACAGGGAATTCCAAACTGAACTCTTTATTTAATCTACAGGGGAAAAAACCGTTCTTGTTCCATTGTCAATGTCTAGGGATATCTCATCTCATTATTTTTAGTACTGCTCAGTTATTGATTCCACTGAATCTAAGTACACACTACCCTGTTCAGGGATTGACCTCTCAGTGTCACCAAATTTACAAACTAATGCTTTAATCCACTAAAATGGATCCACATACTCCTGATGAAGGATGAAGGGCATAACAGCCGAAACATTGTGATAACAGCGACAAAGTTGAGGACAATAGTTCGTGGAAATAATTCTGTTTCTGATAAACTATATGACTCAGAATTGGTTGAGGTCTAAGGAAAGCAATGCATTTTTGTGGCCTTGGATTCAGACTGGAAAAATTAAAAAATTGAACCGTAAAGTTAAAAATATATTTTCAAAATCAGAATTTTGGATTCAGTTGTTGCTGTCTGCTGTAAGTTTTGCAGTTAGAGACCATATTTCTTTTTTGCATACTACGAGAAATTTTGAGCAATAATTAAAGACAGAAAAGAGGATCGTATTATACAAAGTACGCATCTTCAGAAATTTTTACTCGACTTAAAAACCTCTTTCTTGAAACAGCAAAATTGCAAATACACTCAGCACAATCTAAATAAATAAACAGAAAATTGTCTGTCCATCCATGTGTCTGAAACTTGGGCGACACTTGCTTTACATCGACATATCTTTCTTGAATCAGAATGATGCCGGGTTTCAAAATCTGATTCTCATTTTGTACTTTTAAAATAACTGAAAAAAAATTAATGATTTTAAGTTTTTAATTTATATTGTGTTTAAAGTAACACAAAAAAATTTGTGAATTTAAAAACAAAATGGTTTTAAATTCAGTTTCAAATATTTCCAAAACTTTGTGAATTCAGGAAATCAGTTTTATTTCTTCAAGATGCCAAGTGATCAGAGTTAAAGGGAGAGGTTTCATAGTTCTGCAGAATTTGTGATTTGAAGAACTCGACTGAATTGAAGTTCCATGGAGTTTGTGATTTGAAGAACTCGACTGAATTGAAGTTCCATGGAGTTTGTGATTTGAAGAACTCGACTGAATTGAAGTTCCATGGAGTTTGTGATTTGAAGAACTCGACTGAATTGAAGTTCAATGGAGTTTGTGATTTGAAGAACTCGACTGAATTGAAGTTCCATGGAGTTTGTGATTTGAAGAACTCGACTGAATTGAAGTTCCATGGAGTTTGTGATTTGAAGAACTCGACTGAATTGAAGTTCCATGGAGTTTGTGATTTGAAGAACTCGACTGAATTGAAGTTCCATGGAGTTTGTGATTTGAAGAACTCGACTGAATTGAAGTTCCATGGAGTTTGTGATTTGAAGAACTCGACTGAATTGAAGTTCCATGGAGTTTGTGATTTGAAGAACTCGACTGAATTGAAGTTCCATGGAGTTTGTGATTTGAAGAACTCGACTGAATTGAAGTTCCATGGAGTTTGTGATTTGAAGAACTCGACTGAATTGAAGTTCCATGGAGTTTGTGATTTGAAGAACTCGACTGAATTGAAGTTCCATGGAGTTTGTGATTTGAAGAACTCGACTGAATTGAAGTTCCATGGAGTTTGTGATTTGAAGAACTCGACTGAATTGAAGTTCCATGGAGTTTGTGATTTGAAGAACTCGACTGAATTGAAGTTCCATGGAGTTTGTGATTTGAAGAACTCGACTGAATTGAAGTTCCATGGAGTTTGTGATTTGAAGAACTCGACTGAATTGAAGTTCCATGGAGTTTGTGATTTGAAGAACTCGACTGAATTGAAGTTCCATGGAGTTTGTGATTTGAAGAACTCGACTGAATTGAAGTTCCATGGAGTTTGTGATTTGAAGAACTCGACTGAATTGAAGTTCCATGGAGTTTGTGATTTGAAGAACTCAATTTTTAGTCCAAATTGGAGTTTTGGCTGAAATTGGATTTATAGCCTAAATCACTTTGAGATTTGGAATTTCTATGGATTGATTGACGAATTTCAAGTTATTTCTACAAAATTATCATTGCTGTTTTATAAGCTGGGCCAGAGGTCTCTTTAGATTTGTACTGCAGGTCTAATGAGCCCTCTGTCAGAGCTGGATTAAAATTTTGCATAGAGTGAGGCTTTTAAGCTAGTATATAATGAAACACAAAGTAGGTAGGTGTTGATAACAATTGTTTAGAAAAAGTATTTGATATGTTGACAAGATTTACTCTTTGTGAGTCAGCGTAATTGAATGTCTTTTTTCTCAAACAGGAAATTCACTAAAATTGATTTTAAAAAATTAATAAAAGGAAAGCTCAATATCTTTGATGTTTTGATGACATTATTGTTGCAACAAAAGCTGAACTATTGGATGAATTATGTACTTTTTTATGTACATTTCCCTTGCTTCTGTATTTGGAATTTCTCTGTCCATCCAAGGAAATGTTTCTCTGTTCATCCAAGGGAATGTTTCTCTGTTCACCCAATGGAATATTTCTCAGTTCATCCAAGGGAATGTTTCTCTGTTCATCCATGGGAATGTTTCTCTGTTCATCCAAGGGAATGTTTCTCTGTTCACCCAATGGAATATTTCTCTGTTCATCCAAGGGAATGTTTCTCTGTTCATCCAAGGGAATGTTTCTCTGTTCACCCAATGGAATATTTCTCAGTTCACCCAATGGAATGTTTCTCTGTTCATCCAAGGGAATGTTTCTCTGTTCATCCATGGGAATGTTTCTCCATTCATCCCTTGGGAATGTTTCTCCATCCATCCTAATTTAATATTTCTCTGTCCATCCTAGGGAATGTTGATCCATGAAGTTGATTTGTGTGTATGTATTTTTCTCATTACAGCTTATCAACATTCTATGGGTTATTTAAATCTGTAACATATTTTGGATCTTAAGAATAAATTTAATTTTTTTTTTTTCTTTTTTTTTTTGCAAGTAAATATCACATGAAAATTTGTTTGGCAAATAATAGGAGTTCTTCCAAATACAAGTCCTATTATTTAGCCTAGAGCTTGGGAAAGTATTTGAGCCCTGGTTATATGTTGTTCTCATTCCTTTTACCTCCCACATCCCCCCCGTCCTCCCTATATAAATAACCCATAGATATTGATATACCGTGAAATGACCTTGAACAACCAACATGAAAGAACTTTCATGATATTAATACATATAATAGCCTACAATTTCTTAAACTGTATTCTAAAACCCCACATATTAAATAATGATGTCTCCACAAACATGTATATATGCAAAAGCTGAGTATCACCTACCATGTACTCAGTTGTGAAAGCAGAATAACACATATTTTTATTACTTCAAAGCTCCCAAGAAAATTAAATTTTGGCATTAAATGACCCATAAGGAGTTGATGTGCCATTCAAATAAACAAATCGGTTAAATCACATCGTAGTCAATTTGTTACGGTAACTTCTATTAGGTTGGTGCAAAAATAATGTCGTTTTCTCACATGAAGTTGAACGTCAAAAAACGACATTATTTTTGCACCAACCTAATAGATAATATCAGACTGAGATGATCCCAGCTGGTGGCACCATTGGAAAATACCTGAAAATCATAATACGTGATGACCCAAGCCTTGTACATCCTTTTGGCTAGGGCATCAGAATACATTGACTTGCAGAGGGGTAAACCTCCACCTCCGCCAAATGAGGTGTCCTGGGTAAGATGATAAACCATATCCAACAGCAAAGCCTTTGATCAGGAGGTTTTTGAGGACCATAGAACCATTTATTAATTCCTGGTGATCCCAGGTCCACCGTGACCCAGAGTGGTAGCACCTGTTATGTCCCAGATATGAGCAAATAGTTACCCCCCCCCCAAAAAAAAATGGAGTCAAAACACTATGAAAGTATAAAAATAGATTTTAATACTATCAATACATTTTTACAAAAAAAAAATTATTACCCACAATGAATTTTTGAAGAAACAATTATTACCAGTAATACATTACCCACCATGCTTTTTTAAAAAAAAAATATCAGAAATACATTTTTGAAGAAAAAAATATTATCAGCAATAAAAATCTTGTCAGCATTAAATAATCCATTTAGGTTGATAGGCCATAAAACAAAACAAACCAAATCGAGCCTTGTGAGTGAAATTAGGTGGATGAAATTGGAAGCTGTCAATAGTTATGCTATATAAATAGTAATAATTGCAATCAAACATTAGCAAGTGAATTAAGTTTCAACATTAAATGACCCATGAGTTGTTGATGTGCCATTAAACTAAACAAACTTCATTCCTTCTGATTTGAATCAGTTTTCTTTTCTTTTTATTTTACTGCTATGTCAGATGATTTTAAAAAAAATTCTTTCAATTCCTTGAGTTTAAATCATCTATGAACCACTGCTTTGTGGAACCAACTCCCAAGAGGATGCTTCTCTGATCACTACAATCTTAATCTGTTCAAGTTTATTGTTAACCATTATCCTTCCCATATATCCCCATAAACTCTGCCTTTTACTATGGAACCCTCTACCTCGAATGGCTCTTGGGCTTTGTACAGGGTGAACATCATTTTTTTTGTTTTTAATCTTTTTCACCATTTTACTTTTTTTTTCTTTTAGTATTATGCAACAGTTGACCCTGGGGAAGTTGTCACTGATGAAGACATTGCTTGGTTGAGTAAAGAAAACATTGAAGACCGTTCAGAATTTGACCTAGAAGGATTGCCTGAAATGGTGAGCAGTGGCCAAAGTGTTGGTGGAGTGGTCAACAGCACTGTCAGTGGCCAAGTAAGTACGACATGATATGACAGCATAAATCTTTGGCAATTACTTCTGAAGATTATTTTAATTTGGGATGAAGGAAGGAACGAAATGAACATTTAGGAAGATTGTGTTGCACTAATTTTCAAAGTTTGGATTGTGGCGGACTTCACCACATTAATTTAACTTAGATTAGGAAAACCAAACTGACATGAAGAAAAAAGGATAAGCCGAAGACATCATTACACATAAAATTTGTATTTAACAAGATGTACAAACAAGGATGTGAAAGAAAAGCATGCATTGAGTAAAACAAGAGTTGTCTCTCTTTAACTATCAATTGTTCCAAAGTTCACTGAAAGAAATAAGGTTGTAATAGTTTCTGGTAATAAATGTTTTCAACAGTTTTGCTGTGTAAGGAAAAGATTATGTGAGTGTAGGGAATATTCAGCATGTGAGTGGTGGTGTGAGTGAGAAGGTTGGAAAAGTTTGTGAAGGTTTGTACATACGTGAATATGTTTTAACGTCTGACCGTCATGGTCGAGACAAGAATGCTGAAGATCACATCTTTGCAGGAATTTGGAAGAGTATAAAAGAGAAAGAGGCAAACTCGTGTTTGCTATTTATAGATATTGTAATCACGTGACAGGATCACAGCACCTTGGCAGGAAACTTGACTTGGTCACATGCTGGAAAAATATATTGTGCGTGGGTGGATTGCAACACCCACTTGTGTGTTTAGTGACCAATTAGCAAGCAATTTTTGAGGAGACCTGAGAAAGCCTCTGAGATCCGATTCTCCCAAAAGTGCACGAACTCAACTACATGAAAATATAGCGATTATAAAATTGTTGCATAGCTGTGATTTATAAATTGTCCATTACACAGTAGTGTTGATTTATTATCCAATGAAAGCTTGTTGTTGTATAATTTGAATTTATGTATGTATGTATGTATGTGTGTGATGATGATGATCATTACAGGATCTTGTCTGTTTTGAAAATCAGCATTTGAGATCTTGGTATATTGCCTGGGCTTGAATACAGAACCCTGATGCTTGTGGGAAATGCACAACTACTTCAGCCATAGACATGTTCTGGGAAAGTATGATAACAATTCTAAACAAAGATTTGAGATTAAGAAGCAAAGATTAAGGAAAGGATTACAAAGCAAAATTAAAAAAAAAAAAGATTTAAGAAAGATTTCGTAGATTTAAGAAAAGGATTAAGAAACAAAGATTAAGAAGATTTAAGGAAAGGATTAAGAAGAAAAAATTAAGAAGATTAAGGAAAGGATTATAAAGAAAAAAATCAAGAAAATTATCAAAGATTATGAAAGATTAAGATTTAAGAAAAGAATTAAGAAGCAAAAGTATAAGGAAAGATTATAAAGATGTAAGAAAAATTAAGAAGATTTACTAAAAGGAATAATAATAAAAAATTAAGATTTAAGGAAGGGATTAAAGAAGAAAAAATTAAAATTTATATTAAGAAGATTTACTAAAAGGAATAATAATAAAAAATTAAGATTTAAGGAAGGGATTAAAGAAGAAAAAATTAAAATTTATATTAAGAAGATTTAAGAAAAGGATTAACCAGCAAAAGAATAAGGAATGATGAAGAAGGTTTAAGAAAATGGTTAAGAACAAAAGATTTAGAAGATTAAAGAGAGATTAAGGAGATTTAAAGAAAGGAAGAAAAAATTAAAAAGATTTAGGAAAGATTAAGAAGAAAAATTAAGATTTAAAAAAGGATTAAGAAGCAAATCTTCAAAAGAAGATTAACAAGTGAAAATTAATAAGATGATCCTTTTTCAGTTTTTCATTGTTATAGTATTGTTACATGGCTGTACTGGTTTTTTTGGAGAAAAATGGGAAATTGCAGTTTACTGGAAAGAAATGTCTATAAAGACACTAATGCCAATTTCTCATGGGTGACACAATTTAGGTTTCAGTAGGATAGTCTAGACTGCAAATTAAGTTAAACGATGCTTTAATGTGCAGTGTGTGTATATATATATATATATATATATATATATATATATATAAAGACATTTTTATGTTTAACATTCTTTTTATAGATACAAGTATTTAAGTAAATGCTCTGTTTATAATAAACAGTATTAAATAACATTTACCGGCCTGAATGCCCGAGAAATTTTCAGAGAAAATATTCGTCCTCCGACAGGATTCGAACCTGTATCCTATACGGAACCGTCATATAGCCTGACGTGCCTTAACCGTTTCGGCCACTAAGGATCGTTCGGTTGGCAAGGTTGAATTTACTGCTTATTCATGGAAGACTGAAGTTTATAAGCCAATGAATCAAAAAAAAATATTATCCTGTCTACTAATTCTATCACATCTACAATCGAAAAGAATCTATATCTCTGAGTAAGGTATTATTTGAACTGTTACCCTCATCTTCAATGTCTTATTCACAGCGTTTTGGCCCTTGTATATGTTTTTCAGGTAATTAGAATTTCAAGCCAAACCCTTTATTTCGTCCACCGGAGTAGATTGTTCTCATGCCATGTGCCAGGCTTCTTCCAGATGTTTCTGTTATTTCCCTTTAACTCAACTCCACAAGTTTTTGGTTCACTTCTGCTGTAGCCTGATATTGAACTCACAACTCTTTGGGTCTAGTCACTGGATCTAACCAATGCTTTTATCCACTGGGCCATGTGTCCTTGAGGAAACTAGACCCAAAGAGTTGTGAATATGGCAATGAAGATGAGGATAACAGTCTGAATAATGAAAAGAATCTATCTAAACTCAACATAAAATTTGTTGCTACTACAGCAAAAACAAAAAGACTTCCTCAATACTAAACAAAACAATATGCTAAAATTTGAATGAGTTTACTCCATCGCCTATAATAATTGTCACAAAAAATACATAGGAGAAACCTCAAGGAATCCAAATAAAAGATGAACACAAAAGGGACATTTTACAAAATGAGATGTCAAATGTGTTCGTTGCCCATTGTAACAAGACTGGAGATATATATATATATATATATATATATATATATATATATATATATATATATAAGTAATATATATATATA
>OZ038517.1:9885871-9903371 GCA_964036315.1 Acanthosepion esculentum | reverse complement strand
ACATGACAATCATGTTTTGTGGTCAATGCAGCACACTGTCAAGCTTTCCTCCTTCCCAGAAAATGTGCCTGCTTTTATGGAGCCTAAAACTTTATAGTGGTTGGCTAGCAAAGGAAACATTTGCATAGCTAACACTGGCATCCTGACTAGCTGATGACTTAACCAGACATTCCGGGGTTTGCACCAACTCTGTTCTGGCACAACTGCTATGTGCTGTCTTTTTGCAGAGAGAGCACACTAAACATCTCTTTGACAGGGGTGTGTACTATTATCAATAGCGATTGTCTGCTTCTACTGCATTTCATTTCTGCAACACACTAGATGTTTATAAACCTATAATTGATACTAAAGTTTTATTTTAATTTTTATACTCAATACCAGATTTTATAGTGGGCATTAAACCCTTTATCTCAAAGATTAAAAAACTTTTCCTTCTTGATTTATTTTCAGAATGGCAGTGTAGGTCAGAGTGTCCAGCTTCAACGAATTGTGTCTCGTTGCCGATGCCAATTCTTTTATGCAGGATATGGAGAAGTGGAATCAGAACAATTACCAGAAGTTATTGTAAGTAAATCTGAAGTTTGTAGTCTGCAAGTCTTTGACATGAGAAACAGTTTAGATTTCAATAGTTTGATGTCAATATTTACTTAAAGTCTTATTTCCAAGAAGGCATTATTTCTGAGAATAATTCTGTGGGCATATTTTGAATGTTTGATTTAGAAAATATTGATATTAAATTCTTATTTATAATTGTATGGCCAATAAACAGCAAATAGAAGAATTTGTCCGGAACGAGCAGGAATTATAGAAATACTAGACAGATACTCTAATTCACATTGTATACTTACGTGGAATTCACCTGGACACTACAATGGAGATGTTGCAATCAGAGACTGCTAACTCTGAGAAGTAATGACTTTTGGAAACTAAAACAATTCAGTTTGAATTTTTGGGATAAGGAGTTATCATTATTCACACCTATTTATATTTCGATTATTGTCTTCATCTTTGTTGTTATTATCACAATGTTTCGTCCGTTGTGCTCTCCAGCCTTCCTCGGGTGTATTTCAATCCGAGTAATCAACAGTGAATTCTGAACTATATAAATAAGAACCAAATGAGATATTGATAGACAGGGGCAGTGGAATGAGAACAGTCTTCTCCTGTAGATTAAATAAAGGTTTCACCTTTAGTTAATCTACAGGGGAATTCACCTAGACACTGCAGTGAAGATGTTGCAATGAATCAGGGACTGCTAAATCTGACTTTTGGAAACTAAAAAAAATTCAGTGTGAATTTTTGGGATAAGTATGCACTGTGTACGAGTATACACTGGGATTGAACTCACAACCACTATGTTAGGCAGTGTGTACTTGAACTTAGCGGAAACAGGTGAGCAGTAACTGAGCAGTACTAAAAAAGAACTAGGTGAGATATCCCTTGACAGGGGCAGTGGAATTAGAACAGTCTACCCCCATAGATTAAATGAAGGGTTCAGTTCTGAATTCTCTGTTGGTTGCCTGGATTGATAGACACCTGGTGAAGGCCGGAGGGCACAACATCCGAAGTATTGTGATAATAACAACTAAGATGAGGACAATAATTCAAATATAAATAGCGTAAATATTAAGACTTTTATGTCTTACTACTACAAGGTGTAAACAAACAAGAGAAGATGGAAGATAGAAGCATAAAAAATGACTAAGAATTGACAGTGCTTCATCTAAGAAAATCAGGCAAATTAAAACTATGACATCTTATTTCAAAGTGTAAGCAAGCAAGAGAAATAAAGTGAAAGAAAGACGAGACAAGAATTAATAAGACTCAACAATGCTTCAAATAAGAAATTCAAACAACTTAGGACTTCTAAACAAGCAAAAGAAATAAGATTAAAAAAAGATTAGACAAGAATTAATAAGACTCAACAATGCTTCAAATAAGAAATTCAAACAACTTAGGACTTCTAAACAAGCAAAAGAAATAAGATTAAAAAAAGATTAGACAAGAATTAATAAGACTCAACAATGCTTCAAATAAGAAATTCAAACAACTTAGGACTTCTAAACAAGCAAAAGAAATAAGATTAAAAACAGATTAGACAAGAATTAATAAGAATCAACGATGCTTTAAATAAATTCAGAATAGAGTATTATGTCTTTGTATCTTTAGGCGTAAACAAGCAAGAGAAATAAGATAAAAGATGACTAAAATATTAATACTAATTGGAAATGTTTCATTTAAGAATAACTTTATAATAATATTACTGCAATCGTCAGTTGCCTGACGATTGCACAAGCATGAAACAGACTGTTGCCTCAAAGTGTTGACTTCTATGTTCACTTTTATATTTACACACGCTCTATCTCTGATATTGAGCACTTTATCCCATAAATATAGCACACTTTAACACTATATTTCTTCATAATAATATTACTGTTAATTTTACTAGTGGAAGGAAACAAAAAATAAATGAAATGTCAGATTTGTGTCTCTTTATTATCTCATAAAGGATTACATTCACTTAAATGCTAATAACCTTAAGAAAGGTATGAATCCTCTTCTTCTCCCCCCAGCTATGGGTAAATAGCAAGAAAAACTGGTTTCTATAATCTCGGGTGGCAACTGATCTAGGAGAAGCAAAAACTCTGAATTCAAAACCGACCTGGAGAGGGTTTGGCTCCATCTGGTTATCTTTCCCAAGAAACACCACTTCTACTGTGGATGCAGTACACATGGTGCCCCACCTACAACCCTATGGGTCACTGGATAAAAAATTTTTTTAAAAAATACTGTCTCATATTTTTTCCCCCATCACTTTTCTTTGCTAATTATGTTAATTTTTTTTTTTACTTTCTTTATTTGAAGAATGTGTTTTCTCTTTTCCAGCCAATGGAAGACCTTCCAGAAATGATGCAGATGGAAGATGGAGTCGACACAACGACTGTGTTACATCATGACCTTAATGTCTGCACCAACTCAGTAAGTTTTATCATTTCATATGCATGTTGCATTGAATAAGAACTGCTGTTCTGCCAACAAAACCTTCATCACTTTAGCAGAATGATGGCGCTGAGATCGAGCTTGGTTTCCACTCCAAAGAATCATTACAACTAAACCAGAACACCTCATCATTACTTTACAATATCACCAGACTTTGTTCCATAATAATAATAATAGCGTTGGAATGCCAAAGTAGAATGCAACTTCATTATACAGTCACATGCAAAAGTATTGGTCACATTAAATTTTTCAAAGCTTTTTTAAGAAAAATATACATTATAATGTGACGAAAAATATGGAAAAGACAAAACAAAATCCGAATTTGCAAGTTTACTGTTTTAATGTTGTTTTACTGCCGACGTCAGACGTTTCGGTCTAGTAGACCATCTTCAGGACATGGTTATTAGAAACAATCGTCTTTTCATGTTGACTTAAATATAGTCTAATCCTAAGTATGTTTCTAATAACCATGTCCTGAAGATGGTCTACTAGACCGAAACGTCTGATGTCGACAGTAAAACAACATTAAAATAGTAAACTTGCATATTCGGATTTTGTTTTGTCTTTTCCATATTTTTCATCATACCGTCGGATCTACATCCACATATTTACTTACATTATAATGTGACTAAAAACATAAAAATTGAGTTGAACATTATTATGTATTTCAACATTAAATAACTCACAAAGGATTGATATGCTATAAAAAAAACAAACAATTACAGTAGAATCCCCCATATCCGGAATCCCCCATATCCAGAATCCCATATATCCGGACATGATGTTGATGTGTATATTTGAACGATTTGGGTGATATGTAACTGATTTGAAATTTCAAGAAATTTACTCTGGATAATTGCTTATGTTTATTTCACCCTAATGGCTTCTATTGGTGCAGAAGATGATGGGAATAAGAGGAAAATAACAACTTTGGAGTTATCGCAAAAAGCGGAAATTTTAAACAGACTAGACGCTGGTGAAAGTTCATTGTAACTAATGGCTGAGTTCAACATAGGAAAGTCAACATTGTATGATATAAAATCTTCCAAAGAAACTATTCTCAGGTGTTCACAATGAACAAGGATATAAAAAACATGATTGTGATGAAACTTGAACTGAAATTGAAAAAGCTATTGAAAAGGTTGTCAGTTTTATGGAAAGAAAGCCAGCATTCAGCTATGATGATTGCAATAATGCACGCAGAGTTAAAAAGTTTCTTTCGTTTAAAAGATTTCAAGAACAAAAGTAAAACGAAATGCGGAAAAAGTTGGGAATGACATTAGAAGAGAAAGAATCATCATGCAACAGCGATTAAAAAATCCTCGTTACATTATTTGTTTTGCATACGTGGCAGACTTAATTTAATGAATTTTCATTAACATTACATAATTTATTTCTTTTTCCTTAAAATCAATTCTGTTATATTTCACTCACCATTAGCTTATTTTGTTTACCATAAAACATTGAAAATAAATGTTAAACCTGATTTCACTTCTTTTATTTTAATCTAAATATAACTCCTCATATCTGGACTTTGTAACCAATCCCTCATCTGGAATCCTTCATATCTGGACTTTGTAACCAATCCCTCATATCTGGACTTTGTAACCAATCCCTCATATCCGGACTTTGTAACCAATTCTTCAGATCCAGAAGGCCTTCTTAGTCTGGTTTTCAAGGATTCTACTGTATTTGTATTTCTTGATATCAATTCTAGTTTTAAAACAATTTTTAAAATAATATTACATGAAACTGAATTCATAGTTCCATTTATTAATTTTTCCCAATAAGGAAATTTTTGTTCTTTGTAAATTTCTGTATTTTGTTTGAGGGAAAGAGGGGCTAGGGGAAGCAATGCATGACATACTTAGCAGGCTTAAGCAAGTGAATGGAGGAACAGGGTCTGGGAGAAGTAGCAAAAAGACAAAACTTATTGAGAACTACAAAGAATAGAAAGAAGTGGAGAACCATGATCGTCTACATTCTGAATAGGCACAGCACATAAAAGAAGAAGAAGAAGAAGATATGAAGGAATGCTGAAAAGGTCTCAGTCTAACCAAGAAGCCTTTCTAAAAAATTAAAATTCTGATGTTTGGTCATATTTTGGGTAGTTGGCTCTTCTTTATGCCTCTTGCTTCCTTAGGGAATATAGGGCCGCAACAACACCTCTCCAACGGGCGTAGTTCCGGGCGATCCTCTTCAGCTTGGCCCATGTCGTGCCAGCTGCCTTCACTTCTGTGCCAACACTGTTTTGGTCAACCAACTTTTTGCTTCCTTTGTGGATCGGAAGTTGGTAAGGCTGACAACTTTTCAGCACGCTGTAGCACTGCAGCTCAGACCAGACCCCAGGTTCATTCTCAGGGTGCAGCTTCTTCCAGTTAAATGTTTGTGGTTTACAAAACAACCCTTCAGTCAGATCATCACCCACAAATTAAAACCATGAGAATTTGTAGCAGTAAGCAGATTTTATTCGAGGTTGTAACCTACTGCTATAGACAAGCGAAGGTGATAGGGAGATGAACAGACTAATGGACGTCTTCCCTTTTGCATTGATGCAAGACAATCTTCTCATCACTCTGCCCATTTCACAAGTAGTGACCACTGTTTTATTGACAACATTCTTCTTTGTTTTGTCATCTTTATCTAAAAAAAGTAATTTATATTCATTCAGTGACCTCTTTGTCCGAGCCACTTACCATGAACTTGTGAAGTCCACTTCACTTAGATCATAATCATCAGGAAAATAAATTTTCTATTTAGCAAGCATTCATTCAGTGACTTCTTTATCTGAGCCACTTACCATGATACTTGTGATGTCCACTTCACTTAGATCATAATCATCAGGAAAATAAATTTTCCACTTAACAAGCTGACACTGATATCACTACATCCGCCTCATAATTCTCATTTAAAATTTGAAAAAATATCTTTTATCTTGTTCAGCAACAAAAAAAATCTGATGACAACTTTGTTGTTTTGTTACAGCTGCAGTACACCATGATTTTGGACATTGTTAACAACCTTCTCCTCCACGTCGAATCAAACAGAAAGGTAAGGTAGAACATTTTAGAATAAGTTAAAAAAAAGTTGGGAGAAGATTGTGAAGAGCATCTATTAATTGATTTTGATGGTTTTTGTTCTTCCTCCAAAACTTGACACCTTAACTCCTGACATCTCACTAATTTTTCTGATGCATTATCAGGTGCACATGCATGGACAGAGACATTGTTATGGAAAGCAATAATCAATTGCATGTGTGTGTGTGTGTGTGTGTACAATTGTGTGGTTGTAGGTATCCTGCACATATGCATATATATATAAGTATATACACACATGCACACACAAAGAAGAAAAAAATCAATCTAACACCAATAAAAATGTGCATGATTTTTTTTTTTTAATTAATAAAAAAAACAAAAATGAGAAAATTGGCAGACAATTGCTGATATCTCCTGATGAGTGGACCAACTTACACAAAGGGTCATCGATGAAACTCTGGAGTAGAGGTGCTGAATATAAAATCAATCAGCTAAGTGACAAATTTTATATTTGTATTAATCTTATAGCTCTATCGACCACAAGGAAAGTTGGTTCTCGGTGTTGCGCCAGAAGCTTTTCTTGTCTGAGTCCATCCTATACATCTACAAATCTACCCTTCATCCGTGCATTGAGGACTGTTGCCATATCTGGTCTGGCACCTCTGCTGTTCATCTTGTAGTGGACCGTGGGGGTGAAGATGAGAAGAGATATCAGAAAAGGTTTCCTGCTAGCCGGTCCAACTACATGAGAATGCTGGGGTTTAATTAAGTCCAAAGAAGACAAAGAAAACAAACAAGACCGATATATATGGGTAAACAAATATATATTAATACACAAAGACATGAAAAGTTACATAGTGTTTGTATGGAGAAGTTATGTGTGTGTGTTGTAAGTGTTCGTGCGTACGTGTATTGTTCTTAGCGCGTTCCAGGAATTTGGGAAACGCTGTATCTGTGAGAGGTCACATATTGGCCTAAGTGGAAAAAGAGAGATTTTACCTCGCCTCCGCACGAGGTAGCGGCCCAAGGCCTAAGTCGAAAAAGAGAGAGAGACGAAGGGTCAGCCAGTATTTATAGCCAGGGGAGAGAGACCCCTGTTGAAGGATTAAGGAAACTGAGGAGGAGCTAACTCCGACAATCTCGAGGTTCTTGTCAAAATCAAAAGACGGATCTGCAATGTAGTTTGTTCTGATTTGGCACCTCAACTCCAGTCACTTTCTCACAGACATGATGTGGCTTCCCTCTGTCTTTTCTACAAATATTTTCATGACAACTGCTTTAACAAGCTATTTTCCCTGGTGCCCTAGACTAGATGAATTTAAGCGTGCTTCTAGATTGGCATCTACTCCCACCCTTTTACCGTTGAAACAGTTAAATACAACTGCCACTTCTACTCCAACAGTTTCTTTACTTGTACTTCCTGACAGTGGAACTCCCTTCCTCTTACTTGCTTCCCCAATAACTACAATCTTCAAAAATTTAAATGTAATGTCAATCATCATCATCTGATGCCTTGATTCCCATTCTTCTTTTTATTCTTTCCTCAATCTCACTTATACACTGTCGTTTCTCTTACCTTCACTCTCTCTAATCCTACTCCCATCTTGTTTGGGGTGAAATGCTTAAAATATATATATATATATGGTGCATTGGGTAAATTGTCGCAATTTTATATTTTTAATTTTGCACATGCACATTGTTTTTGATTTTTGTCAACTGCACAGAATTAGTTGGGCACCGTCTTTGAGAAAAAGAGCACCATGACACAATTCACTCTGCTAGAAATTTTGAAACAGCATGCTGCTGTACTGCTTGACATTCACACCGGAAGCTCCAATATAAACATTTCAGAGTGTTTGGATGTCAATATGACGACAGTGCAGAGGATTCAGAAAGAGTTGGATGAGTCTAATGGTGATTATGAAGGCACGGCAGCTGGGAAAATTCACTCTGATCATTCTGATAAGAACAGAATTCCCAAATTTGATGGCAGCATTCACCAACTTAAACAATGAGATCATCCAGAAGACTAGCAGGAAATTCCAAAGTTGACTGGAGGCTGTGGTTAAAGCCAATGGTGATTTTATTGAATAAATTTACTCTTTAGTATTTCAAGATGTTTTTGTGCAATTTTGTTAAATATATCTGTTAAAATGAAATGTCAGTATAATTTTCCTTTTTGTGTAATTTAGATGACAATTTTTCCATCACACTCTGTATGTATGTATGCGTGTATATATATATATATATATATATATATATATATATATATATATATATATATATATATAAAGGTCATCCCATAAGTTCTGCCCAAAATATTATATATGTAATTTCAATCAAATTTTACAGTATTCTAAAATGTTAAATGATTGATAATCATATGAATTTAGAAATTTAGACTCCAAATTCAAGTGGGCCAAGTTTGTCTATTTTATCACAAGTGAGGACATATTTCACAAACTGGAAACAACGAGTTTTCCCAAATTGAGGACTGCTAGCCAGAGATTTCTAATATATGAGAAATATATATTCACAAAGGAAAATGGCACCATGGACTTGTAAACTGTAGCATTTGCTAGAGGAAGCAGATTTAGCCTCAGCCCAGGGCCCTTGGCCCAGGCTAAAAAGTAACTGCTCAGTTTGGCTGCTGTAAACAAACTGAATGACTGGCCACTTTCGTCACTATATGAAGTGATGTCACTATGTAGTTATCACATGACATATCTCTACGAAAGTAAGATAATCACCTTATGTATCCCTAAACTGCTTAGAAGACCAAACTTCAAAAAGACCTATCTGCTGGTCTATCAAACAGAAACCCTTGAGATCAAGATAAAACCCCCTCTTCCCTTTCTACATGAGTGTTTCATGGTATCACAGGAAATCTGTCTTTTATGTTAGCAATTTGCCAAAAGTTGAATCTCTTACCAGCTTTCGTATCATCATGTGCTGTGTATATTTCTTGTGATATTCTCCCTGTTTTTATAAATTCTTTCTTATGTAAATACCAAATTCCTATGGTGGTTTCCTTTCCTCATCTTTTTTTTTCTCAAATGTTTCTTTTACAGCAAGCAAGTGAGAAATTACAACGTATGAGGTTCCAATTGCAACTCTCTACTGTAGAAGACCAACGATCACCAATCTTGCTCCTTCAAGAGAATGTCAGGTAAGAAGATTTTGCTATATATTACCAGTCCAATATTTCTCTGTTTCTTACCTAACACAGCAAAAAGAGCGCATTGTAGAGCAATTTGTGTTTGTGCAATATGGCTAAAATGCTCTAATTTGGAGAATAAAGCAATTTCCAGTCCAGTTGAACCATTGATTAATCTTTAATTAAGAGTTAGCTTGATATTTAGCAGTCCACAAAGTGGAATTAGAGAGATTAGTTCAAGTTTGTGTCTAGTCTGCCACATTCCCTTTCATAAAAATACCCTTGAAAAAAGCATGAAGCCATCTTTTCTGCCCACAGCTATGGATTTAAATAACAGGGCAAACTGTGTTCTCTTGCTCTAAGTTGCAGCCAGTCTCAGAACTTGACTATACTGAATTAAGTTTTGGATTAAATAGATTTGAATGAATTAATTATGGATTTGAATTACAGATTAAAATCAGGGCAGACATAGTTCTCTTGCCCTAAGTCACATCCATTCTCAAAGAATGGCTATATTGAATTTAAAAACACTGAATAAAGTTATTAGAAATCACTCTATCTTTTTCAGAATGTCTTGGCAAATCACAAATGATAAAAAAATTAATCTGTGGAGAGCCATGATCACCTACTTCCTGAAGCAACATGTCATTTAAAAAATAAATTGGCCAAATAAAAATATCATCTATCCAAGTGAGATAACTCAAGGTTTATTAACTGTTAATTACACACTTATTTCTTTGAGATTTTTTAAGAAAATAAGATGAGTAAGCAAGAAGAATCCCTGACCTGTTTACTTTTCTCAGTTAACCATTGTGATTTCAGTACTTGTTAATAATAATTAAGCTAATTGATAATGAGTGTTTACAAATAATTTGGTAAATTCTCTAAATATGATTTGGTTTAGTTTATTTTGTTTTATAGTATACCCAGCTCAATGGGTTATTTAATGACAAGATTTTTATTTCTGCTAATATTTTTTTTCCAAAAATGTATTGCTGGTAATATTTTTTTTCCAAAAATGTATTGCTGGTAATATTCTTTTCCTTCAAAAATGTATTGCTGGTAATATTCTTTTCCTTCAAAAATGTATTGCTGGTAATATTCTTTTCCTTCAAAAATGTATTGCTGGTAATATTCTTTTCCTTCAAAAATGTATTGCTGGTAATATTCTTTTCCTTCAAAAATGTATTGCTGGTAATATTCTTTTCCTTCAAAAATGTATTGCTGGTAATATTCTTTTCCTTCAAAAATGTATTGCTGGTAATATTCTTTTCCTTCTAAAATGTATTGCTGGTAATATTCTTTTCCTTCAAAAATGTATTGCTGGTAATATTCTTTTCCTTCTAAAATGTATTGCTGGTAATAATTTTATCTTCAAAAGTTCATTGCTGGTAATAACATTTTGCAAAAATGTATTGTTGGTATTAAAACCGGTTTTCATACTTTCATACTGTTTTAACCCCAGTTTGGGGATCAACTATTTGCCCATAGCTGGGACCCTAACAGGAAAACCAGCAATTAAGAGGTGGTTCCACGCTCCTCAAAACCTTCTGATCAATGGTCTTGCTGTTGGATGTAGTTTATTGTCTTATCCAGGATGCAGATGTAGTTTATCCACTTACCCAGGACACGGATGTAGTTTATCATCTTACCCATCACGGCCTAAATACGAAGTGACTTGTCATTGAACTGAGGCCACCAAAGGCAGCATTTAAGTAAGATGAGAATAAAAGATTGATCTTCACATACTTAATTTCATAACAAGAGTTTAAGAAGGCCCTTCGAGATTTGGTAGCATGACCATGTCAAAATGGTAGAAGTGCTGCAATGTGCTTAGAAGCACGGTCAAGAAGATGGCAGTTCATTGGCCACACTTTAAGGCAAGACGCAAACAATGACTGCAGCGTGGCAATGACTTGAAGGGAAAGAATAAGGGGAAGTGCAAGAATGACAGGGAGAAGGACAATGGAGAAGGAAAGAATGAAACCCTGCAGTGAGGCGTAAGTGGCAGCTACTAACAGGGCAAAGAAGGTTAAGAAGGAAATGCCCATCATTACTGGAAAGAGCAATAACAGCTACTGGACTTGAAAAACGTATTTTCTTGAAAAAGTGCCTTAAGAGAAAGATTTTATGAATTTCAACCGAAAACAGTATTGGCTGCTTGGTCAAAGAATGCCGAATGTTTCCTTGTAGAATTCTTACAAAAAAAAAATTCTTGCAATCTAAAAATATTTTCTGGCTTTAAATAACCTGCAAAGGGTTGATAAGCAAAAGAAAATGAATCATAAATTTGTAAAACTCTTCTATAAAAATAATCTATGTAAATGTATATATGAAAACTAATATGAAATCTATTATGAAAAAGCTGTAATGAAAAACTGATATGAAAACTAATATAAAACTATAATGGAAAATAATGAAGCTAGTTCAATAACACATGCTTATTATTTGGAATGCACCTTTTGAGTAGGACAATCTTGGAAAGAGGGGGGGGTGATATTCTGACATATAGTGCAAAGGGGGCATTGAACAAGAACCACTGCACTAGAGACTTATTTTGTAGTATGAACAGCATGCGGGACCTTTTTCTTTTTTTCAAAGCATTTCACCCCAAGCAAGGCGGGAAGCCACTAGCATGCAAGGGGTTACAGAGAATTGGAGCGAGAGCAAATAGGAGTGATAGAGGAAAGATGAAGAGAAGGATAGGGGATAGATCAAGGCATCTGGAGACGTTGATTGACATTACATTTGAATAGTTGGAGATTACAGCTATCAGGGAAACAGGAAGAGGTGAGAAGTGTGAGACATGAATCTATTGGAGTAGAAGAGACGGCTACATTTAGCAGTTTTGACAGTGAAAGGGTGAGAGTGAGATGCCAGCCTAGTTGAACGCTTAAATTCATGAAGTCTGGGAACCAGCGAAAGCAGCTCATCAAAGCAGTTACCATGAAAATATTTGTAAAAAAGACGGAGGGAGGTGACGGCACGTCTGTGAGAGAGTGACTGCAGATGAAATGCCAGCTCAGAGCCAATTACATTGCATATCTGACTCTGGATTTTATCAAGAATCTTGAGACAAACAGAAGGGGCTCCAGACCGTATATGGTAGCAATACTCCATGCAAGGACGAATGGTTGATTTGTAGATTTGAAGGATCAACTCTGGCGAGAAAAATGTCCTGGCGCAGCACAGGGAGCCAACTTTCCTTGCGGTGGACGAAGCTATTGACTCGATGTATTTGACTCCTGACCTGAGATGGAACAATGTGAGACCAAGTAGTCGCAAACAGGTGCTCTCGAGGAGTTGAGCGTCAGACATTCTAATGGGGGGCAGGGACGTATTTAAAAATTGTTAGTGTGGATGACCTATTGCCATTCATAGTAGAAGCAGGTCTCTAATGTGACAGATGAAACGTCTAAAATATAAAGCATGAAAATTTTCTTGATAGCAATTAATGTAGAAAAGTTAACATTAAAATTATTCATTCATTGAATTTTGTCCTATAAATTTAGTTCAGGATTAAAAGAAATTTTTTTAAAAAAAAGTAACTAGTAAGTTTCTTTTCTTGCTATTAAAGCCTTGCTGTGAAGCTTAGATCTCTCTGTTGCCGTTTCTCTTTCTTTCAACAACAGTAAGAAAAGTGATGGGAAGGAGGTTAAATGTAGCAGCAGCAGGCAGTAAAGCAACAAGAACATTATTTTTAAGTTGTAGATTCAGGATTGTCCTATGTGACAACAACCTCACAGCAATTAAGTGTTGGTTTATGAATTTGGTGGCATCGTAATTATGTATTCAATCTCTGGAGTGGATAGTATAGACTCAGGCTCCTCAACAGTGAGAAAACAATTAATATGAATTATCTCCCTTATCAGGGATAGTAGAATAAAAGTCCATCTCTGTTGATTAAATAAAGGATTCACTTAGAAATTACATGTACTTGAAGAACCCTAAATGGTGTAGTTGTTGAAACACCGACTATAAAAATCAAGACAAAAATAACAGTGCAAATGAATCAGTTTATATTAAAGGATAATTGCTAATCTGTGAAAATCACCACAGATTAAGAGTCTGATTTTATTCTTGATGGAATTGGAGGATTAGCCTTAATATTTTGGAGAGAATGATTTTTTTTTATTCTTTATTTATTACAAGTGTTTGATGAGAAAGGTCAGAAAAAAATTGATGTAACGAAGAGAGTGAAACGTACAGATCTTTTTCTTTCTTTCTTTCCAGGAAACAAGTTCAGAAACTCCGTCGTTTGGAAAAAGAACTTTACATGATTCATAAAGATCTTGAGAATGAATGTGCAGATGCTGAAAGGTATATAATCGCATTTGGTTTGGTTTGTTTTATGGCATATCACCCTCAATGGGTTATTTAATGCCAAGAAGATTTTTATTGCTGGTAATATTTTTTTTTTTTCTTCAAACATTCATTGCTGGTAATAAACTTTTAGAAAAATGTATTGCTGCTAATAAAAGCTATTTTTACACTTTCATAGTGCTTTGACCCCAGTCTAACTATTTGCCCATAGCTGGGGCCCTAACAGGTGCTACCACCCCAGGTCAGGGTGAACCTGGGAACACCAGCAATTAAGATGTGGTTCCACGCTCCTCAAAACCTCCCAGTCAGGGGTTTTGCTGTTGGATGTAGTTTATCATCTTACCCAGGATTCCACATTATGTTGTTGGTTTGCTCTTTATATATATATATATATATATATATATATATATATATATATAGTGTGTGTGTTACAGTTTTGGGGTACTCTATATACTAGTGAGCCAACTAAAATGAGCTGACTCATTTTATAGTTCACTAATAGAAGGCTTAACCAATCAGAAGGCTCAAAATATTCAATGCAACGTGTATAAAGGCAACCATGTTTTTTCTGAATATTCACTGCCAACCTCTGATATCAAAGACTGAACAATTACGGAACAGCTGCTGCTGTTATTGGCAATATTGTCAGGTTAGAGTAGAGTGTCTGACTCGTGAGTGTTAATCTTTAACATTGTTTCATTGAACAAATTACGTACTGCGCTGGATTCTATATTCATAGACTATGGTGAACATGATCAACAGTGTGTGTGTGTGTTTCATTGAATGCAACAGAGCATTAATTGTAAAAGATTTTTAAATGCTGTACTTATTGAAAGAGAAAACCTACTTAGACAAAAAGTTCTTGAAAAAGCAATTATTGACTCTTGCCAAAATATTAACTTAAACCCTGGATTTGTTCAAATATCTCCTTTTTTTTTTAAAAGAAATGTTTCTTTCACAAGCTAATATACTTACGTATTTATATGTCTTCGGGCAGAGTTTGACTCAGTTGTGGCTCTGTCGGAGGACAGAGGCACAACTGAAGAAAATAAAACTGCGATGTGTCGAGCCCTGAGGAACAGCTGCCCTAGGCCACACCCTCTCATTGCACTAGAGAGAGGGATCAGTGCTCACCACTGAGGCCAGTGCAACTGACACTTGCAGGGACTCTGGAATTTTTGTCCTTGGCTCGGGTGTACACCCACAAGTTCCCCCCAGTAAACCTGACTTTGTGTCACATCACATGTCAGTGGGGAGATGAGGTAAATATCTACTTATGCATTTATATATTATAATTTTAAAAATTAAAAAGAAATTATAACCAATCATATAGCTATATCTTTTATTTTGATTCCATTTCCAGCCTTAATAGAGTCTACACTGTTTTGAAACTTATTTTCCATTCTGCTGCTGCTTTCCCACAAACACAATGTTTCAAGTTTATTGCTAATCTACTGCTAGTTCCATAGAAAATATTCAGATAAGCTCCATTCTTTTGTTCCATCAGTTCGCACCTTTAATGCTAGGACTCCATTTCGTGTCCGCAGGGGTCAAATCACCTACATTTCTTCCTTGTTTTAAATTTAAGGATAAAGTTCCACCAGGACAGTTTTTTTTTCTGAAGAGATACCACTTGGTAAAGCAGGCATCAGTGTGGTTTCTTCTCTGAAAAATTCAATCGAACTTAAACCTGCTGGTTTAAAAAAGATTAACTTCTGTGATTGTCTCATTTTGAACAAGTCTCTCTCATACTCTTTTCCTTTCTATGTCTTTCCTTGACTCCTTTGTTGTATTTTGCAGTTTGCACCAAGAAAGCAAAGTTGTTGAACAACAGTTGTTTGAGTGTAAAGAACAAATAAACGGATTCAATGAGGAATTGACCATCCGAATTAGGTGAGTGACTTCAAATATATTTACTTCAGATATCTCGTCTTTTTTATTATTCAAAGAAATGGATGACTTTTGGCAAGTCTTATTTGAATAAAGTCTCCTCAGAATTCCGATACTTTCCTCGGTATTGCTATTAATGCTATTATAGATCAATATCTGTACCATCCTATTGCGCTATCAGCTCCGGTGGGCTGGCCACATTCGCCGCATGGATGTCTGTCACTTCCCAAAGAGATTGCTCTATGGCAAGTTATCCACAGGCAAGCGCTTACTCGGTAAACCAAAGAAACATTACAAAGACACGATGAAAGAGCCTCTCAAGCACTGTAGCAGTCCCCATTCGATCTGAGAAGAGTCTGCTGAGGATCATTCTGTCTGGCACTCCCTTGTAAGATTCGGAGTATTTGATTTTGAAGAGAAAAGAATCAGGGACAAAGAACAGAGACATTAGAAAAGGAAAGATCGAGAGGGCTCCACCTCCCAGCCTGGTTCAGCCCCACCACATGTCGCAACAGACTTTTCAGTACAAAGATTAGACTCATTAGTCATCACCTCACCCACCCCGCTTCCCAGTGATTCTATGTCAAGGTCATATCCAAATGCAGAGGACAAACAAGTTACTGATGGTTGGTGCCTACTTTGGCTACCTTGGTGATACTATGTCACCAGGCACCAAATGTGAGCTGGCCACCACCACAAATTGCTAGATCACATGAAAGAAATTTCACTAGCTGCTGAATCAAGATGACCCAGGAGAATGTTTTTGAAACAATAGGAAAAAATAGGTTCTAGAATAATCTGGTACTAATAAAAAGTGTACATGGAGAGATAAATTGAGATCCCCCTCAGGCAGGACTTGCTTCGTGTGAGAATAATCCTGGTCCTGGCTCAACAAAAAAATGCAGTTGGGGGAGCAGGGACAGGTACACCGCCTCTTATCCAAAATCATTGAAGTTAGACATTTTTAAGAATTTCAGATTTTTCAATGGTAGTAAAGGGATAGCAAAAAGTACTTTTCAAAAGCTAAGCAAAGTATTAAGAAACAGGAAAATTTCATTAGAGACAAAGGCAGTAGTACTGAACTGTTATGTAATATCTGTCCTCCTAGATGATGATAAATGCTGGACAATTTCCTCACAGATGACAAAGAAATCTGGTTCTACTGAAAGATGCTGAGAATACCAAATCAGATTTGAACCCGATCAGTCTGAGAATGGAGTACTGTTGTTATATTTGGACAAGAGCTGAGAATTTCTCTGCAATGGAACGCGTAAATATTCCCATCAAGTTGAGTAATTTAAGAAATAAGATTATAGTTTATTTTTAGATGTAACAAAATGAAAAATTATATATATATATATATATATATATATATATATATACACAGAGTACAAGGCAAAAAAAATGGACACCCCCATAGAAATGATGATGAAGAAGATATAAAGCTTATTACATTTGTATTTACATTTATTCTAAGCATTGTTCTGACTTTGAGAAAGGTCAAGTCGCCGCTTTTCATGATCCTGGGCTGTTGAATAGATCGATAGTTGATAAGATTAATCGAAGTGAGTCATGTGTCCGCAAGTTAATCAAAAAGAGAAATCAAACTGTCACGTATAATAGACGTAGCGGATCTGGCCGACCGCTAAAAACTATCAACAGGGAAGATAGAAACTCGGTTTGTCAATGCAAAAAAAGATTGATTCACAACAGCACAAGATGTTTCTGAAGCGACTTGTTTGGCAGTTTCTTCAGACGCGGGCTTAAAGCAAAAGGCATTGTTTCCAAATACATAAAAAAGAAACTTTTCATATCTGGAAAAAAGTCGACGGACACGGTTGGCTGGGTGCAAAGCTCGTTTACACTGGACTAAATCCGATTGGGAAGATGTTATGCGGAGTGACGAGAGCCCTTTTACTCTTAGATAAGGATGAATACGTGCTTGGTGTATGTCCAGTGAAACAAATACTCCAGTGACTACCATGGGCACTGTTAAACATGATAAAAAAAAAAATCAATGTTTGGGGTGCATTTTCAGCAGCAGGAATTGGTAATTTGTACAGAATCAAGGAAATCATGGACCAGCATCGGC
>OZ038517.1:9778371-9880871 GCA_964036315.1 Acanthosepion esculentum | reverse complement strand
TTCTTAAGAAACAAACCTAAAGCATGTTATTTTGTGTGTTTAAGGTAAATGTTTTAAGGTAAATGTTTTAAGGTAAATGGTTTAAGGTAAATGTTTGCTGTGCAAAAAAAGTGATTCACTTTTTATACTGTATTAATTATGTACAAAGTTAATCTAATATTTTCCTAAAAAATAAAATTTAGTAAAATAAAAACGCAAAAGAAAAATTTCATTGGTAATTTATGCTGCTACCTTTGTTTTTCAGAACTTTGTTGACTCTGTCCAGCATACTCTTAATGAGATTTTTGCAGATGTCATCTCCTAGCAAACTGTTCCACTTCACAATAAAATTTTCTATCAAAGATTCTTTGTTTTGAATGATTTTCTTTGGAAGTCTGAATTTTTTTACGTTCCATAAATTCTCGATTGGGTTTAGATTAGAAGACTGTGGAGGCCATACCATAAGATTGACAATTTTTTCAGAAAAGTAATTTTTTATCTCCTTTGATGTGTGGCAGAGTGCATTGTCTTGCATAAAAATAAGATTTGATTGATCAATTTCAAGTTTTTCGACAGATGGCATCAAGTAGGTATCCAATATTTTTGAGTATTGAGTGCTGTTCAGCGTTTTGTCTACTGGTTTGAAAAATCCAGTCCCATTGAATGAAAAACCACCCCCAAACCATAAAATTGACAGGATGCTTCACAGTATTAACTGCCATTTTCAAAGGGATTTTTTTTTTTTTGGCTCCTCCATCTGATTTTCGTTCTTTTGTCTTTTCAAAACATTTTGCAGAAAAGAACATTTTTTCCAATTAAACTCCATAAAGGACTTGTAAGTGTTTGTCCATTGGTAAATGTTTCGCCTTAGGAGTTTTATTTAACAGTGACTTAAAAACTTTTGAATAGGTTTTCTAACCATCATTCATGAGCCATCTGTGTACAGTAGAGAAGTTGACACTTTGAGATCATTTTTCAAGGTAGCAGCAATTTCAGTACTGGTAATTCACTGGTTTCGGTTAATTCCTCTAATGATGTTGTGTCCGGTGTTCTCATCGATCTTGTGTTTTCTACCCGTTTTCTACTTTGACAAATGTTTTACTGGAATTGAAGCTTCTCAAAACCCCCGAGACAGTTGATTCACAAGTGTTGACACTATTTGCAATTTCTCAAGTCGATTTACCAACTTTTGATAGGGCAACTATTGCTACTTTAACAGATTGTCGTGTATGCTTATACCTTTTCATAACAAATCACTAATTATATTTTTGGTTTCTTTTATGTACTTCAAAATAATTCTAGAACTTTCAAGAATTTTCTGGAATAAAATTATGGAAATAAAACTACAAGGTGTTTTAAAATAATGACTTTTTTTTTTTCAATGAGTCACTTTTTTTGCACAGTAGAAAACTTGTTAAATACAAAAAAATGGTCATTTTTTTATGTTTTCTTTTTCAAAAAAATAATAGTTCTGAATTATTTTTTTAATTTTACTAATAATATGTATATTTTTAATTGAAAAAATAAATAAAAAATTTTCTTTGTAATTAAATTTAAAAAGAATTGAAAAAAATTATTGATGAGTCACTTTTTTTGCACATCACTCTAAATAAATATAATCAATAATAAATAAAATAAATATAATAATTCCCGTACTTGAAAATTGCTTTGGCATGAACCTTAGAGTTGTTCAATTAATATAAAATATTATGTATATTTCTTTATATATATATATATATATATATATATATATATATATATATAATATGGAGAAAACAACTGAAAAGTTGAAAATTAAAAAAAATTGAATGTTTTTTTTGTGAAAGTATTTATTTATATTTTTTTATATATATATATTTGATATTTCAGATCTGCCCTGATCTTTCGTCAGAAATAAATTAAATAACTGTATTCAGAAGTTTGTTTACAAGTAGCGTCCGTCGTGAGACGCGGACATCACGTGATATGGAATGCAACTGTGTTTGAATATTTCTAACGTAAATCTAACGATAATATCTTAGATGTTGTTTAAAAAGGTTTTTTTTAACTATATCTAAAGAAATTTTTTAACTATTGAAATATTTATAGAGATTTAAAATTCCCAAGTCTTTGTTTAACCTTAGTTTATATGTGTCTAATTTTAAAATCCAGTATTTCTCTTTTTTCTGCATGTGTATGTGGAACTGAAATCGGAATCTATCAATACACATTTACAGTTGTCTAATGAGTGTCCAGATTGATTAAAGTGTTCAGCTATGGGGGAATAAGGATTGTTTTGACGTATGGATAGTTTATGATTGTTGAAACGAAATCTAAAATTATTTCCAGTTTATATCAAAAAAGTATACGTGGCTTCTCATTATGCTATATATATATATATATATATATATATATATATATATATATATAGGCTCTGTTACTTAACATTGAGTACTGTTTTTTTCTTACGCTATAGAGTATATGTATTTGTATACGATTGCTTGCTCGCTCATATACCTAACTATATTTACCCATTCAATTTGTATATGTATATATATATATATATATATATATATATATATAACTCAGAATTGTAGATTCCCATATAGGTCCCATATCAATAAAACTGGATGTCTTTATAAAAAGTTGGGCCTCAAGAAGAGCACCCAACCTTGTAAAACTTTGCCTCAAATCATTGTGACAAATCCTTTGTCAGGCAGGACCTACTTTGTTTTGTGCAAGATTAATCCTCGACCTGCCTCAAAAAAAAAAAGACAGCTGTGTATGTTTGTATGTAATTTGTAAAAATATTTTTCATTTCTCTCTCAAAGTGTATCGAACTTTGTGTTAGTGGGAAAAGAGATAACATCAGAATTTTAGAAATTTGTTGAATTGTCTTTTTTTTTTTTTTAAACTGTTAGGAAGAGCATATGTTAAAACAACCATATTTAGTATAAGCTTTGTTACTTATACCAGCAGGCTCATCATAACAACCAAGATGAAGATATTGGTACAAGTACCAAAGACTATAATAATGATAATTTCTCATTTCAAATGTTTGTTCAAAAATCTTAAGAAATAATGTCGTCTTTGATTTTAGTTATACAAAAGTGAACCGGGACAATGACACATGGACTCACCAGTTGGAGTTAGGATGGGTCCGTATGACCAATCTCTTGCCAAATCCAATTTACAAGGTGAGTCAAAACATTTGATTTATTTCTGTGTATTGCTTGGCTTTAAAACTACAAACACTTATCAGAATAAAGGAAAGTAAATTACTTGAACTTCTGTGGCTCGAATCAAAAATGTTTCATTCATCAAAAACTTTTACTATATTATCAATTATCAAATATAATAATTATCAATATATATTTATTTATATAGCATTGGTGTATTTATATATTTCCTGTCCCATCTGTAGTGGCAAGGGAAGTAGTTCAACAAGTTAGTAAATTTATGATTGATTACTCCCCTTAGTCATTTTGATAATCTACAAAAATAAAATAATTATTTGCATTTTGACAAAATTAGTCC
This sequence comes from Acanthosepion esculentum, assembly GCA_964036315.1. Lineage (NCBI taxonomy): Eukaryota > Metazoa > Mollusca > Cephalopoda > Sepiida > Sepiidae > Acanthosepion > Acanthosepion esculentum. Next base: position 9,877,376 of record OZ038517.1, on the reverse strand, counting down.
CCAAGCAAAATAAACTGTTTTATTAACCAGTTCCTTTGCTCCTATGTTTCTTAGATTGCAATCTTATTTGTTCAAGACTTTCATGTGAGGCACTCAGTTACCATTATTTATTAAGTGATCATCTTGCTTTAGCTTGGTCTTGGAATAGGTTTTGTTTTTGTTGTTCTGTTGCTAATCTTTTTTTTCTGAGAGATATTAAACATAAAATTTTTAAAAGTTTTTTTTTTTTTACTATGATTTTCACTCTGCCACCTACAATCTTCTAATATGTAAATGCAATGTTAATTGCCATCTTCTGTCTTCCTGAAACCTGTTCTTTATTGTCCTTTCTCTTCACTAAAATCTCATTCTCTTTGACTCTCAGTAAACCATAATATGTTAGTGTCATTATCATCTTGCTTCATGTGAAATGATTAAAAAAAATTGAAGTGATTGCAATTTGACACATGGATGTTTCAATCCTGAAACTAATTATTTTTTTTAATCATTCTACCACAAGTTGGTAATGCCACTAAGTCATAAGGGTTTACTGAAAGTGAGAACATGAGAAGACATTAGTCAGGAGAGGACAATAAAAGAACAGGATTCAAGGAGACAGAAGATGACAATTGACATTGCATTTACATTTTTGAAGATTGTAGTTGACAGGAAAGCAAGAATCAGGAAGACCGTTCCACAGTTGAGAAGTGTGAGAAAAACTTTTAGAATAGAATTTACAGTTACATCTAGCTATTTTAACACTAAAATGATGAGACCTAGTTGCCAATCTAGTAGTATGCTTATTGACTTGAAAGTTTTATTATTCATTTTAAATAAAGTGTTTGAGACTAAGTGATTTTGATAACAATAACCAGAATTATAATAAATGTCTTTATAATTGATTTTAAATTATTAAAACTTATAAGGATATTGTGTGAGATATACAGGGTGTGATGGATAAATTGTCATCTAAATTACGCAAAAATTAAAATAATATTAACATCTCATTTTAACAGATATATTGACCAAAATTACACAATTATTTTGAAATACTAAAGAGTAAATTTATTCAATAAAATTGGCTTCAACGAGAGCCTCCAGACAACTTTGGAATCTCCTGCAACTCTTCTGGGCCGTCTCCTTGCTTAAGTTGGTGAATGCTGGCATAATCCTTGCTTTTAGTTCATCTTTGGTGTTACAAGGAGTTTTGTTGGTCTCTCGCTCAACCTGTGCCCCACACACAATCATCAAGGGGGCTGCAGTCTGGGGAGGTAGGTGGTCATATGTACGGGGTGATATAGTCACAAAAATTGTTTGACAGCCATGACTAGTTTCTCCTGCTTGTGTGGCATGGTGCAGAGTCCTGTTGCCAGACATAGGGTCTTCCAGCAGCCACCCTCTTGACCCAGGGCAGCACTACCTCCTCAAAGCACTTGATTTAGGCTTCCATGTTTTTGTCTGTGGTCCTGTAGGAAGATGAACGGAGGCATAACTTTTCCATCACTAGTAATCACTTCAAACACCGTGATGTTGACTGGATATATCAATCCAACTCTTTACGAATTCTCTACACTGTCCTCAGATTTGACAACTAAACACTCTGAAATGTTCGTAATGGGGCTTCCAGTGTAAATACCAAGAAGTACAACATGCCATTTCCAAATTTCTGGCGGAGTGAATTGCATCATGCTGCTCATTTTCTTAGACGGTGCCCAACTGACCCTACTATACTGTGCAGTCGACAAAATAAATAAAAAATGCACATGCACAAAATTAAAAATATCTAATGGCAACAATTTACCCACCGCGCTCTGTATCCATGGGAGTTGACGCATTTTTTGGCTGCCGAATCATCCCTACTGTTGCTCGTGATACCAATATGGCTGGGTACCCAGCCGAAAATGATATCATTTTACACGTTGACAAACATTCTATTCTGTTTAAGTTTTATAATTAGTGAGTTCGAATTCTAGTTGGATCCATTACATTCACTTACGTACTAATACCCTTGGAGAAGGTATGAATCCTCTTCTCTCCCCGTAAATAGCAGGGCAGACTGAGTTCTATAGCCTTGGATGGCAACTGGTCTATCACAGAAAGAAATAGCAACCTACTGTGGGGAAAAAATCTGCATCATCAGTCATGTATCGAAAGATACATGATTGCTTAAGTGTTTATCAGGCATGGCACATAACTGACTGAATTAGTGGGTTTATTATTTTTTTTGTTTTTGTGTGCTGTGAGTACTGACATGGAGTCTGAATATATGATAAATTTTTTGTCTTTGCTTGTCATTGTGATGTCAAAAGCTTATTTATGGCACATTGACTGCTATATAATGGTCATGTCTTGCCAAACAAGTATTTTCAAGTTTTCAATTCTATCTCCAAGGTTTTGATTTTGAATATAGATTTTGTGACACATGGACTGCTATATAATGGTCATATTATGCCAATCAAGGATTTTCAAGTAGATTCTTAAAGTCTTTAATCCCATCTCCAGGGGTATGATTATGAATATCTTTCATGACACATTGACTCTTATATAATGGTCATATATTGCAAAACAAGGATTTTCAAGTAGATTCTAGTAGTCTTTAATCCCATCTCCAAGGTTCTGATTCTGAATGTGGTTTTATGGCACATTGACTCCTATATAATGGTCGTGTAGTGCCAAACAAGGATTTTCAAGTAGATTCTCATAGTCTTTAATTCCATCTGCAAGGTTCTGATTCTCAATGTGCTTTTATGGCACACTGGCTCCTATATAATGGTCATGTAGTGCCAAACAAGGATTTTCAAGTAGATTCTCATAGTCTTTAATTCCATCTGCAAGGTTCTGATTCTGAATGTGCTTTTATGGCACACTGACTCCTATATAATGGTCATGTAGTGCCAAACAAGGATTTTCAAGTAGATTCTCATAGTCTTTAATCCCATCACCCATGTTCAGATTCTGAATGTGGTTTTATGGCACACTGACTCCTATATAATGGTCATGTAGTGCCAAACAAGGATTTTCAAGAAGATTCTCATAGTCTTTAATCCCATCACCCATGTTCAGATTCTGAATGTGGTTTTATGGCACACTGACTCCTATATAATGGTCATGTAGTGCCAAACAAGGATTTTCAAGAAGATTCTCATAGTCTTTAATCCCATCACCCATGTTCAGATTCTGAATGTGCTTTTATGGCACACTGACTCCTATATAATGGTCATGTAGTGCCAAACAAGGATTTTCAAGTAGATTCTCATAGTCTTTAATTCCATCTGCAAGGTTCTGATTCTCAATGTGCTTTTATGGCACACTGGCTCCTATATATTGGTCATGTAGTGCCAAACAAGGATTTTCAAGTAGATTCTCATAGTCTTTAATCCCATCTCCAAGGTTCTGATTCTGAATGTGCTTTTATGGCACACTGACTCCTATATAATGGTCATGTAGTGCCAAACAAGGATTTTCAAGTAGATTCTCATAGTCTTTAATCCCATCACCCATGTTCAGATTCTGAATGTGGTTTTATGGCACACTGACTCCTATATAATGGTCATGTAGTGCCAAACAAGGATTTTCAAGTAGATTCTCATAGTCTTTAATCCCATCTCCAAGGTTCTGATTCTGAATGTGCTTTTATGGCACACTGACTCCTATATAATGGTCATGTAGTGCCAAACAAGGATTTTCAAGTAGATTCTCATAGTCTTTAATCCCATCACCCATGTTCAGATTCTGAATGTGCTTTTATGGCACACTGACTCCTATATAATGGTCATGTAGTGCCAAACAAGGATTTTCAAGAAGATTCTCATAGTCTTTAATCCCATCACCCATGTTCAGATTCTGAATGTGCTTTTATGGCACACTGACTCCTATATAATGGTCATGTAGTGCCAAACAAGGATTTTCAAGTAGATTCTCATAGTCTTTAATTCCATCTGCAAGGTTCTGATTCTCAATGTGCTTTTATGGCACACTGGCTCCTATATAATGGTCATGTAGTGCCAAACAAGGATTTTCAAGTAGATTCTCATAGTCTTTAATCCCATCTCCAAGGTTCTGATTCTGAATGTGCTTTTATGGCACACTGACTCCTATATAATGGTCATGTAGTGCCAAACAAGGATTTTCAAGTAGATTCTCATAGTCTTTAATCCCATCACCCATGTTCAGATTCTGAATGTGGTTTTATGGCACACTGACTCCTATATAATGGTCATGTAGTGCCAAACAAGGATTTTCAAGTAGATTCTCATAGTCTTTAATCCCATCTCCAAGGTTCTGATTCTGAATGTGCTTTTATGGCACACTGACTCCTATATAATGGTCATGTAGTGCCAAACAAGGATTTTCAAGTAGATTCTCATAGTCTTTAATCCCATCACCCATGTTCAGATTCTGAATGTGGTTTTATGGCACACTGACTCCTATATAATGGTCATGTAGTGCCAAACAAGGATTTTCAAGAAGATTCTCATAGTCTTTAATCCCATCACCCATGTTCAGATTCTGAATGTGGTTTTATGGCACACTGACTCCTATATAATGGTCATGTAGTGCCAAACAAGGATTTTCAAGTAGATTCTCATAGTCTTTAATCCCATCACCCATGTTCAGATTCTGAATGTGGTTTTATGGCACACTGACTCCTATATAATGGTCATGTAGTGCCAAACAAGGATTTTCAAGAAGATTCTCATAGTCTTTAATCCCATCACCCATGTTCAGATTCTGAATGTGGTTTTATGGCACACTGACTCCTATATAATGGTCATGTAGTGCCAAACAAGGATTTTCAAGTAGATTCTCATAGTCTTTAATCCCATCACCCATGTTCAGATTCTGAATGTGGTTTTATGGCACACTGACTCCTATATAATGGTCATGTAGTGCCAAACAAGCATTTTCAAGTAGATTCTCATAGTCTTTAATCCCATCTCCAAGGTTCTGATTCTGAATGTGGTTTTATGGCACATTGACTCCTATATAATGGTCATGTCTTGCCAAACAAGGATTTTCAAGTAGATTCTCATAGTCTTTAATCTCATCTCCAAGGTTCTGATTCTGAATGTGCTTCTATGGCACATTGACTCCTATATAATGGTCATGTAGTGCCAAACAAGGATTTTCAAGTAGATTCTCATAGTCTTTAATCCCATCACGCATGTTCAGATTCTGAATGTGGTTTTATGGCACACTGACTCCTATATAATGGTCATGTAGTGCCGAACAAGGATTTTCAAGTAGATTCTCATAGTCTTTAATCCCATCACCCATGTTCAGATTCTGAATGTGGTTTTATGGCACACTGACTCCTATATAATGGTCATGTAGTGCCAAACAAGGATTTTCAAGTAGATTCTCATAGTCTTTAATCCCATCTCCAAGGTTCTGATTCTGAATGTGGTTTTATGGCACACTGACTCCTATATAATGGTCATGTAGTGCCAAACAAGGATTTTCAAGTAGATTCTCATAGTCTTTAATCCCATCTCCAAGGTTCTCATTCTGAATGTGGTTTTATGGCACACTGACTCCTATATAATGGTCATGTAGTGCCAAACAAGGATTTTCAAGTAGATTCTCATAGTCTTTAATCCCATCTCCAAGGTTCTGATTCTGAATGTGCTTTTATGGCACACTGACTCCTATATAATGGTCATGTAGTGCCAAACAAGGATTTTCAAGTAGATTCTCATAGTCTTTAATCCCATCACGCATGTTCAGATTCTGAATGTGGTTTTATGGCACACTGACTCCTATATAATGGTCATGTAGTGCCGAACAAGGATTTTCAAGTAGATTCTCATAGTCTTTAATCCCATCACCCATGTTCAGATTCTGAATGTGGTTTTATGGCACACTGACTCCTATATAATGGTCATGTAGTGCCAAACAAGGATTTTCAAGTAGATTCTCATAGTCTTTAATCCCATCTCCAAGGTTCTCATTCTGAATGTGGTTTTATGGCACACTGACTCCTATATAATGGTCATGTAGTGCCAAACAAGGATTTTCAAGTAGATTCTCATAGTCTTTAATCCCATCTCCAAGGTTCTGATTCTGAATGTGCTTTTATGGCACACTGACTCCTATATAATGGTCATGTAGTGCCAAACAAGGATTTTCAAGTAGATTCTCATAGTCTTTAATCCCATCACGCATGTTCAGATTCTGAATGTGGTTTTATGGCACACTGACTCCTATATAATGGTCATGTAGTGCCGAACAAGGATTTTCAAGTAGATTCTCATAGTCTTTAATCCCATCACCCATGTTCAGATTCTGAATGTGGTTTTATGGCACACTGACTCCTATATAATGGTCATGTAGTGCCAAACAAGGATTTTCAAGTAGATTCTCATAGTCTTTAATCCCATCTCCAAGGTTCTGATTCTGAATGTGGTTTTATGGCACACTGACTCCTATATAATGGTCATGTAGTGCCAAACAAGGATTTTCAAGTAGATTCTCATAGTCTTTAATCCCATCTCCAAGGTTCTCATTCTGAATGTGGTTTTATGGCACACTGACTCCTATATAATGGTCATGTAGTGCCAAACAAGGATTTTCAAGTAGATTCTCATAGTCTTTAATCCCATCACGCATGTTCAGATTCTGAATGTGGTTTTATGGCACACTGACTCCTATATAATGGTCATGTAGTGCCGAACAAGGATTTTCAAGTAGATTCTCATAGTCTTTAATCCCATCACCCATGTTCAGATTCTGAATGTGGTTTTATGGCACACTGACTCCTATATAATGGTCATGTAGTGCCAAACAAGGATTTTCAAGTAGATTCTCATAGTCTTTAATCCCATCTCCAAGGTTCTGATTCTGAATGTGCTTTTATGGCACACTGACTCCTATATAATGGTCATGTAGTGCCAAACAAGGATTTTCAAGTAGATTCTCATAGTCTTTAATCCCATCTCCAAGGTTCTGATTCTGAATGTGGTTTTATGGCACACTGACTCCTATATAATGGTCATGTAGTGCCAAACAAGGATTTTCAAGTAGATTCTCATAGTCTTTAATCCCATCTCCAAGGTTCTGATTCTGAATGTGCTTTTATGGCACACTGACTCCTATATAATGGTCATGTAGTGCCAAACAAGGATTTTCAAGTAGATTCTCATAGTCTTTAATCCCATCACCCATGTTCAGATTCTGAATGTGGTTTTATGGCACACTGACTCCTATATAATGGTCATGTAGTGCCAAACAAGGATTTTCAAGAAGATTCTCATAGTCTTTAATCCCATCACCCATGTTCAGATTCTGAATGTGGTTTTATGGCACACTGACTCCTATATAATGGTCATGTAGTGCCAAACAAGGATTTTCAAGAAGATTCTCATAGTCTTTAATCCCATCACCCATGTTCAGATTCTGAATGTGGTTTTATGGCACACTGACTCCTATATAATGGTCATGTAGTGCCAAACAAGGATTTTCAAGTAGATTCTCATAGTCTTTAATCCCATCTCCAAGGTTCTGATTCTGAATGTGCTTTTATGGCACACTGACTCCTATATAATGGTCATGTAGTGCCAAACAAGGATTTTCAAGTAGATTCTCATAGTCTTTAATCCCATCACCCATGTTCAGATTCTGAATGTGGTTTTATGGCACACTGACTCCTATATAATGGTCATGTAGTGCCAAACAAGGATTTTCAAGAAGATTCTCATAGTCTTTAATCCCATCACCCATGTTCAGATTCTGAATGTGGTTTTATGGCACACTGACTCCTATATAATGGTCATGTAGTGCCAAACAAGGATTTTCAAGTAGATTCTCATAGTCTTTAATCCCATCACCCATGTTCAGATTCTGAATGTGGTTTTATGGCACACTGACTCCTATATAATGGTCATGTAGTGCCAAACAAGGATTTTCAAGAAGATTCTCATAGTCTTTAATCCCATCACCCATGTTCAGATTCTGAATGTGGTTTTATGGCACACTGACTCCTATATAATGGTCATGTAGTGCCAAACAAGGATTTTCAAGTAGATTCTCATAGTCTTTAATCCCATCACCCATGTTCAGATTCTGAATGTGGTTTTATGGCACACTGACTCCTATATAATGGTCATGTAGTGCCAAACAAGGATTTTCAAGAAGATTCTCATAGTCTTTAATCCCATCACCCATGTTCAGATTCTGAATGTGCTTTTATGGCACACTGGCTCCTATATAATGGTCATGTAGTGCCAAACAAGGATTTTCAAGTAGATTCTCATAGTCTTTAATCCCATCTCCAAGGTTCTGATTCTGAATGTGCTTTTATGGCACACTGACTCCTATATAATGGTCATGTAGTGCCAAACAAGCATTTTCAAGTAGATTCTCATAGTCTTTAATCCCATCTCCAAGGTTCTGATTCTGAATGTGGTTTTATGGCACATTGACTCCTATATAATGGTCATGTCTTGCCAAACAAGGATTTTCAAGTAGATTCTCATAGTCTTTAATCTCATCTCCAAGGTTCTGATTCTGAATGTGCTTCTATGGCACATTGACTCCTATATAATGGTCATGTAGTGCCAAACAAGGATTTTCAAGTAGATTCTCATAGTCTTTAATCCCATCACGCATGTTCAGATTCTGAATGTGGTTTTATGGCACACTGACTCCTATATAATGGTCATGTAGTGCCGAACAAGGATTTTCAAGTAGATTCTCATAGTCTTTAATCCCATCACCCATGTTCAGATTCTGAATGTGGTTTTATGGCACACTGACTCCTATATAATGGTCATGTAGTGCCAAACAAGGATTTTCAAGTAGATTCTCATAGTCTTTTATCCTATCTCCAAGGTTCTGATTCTGAATGTTGTTTCATGGCACACTGACTCCTATATAATGGTCATGTAGTGCCAAACAAGGATTTTCAAGTAGATTCTTATAGTCTTTAATTAACCACTTCTGCACTGAACACAGAGCTATTGTTTGGAAGCCACTTCATTACTTTTGTTTCATTACAAATTTGAAAACTTAATTCTTTTTATTTAAAAAAAATATATTGTTTAAAATGAAAAATGATTTGAAGTTTTCTTCAGATGCTAAAAAATAGATTATTCCTGTTTATACATTAAAAGTGCTTAAATATATTCCAACGCATTCTTTATGGCCATTTTTTTTTCTTTTCTTTTTCTTTCATGTTGGGTGCTTGGTCAGGATGTTTTCGTTCCTCGTCCACTTGGCCAAGAAGGAGAAAACAAACAAATGACTTTGCGAATTGTGTGTAGTGAAAGGCCCCCAGGTAAGATTTCTTCTATTCATTCTACCATAGATGCCATGTCCGCATTTCCTCTTACACAGGTAATGTCTTTCTTACTTTCTCCAAAACGAAACCTCTTTCTTTTAATCCATATCCGGTAAATTACTCGAAATCAATTGCTCGACAGTAAATTGCTCAAAAAATAATTTCTCAAACTATCGTTTGCTCGAAACCTGTGGTTGAAAAAATAAAACTACATTGTGTCTAATATTTACTATAAGATAAAATAATCCAACTTTATTGCTGTTAACTAAACAGTTAAAATTAAAGAACGACTACATTTATATAGCAGGTCTTATTTTTTTTCTCGAAAGGCAGTCTGCTCGAAACCTGTGGTTAAAAAAAAATAAAACACATGCTAAACATTTCCTTTTTTTTGCACATTTCACATTTCCAGTAAATCTTATTGTTCACTGTTTTGTCCTTAATATATATATATCCATCCAAACACAACTTCTTCTTTCCTTTTTCGCTCTCAACAAAAGTTATGTCCATTGCTAGGGTTCGAGATCTCCAAAATCACTGAAATAGAAATAGAAAACAAATATATAAAAAAAAAATCAGGACTGCTAAAGTTGAGTGTCGTGGCTCCTTTTATATCCAGCTCCGTTGACGTGTCGTGAGACGGTGCAGTTTACATGGTGCTTCAAAATTACTTCGAGCAAACTGCCTTTCGAGCAATTGATAGTTTGAGAAATTATTTTTCGAGCAATTTATTGTCGAGCAATTGATTTCGAGCAATTTACCTAGATCCCTTTTAATCATCTGAGGAACCCTTTTTACCTTCCATCAGCACAGGAGAATGACTCATTGCACCTTCTCTGGCTAACGTTTTACGCTCACGTAAAGCAGAAAGATTATATTGAATCAACTGCTAGGAAAGTTGGTTTACTGTGTTGTGCTAGACAAGTTTTCTAAACAAAATCTATCTTACATATTGATAAGTGTACCATTCATCCATGCTTTGAATATTGCTGCCACATATGGTCCGGCGCTCCTGTTATATATTTAGAGATTCTTGATAAAATCCAAAGAAGAATCTGCAATGTTATTTGTCCTGACCTGGCATCTCAGCTTCAGTCACTTTCCCACTGCTGTAACATAGCTTCCCTGTGCCTTTCCTCTAAATATTTTCATGGTAATTGTTCCAATGAGTTTTCTTTTATGGTACCTAAACTTTCTGAATTTAAGTGCAGAACTAGATTGGCAAGAAGGTCACATCAGTTAAAATGGCTAGATGCAACCGTAAGTTCTATGCTAACAGTTTCTTCTCTTGCACTTTTCACTTGTGGAACTCTCTTCTGGCTTGCTTCCTGGGCAACTTTGATCTTCGAAAATTTAAATGCAATTTCAATCTTTATCTTCTGTGTTCTTAATTCTTGTTCTTTTATTGTCCTTTCTCTTTACTAGTATTTTTTACTCATATTTTCTAACACTCTGTAATAAATAAAAAAGAATGACTGTTGTTGTATAGACAAAGATTGGTAGCTCCACCTAGTGGAGAATGTGAACAACAAGAGGTAGAAATACAAAAGAACAGAGAAAATGTTGGGGTGGAGCAAAACTCATGTGAGAAAGAATAGGGAAGTAAGTCTCATGTCAGAAAATATACTAAAAAAAAAGGAATTAAATCCGATATATATTTTTCAACCAATAAAATCCCAACAGAAGAGGAATCTAGAAGACAGTAGATAATGATTGACATTGCATTTAAATTTTTGAAGATCAAAGTTGACTGGAAAGCAATAAGCCGGAAGAGAGTTCCACAAGAGAAAATTGAGTGAGAACAATAGAAGAGTAATCAGGAAGACAGTAGATAACGATTGACATTGCATTTAAATTTTTGAAGATCAAAGTTGAGAGAAAAGCAAGAAGCCGGAAGAGAGTTCCACAAGCGAAAATTGAGTGAGAACAATAGAAGAGTAATCAGGAAGACAGTAGATAATGATTGACATTGCATTTCAATTTTTGAAGATCAAAGTTGAGAGAAAAGCAAGAAGCCGGAAGAGAGTTCCACAAGCGAAAATTGAGTGAGAACAATAGAAGAGTAATCAGGAAGACAGTAGATAATGATTGACATTGCATTTAAATTTTTGAAGATCAAAGTTGACTGGAAAGCAAGAAGCCAGAAGAGAGTTCCACAAGCGAAAATTGAGTGAGAACAATAGAAGAGTAATCAGGGAGACAGAAGATAACGATTGACATTGCATTTAAATTTTTGAAGATCAAAGTTGAGAGGAAAGCAAGAAGCCGGAAGAGAGTTCCACAAGCGAAAATTGAGTGAGAACAATAGAAAAGTAATCAGGAAGACAGTAGATAATGATTGACATTGCATTTAAATTTTTGAAGATCAAAGTTGACTGTAAAGCAAGAAGCCGGAAGAGAGTTCCACAAGCGAAAATTGAGTGAGAACAATAGAAGAGTAATCAGGAAGACAGTAGATAATGATTGACATTGCATTTAAATTTTTGAAGATCAAAGTTGACTGTAAAGCAAGAAGCCAGAAGAGAGTTCCACAAGCGAAAATTGAGTGAGAACAATAGAAGAGTAATCAGGGAGACAGAAGATAACGATTGACATTGCATTTAAATTTTTGAAGATCAAAGTTGAGAGGAAAGCAAGAAGCCGGAAGAGAGTTCCACAAGCGAAAATTGAGTGAGAACAATAGAAGAGTAATCAGGAAGACAGTAGATAATGATTGACATTGCATTTAAATTTTTGAAGATCAAAGTTGACTGGAAAGCAAGAAGCCGGAAGAGAGTTCCACAAGCGAAAATTGATTGAGAACAATAGAAGAGTAATCAGGAAGACAGTAGATAACGATTGATATTGCATTTAAATTCATTTGTCATATATTTAAAACAAGATAGATCTTGGAGTCGGATAGACTTTCACAAGAATCTCTTTTAACTTATGCAAATTTGAACTCTTAACATATGCAAATATTAATTGTCACTCAATCTATAAAAAGAGCTTAAAGAGGTGACAAACAAAAGTACGACTGTTGTGGTTAACGGGAGACACGTGCTGGTTGAACGAAATGAATTAGTGAACATTATTACAAGTCATTGGAAACTACATACATTTAACCCTGGCCAATTACTCTACAGTTTATTGCGTTGAGAATGCAGAAATAAAATCACTTCCCATGATGAAACAATTTTTAATGACAGATACTTAAAAAATGGCCAAAGTTTAATGACACACACTTCAAAAAAGGTCACCGTTTAAATGACACACACCCGAAAAAAGGCCAGAGGGTGCAATAGCTGAAACATTTTGATGATAACAACAAAGATAAGGATATTAGTCCAAATGTAAATAATTTTTAATGACTTTAACTTTGTAGACTTTGTGTATTTATTGTGCTACCTGAAGAATTTTATTCTCACTTAATCTGTTCCTTCCTCACTGAAGTGTTTTCAGATTTGTACCGTTTAGAGTCTCCATCAAATAATCTCTCTCTTTCTCTTGTAGGAATTAATAAAAGTTCTGTTTTGTCTTTTAGTGGGTGGTATAGCGGTGAAGGAACACTTTGAGGTGAATGTGGTACCTCTCCAAATTCAGCTGACGTACCAGTTCTTCAAAGCCATGATGGTCTTCTTCTTCCCAGAGAGAAACATTGACATTGATGACCAGCAAGGCAAGTCTGCATTTCAAATCCATTTGCCATCCATTTTTAGATAAATTATTGGCATTTCTTTATTGTTTACACTGATCTCATCAATAAAAAAAACAAAACCACACTGAATTATGTTCATAAATGCAACAGTGACAACAGGAACAAAAACAGGGTGGTAAATGATATGAAATGGCCGACAAAAGTAAAGTACATGAAAACCAGTTACCGTTAAAACCCATGTAATTTATGCACCTGTGTAATCTATGCAGGTGATTTTCAGGATAAAATTAAAAAAAAAAAAAAAAGCTTCTACTCATGTAAAATTCACACCCCAAAATTTTCAGAATTGCTGATATCGCCATGGGGAAGAGGTTTTCACTTTAATTGTATTTAGCATCATTTCAATTATTTACAATTAAATTTTATTAAGGTGAGTATCACATTAAAAGATATTAAATTACAAAGTGTTTGTGTTGTTTATAATAAACTTTATTTTACATTATGTATGTCAATGGTGTTCCATTGCGATAGGTAGAAATTCCAAGCCATGTAAAGTATGGTCCAGATCATGATTACCAGCATGAACGTCAGACTTCAAAAAGTAGTTCACCATTTAATGGTTTTAGCAAATTTATACAGAAAAAGTAAACATTATCCCATTCAGCATAAAAAAAACTTGTATAGCTGGCCACTCATTTCGAGGATACCTGTCTACTAGGGCAGCTAGCTAATCCTTATTGCAGACTCTTACTCAGGCACATTTGTGTTTGTTCAACACTCACAGAGCCAACCTGTGGTTTATACTGTAACTATTCTGAGCAGGCCTTAGTTACAGTTTCTGCGAAGGATCATGTTATCTAGCGTGATCAACAATTTGAATAAAGCCAGCACACTCAAACCCTCGGCCACGATGACTTGTGACTTTGTGCTAGTACAGCTATCGACAGCCCCCAATGGTTCCGTCTACCCAATTTCACTCACAAGGCTTGGGTCAACTTGTGGTATGGTTTTCAGGCACTTTCCAAAGGTGCCACACACTGGAATCGTCCCCCCCTACTGACCAATAACATTAGGAAGTCTCCTTCCTGACAAATCAATTGTGGTGAGATTCGAACCTGGGTCTCATGGTCAGAAAGTGAACGTTCTAACCACTTGGCCACTCGCCCATAAAAAAACTTATTCTGACATTAAGTGGATCAACATCTGCAATGAATGTTTACATTTTGTACAGCTTTTTTCAACAGGAAAATTTTTTTTAAATCCTGGAAACGATCTACTCGTGTAATTTACGCACCCCCAAACTTTATTTTTACTTTTGTGAAAAAATATGCTTAAATTACGTGGGTTTCTACGGTAGATGTTGAAAAATTTTTTTTTTTTTAATTCAAGTGTTAAGATTTTACTAAATGAAAATTATCAAAAAAAAAAAACACAAAGGAAAAGTTGTTGCTATGGCAACATTGGTCACTATTGAGGTTAATTTTTCTTTTCTTTTCTTTTTTAATCACGGCAACAAAACCACTAAGTTGCCAGGGGTTACTGAGTGTGAAAGAATATTAGAAAAAGAAAAACATTAAGGAAAGAGGAATTAAAAGAACAGAAATTAAGAATACAGATAATGATTGACATTGCATTTAAATTTTTGAAGATCAAAGTTGATCTTTCTATAGAAAGCAAGAAGCCGGAAGAGAGTTCCAGAAGCGAAAATTGAGCGAGAACAATAGAAGAGTAATCAGGAAGACAGTAGATAACGATTGACATTGCATTTAAATTCATTTGTCATATATTTCAAACTTGATAGATCTTGGAGTCGGATACTCTTAACATATGCAAATATTAATTGTCACTCAGTCTATAAAAAGAGCTTAAAGGGGTGACAAACAGAAGTATGACTGTTGTGGTTAACAGGAGACACGTGCTGGTTGAACGAAATGAATTAGAGAAGCCGGAAGAGTTCCACCAGTGTGGAGTTGCTCAGTGACCAATAGAAAGCTCTTAGTTCCTTGGTTTATGAACGTATAGGGAAGCTTCGTGGTCACCCTTCAAGCAAACACCTAGACTGGTTTGATAGCAAAGATTGTGAGGGCGGATATACGTTAGGGCTCTGCTTGTCCGCTCATAACAAAGTGCAGGCCTCTGATCTCCTTTTTAATTAGGACAAATACAAACCACTTAATAGGTTGCTGCAACCCAAACTCTGACAGCTGAGAGACAATTTTGGGACACAAGGTCCTCTGTTGCTGCTGTTCTTAGTGTTGAAGGTCAGCTTATCACAGAAAAATCGGCCATTGCTGACATGTGGAAAGATCATTTCAATACCCTTCTCAACCAGCCTTCTACGGCAGATCTCAATGCTCAGAAACGCTATAAAATCACTGAAGATGAATAAAACTTCCGAAAGTGATGGATGCCTTGCAGAAATATATCAATACAGAGGTCAAGCTTTTGCTTAGAAAATACGTGCCTTCTTTAATAAATTGTCCTGGGTATGACGATAAACTAAATCTGGCAGCAAGGCCTCTGATTGGGAGATTGGAGCTTTTGAGGAACATGTAAGCATCTCTTTATTGGAATGTAATTATGTGATGTCTTTTTATTCCAACAGGCCATGGTTTTTGTTTGTGGCTCAGGCAATGATTTAATCTTATTGACTTTCTTAGTTTGGACGACTTTCCTTAACGGCAAGAAATTTCTAGCTGAAAGAACAAACTCTGTTCATAAAGTTATCAACAATTTATTAATGATGAGAAACTATAAAGTTGCAACAATCATTCTTATGCAGTTTGACTTCAGTAAATTCTTTTCTTCTCTTGAGGCACTTAGAGATTATCTAACGGTTAAAATGTGGGTGTTTTACCAACTTCACTGCTTCTAGAATTTTGACAAAAATGGATGGCAGTGTGATTCTTGGCTACCATGCACAAACTGAGTAAAGTGACGTGTTTGTTTGTGTGTGTGTGCACACTTATAAGGATAACTCTCTGAATGGAGACTTTGCTTAATTGGGCATCCATCCAAAGACCCTCTTTGTTAAACAAAGAACTTCCTATTAGCATTGTATATGACTCATGCTTCTAAAATACTCAGGGCCAGCCATTTTAGTAATTTTTCTAGGCATATATCGGTTTTGAAGAATTTTGGGAAACATATTAATCATGACTTCCTTGAGGCTGTGGGTCTAGGCAGGGAATTTAATTTACACTGGATTTTAATGAATCTTGACTTATTTTAGGTTCAAAGTCTTGATGTCTTCTTCATAAGCATTTTATTGGTTCAAATTAATATTTTTAAACCAAACGTTTTCCCATCAGGTTCCAACCCAATTAACCACTACATTTTATTCTCTTATCTTTCTAGTCCTACATTTGGAATTACTAAGTCACCAAACAATAGTTCATACACTAATATGACACAGTCACGCCATTGCCTTGTTATGCTCCACCAAACTAGCACATGGTTACACCCTTGAGGATTATAATCTTAATCACAAATCAATTACTATCCATCCTCCTTATCCTTAATATATGCATTTCCTTCTACTGATTCTTATGTTCATATCAAACACCTCATTCAATAACTCTACCTTGAGTGACTCTTAAGCCTTGTATTGAATGAATTTCAGTTAAAAAAAAAGAAAATGGTGAAAATGTTCATCTGTACAATTCACAGAATAAAACATGTTTACACAGTGAAAGAATTGTAAATATTTTCCATTTTATTTGTGTTTGTCTCTAGATGCAGAATCTGATGATGGTGTCCCTCAACGTCGAAAAACTGACAAAAAAGGCTCCCTCAAAGACCGAGGCGTTATTTCTTCAAAAAGAAATGCACAGAGTTATACATCCAGTGATGATATTGATAAAATGAAGGTAAGTAGGATACATACTTAACAAAGGTACATACAGTTTTAGATTTAAGATTATTTTGGTGGGAAGTTTCTGACCATGTCCATCTTGGTTGGAAAAACTTTTGCTAGTATTTAAAATGCTTTTAGATGTAAAATTCTGTACTTCGTGATATATATTTTTTTTTATATTAATTTTACCCCAGTCAAGGTGATAAAGCCACTAAGATGCCAGAGGATACTGAGAGTGAAAGAGAATCAGAAGACTTTAGTAAGGAGAGCTCAATAGAACAATTTCCATGAAAATATTTATAGAAAAGTCAGAGAGTAGCCATGTAATGGTGATGGTAAAATGACTGAAATCGAGATGCTAGGTGATGACCAATAACATAACAGACAGTTCCTTGGATTTTATAAGCATCTCAAGATATACAGCCAGAGCACCAGACCATATATGGCATCAACATTCAATGCATGCACAAATGGTAGATTTATAAATATACACGATATCCAAGTTGGATTCTGGCAAGAAAAATTGTCTGGTATGGCACAGTTTACGTTTTATATTGCAACACTATTTTGAGACTTAATTTCTGGTCTGAGGAATTAGCATTATTTACAATCTGACTATTATCCTCATCTTTACTGTTAATAATTCAACATTTAAGCTGTTGTGCCGTTTGGGCTTCATCAGATGATTTCCAAATAAAAGTATCAGTCAAAATAGTCACGCCAGTGGGAATCTTTTAGAAGTACTCATTGTTGTAAAATACAAATATTATCTGGCGTAGTTGCACGGTTGGGAATTTTTCAAGTTAGAAAAACAAGTGTACCGATATAAATAAATGTTCCATTGGACATTTGTATATAAACGGGAAACAAATAATTGTACCACAGAAAAAATTATATGAAAAATAATAAGTGTGCTGTTTCGTTTTTTTGTGTTTTAATCATTTCACCCCAAGCAAGGCACTAGAGTCACTATGACGCAAGGGCTTACTGAGAGTGAAAGAGAATGAGAAGACTTTCAAAGAAACTGGAAACCCAATTCTAAACAGGAAACGGGGGAAAAAACCTCTACTTCTATTCCAAAGACGTTCCAAATAAACACCATAAGGTGGGGGTGGGTGAATTGAAGGAAATAATTTAATAATGGTGGTATTTGTGTTTGGTAGACAAGAATACTTTATGTTGAAATAACAAGCAACAAAATAAATGACAAGAAAAAAAGAAAACAAAAAACAGATGTTTTTTGTTGAGATTTAAAGCCAGTTGATTTGATCTTTTTAAATTTCTTCTTTCCTCAGGAGAGAGCAGAAAATAACAATACCTTTTTGTACATCAAAATCCCTGAAGTTTCACTCAAAGTCAGTTACAAGGTAAATATTTCTTCCTTCATCGATTTACCATATATGACTGGTTTGAATATTAAATAGCACAAATGATTGGTATGCCATTAAACACATAAATGATTTGTTTGCCATTAAATGCATTAACGATTGGTATACCACTAAATACATAAATGAATGGTATGCCATTAAATGCAAAAATGATTGGTATACCACTAAACACATAAACAATTGGTATACCACTAAACACATAAATGGTTGGTAGGCCATTAAACGCATAAATGATTGGCATGCCATTCAACTAAATCATCATTGTTTTCTTTTGCAGTTTGTGAGGTGGGTTGGTAACCGAAATTTTTGTCTTTAAATAAAGCTTGTGTATATAATAAAGTTGCAACTCCTTAAATATATTTAAAAAAATATATATATATATATATATATATATATACATACACAAGTATAGTGTTAATTTTTATGATCATTTTTTATGCAAAAAGTAGGAGGGAAGTGCACTATACACAGGTAATTTTTTTTTTTTTTCAAATCATACATTTTTTTTCAATCATACATTTTCTGTGACTGCTTGTATTATACAGAGGTAATTTTTTTCTGGACATGCTAAAATTAATGCAAAAAACAATCTGATTGCACTAGACACAAAGTCATCTTATATGAGAGTATATACGGTATTCAAAATATCTTAAAAGATTAAACAGATAAATAATTTGGATTATACCAAATGATCATGTACATAGCTCAATATATGCACAGCTACCAAAGTCAAAGGGTATATCAACTGTGCATTCGCCCACTTATTAATATGCCCTTATATCCTCTTTGGACATTAACACAAGCCTGTAATCTTTTATACGCACAAAGATGGTGAATACCATATTGTGATAAATGATTCCAGACCTCTTGCATCAGTTGATGCAATAGTTGTAATAATTTGGACAGTTCTCCCTCCCTCTAAATTCAAAAAAGAAATCTCATTTGTCCAAAAGAAAGAAAAGTATAATAAAAAGTTTAATCAGAGAATCGCAGTGCCTTGTCAGTTTTCTTCAATGAAACCTGTATAAAAGAGGGATTGCTGCCGAAACACACACCACCTTGTAGTTTTGCCATTAATATCAACCCGAAACATGCAGTTTTCTTTATTTGCATTATTTACATTACTTGGACTGTTATCCTCATCTTCATTGCCATATTCACAACGTTTCGGCCGTTGTAAGCTCCAGCCTTCTTCAGGTGATTGAAATTTTAAACCAAACCCTTTAGTTCATCCACCCAGGGTAGATTGTTCTAATTCCATGTGCCATGCCTCTTCCAGATGTCTCACTTATTTCCCTTTAACTCAACTTTCCAAGTTTTGGTTCACCACTGCTGTGGTCTGGTATTGAACTCAGAATTTGTTGGGTCTAGTCACTGGATTTAACCAATGTCTTTATCCACTGGGCCATGTGTCTTTGAGGAAGAGGTATGGCACATAGAACTAGAATAATGTACCCCGGTGGATGAAATAATGAGTTCAGTTTGAAATTCTAATCACCTGAAGAAGGCCAAAGCGTACAACAGCCAAAACATTGTGAATATGGCAATGAAGATGAGGATATTGGCCCAAGTAATGTAAATAATGCAAGTAACCATAATACCTCATCTCAGAGATATCAACAGATACTGCAGTTTTCTTTGTTTAGGAGATTCTCAAAAATACATTGGCAAAATGCATGTGTGAGGGACATCATTGTGTCTTTTATCAACATTTTCACCCCCCAATGAAGGCATCTAGAGTCTCACCTGTTCATTTCCACCTTATTTCTTGTTGATAAATTTCAGCAATGACACAATTGCACCTTTAATAAGAACAGTGTCAGGTGTTAACCAGTATTCAGAAGAGTGGAGGTTGGTGGGGGGTATTTTCTATTATATTGAAGACATTTATAAAATTTACTTTTTTTGTTTTGTTTACCGGCTTCAAGTGTTGACTGAAAAAAAAACTGTTTGGGTATTGTAGATTTTACAAGTATTAATTTGTTTTGTTTTTTCTTCCAGGGAGAAAAAGAAAAGAATTTTGAAGATTTGCATGATTTCAGTCTGGTGCTGCCAACATTGGAATATCACAACTGCATCTGGACTTGGTTTGACCTCTTGATGACCATGAAGAATGATAGCAAAAGAATTCTATTGGCCCAAGTAGGTCAACCTTCTCTCTCTTCTCTCTCCCTTTTCGTCTCTGTGTCTTCAGTTGTAGGCTTTAGTGTGGACATGGATATTTTGGCTTTTGCAATATTTTTTTTGTAAACAATCAGCACAAAACTAGCAAATCTCTTCAGGAATATAACACACGCAGAACAAAATTGACCCCATAAAATGTCCTGCTTTATATTTGATTTCTTGTTAAAAAGCAGAAGCATGTCTGGAAATTCTTGTTAAAGGGCAGAAGCATGTCTGGAAATTCTTGTTAAAGGGCAGAAGCATGTCTGGAAATTCTTGTTAAAAAGCAGAAGCATGTCTGGAAATTCTTGTTAAAGGGCAGAAGCATGTCTGGAAATTCTTGTTAAAAAGCAGAAGCATGTCTGGAAATTCTTGTTAAAAAGCAGAAGCATGTCTGGAAATTCTTGTTAAAGGGCAGAAGCATGGCAGAAGCATGTCATTATATATTATTTATGGTTTTGGTTTTTCTCATATATGAGAAAAACCAAAACCATTGATGGAACCAACAGACAATTTGCCAAAACCTAGAACCCTTGTCTCGATAAAGTTTTGAATAAAAATGACAATACTGAAAAAAAAAAAACCTAAAACCAAACTTACTTACCTACTCGGTAAAGTAAAGTGCTCGAAGCCTAGATTGCCTAGACAGACCATTAGTTGTTTAGCTCACCCACAGGGGATTTTCTTTTTCCCCTGTGAAGGTGTGTTTATCCACAGGTTTTTTAAATGGAATTATTTTGTTTTATTTTTTTCCCATGATGATTTAACGTTGTGATTTAGGGTCATGGGCTATATAAAGCTTGTCCCTCCTTTCTTTCATTTGTGTTCAAGTCATCTGAAGATCACATGTCTGTGAAACTCTGGTTACAACTCGAGCCATTCATAGGTCATATATATATATATATATATTACTATGAATCATTCATATAAAAAAAGTAGATTAGTAAAGTTAATGATATAAAATGGCGAAATCCCTTCACTAACAAAATTTTAAAGATGAATTAACCTACCAATCACTCTATGAATGTTATGATCTTTGTTTTTTTAAAATTATAAACTGTATAACGTCTTTCTTTATATATAGTATTGGGAAAATTTTATAACAAAATGTAAAAAGTTTGTTGTTAAAGCTTATTGGATCAGAATGTGGTTTCTCCTGAAAAGTGGAACACAGGCTTGATTGAAGTAATACATACATACATATATATATATATATATATATATATAGTCATCCACATACAAGCCTGTTTCACTGTATCACAGCTCATCAGTGTGGCTAGACATCCGATATTTTTCAAGCCAGGATTGAAACCTGACTGATTTGGCATCAGAGATCCTACCACTAAGAAAACGGCGCATGGCAGAGAAAGGGAAATTCTAACCTGTTATACCCAAATGTGTACAGAGGGCTCAATTCATTAATGAAGAGCGGTAAGTCCAAGAAAGAATGGGCAGCTCTGCCCAAATTGTAGCCTATTGGCATAAAAGAATTTTTGAAGATTTGCATGATTTCAGTCTGGTGCTGCTGAAATTGGAATATCACAATTGCATCTGGACTTGGTTTGACCTCTTGATGACCATGAAGAATGATAGCAAAAGAATTCTATTGGCCCAAGTAGGTCAACCTTCTCTCTCTTCTGTAAGCCCCTCTCCCTCCCTTCATCTCTGTGTCTTCAGTTGTCGGCTCTGCCATTTCTTATGGCATTGAGTAATGCCATAAGAAATGGTAGAGCTTCAATATGAATTTAAAAACCAACTAGGCAGTGACTGGCCAATACTATACACACACATACACACACTCACACACTTGATTTTTGTGTATGTGTGTATGTATGTATGTATGTATGTTTTTGTATTATCATTTGTGTAGTTGTTTTCAGGAGTGTGTGTTTGTATAGGGGTGCACATTCTTCTGCATGGGGAAAAGTGCATGTGCATTTTTGTGCAACTGCATTTCTGTCTCTGTGGCAATTTGGAATGTGTTTTTGTGGGGGCTACTCTCTTGAGTATATGGGGGTGTAAGTGTATTCGGTAGGAGCACATTTTTATCTGTGTGGTGAGGCTGAGGTGCATTATTTTCTGGGGGTGCATTCTTCTGTGTAGGGTGGGATGGCATTCTTGCATATGGGGCTTGAAAATGCAGTCTTGTTGGAGGAGGGGAATATAGTCTTACATGGAGGAGGGGACAGTGTTTGTACAGAACTAAAATGACTATGGGGATAGATTTGCCCAGTGCAAAATAAAACACGCCACTGCATTTTTTTGTTTAAATTCTCAAGATTTTTCTTTTGTAGGCTCTTCGTCAGAAATTCCATATGCGTTCTCGAGCGCCAAATGAAGTCCCTCTGACAGATGTGCAGCAAGAAGAAGACAAAGCAAAAATGCTTCTGGGAGCCAAACTTTTGGTTAGTCTTTTTCCTTTTCATGGGCTAAAATGTATGCATGTGGATGGCTATAGTTTTTTTTTTTTTTTTTTAGTTTTTTTTTTTAAGAATTTCACTCCAAACAAGGCAGGAGTACCACTAGTACACAAGGGGTTACAGAAAGTGAAAATAGACTGAGTATAGGGGTGAATGAAGAAAGGATAAAAAGAAGAACACGGACCAAGGCAACAGAAGATGTCAATTGACATTACATTTAAATTTTTGAAGATTATATTTATCAGGGAAGCAAATAAGAGGAATGAAGTTCCACAGTCAAGAAGTTGTTGGAGTAAAAGAGGCGGTTTCATTTAATTGTTTCGACAGTAAAAGGGGGGGACCGAGATGCCAACCTAGTAGCACACTTAAATTCATGCAGTTGGGGCACCAGGGAGAATAACTCGTCAGAGCAGGTGCCATGAAAATATTTATAGAAAAGACAGAGGGAAGCCATATTACATTAAAGTCACTGGAGTCGAGACCCTAAGTCAGGACTGATCGCATTGCATATCCGTCTCTGGATTTTGTCAAGAACCGCGAGATGAACAGTGGAGTCACCAGACCATATATGGCAACAGTATTCCATGCATGAACGAACGGTAGATTTGTAGATGTGAAGGATGAACACAGATGAGAAAAACCTTCTGGCGTGACACAGCATGTTAAAATTTGCATGTCTTTTTATGGACACTATCCAGATGTATTTCTTGTTTGTGGCCAAACCAGAAAAATCTCAAGAAACAGAAGACATTTTCAAACAAATACTTTTTGGTGCATTTGCCTGTACAGACCAATGGTAATATCTAAGAGCAACAGCTGCCATGTAGAATTCTATGAACAGAACTTTATATACATTTATATACAAAATTAAATTAAGAATTGTTCAAAGGTAGAGAGAAAAGTGCTATTTTTTTAAACCAATGTTATGAACAAAATAATCTTTCTATAAGAAAAGTCAAGGCCTTCACTCTAGTACATCTCAATTTTCATGAGGTAGTATTTATTATGCGTTATATATCGAACCTATGAACACTAATGGGTATGTCCCAATCCTCATAAATACGTTGGATACTATTGTAAGTGGGGGGTAATATGCTGTCTAAGTAGTCCACCACTAGCAGTGGTTTACCTACTTCGTGCTGCTGGCGAGTATTGTATTTTGTTTATGTTATAAAGATTACCATTTCATTTCCAACCTCTGTTTTGGTTATTCCTCATTCAGTGACCTTTTCTAGGTTACAACAAAAAAGCATAAAGAATAAAAGAATGGAAAGTATAAAAGAATAAAAGAATGGAAAGAATCAAATGAATAAAAGAATGGAAAGAATAAAAGAATCAAATGAATAAAAGAATGGAAAGAATAAAAGAATCGAAAAGAATAAAAGACTGGAAAGAATAAAAGAATCGAAAAGAATAAAAAAATGGAAAGAATAAAAGAATCAAATGAATAAAAGACTGGAAAGAATAAAAGAATCAAAGAATAAAAAGAATGGAAAGAATAAAAGAATCAAATGAATAAAAGAATGGAAAGAATCAAATGAATAAAAGAATGGAAAGAATAAAAGAATCGAAAAGAATAAAAAAATGGAAAGAATAAAAAAATGGAAAGAATAAAAGAATCAAAAGAATGGAAAGAATAAAAGAATCAAAAGAATGGAAAGAATAAAAGAATCAAAAGAATGGAAAGAATAAAAGAATCAAAAGAATGGAAAGAATAAAAGAATCAAAAGAATGGAAAGAATAAAAGAATCAAAAGAATGGAAAGAATCAAAAGAATGGAAAGAATAAAAGAATCAAAAGAATGGAAAGAATCAAAAGAATGGAAAGAATAAAAGAATCAAAAGAATAAAAGAATGGAAAGAATAAAAGAATAAAAAGAATAAAAGAATAAAAAGAATAAAAGAATAAAAAGAATAAAAGAATAAAAAGAATGGAAAAGAATAAAAGAATCGAAAAGAATGGAAAGAATAAAAGAATCGAAAAGAATGGAAAGAATAAAAGAATCGAAAAGAATAAAAGAATCAAAAGACTGGGAAGAATAAAAGAATCGAAAAGAATAAAAAAATGGAAAGAATAAAAGAATCAAAAGAATGGAAAGAATAAAAGAATCAAAAGAATGGAAAGAATAAAAGAATCGAAAAGACTGGAAAGAATAAAAGAATCGAAAAGAATAAAAGATACTATATACTGTACCTATGATTGCTATAATTATGTCCCAATCCTCATAAATAGGTAGGACACTATTGTAAGTGTGGGTAATATTCTGTCTAAGTAGTCCACCATTAGCAGTGTTTTACCTACTTCACGCCGCTGGCAAGTATTCTAGTTTGTTGATGTTATAAAGATTACCATTTCATTTCCAACCTCCATTTTGGTTATTCCTCATTCAGTAACCCTTTCTAGGTTACAACAAAAGAGCAAAAAGAATAAAAAGCAGAAAGAATAAAAGAATGAAACATGAAAAGTGGAAAGACAAGAGACGAGTGGGTTTTACTTGTAATATTTCTCAAAGGGAAAACGGCCAGACAAGTATCTAAATACAAATTAGAGACATGTCATAATAGATCATTCCATCATAAATAAATCAACAACGTTTTTAACATCAACTTGATATTTTTCTTGTTAAAACATCAAACAATTCAACAATGGCCTGTATACAGGGCTGGTGCAAGTGTCTCCTGGGCCCAAATCAAATCTATGATACGGGCCCCAACTCTACCATATAAGGTAATATTTGTATAAAATTGAAATTTGATTGTAACCTAATTATGTACAATAATGGATCATATGCTATATAGGTGAACAATTCAAGTAGAAAAATTGAAAATAAATCCAATGTATCTAAATACAAATTAGAGACATGTCATAATAGATTATTCCAAAATCAACAATCATTTTTAACATCAACTTGAAAATTTTCTTGTTAAAACATCGAATAATTTTAACATGTTCAATATTGTGGATGAAAAAAAATAGTGAATTTTTATGAAGTGTTTTTCAAGACTTAGCATAAGGAAAACAAGTTCACAGATTTGAACAAAAAAAAACAGGCCTAGAGTGACGTCAAAATTTGCAATAGTTTTTCATCCTCTGATATGTTTAGTTTAATTTGTAACGTATGTAAATGTAGGTAGAAAAAAACAAATGTTTATAAGATAGCAAGGGTTACAAAGCACTGCCCATGGCCCCTAATTAGGCTTGAAAACTGGGTGGGATCAGGGGTAGTAAGCATCAAATTCTTTTTTTGAGTGTGGCAAAAAAAACATAAGGCTATGTGGCAGACATGATGAGGCAGAACCTGGGACGAGCACAACTGGTTGCGACTTGCCTTTTCCCCCGCCAAAAAAGAGCCCGTATTTGCTTAGCATGTAAGGCTACTGCAGTTGAAATGAAGGAGAAAAAAAAGCACTTACCGCTCTGCCGTAATCCGTCCTCGGCCAGATAACGTAAAAGAATAAGGAGGGACTTGCATTGCATTTTTATGCAATAAAGATGCAAGGCATTATGGGACAGAGACGCAATGAACTATGGGATCGCATGAAGACGCAAGGGATTATGGGTATATGGACAAATATAAAAGCAACTAGTTTTTCCCAGTGGGGATGCTTGGAGCGACGTTCACGGCTGACGACTGGAAAAGTCTGTTAGTGCGATTTTGAGACAGAACTCAAGAAGGAACGACTAGGGGTTGGAATACCAGTTGGGAGAGCTTGAATTTACTCGCTGGTTGCAGTTTGCTTTTTATTTCTCCACAGGCTAAGATTTTAATTTCAATGTTTGATTAACAATAATTGACAATGCTTCACCTCGGAAATTCATACAACTTAACGACTTTTCATTACTATACGGTGTAAACGAGCAAGAGAAATAAGCTGAGAGATGAGTCAAAACACGAAGAATAAATGACAATGCTTCACCTCAGAAATTCATACAACTTAACGACTTTTCATTACTATACGGTGTAAACGAGCAAGAGAAATAAGCTGAGAGATGAGTCAAAACGCGAAGAATAATTGACAATGCTTCACCTAAGAAATTCAAGCAGCTTAAGACTATTATATTTTTTTTACTACCAGGTGTAAAAAAAAAAATGCAAGAGAAATAAAAGGAAAGAAAATGAATAATAATAATAATAATGATTCCTTCAGGGAATTACAACAACTATTACATCTACTTTGACTTGAATAATTAAATTAAAATTACAGTATTTTTTGGTGTATAAGATGCACTTTTTTATTTTTTTCTTATTTATTTATTTTTTTAAGCATGTCACCCCCAAACAAGGTGGGAGTGCCACTAGTATGCAAGGAGTTACAGAGAGTGGGAGGAAGAGTAAAGAGGGTGTTTGAGGAAAAGATAAAGAGAAGGGCGGGGATCAGAATCAAGGCATCAGAAGATGTCAATTGACATTACATTTGAATATTTGAAGATTATAGCTATCAGGGGAGCAAGTAGGAGGGAAGGAGTTCCATTGTCGGAAAGTACAATAGAAGAAGCTGTTGGAGTAGAAGAGACAGCTATATTTAAACATTTCGACAGTAAAAGGGTGGGACCAAGATGCCAACTTAGTAGCACGCTTAAATTAATGCAGTTGGGGTACCAGTGAAAGTAGCTCATCAGAGCAGTTGCCGTGAAAATATTTGTAGAAAAGACAGAGGAAAGCCACAGCACATCTGTAAGAAAGTGACCATAGATGAGATGTCAGATCTGGACTTATCACATTGCATATCCCTCTCTGGATTTTGTCTAGGACCTCGAGATGAACAGCAGGGGCACCAGACCAGATATGGCAACAGTATTCAATGCAAGCACGAATGTTAGATTTGTAGAATTGAAGGATTCAAATTTCATGTCAAAATCTGCTTGCATCTTTTAAACCAAAGTTGTTGATAATAATAATATATATAGGAATAGTTTAGATCATTTGAATGTGTTATTTATAACAATAATAATGAATTCAAATTTAAAGCAATATTGCCAGAATATTCCATTCAACGCTCTTAAATTGGATTTGAATTTCTCTGAGCAGGTCGAGTTGGATTCGAATTTCTGTGAACAGGTCGAGTTGGATTCGAATTTCTGTGAACAGGTCGAGTTGGATTCAAATTTCTCTGAACAGGTCAAGATTTACTTTCCGCTATTTTCCATCAAAACTTTCATTAAATGCTGAGACCCCCAACAATTAAAACTAACCATTATGTGATATCTGTCCTCCTCTATAGCAGTGAATGCTGGAAAATCTCTTCAAGGATGAAGAAAAGACTTGAAGCAACAGTAATGTGGTTCTACAGAAGGATTCTGAGAATACCATGGACTGAACATGTGAGCAACAATGAGGTTTTCAAGAAAGTGGAAGCAAAAAGGAAACTTATATTTAACATTAGGAAAAGGCAGTTGAAATTTCTGGGGCACATAATGAGGAAGGAGGGCTTGGAAAATCTGATACTCACAGGATTAAAGGAGCATGTGACATACTTGATGGGCTTGAGTAAATGGATGGTAGAACAAGGTTTGGGAGAAATAACAAAAAGACAAAACTTATTAAGAGCTACAAGGGACAGGAAGATGTGGAGGGCTATGATCGCTTACATCATGAAAGGACATGACACATAAAAGAAGAATGGATTTCAAATGTGAAATCCACATCATCAATCAGCGCTTAATTCATTGGTTACTTGGCAAAACTGTTTTCAAAATAACGATGCATCTTATAAAAAATATGGTTATTAAAAATCAGTTAGAAAAAAAGCTTTGTTTAAAAATTTAAACAAACTGAAAAATTTTAATTAAATTTCATTTTTTTTTCTTTTTCTTTTTTTCAGGCTGGCCAAGAAAAACCTGTGAAGAAAAGTTTATTTGGAAAGCCGCCAAAGTGATTTTAAGCCACGCCTCCTTTTTCCTTACCCTGCCAGCAATTAATGGGCAGCAAAATTGGATCTGTGTGTGGATGTGTATGTGTATGTGTCCATGTAATTACAAAATTTCTTCTGTATGTGAATGTCTTTTGTTAGAATCTGCTATGTTTGAAGGAAAACAAACTGGAATATTTTGTGTGTGTGTGTGTGTGTGTCTGATTAAAACAAAAACAAACAACCCACCTTTGTCAGTGTAGAAATCTATATGCAGTCAGGACTTTGTATTCATGAGCATTATATATATATATATATATATATATATATATATATATATATATATATGAGAGATAAATGAACCCACGGTAAAAGAAAACTGATTTAAATAAAGACAACATAATTATGCCTTGAAGGAAATCCTTTCGGCCAATACTTTATTAAAAGTTGGACGTTGGCAAATAGAACAAAATAATCTAGACACAATTGCAAAAATAGCAAATGAGGAGGGGGAAATTGAAACATGATTAAAATAGATTTTAATTGTAAACAAATTGACGATTAAAAGCAAAATAATAAAAGGTTCCAAAAAGAAAAAGAAAATATTTTACTCATATTCTCCTGAATGAACACGAGGAAAGGATGAAGTGTTCCTTCTGATTACATAGGCTAAGCTGATAAAATTTGATGTACACAGTCTTGAGAACTCTAAGGTGATGGACAGAGCGAGTTCTATGTAAAAATAGAGAAAAATGTGTCATTATATCTGGTGGCACAGTACACTCCATATTGTCTAATAAATGTTGTCCAATATATATATACATGTATACATATATAAAAATATATACATACATATATATATATATATATATATATATATATATATATATATATATAAAATGTGATAAAAATATAGTTCCATGGTAAGCTATATTTATAGCTATAAGTGCTCAATATCAAGGATAGAGCCTATGTAGACAAAAGTAAATTCAATAATTAATGAATAAATAATAAGTCCAAAGTTAATAAACACTATACAATATAATACAATAAAATACAATAGCTATAAAATAATTGCATTCTGGCCCACAATTATTTCTACTCCATGGCCTCGAGAACAATTTTAAATGAGTGGAGCCGTGCAAATAATGCAGACCCACAAAACACCGTGAATGGAAGAAAAATCTCAAACCACTTTAATTGAATACCCACATGTGAGATTGCCTATGAGTATGTCATATTTTTGGTGAATGAGTATTTTTTTAAGCACCATATAAAAATTAACAAATGCCAATTCCACAAATAAGACCTGACTGTATATATACCTATGTCACCGTCTTTCAGTGGATGAAAATTATTCCTGTCTGCCTCCTCTTCTTTTGCCTACAGCTGGCAGTTCGTTATAGGATGAGTGGAAAGGTTGTTAACTCTTATGACGTCTCTATGCCATTTCTATTTGGTCTTCTTGGTTGTGGCTACGAGGCCTTCCTCTGCGTGTGATTCGCGTTTCATGGTGTCTTGTGTTGCATTATTTAATCAGTGTTGTACTCTAACCAGGGGCTCTCTCTTTCTTTCTCTCTCTCTCTCTGGGTTGTACTCTAACCAGGGACTCTCTCTTTCTTTCTCTCTCTCTCTCTGGGTTGTACTCTAACCAGGGGCTCTCTCTTTCTTTCTCTCTCTCTCTCTGGGTTGTACTCTAACCAGGGACTCTCTCTTTCTTTCTTTCTCTCTCTCTCTCTCTCTCTCTTTCTCTGGGTTGTACTCTAACCAGGGACTCTCTCTCTCTCTTTCTCTCTCTCTCTTTCTCTGGGTTGTACTCTAACCAGGGACTCTCTCTTTCTTTATTTCTCTCTCTCTCTCTCTCTGGGTTGTACTCTAACCAGGGACTCTCTCTTTCTTTCTTTCTCTCTCTCTCTCTCTCTCTGGGTTGTACTCTAACCAGGGACTCTCTCTTTCTTTCTCTCTCTCTCTGGGTTATACTTTAATCAGGGACCCTCTCTCTCTTTCTTTCTCTCTCTGGGTTGTACTCTAATGAGAGACTCTCTGTATTCAAGCTGGGTTTGTTGTTTTTAGGATTGATGCATACAATTTTTACAGTATACAGAATTCCACTTTTTCTTTCTACTACTGTCCACTCTGCCTGGAACAGGACGGACACACACACACACACACACACACATTATATATACATATATATATATATATATATATATATGTATATAATGAAATGGACAAAGTCTGACAATTATTTTAATATATTTTTTGTTTATACATTCTTTTTATAGACACAAATATTTAAGTAAATGCTCTGTTTATAATAAACAGTATTAGCAACATTTACTGGCCTGAATGTCCGAGAAATTTCATAGAAAATATGTGTCCTCTGAGAGGAATCAAACCTGTATCCTATATGGAACCGTCATATAGCCTGGTGGTATACCATTTAGCTACAGAGGAAGCATCTGGTAAGCAAGCTTAAAAACAGTAATTTAATCTGCTAACCAGATACTTCCTCTGTAACTAAATGATATAGCACATCAGGTTATATGGCAGTTCCGGGTAGGATACGGGTTCTATTCCTGTCGGAGGACACATATTTTCTGTGAAATTTCTCAGACTTTCTGACCAGTAAATTTTGTTAATACTGTTTATTATAAACAGAGCATATATATATATATACATACATACACACACACACACACACACACACACATATATATATATATATATATATATATATATATATATATATATATATATATATATGCACATACACGCACACACATATACACACTATAGGCCAAAAGTTTGGGGCCATCACCTGGACTTAACAATTTGTTTCATACTTTCTTTTTGGTTTACTTAACTTCTACTAAGCTAGAATACTGAAACTATATATTTACTATTTTTACTATCTATCACCTGAAGAAGGCCGGTCTGAATATGGCAATAAAGATGAGGACAACAGTCCCAATGATGTAAATAGTTACAATTCCTCATCTCTGAAATATAGACAAATGGTGAAACTATTTAACTCCAATTTACATTATTTGGACTATTTAACTTATATAAAATTTAAAATTCACCCGCCATAAGATTATTATTAGACACCAAAGGTACAGTAGGCAAAAAAAAGCTAAAATTCTAAGGGTAATTTTATGCAGGTAGAGGTTTAGATGATTCTTCTTCAATATCCAGAGGGTGACCCAAAACTTTGGCCTATAGCCTAGCATATATATATATATATATATATATATATATATATATATATATATGTATGTATGTGTGTGTGTGTGTGTGTGTATATATATATATATATATATATATATATATATAAAATTTCAAAGAGGTTAATAGATTTCTTGATACAATAAACATTGTATTGAGTAGATATCTGTGTCCATTTTTAAGGCTATATAATTGGGTTTTTCAGTGATTTTCCTTATATAAGAAATATGCAGAATTGGACCCTGCCGAGGGGCACACTCTCTTTCTTAAAGATTCTGGATATACCTTGGCTGATTGATGATTATTTTGCTCAAAGAACAGAGATGCCTACTCAAACATGTTTATAATAATGACATAAACATTTCTCTCTCTCTCTCACATACATATATATATATATATATATATATATATATGATACACACACACACACACACATATATATATATATATATATATATATATATATATATATATTATATAATATAAATATATGACACACACACACACATATATATATATATATATATTATATAATATAAATATATGACACACACACACACACACATATATATATATATATATTATATAATATAAATATATGACACACACACACATATATATATATATATATTATATAATATAAATATATGACACACACACACACATATATATATATATATATATATTATATAATATAAATATATGACACACACACACACATATATATATATATATATTATATAATATAAATATATGACACACACACACACATATATATATATATATATTATATAATATAAATATATGACACACACACACATATATATATATATATATATTATATAATATAAATATATGACACACACACACACACATATATAT
Source organism: Acanthosepion esculentum (assembly GCA_964036315.1). Lineage (NCBI taxonomy): Eukaryota > Metazoa > Mollusca > Cephalopoda > Sepiida > Sepiidae > Acanthosepion > Acanthosepion esculentum. The sequence continues at coordinate 9,844,697 of OZ038517.1, read as the reverse complement.
ATATATATATTATATAATATAAATATATGACACACACACACACATATATATATATATATATATTATATAATATAAATATATGACACACACACACACACATATATATATATATATATATATTATATAATATAAATATATGACACACACACACACATATATATATATATATATATATATATTATATAATATAAATATATGACACACACATATATATATATATATTGTATAATATAAATATATGACACACACACACACACACATATATATATATATATATATATATATATATATATATATATATATATATATATATATATATATGATACACACACACACATATATAATATGAAAAAGGACTAACGGAAAACTTATCTTAGTTGACACATTTGGTTTGATAAAGTCCCTTAGAGAATGAAACACATTGGCTAAGTGTGCGTGTGTGTATGTTTATTACATTAGTGAGTGTATAATATAAATGTATTGTTTAAAATTTGCTATATTTATGGGAGGAAGAGTGCTCAATGTTGAAAATAAGTCATTTGTAGATATAAACAGTGTAGATATAGAAATCATCACTGCATGGTGAATGGCTGTTTCACACCTTAAACCTAATCTGTTGATGGTTTAAGATGTGAAACTGACACTCACCATGCAGTGTGGCTATCTATATATAAAAAAAACAAATGTATGACTATATGTATGCTGCTGTAAGTCCAAGTATATTTTCTGTCTGTATGTCCCTCAAATGATCAGTTGTCAAACTGGTCAAGACTGGTCCAATACCTGTACGAGAAAAAGAGATGTGGAGTGGGAGAAGCTCCTCCTTTTGTACAGGTGTTTTAATAAGTGCCTTGCTTCAACCGAGAACCTATCTACCTGTGAATCTACTTAATGCTAATTGTTCTTCTAAAAGGCTGTGATGAAAGAACTCTTTCCTGTTGAAAATCCTACAATTGTGGTGTTTCTGCTTTTGGGAGTGAAACATTTTGAGGTCAAAGGTTATTTAGTTGGTCACAAAGATTTCTGGCTTGTGATGTTTTTTTTTTCTGTTTAAGAGTCATTGGGAAAATTTTAGTGCTTATAGGTCATCTTCTGTTGCTATGCTTAGAATAGGCATCCCTAAAACGGATGGAATTATTTATATATGGATTGTCACTTCTATCTAGGATGAAAGTGTAGTACCTGTGCAATTAAAGCATTACATAGTGGTTTCTATATGTAGATTATTGGTAACAAGTTTAAGTTGTTTTTATTTAGACTATTATATAATTTAATTGGTTCATTCATCTATTCAAATCTGTGTGCATATATATATATATATATATATATATATATATATATATATATATATATATATATGAAACATTCATTTTAGACTGAAAGATGGGGAAAATTAACAAAGAAATTCTGGTATTTTTTACTTTTGTGTTGTTTGATTTTCATTGGTCAGTCATGTATCTCATTCATTTGACTCTTTACCAATGAAAATCAAACACAAAAGTGAAAATACCAGAGTTTTTTTTACACAGTTTCTGATGAAGCTTTAATAAAAGTGAAACATGTTAGATTGAAAAGCTTTTTCTTTTTGTTCTTTTTTTCTTGTCATATTTTATTTTTATATATATATATATATATATATAAATATACATACAAAGGGAAGAGGTTATAGTAGTTCCAACAAGAGAAAAGTGGGTATAATAAAAAGAGAGAAACCACAAACATTTTTGGTTATAATATGGATTTTAAAAAAAAATATATTATGCTTTATGTTCCATAGTTTTGCTACACAGGTTTCCGGTCTTGTGACCTTCATCAGGCAAAGAGTGGATATTTCCACATATTATTAAAAGGAATTAATTTTTCTTATTTTTTTAAGTTAAATATTCTCGATATTAGACATTCTTCTTTTTGTGTGTTAGTGACCCAAATGTCTTTCTTGAACTGGCAGTGAAAGAATTCTGCATAAAGGGTAATAAAACAATTAAGACTGGTCCGAGAAAGGGTGAGAAGGATATCTATATTCTTATCTTTTAATGACCCCTGTGTGTTCTTAGATCTATTTCCATTCTTTTGTGTTTTTATCAGCAAAGTCAATTTATTTATTTATATATATAGGGTGCTGCAGCAATATTCCCCACATAATAGTAAGACATTTGTGACAATGGTGTCTTCCTCTCACTGTCTTCACTTTATGAGGGGGTATTATGTGTGTGTGTGTAATACATATATATATATATATATATATATATATATATATATATATATAAACTCCTTTCCTGAGTGTCTGGTGAAGTCAACATGTAGGTTTTTGGTAATATTTAGAATTTTGTTATGGCTTCTTCTTCAACTACTTTGTAAATGGACAATCGGTAAGGCCACATAATTAGCACAGACCAATAAATCCATGGCTTGACCTGGTTTTCTCAGCTGAACTAAATGCATTGACAAAGAAAGAAATTACCATGAAAATATTGGAGGGGGGGGGCATCTTATTGGGACACAAATATACAAGTAGTGATTTTGATTCTCGTTTGGTACTTCATACTTTCAGCCTTGTGCCACACCTGAGTCAGGCTTAGTAAATCACTTTATACAGTTCTGTTAGGTTAATATCTTGTTTTTTTTTTTTTTTGAGCTTGTTTACTCAGTGACCGATCAATTCATGCGGTCCTTTTTATCAGATGCTGTGTTTGGAGTTGATGTTAAACAGTTGTAGACATTGGTGATCGTATGGGAACGAGTGTTTCAAAGTTAAGCAACGTCAAGCCCGGTCAGTACCTAGACGGGTGACTGCGTGGGGATACCAGATGCTGTAAGCGTGGATGGATAATGGCTCAGAATTGTTAATCAGAGAGCCGAGTTCCAATTCTCATTGGCTTTGTTATATTCATTAATGGACAACTATCCTTGGGGAAAGGCATGAATCCACCACTTCTCCCCCATGCCACGAGTTAATTAGTAAGACTTGTATCATTAAACTATTATCGCAAAAAAAAAATTCTTGCAATCTAAATTTTCTGGCTTTAAATAACCTGTAAAAGGTTGATAAACCATAAAAAACAATCAATGAATGCATAAGCGGATAGTCAAGTTTTTCATCCCACATGCACAAAGAAAAAAAGTAAATTGCAAATGACTGCTTTTCATCCAAAATTCCTTTCTGTAAAGGTTGCCTGCTCAGGCTGTTCGCCATCTTTGTAACCCGCTTTATTGAATGCCTCACTCAAATTTGTTTTGGTATTGTTCACTTTGTTCTCTGGCTTTTGATCGTGTCATCTTGCTTCTCAGTTTTAACAGAATTGCAGAACTGATACTGTCAATAGTTATTTTTGTTTTTAACGAATATTCTAGAATTGTTTTCAAAGAGTGGTTCTCAAAGGGTCAGCTTACAGTTTGTCTCTCAGGATCTTAAGTTTATTCAATTCAATTTAAATTGTCATCTGATGAGGTTTTTTTTTTTAAACCAGATATAAATTCCAACCCTAAGAGTCAAGTTACTCCACTTTGAGAATAACTGGTTTATTGAAGATTAAATATTATTATAACTAAAATAAAAAATGACCAACATTTATTTCTGCTTTCAGTAACAATTGATAGATTTTAAGTGACAAATCATCTTATAAATTGGTCATTTTTTTTGTTTAGATTTCAAATTGATTGCATCATACACTAATTAACAAACTGGCTATTTTTTCTAGTTTCATAAGCTTGATTTTTTTTTTGTCTCGAATTTGAATGTTTCTTTTCTCATTCAATTTAAATAGTGAAACTGGCTTTGCTTTTTATTTTAATCAGCTGTCTTTGGAAAGGTTTGATATTTTGCAAGACATATATGCCACGTCACTTGTTGATGGTTGGAAAAAGAAGTTAAAAAATTCTCTTGAAGAAAATGTTTTATTCTATCTTCTTTAATTAGTAAATTCTTTGAATTTTTTGCTGAAGATCTCTCTCAATGTCTTGTAAGACAATTTAGTTCACACCCCCACCCCAACTGAGTCAGGTTGTGACACAAGGTTGGTTTTAATGTGGGGACCCAAGTTTCTACTCAGGCTGCTGGTCTTAGATGGTCCTAACTTGTCCAAGCTGGTCAGAGCTCGTCTAAGCTAGTCATAGCCAATGATACCAGCTGACCTCAGCCAAGTAAGCATCCTCAATGGCTTGTAAGATCTGCAAACTAAGTCCCTCATCTATTGAGTGATCTTGTCTCAGTCGTCAACACCAGCGAATCTCAATTGGGAAATTTAGTTAATATGGGAATACAAATAGCAATGGGATTTGGATTTTTCTGAATGGAACCAAGTAACAGAATTGAAAAAGGAATGTTTAAACGATTTACGTGTTGTCTCTTTTAATTTATTTGTCTTCAGTTGTTAAGCGTGTCAAAACTAATTTATTTTCTAATTCTAAGTATTTTTTTAAAGAATGTTTTGTAAAGTTTCATTTTGAGTTTGCTTAAACTGTGATAAAAAGCATTAAAAATAAAACTGCATAAAAAAAAGTATCAAATTTTCACACAATCATCAATGGTTCTTGTTTTAAACCAATTCTGGGTGAAACATAACTTAGGTTTTTATTTGCCAATAGACTTTTTTTTTTCATGTCTGAAATCACAACCACAGGAAATCTGACCAGAACACAACTTTTGACCATTTGTTTGTTTTTCTTTCTTTCTTTCTTTTGGTTGGTGTTCAAGGAGAAATTTAAAGACTTAATAAAGAATTGAATTCCAATGACGAGTGTCGGCTTCTTGATTTTGTCAAATTATTTTCAGACTCAATTAGTTTTTGCTTCTGTTTTGTTGGTCGGACCAACAAAAAGCTGGTCAGGTAGCCAAAAGGAAACTCGATGAAAAGACAATACTAATGGCATATCCAGCAGTAACTAAGGAAAAAAAATTACCAAAAGGCGAAGGCAGCTACCAATAGTGCTCTATGATTAGGTTATCAAGAGAGAGGAAAAATGCTTCACAGTGTCACACCTCAAAAGAAACTCCCATGATCAGGTGACCAGAATAGCATACACACACACATATATATATATATATATATATATATATATATATATATATAAATATTTATAAAAAGGTAATTTTTGATTTTGTAATAGTGTCGTAATAAATAAATTCAGCTTTTTGTGGACAGTTTTTAATATTTTATATTACGAGGATCCACATGGATTATACCAAATTGGAAACATTGATAAAGTTCTATATATGACCCCCACCCAACCCATGTTTTGGTAGGGAATATAAAAAAACTAAAAAAAACTTTGATGTTTGCATAGCATAGAGAATGCAATTAATCAATTGCCAAGTTTTTGGTTATTAGAGTTAGCATTGATAGTAACTGTGGAATGAGTAGCCATTGGTCAAATGCCAAATAATTAACAGAACTGTCTAAGAAACAGATTTGACAAAGTTTGCAATAACAAGAAAAGGGAAAGAAAAGAGGGATCCAACGCCACTTCAGATGCTGAAATTTTATCAAATAAAAAGCTTGCAATGTGAATACACTTACATTGGCGAGACATCTAAAAGCCTGCATCTGTTAACACAAGAGAGACCTACGTTGCAACAACCATTTAAACTTGTTTGTAATATACAGGAACAAGACTGGCCATAACTTTGATTTTGCAAATGCCACCCTAATTAAAAATAGGACAATACTTTATCTTGAAAATACTTCGAGTCCTGATAAAAATATTTCAAACTAGAAATATGTCAAAATCACTATATTACATGACCAACCTTTATTGGAACCATTCTTAAAGAATCTCACATATGTTTATGTACCACAACTGATCTTTACATAAAACACTTTGCCCAGATCAAGATGCAGACAACCAGCAAACGTATACACACACACACACACTTACAAATATACATTATCATCTGAATCCCACAAACAAGAATTGTTACACACTTACAATAAAGCAATATTTACTTTTTTTTTCTTCTTTTTTTTTTTTTTTTTGAGCTTCAAAAACACAAATCATCTCTTCTTGGGTTACGAATGCAGTAACTTGTACTAATGCTACTTAACAAGTCAAATGCAGGTGAAGCCTGCTTAACCAAAGAAAATCAAAGAACACAAAAATAAGAATACTAGAATTTTTTCTTTCTCCAAATCTTATTCTCTGAAACTTTAATAAAAGAGGAACATCTTAGATTTATAAAGATTTCCTATTTTGCTTTAATAAGATGTCTCGAACATTCAGACTGGTAGATGAAAAGAAACATAATGTTTAATAAATAAATGGCGTGTCTACTTAAATATAAGTATCCATTAAAAATAACTTTTAAAATGATAAAATCTGTCAGATTAATAAATAAAATTCCATTACTTCTTTAGAAATATTATATATATATATATATATATATATATATATAATGATTGACTCTCCCATCAAGTTCAATGTATGAGGTTCTGATGGCCACAAACTAATTATCTGCATTACTTTTCAAACCAGCTCGAGAAATGCACAAAAGACCACGAACAGGAGAATGTATTGTATTGAAGTGCAGCTGGAACAATGTTAGATGTCTTATTTTGCTTTCTAGTTTCATGTACGATGGTGACTTCTCAGTGCAGCTATATCAATGTTGTACTTCTTTAGCTCCACTGCGACTAGAGCTGTTTTTCTTTCTGGTGCTGAGTTGTTGTCCTGGAGAGTTCATACTTTTCAAGTGCCAAGATGAAGTTGATGTTTTGTAGAGTTTTTTGCAGTAGCCAGATATGTGTGGAGCTAACTAGATGTAGTTGTCAGAAACCAACACAATGATTTGTTTCAAGTGGTGAAGGCTTGTGTCGGACCATCCACACTTTTTGGATCTGTCGATAAAAAATTCACAGTGCAAAAGATTTGCCATGGAAACTCCGAATGACAATCCTCATGTGTTATTATCGTGGAGTTTAACCTCTCCGGATGACAGTCAATATCAACCAGTACAGGCCTCTCGACAGACACATGCAATATGATGACCAGGTTAAGCTGAAATGAGTTTTCCTTCCAATCTGAAATCTTTTAATAGTGAAACCAACGCTAAAAGGATTGCTAACCAAAGCTAAAAGAGACTCCTTTCACAATCATCAAGTGCAACTAGCCCGTGCCAGTTCTCAACCTAGTACTTTACATAGCTCCACAGGAAGTATATAAATATAGTCGAGTAATGGAGAGAAGTTCAGAAGGAGAAATTGAAATGCTGGGTTCAATTTCCTGTCAATTTTGTTATATTCGCTTTTACAAATACCTGTTGGAAAGGGAGAAATGCATCATTTCCCCCTCCAGGTGTTTATAATAGCATAACAGATGGGCCATTGGGTAACAGCCATTCTAGAAGGACAACTCTGAATTCAAAAAGTGTATGAAGCCCTGTCAAAGCACATACTATACAGCTAAAGAAAGGTGTTCCTTTCATGACTCCTGCTGCCTTTTCGACCATGGTCTCAGTCACTGTAAGTTTTCTTTTCATAACTAATGCCGACTTTCGGGCTGTGCTCTCCTTCACAGTAAGCTGTTCCTTTCATATCTCATGCTGCCCTTCTGACCGTGCTCTCCTTCACAGTACAGTCTTCGTGTCATACCTAGTGCTGCCTTTCTGACCGTGCTCTCATTCACAGTACAGTCTTCCTGTCATACCTCGTGCTGCCTTTCTGACCGTGCTCTCCTTCACAGTACAGTCTTCCTGTCATACCTCGTGCTGCCTTTCTGACCGTGCTCTCCTTCACAGTACAGTGTTCCTTTCATACCTCGTGCTGCAATTCTGACCGTGCTCTCCTTCACAGTACAGTCTTCTTCCATACCTTGTGCTGCCTTTCTGACCGTGCTCTCCTTCACAGTAAAGTGTTCCTTTCATAGCTCGTGCTGCCTTTCTGACCGTGCTCTCCTTCACAGTACAGTCTTCCTTTCATACCTCATGCTGCATTTCTGACCGTGCTCTCCTTCACAGTACAGTCTTCTTCCATACCTCGTGCTGCCTTTATGACCGTGCTCTCCTTCACAGTACAGTCTTCCTTTCATACCTCGTGCTGCATTTCTGACCGTGCTCTCCTTCACAGTACAGTCTTCTTCCATACCTTGTGCTGCCTTTCTGACCGTGCTCTCCTTCACAGTACAGTCTTCTTCCATACCTTGTGCTGCCTTTCTGACCGTGCTCTCCTTCACAGTACAGTCTTCTTCCATACCTCGTGCTGCCTTTCTGACCGTGCTCTCCTTCACAGTACAGTCTTCCTTTCATACCCCGTGCTGCCTTTCTGACCGTGCTCTCCTTCACAGTACAGTCTTCCTGTCATACCTTGTGCTGCCTTTCTGACCGTGCTCTCCTTCACAGTACAGTGTTCCTTTCATACCTCGTGCTGCAATTCTGACCGTGCTCTCCTTCACAGTACAGTCTTCTTCCATACCTTGTGCTGCCTTTCTGACCGTGCTCTCCTTCACAGTAAAGTGTTCCTTTCATAGCTCGTGCTGCCTTTCTGACCGTGCTCTCCTTCACAGTACAGTCTTCCTTTCATACCCCGTGCTGCCTTTCTGACCGTGCTCTCCTTCACAGTACAGTCTTCCTGTCATACCTCATGCTGCATTTCTGACCGTGCTCTCCTTCACAGTACAGTGTTCCTTTCATACCTCGTGCTGCAATTCTGACCGTGCTCTCCTTCACAGTACAGTCTTCTTCCATACCTTGTGCTGCCTTTCTGACCGTGCTCTCCTTCACAGTAAAGTGTTCCTTTCATAGCTCGTGCTGCCTTTCTGACCGTGCTCTCCTTCACAGTACAGTCTTCTTCCATACCTTGTGCTGCCTTTCTGACCGTGCTCTCCTTCACAGTACAGTCTTCCTGTCATACCTCGTGCTGCCTTTCTGACCGTGCTCTCCTTCACAGTACAGTGTTCCTTTCATACCTCGTACTGTAATTCTGCCCGTGCTCTCCTTCACAGTACAGTCTTCCTGTCATACCTCGTGCTGCATTTCTGACCGTGCTCTCCTTCACAGTACAGTCTTCTTCCATACCTCGTGCTGCCTTTCTGACCGTGCTCTCCTTTACAGTACAGTGTTCCTTTCATACCTCGTGCTGCAATTCTGACCGTGCTCTCCTTCACAGTACAGTCTTCTTCCATACCTCGTGCTGCCTTTCTGACCGTGCTCTCCTTCACAGTACAGTCTTCCTTTCATACCTCATGCTGCATTTCTGACCGTGCTCTCCTTCACAGTACAGTCTTCTTCCATACCTTGTGCTGCCTTTCTGACCGTGCTCTCCTTCACAGTAAAGTGTTCTTTCCATACCTCGTGCTGCCTTTCTGACCATGCTCTTCTTCACAGTACAGTCTTCCTGTCATACCTCATGCTGCATTTCTGACCGTGCTCTCCTTCACAGTACAGTCTTCCTGTCATACCTCGTGCTGCCTTTCTGACCGTGCTCTCCTTCACAGTACAGTGTTCCTTTCATACCTCGTGCTGCAATTCTGACCGTGCTCTCCTTCACAGTACAGTCTTCTTCCATACCTTGTGCTGCCTTTCTGACCGTGCTCTCCTTCACAGTAAAGTGTTCCTTTCATAGCTCGTGCTGCCTTTCTGACCGTGCTCTCCTTCACAGTACAGTCTTCCTGTCATACCTCATGCTGCATTTCTGACCGTGCTCTCCTTCACAGTACAGTCTTCTTCCATACCTCGTGCTGCCTTTCTGACCGAGCTCTCCTTTACAGTACAGTGTTCCTTTCATACCTCGTGCTGCAATTCTGACCGTGCTCTCCTTCACAGTACAGTCTTCTTCCATACCTCGTGCTGCCTTTCTGACCGTGCTCTCCTTCACAGTACAGTCTTCCTTTCATACCTCATGCTGCATTTCTGACCGTGCTCTCCTTCACAGTACAGTCTTCTTCCATACCTTGTGCTGCCTTTCTGACCGTGCTCTCCTTCACAGTACAGTCTTCTTCCATACCTCGTGCTGCCTTTCTGACCGTGCTCTTCTTCACAGTACAGTCTTCCTGTCATACCTCATGCTGCATTTCTGACCGTGCTCTCCTTCACAGTACAGTCTTCTTCCATACCTTGTGCTGCCTTTCTGACCGTGCTCTCCTTCACAGTACAGTCTTCTTCCATACCTTGTGCTGCCTTTCTGACCGTGCTCTTCTTCACAGTACAGTCTTCCTTTCATACCTCATGCTGCATTTCTGACCGTGCTCTCCTTCACAGTACAGTCTTCTTCCATACCTTGTGCTGCCTTTCTGACCGTGCTCTCCTTCACAGTACAGTCTTCTTCCATACCTCGTGCTGCCTTTCTGACCGTGCTCTCCTTCACAGTACAGTCTTCCTTTCATACCTCATGCTGCATTTCTGACCGTGCTCTCCTTCACAGTACAGTCTTCTTCCATACCTTGTGCTGCCTTTCTGACTGTGCTCTCCTTCACAGTACAGTCTTCTTCCATACCTCGTGCTGCCTTTCTGACCGTGCTCTCCTTCACAGTACAGTCTTCCTGTCATACCTCATGCTGCATTTCTGACCGTGCTCTCCTTCACAGTACAGTCTTCTTCCATACCTTGTGCTGCCTTTCTGACCGTGCTCTCCTTCACAGTACAGTCTTCTTCCATACCTCGTGCTGCCTTTCTGACCGTGCTCTCCTTCACAGTACAGTCTTCCTTTCATACCTCATGCTGCATTTCTGACCGTGCTCTCCTTCACAGTACAGTCTTCTTCCATACCTTGTGCTGCCTTTCTGACCGTGCTCTCCTTCACAGTACAGTCTTCTTCCATACCTCGTGCTGCCTTTCTGACCGTGCTCTTCTTCACAGTACAGTCTTCCTGTCATACCTCATGCTGCATTTCTGACCGTGCTCTCCTTCACAGTACAGTCTTCTTCCATACCTTGTGCTGCCTTTCTGACCGTGCTCTCCTTCACAGTACAGTCTTCTTCCATACCTCGTGCTGCCTTTCTGACCGTGCTCTTCTTCACAGTACAGTCTTCCTTTCATACCTCATGCTGCATTTCTGACCGTGCTCTCCTTCACAGTACAGTCTTCTTCCATACCTTGTGCTGCCTTTCTGACCGTGCTCTCCTTCACAGTACAGTCTTCTTCCATACCTCGTGCTGCCTTTCTGACCGTGCTCTCCTTCACAGTACAGTCTTCCTTTCATACCTCATGCTGCATTTCTGACCGTGCTCTCCTTCACAGTACAGTCTTCCTTTCATACCTCATGCTGCATTTCTGACCGTGCTCTCCTTCACAGTACAGTCTTCTTCCATACCTTGTGCTGCCTTTCTGACCGTGCTCTCCTTCACAGTACAGTCTTCTTCCATACCTCGTGCTGCCTTTCTGACCGTGCTCTTCTTCACAGTACAGTCTTCCTGTCATACCTCATGCTGCATTTCTGACCGTGCTCTCCTTCACAGTACAGTCTTCTTCCATACCTTGTGCTGCCTTTCTGACCGTGCTCTCCTTCACAGTACAGTCTTCTTCCATACCTCGTGCTGCCTTTCTGACCGTGCTCTTCTTCACAGTACAGTCTTCCTTTCATACCTCATGCTGCATTTCTGACCGTGCTCTCCTTCACAGTACAGTCTTCTTCCATACCTTGTGCTGCCTTTCTGACCGTGCTCTCCTTCACAGTACAGTCTTCTTCCATACCTCGTGCTGCCTTTCTGACCATGCTCTTCTTCACAGTACAGTCTTCCTGTCATACCTCATGCTGCATTTCTGACCGTACTCTCCTTCACAGTACAGTCTTCCTTTCATACCTCTTGCTGCATTTCTGACCGTGCTCTCCTTCACAGTACAGTCTTCTTCCATACCTCGTGCTGCCTTTCTGACCGTGCTCTCCTTCACAGTACAGTGTTCCTTTCATACCTCGTGCTGCAATTCTGACCGTGCTCTTCTTCACAGTACAGTCTTCTTCCATACCTCGTGCTGCCTTTCTGACCGTGCTCTCCTTCACAGTACAGTGTTCCTTTCATACCTCGTGCAGCAATTCTGACCGTGCTCTCCTTCACAGTACAGTGTTCCTTTCATACCTCGTGCTGCAATTCTGACCGTGCTCTCCTTCACAGTACAGTGTTCCTTTCATACCTCGTGCTGCAATTCTGACCGTGCTCTCCTTCACAGTACAGTGTTCCTTTCATACCTCGTGCTGCAATTCTGACCGTGCTCTCCTTCACAGTACAGTCTTCTTCCATACCTCGTGCTGCCTTTCTGACCATGCTCTTCTTCACAGTAAAGTGTTCCTTTCATACCTCATGCGGCATTTCTGACCGTGCTCTCCTTCACAGTACAGTCTTCTTCCATACCTCGTGCTGCCTTTCTGACCGTGCTCTCCTTCACAGTACAGTCTTCATTTCATACCTCATGCTGCATTTCTGACCATGCTCTCCTTCACAGTACAGTCTTCTTCCATACCTCATGCTGCCTTTCTGACCGTGCTTTCCTTCACTTTAAAGTGTTCCTTTCATACCTCGTGCTGCATTTCTGACCGTGCTCTCCTTCACAGTACAGTCTTCTTCCATACCTCGTGCTGCCTTTCTGACCGTGCTCTCCTTCACAGTACAGTGTTCCTTTCATACCTCGTGCAGCAATTCTGACCGTGCTCTCTTTCACAGTACAGTCTTCTTCCATACCTCGTGCTGCCTTTCTGACCGTGCTCTCCTTCACAGTACAGTCTTCTTCCATACCTCGTGCTGCCTTTCTGTCCGTGCTCTCCTTCACAGTACAGTCTTCCTTTCATACCTCATGCTGCATTTCTGACCGTGCTCTCCTTCACAGTACAGTCTTCTTCCATACCTCGTGCTGCCTTTCTGACCGTGCTCTCCTTCACAGTACAGTGTTCCTTTCATACCTCGTGCTGCAATTCTGACCAGGCACTCCTTCACAGTAAATTGTTCCTTTCATACCTCGTGCTGCCTTTCTGACCGTGCTCTCCTTCACAGTACAGTCTTCCTTTCATACCTCGTGCTGTATTTCTGACCGTGCTCTCCTTCACAGTACAGTTTTCTTCCATACCTCGTGCTGCCTTTCTGACCGTGCTCTCCTTCACAGTACAGTGTTCCTTTCATACCTCGTGCTGCAATTCTGACCGTGCTCTCCTTCACAGTACAGTCTTCTTCCATACCTCGTGCTGCCTTTCTGACCGTGCTCTCCTTCACAGTACAGTGTTCCTTTCATACCTCGTGCTGCAATTCTGACCGTGCTCTCCTTCACAGTACAGTCTTCTTCCATACCTCGTGCTGCCTTTCTGACCGTGCTCTCCTTCACAGTACAGTGTTACTTTCATACCTCGTGCTGCAATTCTGACCGTGCTCTCCTTCACAGTACAGTCTTCTTCCATACCTCGTGCTGCCTTTCTGACCGTGCTCTCCTTCACTTTAAAGTGTTCCTTTCATACCTCGTGCTGCCTTTCTGACCGTGCTCTCCTTCACAGTACAGTCTTCCTTTCATACCTCGTGCTGCAATTCTGACCGTGCTCTCCTTCACAGTACAGTCTTCTTCCATACCTCGTGCTGCCTTTCTGACCGTGCTCTCCTTCACAGTACAGTGTTATTTTCATACCTCGTGCTGCAATTCTGACCATGCTCTCCTTCACAGTACAGTCTTCTTCCATACCTCGTGCTGCCTTTCTGACCGTGCTCTCCTTCACTTTAAAGTGTTCCTTTCATACCTCGTGCTGCCTTTCTGACCGTGCTCTCCTTCACAGTACAGTCTTCCTTTCATACCTCGTGCTGCAATTCTGACCGTGCTCTCCTTCACAGTACAGTCTTCTTCCATACCTCGTGCTGCCTTTCTGACCGTGCTCTCCTTCACAGTACAGTGTTCCTTTCATACCTCGTGCTGCAATTCTGACCGTGCTCTCCTTCACAGTACAGTCTTCTTCCATACCTCGTGCTGCCTTTCTGACCGTGCTCTCCTCCACGGTACAGTCTTCCTGTCATACCTCGTGCTGCCTTTCTGACTGAGCTCTCCTTCACCCTCAGGTGTTCCTTTCATGCCTTTCTGTCCGTGCTCTCCTTCACAGTAAGGTGTTCCCTTCCTATCTCCTGCTGCCTTTCAGAGGCTGAAATGTGTTGGCTAAGCTAAGTTTTCTTTTTTTCTCTCTCTCTCTCTATATATATATTTTGGCAGCATGTCATTATTGTATTAAATACTACGAAACTTTTCCATTTAATAATCTTTTTTTTTATATTTGGGTTTAAGTTGTTGAAGAAACCTTAGTCTTGGTGTTTTGCCAAGTGCTTTCAGTTGTCATCAACACGTCATCATGGCTGTATGTTTCACTTTGCTAATGAACCAATGCAACAACACTGGCTAAATACCCAAAATATTATCTATAAAATAAACAACCTACTTCAAACCAAAATATACAGCCATGATGATGGTTGACGACAGCCAAAAGTGCATTAAAAGGGTCTTTTTTTTTCAACAACTTAGATCCAAATATAAAAAACTTGCAAGAAAAAAAGATTATTAAACAGAAAAGTTTCCTTGTCTTTAACAACACATCATGCCTCTCTTACTCACTCTCTCTCTCTCTATATATATATATATATATATATATATATAATCTGCGTGTGCATATATAATACAGTATTTGTGGTGAAATAAAAAGAAAACAGCAACGAGTGAGTAAATTCAAGCTCTCCCAACTGGTATTCCAACCTCGAGTCGTTCCTTCTTGAGTTCTGTCACAAAATCGCACTAACAGACTTTTCCAGCCGCCAACCGTGAACGTCACTCCAAGAACCCCGCACTGGGAAAAATTACTTGCTTTTATATTTGTCCATATACCCATAATCCCTTGCGTCTTCATGCGATCCCATAATGCATTGCGTCCCTATTGCATAAAAATGCAATGCAAGTCCCTCCCCCCTTATTCTTTTACGTTATCTGGCCGAGGACGGATAACGGCAGAGCGGTAAGTGCTTTTTTTTTTCTCCTTCATTTCAACTGCAGTAGCTTTACATGCTAAGCAAATACGGGCTCTTTTTTGGCGGGGAAAAGGCAAGTCGCAACCAGTTGTGCTCGTCCCAGGTTCTGTCTCATCACGTCTGCCACAGTATTATAATATTATTTAGAAGGAATTTGTCAGGTGTGCAGCAACCCTACAACCACACCCAGTCATGGAATTGATGACGTATTACAAAATCAAAAATGGTTAACATAGCAATATATGCTGTTGCTTAGGTTTGACCTCTGAAATAGGTTCACCTTTTCATTTTATGATCATCACACATTTTATGCATTTGACCACAGGGATGATCCAAAAAGTGAGATGAAAAAAAATTAAAATTTAGTCAGGTTTTGGTCCAAAGCACAACACTGTTGTTGGTTTGATACACAGTTTTAAGGATATATTGAATTACAGTTTCATATGTGAAATGCTAACACTTTGTTGATCATGCTGTTTTTTCTGATCCGACCAAGAATTGGAATGGAAAAAAAAAGAAGCCAACAAGGTGCTGGTCTACAGTACAAGGTTACAACACACCAAATTCTGGCAAGAGGGATTAGTATTATTTACATTTGGACTATTGTCCTCATCTTTATTCAAACAGAGTGGACCTTGTTATTTTTCTAAGTAATGTTATAAAAAGGGGTTTGAGAGGAAGTAAAAGAAGGCTGAGGCCATATAGCTTGAGTGAAGCTTTATTCCACTAGAAATCTACTCCGGTAGCGAACCGTAAGAAGAAAATGGCCGACTCCCTCATGAAGAGAGAAATACGAAAACAAAGGGAAATCAATCAGTCCTGGAAAGTCAGGGGAAGATTAAAGAGTTCCTTTATTTTCACCACAAAGATGAGGATATTAGTCTGAATGTAAATAATGATAACACCTCATCCCAGAAATTCAGATAGAAGGCAATCAGGTGATAACAACAATGATGAGGATAACAAATCATCCCGGACATTCGGACAAAAAGAATTAATATTTCAAAGATCTTTTAGAACAAAGAAATTATAAAAAAAAAAAAAATGAAAAAAATTTAATTCTTTATGTAAAGTCCAAGGAGTGAGAAAAAAAAAAAAAAAAAAAAAAAAGAAATTCTGGCCAGAAATCATTCTTCTTCAATTTCTGCATGAGGGAAAAGTTCTTTCAGTCGTTTTAATCGCTTTTTTCGAGCTCGTTCTGCTCTTTCCTTTTTCAACCTCAATTTCTCATGGTACAACTTGAAATACTGACCGAGGCCTTTCGGATAACGTGCATGCATTAAGCTGTACCTGTTGTTCATCCACTTTGGAACTGCATACTCTTTCACTGTACGTTGGTATTTCAGCCCCATGAAATTGCGCACTGTCCATACTTGGGGCAAGATGCTCTTTCCGGTCTCCAGCTGGCTTAAGGCGTCATCGCGCTCTCTCACAATGAATAAAATGTTCTGCATACTTTCATCGACTTTATACAAACGCTCGGGGCTGGGCATCAACTCACACCTGCGTTTGTATTCCTCCTCCATTGTCATCAAAGCATTGCGTTCTTTTAATAAAATGTACCTGAAGGAAAAAAAAAAAAAAAAATGAGCAGGCAATAGAAATTTTTTTTTTAAATTCAGACATGGTGCTGTCTTTATCTCCGAGTCAAACACAAGGACAAATGTAAAGAAGGCAGATGTTAGGAGATGCTAACTTACTTCCCCTGTAAAGGGCAAAAATACAATTGAGTTACTTCCTTTATCCACCAGTTGAAACGCAGTACTTTTGAATTCAACATGGTGACAAATTGACATGCATGTGGAACTCATGGTTTAAAATCAAAACTAATCCTTGCTGTTCTTAGACAGTAAATGGAATAAATGTCGTTTTATTATATGTCAAAATACACCTGTCTTTTATTTTTATTCATCCCAACCACCTGGGATATAACGAGTCAGAGGGAAGGTATGTCCCGAGTATTGCCTTCGCAATGACCATTACGAGGGGTGGGGTGGGAGGCAGTACCAAAACCCAAGATGTTATGAAGTTTAGTATTCGGATGACAGCTATCAAAATTTTCAAGTATTTTGGTTCACGTAAGCAAAAATACTAATATCTTCCAGGTTTTTAATCTTTGCTGTTTGTCGATCAAAATATTGGGAATAATTTCAATGCAGAGGAAGGGCAGAGCTGAAAGGAAAGGGCTATAGAACCCAGTCTGTCCTGCTATTTACCCATAGCTGGGGGCAGAAGAGATGGATCATACATTTCCTAAGGGTATTAGCATGTAAATATATGTAATGAACTTGACTAGAATTCAAACTTTGCTCTGTAATTCCTGTCAGGGTCACACTATTTATTACCCCACCTGTGTATTATTTATAATTCAATGTAAACAACCAAAGGAAATAAAGAAAAGAATTAAGGGTTTTTTTTTTTTGTTGCAGATAGATCCAAGTATCTCTTCTTCAAAATAAACACCCTCTTCAAAGTTTAAAGCTTTTCCTTTTTCTATATGATGCTAAGCTAGCCCTTGAACTCATCTTGCTCTACCTATGGAAAACCTGTAAAACATCTGTTATAGGATTGATGGCTTATGATGCCAAACCGTTTTTACCAAAATATGAGTGTGGAAAAAGTCTGAAAAAGGAGTCACCACTTTAGCATCATACCATGTACTTTAGTGATTCCTCTGATCCAGGAATTTGATCAAAATAAAACGAAAATTTAAGTGGGTACCAGGAAATTGGTACATAAGGATTTAGTCAAAATAGGTGACATGCCATTTGGCACTACTATTTTAGTATTAGGGTACTTACTGAAATTTAAGAACCAAAATGATACCACTCATTACCTAACTCGGTAGCCCCCACCCCCAGGTCTGAATATGAACTTATTTGCTTGAAAGTTTATCCCAAGTGCACCAACTTCATGATTCATCTCCATAACACAAGCATACTGGACATGATGAGACAACCAATTAAAAATTCAGGTGACGTATCACTAAAATAATCCCCAAAATATTTTAGCACAAGTGTACAAAAAGACCAAATTTCCAAACAGGGAAAGTCTGATAGTAATCAGGACATCTTGGATTTTGGACATCACCCACTTCCTGAATTAACTGTTCCAGTAAGTGTCACAGGAAGTGGCTGGTAGGACAATATATAAAGAAACCTATAGAGATAGAGTTTTGGGTATCATCCACTTATGGAATAAACTGTTCCATTAAGAGTTACAGACGGTGACTGGTAGGACAATGTAAAAAAAACAATTTAAAAAAAAAATCTTTTTTTTTTTAATCATTCCATCTCAAGCAAAGTAAAAATGCCATTAAAATGTGATTACAGGAAGTGAAAATGAATGAGAAGACTTTAATGAAGAAAAAAGGACAATAAAAGAAATTATTAAAAAAATATTGGTCACTTATAGCAAAGACTGCTTCATAGATTAGCACAACAAAATAGCAAAACCCCACATCACATGAAGACTTCCAACAGCAGTAACAACAAAAATAGATAGCACAAGTCACTCAAAGAGAAACTAATGACCTAATCCACATTATCTTAAACAAAATGTTAGGAAGGAAACTCCAATCAATACAGGGAAAAAGTGATAACAGTTACTGGACTTGAGAAATCTATCTTCCTGAAAAACTGTTTTAAAAGAAAGATTTTTATTAATTTCAACCAAAACTGACACTAATTATTTGGTGAATGAATACCAAATGTTTTTCTGGCAGATAAATGGCTCATTTCCCCATGACACAATACAGTTTATGTTGTATCATTTCGGCATCTGAAACAACAAGGAAGTTTTGTGGGGGAGAAAAACGTACCACAATTTGTGAAGATCTTGGTTGCTTTTTATCCTCAGTTCTTCAAGACGCCATGGACGCCCTAGAGAAGAAAGAAAATAAAAAAGTAGAAAAAGCATCAGGTCTATGTATAAATCAAACAAATACTTATTAATCATAATCATCATTATCAAAGCCTTAAGTATATATATATATATAACATTAATAGAAATAAGTAGCTCTTAGAAAGAGTCTACTGTGAATGCACACCAGAAAGAAAAAGTGCTCAACACCATATGAAACGACAGAGCACTTCTAAATTATGAATTAAATTTCATATATATATATATATATATATATATATATCTGTTGATAATTGGTAGGGATAATTTCAAGGACATGAATCCAAAGACAGCTCAATATATGAATCCAAAACAGAGCTTGAAGACAATCATTAAAAATCCATTCAGTTATAATTTATTTCATGAATATATACAAATATTCATCTCTTCAGACTGAAGTTTTTTTTTTAATAAATGGAGTCAATTTGTCCAGACCAAAGGAAAAGGGAGAGAAAAGCTCTTTCTCCCCAATCCCACCAATTTTTTAAACATTATATTGAAATTTTTCTTTTTCTTTTTTCCTCGTTTAATATTTAAATTTTTTCCCTTTCTCCCTCTTTTCTTTTTGTCTAGACAAATTGACTCCATTTATTAAAAAACTTTGGCCTGAAGAGATGAATATTTGTATATATTCATGAAATGAATTATAACCGGATGGATTTTTAAGGAATGTCTGTACACATTATATATATTAAATATGTCGTGCAGTTCAATTTATATTCCAATGAATCATTCATACAAAAAGTAAATTAGTAAAGTTAATGATATAAAATGGCGAAAAACTTCTTCGCAAACAAAATTTTAAAGGTGCATTATCCTACCAATCACTCGATGAATATTATGATCCTTGTTTTTAAAATTATAAGCTGTATAAGGTCTTTCTTAAATACGCAAGTACTTTCGACTGCACATTCAGCCATCTTCAGGTATGGAAATTATTTTGTTTTTGGTAAAATTCAGGTAGCATCCGAGACAAAAAAATATAATGCAAATTGAAATATGTTTTTTTTAAATGA
This sequence comes from Acanthosepion esculentum, assembly GCA_964036315.1. NCBI lineage: Eukaryota > Metazoa > Mollusca > Cephalopoda > Sepiida > Sepiidae > Acanthosepion > Acanthosepion esculentum. Next base: position 9,824,880 of record OZ038517.1, on the reverse strand, counting down.
GTTATTGATAACGGATACAAACTTTTGGAGCATGCACGATGGGATTTTGCTATTTTATATCATTATATTTTGTATGAATGATTTATTGTAATCTAAATTAAACTGCCCCACATATTTGATTTAAAAGAACTGATCCAACGTGCAAATTTCCAGGATAACAATTGAGACATTACTCTGCTTATTGAACTATTTAGTTCATGCCACATTGACTGATAAACTCCTACAACAAAAAAATTCTTAAATTGCCATATTAGTAAAAAAAACACTCACTTAAATTTTCAAAAAGAGTCAACCTTAGCATTGTGACTACACACTCCAAAAGTTTGTATCCGTTATCAATAACACATTTTTAAAAAAAAAACATATTTTGATTTGCATTATATTTTTTTGTCTCGGATGCTACCTGAATTTTACCAAAAACAAAATAATTTCCATGCCTGAATGTACAGTTGAAAGTACTTGCATATTTAAGAAAAACCTTATAATTTTAAAAAACAAAGATCATAACATTTATCTAGTGATTGGTAGGTTAATGAATCTTTAAAATTTTGTTAGTGAAGGGATTTCGACATTTTATATCATTAACTTTACTAATTTACCTTTTGTATGAATGATTCATTGTTATATATATATATATATATATATATATATATAAAATGCATATTGAAGAAATATTTACTAATATAATATCATTTTTGTGATACTATTATAACATTGTTATTATAATATTGTAAGTCCCCTGCTTCTGAAAGACATTCAGTTCCCTCTTCAATTTGCTCAAACATTCCCAGTGGCTTAATCGGGTCATCATCAATCCTGCTGATCTATGACTTAAGAAATAGTCACTTCCATGTGAATCTGAGACATTTTCAGAAGCTAGGAATTTTTCAAAGATGGAAGTGAATCCAAATAAAACTTACCACACTTCACCGACTGTTTGTTCCAGTTTTCTTTAGCATCAAAGAATTCCATCAAATCCTGACAGTAGTTTGTTCTGTGGAATTGTCTGTCATGTCTCTGTACATGTGCAATTCTGAGGATAGCGAAATGGGAAAAAATTCAATCAACTTTTTGGAAACACAGAAAACTTTTCAATGAAAATCGAGAAAGTCTTATGGTTGGTGATAAAATGGAAAATATTTAGAGAATTCTGAACAGTTTGTTAATGAAAGCTAATTTAAGCAGCTGACGCCAAATTCTTTGGTAATCATCTGACAAAATTAAACTCGTTAAAGACCATTTCTGTAGATGGAACCAAATTCTTTGGTCATCATGCGACAAAATTAACACTATTTACATTATTCGGACTATTGTCCTCATCTTTGTTGCCATATTTATTACGACGTTTCGGCCATTGTACGCTCCGGCCTTCTTCAAGTGGTTGTAATGTCGAACTGAACCCTTTATTTCGCTCACTGGGGTAGACTGTTCTAGTTCCACGTGCCATGTTTAATGGATGTCAGTTATCAGTTATCTCCTGTTAATTCCCCTCTCCAAGTTCTCCACTGCCTCAACAAGGTATTGAACTCACACTCTTTGGGTCCTGTCACTGGATCTAACTAACGCCTTTATCCACTGTGCCATGTGTCCTTGAGAGTGTGAGTTCAATACCCGGTTAAGGCAGTGGAGAATTAACAGGAGATAACTGATAACTGACATCCATTAAACATGGCACGTGGAACTAGAACAGTCTACCCCAGTGAGCGAAATAAAGGGTTCAGTTCGACACTCCAACCACCTGAAGAAGGCCAGAGAATACAAAGGCCGAAACGTTGTAATAAATATGGCGACAAAGATGAGGACAATAGTCAGAATAATGTAAATAGTGTACATAATACCTCATCTCAGAAATATAGACAAAATTAACCTTATAAAAAACAAATTTTTAGTTTCCAAAATATCCAAGGCACAAAGACGAAGAGAATTTCACACAAAACTGAAATCTAGTATGAATTCCAAAAAGAATTCAAAATAATCATTTACAAGGGCTGATGAAAAGTTATCAGACCAACCCACTTCCTAAAAACGGTATTTCCATGACGAAAACATTAGAATTTTTAAAGAAACTTGAGAACAAATATGCCAAGTATGCTGAACTCTGAAGTGACCATGTAGAATTGTGTGTGTCAGTGTTAACACTGTCATTATGCAGACTAAATCTCTCTTAGTTAAAACTGTTTGGTAATGTTTAACCTTTGTGCCTGCAAAAAAAAAAAAAAAATATATATATATATATATATATATATATATATATATATATGTCATTCACAGACAGTACTGTTTCACTGTATCACAGTTCCTCAGTGCGACTAGACTTCCGAATGCCTCAAGCCAGGATTGAAACACAACTAATTTGGTGTCAGCCAGAGCTATCTTCACTCGGTAGAGTTACACAACTAAATCTAGCGTATTGTTTTTACAAATGTAAACAAATGCCAATCAGCCAAAGTGCTCCATTCATTTTACTGAAGAGCTTTGCATTAGTGCAGGTGGCTGTTGTTTATAGAATTATTTATTATAATTTTATCATATAGACAAAACCATTTTACTCACAACGACCGATGTTAATCAATGAAAAAATATCCACACATCAATCAACCTTAACCGCCCGGTCCACCCACAACCAAACTGCTATCAATAACCACTATTGTTTCACTCAGATACTTTATGTATATTTTGTATGTACATTTTTCTTCTCAAAAAAAAAATGGAAAATAGGAAGTGACGTTTTACATCCGGGCTTGCCTACAAACAGGATCGTTCATAACCATTTTCGACCCTCACCCGTAGATGTGCAGTTAAAATGCACTGAAACCAAGTTGCATCTTTGTTGTGCGTAAAATGGTTTTGTCTATATGATAAAATTATAATAAATAAATAATTATCGCTCTACTACCTGTATCGAGCTCTTTTTTTGAATTAACGCTGCGAACATTGGAATTTATATATTACTTTCGTTCTCATCGCATCGGATATATATATATATATATATATATATATATGTATGTATGTATGTAGGAAACAGATAAGCAAGATAAAATCCTTAACTTATACTGAATCATCCAAAATTTTTGACAATGTACTCATGAAACGATTTCCAGAATAATTTTATCTTTTCTAAGCTCTGTATCCATCTTTATCCATCAAATCAGCCTTCAGACATCTTTTAAGGCATTTACAATGTGGCTATCAATCTGAGACTTTGAAATTCAGAACAAAATGGCAGCTGTTCATTTACATCAGTGCAGATAGGCGTTGCCATTAATCAGCCAATAAACATTTAGATTTCAATAAGTGACAGAATAATGAATAGCAAACATTTACAAATCTAACAATCTGTTTTGTTAAAGCTTCATCAGAGAATGATATATGGTGAAAAAGAAAGGAAGAGAAAAAAATTCTGGTACTTTTAATTTTTATGTTTGTTTTTCCTTCATTTTTTATGGCTTATCGGCTCTTTGCAGGTAATTTAAAGCCAGAAAATATTTATAGGATATAAGAATTTATTTTTTTGAGATGATAATGATTTAGCGATACAAGTTTTACTAATTAACCTATTGCTAGGGGGAGAAGAGGTGGATTCATACACATTTGCATGTAAGTGAATATAATGAACCCGACTAGAATTTGGATCCACGATTAACAATTCTCAGCTGTTATCCATTATACCACCTGCACATCCCAATTTACAGCACCTGGTATTCCCAAGTGGTCACCCATGTAAGTACTGACCATCCTTGACATTGCTTAACTTCAGTGATTATACCTGCACATCCCAATTTACAGCACCTGGTATTCCCAAGTGGTCACCCATGTAAGTACTGACCATCCTTGACATTGCTTAACTTCAGTGATTATACCTGCACATCCCAATTTACAGCACCTGGTATTCTCAAGTGGTCACCCATATAAGTACTGACCATCCTTGACATTGCTTAACTTCAGTGATTATACCTGCACATCCCAATTTACAGCACCTGGTATTCCCAAGTGGTCACCCATGTAAGTACTGACCATCCTTGACATTGCTTAACTTCAGTGATTGTACAGTAAGCTTTTCATTGATTAAGCAAACTTCAAGCAGCGTTTGTGTATATAGTTTATGTGTTTAAGTATCCTAATTTTAGTTTATCTATGCAAGATTCAAATGATATGTATGTGTGTGTATGTGTGTGTCTAGTACACATTTTTTATTTACGTTTCGTGGTTGTCCGCGTGGTGATTTGGGGACATTTTGTGTGACATTTGGAAAGTTTACATATCATTTGTAGTAGTAGTAGTACTACTACTAAGTAGATATTTCAATAAGTATTTATTTTATATGAATCAATAAAACACGAAGGTGGCCCGTAGTGTCAGATAAAGTGCCTGTAAGTTTGTACAGAAAGCAATTTAATAAAACTTGCAAACATAATCATCTCGATTCTAAATAAGAAAAGCCCAATATTGAAAGAATCTGAGATTCTCAATAAAAAGATGTCTGCAAATGCTGAATGAATTTTTAACATGAGTGTCACTAAGGAATGTCTCCAAACGTTTGATCAGAATCGATGCCACAGTACCGAAAAATTTCATAGCTTCACAAAGATGAATTTTCTAATTTTCTATTTCTACATTACTCAGATTGTTGAGATAAATGCCTCAGTTTGTTCTTTCAGATTTGCATCAAAGTTGTTAAGGAATTACAATTTCTTCAGGTCAGTGCTAACTGGCGATCATTAGATTATTTAAAGAATTTTATATTTACAACATTTTAAAAAATAATACAATTAGAACTAATGAAATGCAATATTTATCATTTACCAATTTATAAAAAAATAAATATGAAATTTTTTATTAATAAATTTATAAACATTTACTAAATTATTAAAATTTGTGAACCAACAAATGGAAATCCTTATTATTTACCATTTTATAAAGTTTGAATCAATTGGCAATAAAAATTCCATTCTAATAAACAATAGTGTAAATAAACAATCTACTAAATAAATAGTGATTATTATCTTTTGTTGTAAATTCTCAAGAACAAAAGAAAATGTATAAATTCACTTTTATATGTTTAGGTTTTATTTCAATTCAAATCATCACTTTTTAAAAACAAACTTTGCCAAATAGCGACGGTAGTTAAAATAAAAACAGTGTCAATGGGAAAACCGTCCTTTTTTACATTCCGTCTTATTGCAGGCGCATTTTTCTATGTTTGTCAAATATTTTATAGAAATGACATTTGTTTACATCTGTGCAGCACGAACGGGCTTCCATTGTAAAACTGCACAGATGCTAACGTCATTCAGCAAATAATCCTTTAAAATTAAGCATTTCTATTATGTCTGAGATGAGATATTGTAATTATTTACATTGCATCATTCAGACTATTATCCCCCCGCTTTATTGACATATTCACAATGCTTCAGCCATTCTATTCTCCAGCCTTCTTCAGTGTCTGTCTATATTTCTGAGATGAGGTATTGTAACTGTTTACACTGCATCATTTGGACTGTTATCCTCAGCTTTATTTCTATATTCACAATGCTTCGGCCTTCTTCAGGTGATATACGTTGGAATTTCAAACTGAACTCTTTATTTAGTCTACAGAGGGTAGTCTGTGCAAATTCCATGTGCCATACCTTTTTTGGATATCTCAGTTTCAGCTGATTCTCCCTGGCAACTCATCTCTCCAAAGTGTTGGTTAAGTGATCCAAAAGTGACTTAACCCAAAGAGTTGCGAGTTCAATACCTGGCCATGGCAGAGGAAACAAAAACTTGGAGAGTTGAGTTACTAAAGAGAATTAACTGAATTTGAGTTAATGGCATGTGGAATTAGAACACACTACTCCCATAGATTAAATAAAGGGCTTAGTTTGAAATTCCAATGTATATCACCTGAAGAAGACCAGAGCCTACAACGGCTGAAACATTGTGAATATGGCAATAAAGATGAGGACAACAGTCTGAACAATGTAAATAGTGTGAATATTTGTATTTTATCTATAAATAAAACATCAAGCGTCTAATAATGAGAGGCTCAGTGCAGGCACAATTTTCTGCATAATGACTGCCATGTACAATGGTTCCAATCTAAAACGAGTTTTTGTGAATAGCCACTCTGCATACACAAGCAATTTTTGTTTGGTGAGAACAAATATGAATTACTTGTGAATGCCCCTCCCATCCCGATGAATAAATCTTTTGCAAGCTCTAAAATTATTAAAAGGTTTCCTTTATTCATCAAATCAACCACATGACCCATGTTATACTCCGTTGCATTTAGATCTCATTCTGATTCATTCTGCATGCTGGCCAGATGTGACCACTACAAGGGCGGAAGGCAAAATAACAAAAGTCCTTTTCTGTGCATTGGACTCTGCACACCACGTCCAATCTACAAAGTGAACTCTGGCAACCAAACACAGTTCACACCAGCCGTCATGTAGGGCACTGCTGCTGCTACTACTGCAGCCATGGCCCCATCACCATGACAACAGAGTTGTAGACCTGGCCACTACACATATTACTGCCACCATCGCCACCTTCTCTGCCACCACTCAACATGACTGCACATTTCAACAACCATTACCATTTCCTGGCTTGACCTACCACCTCGGCTATCCAGTTTTAGACTCAACATCTCTACCTCGGTTCCTCCCAGCTACAAGCCTTCATCCATACCAACACCCACCATCACCTCAGCCTATCTTGACTCGTTCACAAGGCACTCCCTTCACAGTTGACTCAAACGACCGACATCTGCTCCACAGAACATCAACTTGCTTACAAGGCACTCACTTTGTAGTCAACGCAGTGAACTCTGTTCCACAGAACTGGCCTCCCAAAACCCGTCGTCACTTTGGCCTACTTAGACTACACCAATCCAACATCACCCCGGTTCCTCACAACAGATCTACCAACAACAAGACGACCTACAACAATGACCTTCATCAACCAAACGCGCACTAACCTCGGTCACAACGGCATAAGAAATGGGTCAACTCCCGATATTACACATACACCTGAGCTTTATTCCGATACTCTCTACCAACAATAAACATTGTTTCACTCTAATCCTCGTTATTCCTTTCTCTCAATACCATACACTTAATATAACACCCATTTCAAAGCTTTAAACCGGACGAGAAATTCAAGACTTTGAAACTTAAAGCTGTTCCCTACAAATGGCTGACATGTGTTTAAATCTGTACAGAACGAATGGGCTTTCACCCTACTTGCACAGATGGATGTTGCAATCATGTCAGGATTTCAAGTACAACTGTTTGCGGAAAGAAAAGGTTGAAAAACTATAATGGCAAATATTAACATTTAAAGCGAACCTCAGCAAAGAAAGAAAAAAATGATAAATTCTTACTTGTTACTGGTGTAATCTCGCAGTGGCAATTGTTTGTGTCAAAAATTGCAACAAAATAACACTATATGTTGCCTACAAGTAATTCTCCTTGTAGAAGTAACAATAAAAAATAAAGTTAGGATTTATTAACAGTTTTGGTAACACGTCTAGTCAGCTTTGAAAGAGGGAGCATGGTCGCAACGAAGAAAGAATAAATACTGCTACTGCCTTTGGCTAATTATTTTTTGCATTTTAACACATATGTAAATTTTGACTCCTCTTCAATCAGATGGCATCGACTGGAACTTATTTCAATAAATTTTCTGTGAAAATAATATAATGAAAGATATTATTTTGTTACAAGATTACAGCTGAATTCCCTCCTTTCTCCCCTCCCACCGAGTTTTGCTAAGTGCACAAAGTTTCTACAATCATTCAATTAATAAACCTTTCAATTTCAATAAGTATTTCTTTTATATATCAATAAAAAATGGTTTTGAATGTGAAATGCAATGTATTATTTGTTTCCCATAGTGAAACCAATAAATCATTTCAGGACCTTTTTCTAAAACAGGATTTTTTTTGTACAGGGAGCCTGGATGTGTGGATAATTTGGTAAGGGAAATCAGTAAGCCAGGTTCAAATTCCAGCCAAATTCATTACAATCATTTTTGTACACTCTTAGGAAAAGTATGAATTCATCTATTCTCCCAGCTATGGGTTAAATAGCAAAGCTGACACTTGATGTGACAACCAGTCTAGAAAAAAGAAAACCATAAATTCAAAACTAGCCAAAAGAGGGACAGACTCTGTCAGGCTACCTTGCCCCAGACACACCATTGTTGCTATGGTTGCAGTACATGTAGCAGCCCTACCACCCTAATAGACTTGTGATGTGACACGGCATACAGGGATCCCAGCATGATGAAGCAAATGGAATGATAATATTGGTGCCTGCTTTCTAATGTATGGGATGCCAAAATTGACAGAACAGAAAAAAAAGACGACAATATGTAGAAGATACCACAGTCTATGGGTGCACCTCCAAAAATCTAGAGCACTAGAGCCTTGCAGCTGATCTCTCCTCTTATCAAGCTCTAACAGCTCAAAGGGTTGCGATTGGCTAGTAACTTTTCATCATCACCAAACTGAGTCTAAATTCTAACTGATTATGCCGAACAGTTTCACTCTCAAAGTTGACCCCAGTGAACTCATATGATCCATTGCCAAAGATACTGGGAGAAAAAAAATGGTCAACTTCTCAATGTATTAGTCAGAATTAGGTCACCAAAAATAGTTTCTACTTTAGCTCTTCATTCTAATGATTTCTGGGAGTTCAAGACAGAGTGCTACTAGTTGTTTCCATCCTTGTAGGGCTGCAATAATCTTCTTGCCCCCACAAAATACAATGTTCTCCTACTACCAGTTTGTGCCTCTTTGTAAAATAGGGACAAGATTCTTTTGAATCAGGACATTGCTTGGGCCATCCATATTTGAGAATGGTATCCTTTCTTGTCCATCTTGTAATTTCTCGGTAAGTGACAGGGGTTGGATCAAAGTACACCAGCAGCATAATGGTTTCTTCTAGAATCAGAACTTCCCTGATTTTGGTCGGCAGTGGCAAGTTGCTTAGACAGTCAGCATCCCCATTTTGTTTACCCTCCCAATATACAAGTTGGTAAGTGTAAACTGACAAGATTACATATCTGAATTCTTGCAGAACTGATTTCTGAGATTTTCAGGATTCTTGTCTGATGATTTCTTGTGTAGAATTTTGACCTCTATAGGTCAGTCAGTTATGTGCCATGCATGATACATGCTTAGGCGATCATGCATCTTTCAATACACAACTGCCGAGGCAGATTTTTTCCCACAGTAGGTTGCCATTTCTTTCTGTCGTAGACCAGTTGCTATCCAAGGCTATAGAACCCAATCTGTCCTGCTATTTACCCATAGCTGGGGGAGAAGAGGATTCATACCTTTCCCAAGGGTATTAGCACGTAAGTGAATGTAATGGATTCGACAGGAATTCAAACTTAGCTCTCCGACTCCTCAATCCGAGCGACTATCTATTACTCCACTGAGGTAGCCCAAACTAAAATATTATTTTCAATATATCGAAAACCTTTAATGCAGGCACAGAGAATAGAAAAAATAGTACCAAATTTATCTTTGTAGCTCAATTAATCCTGAAAATTTAATTAATATCCAACAATTATTTGATTTTTGCAAGAATTTCCAAATCAATGTTTTTTACTGTAAAAAGGTGCTAAATTTCCCATAGTATAATTGTGATGACTTACCTCGGAGCTCGAAATGCGCGAGAACATGTCTTGCATGTATGATAAAGCCGAAAAGAAACATGGCCCTGTCGAAGACACGATTTATGCACGCCGGTCTCGTCCAAAACGAGATTATACCAGTACACATGCAAATTTCAGCAGTGTCGGACTAGCATAAAAAGGTGAGGTGCCAGTGGTACGACAGACGGCGAGTCATTCGGCGGACTTTGTGCAACAGAGTTGGACGTGTGAATTGACTGGCGGACGAAGAGGCAGTTGAAGTAGGCACGTCTGATTTGGGTGTCCGTTTCACGACTGCCCGGTGTAACGGCCGAGAAAAGGAATCTCGCAATTCATTTCTTTGAGGCAACTGACGGCGAAGAATAACAGCTGGTTTGCCGGCAAACGGCGCACTGCACTCTCTGACCCCCCTCTCATCACCTTTTTTTTTCTACAATAATCTTTGTCCCACAACTGATGCAAGAAAAACAAGTTTTTTTAACCAAAATTTCAAATGTGCTAGAAAGGATTAAAAAAATTTCATTTTAATAAAATAATGAAAAAAATACTTTGGTCTTTCCTCTTAACAATAACAAACATTTTGACACTATTTACATTATTTGGACTATTGTCCTCATCTTTGTTGCTATTACAATGTTTCGCCAGTTGCACGCTCAAGCCTTCTTCAGGTGGTTGGAATGTTGAATTGAACCCTTTATTTTGCTCACTGGGGTAGACTGTTCTAGTTCCACGTGCCATGTTTTAATGGATGTCAGTTATCAGTTACGTTGTAATAAATATGGCAACAAAGATCAGGACAATAGTCTGAATAATGTAAATAGTGTACATAATACCTCATCTCAGAAATATAGACAGAAACATTTTGACAATAAAACTTTGTTTTCTTCAGCTTTCGGGGCCTTTTTTCATCATGCTACCAGGACTTATTCAGAAATGATTGAAATCATTTTTGTAATGTATCTTTTTAAAAAAAAAATCTTTGTAAAACTTCTCTTTTATCTGTGAAAATTGTTTGAAGCGTTTTTAAAAGAAATCAACAATATTCAAGCATATGGCATGATGAGGACAACAGTCAGAAGAATGTAAATAATTATACCTTATCTCAGAAATATAGACAGATCCTGGAGAAGGCCAGAGCATACAACAGCTGAAACGTTGTGAATATGGCAACAAAGATGAGGACAACAGTCAGAAGGATGTAAATAATTACAATACCTCATCTCAATTATATAGACAAATGCTTAAGAAAATTACAATGACACATGCTAGAACCTCTTTCCATCATTTGTCTGGCAAAATTACTCAAAAAGATGACAAACATTTGTTGACCATGTTCACCATAGTCTATGAATATAGAATCCAGCGCAGTACGCAATCTGTTCAATGAAACAACATTAAAGATTAACACTCACAAGTCAGACACTCTACTGGATCTGACTATATTGCCAATAGCAGCAGCAACTGTTCCGTAATTCTTCAGTCTTCGATATCAGAGGTTGGCAGTGAATATTCGGAAAAAAAAAATGGCTGCCTTTATACACGTCAAATTGAATATTTTGAGCTTTCTGACTGATTAACCCTTCTATTGGTCAACTATAAAATGAGTCAGCTCATTTTGGTTGGGTCACTAGCACGTTAAAGTACCCGAAAACTCTAACAACATTTTCTCTCATTTTACTTCAGCATGTAGATTAAAACTTATTTAATGATTAGGTCCTTTTATTGTTTCTTTATTTATATTTATTTTATGCAGCTAAAAACTGTGTAGTGTGTTGTTACCCCAGAAAGACAGGTTTCTCGGTAAAATTGCAGATTAGGACTCAGAAACCAATTTAAGAAAGAAGCATCATTTCTGGCATAAAAAAAGCCTGAATATTTGAAAAGTCTTTCCTCTTAATAATAACATGGACTTTAAAACTTTGTTTTTATTAAGTTTGGGGCCTTATTAAGATTAGTACAAAAATAGCAATAAAAATTGCGGAAAGTCCACCTTGTATGATAGTGTTGGCAATCTTATTTGGGTCCCTGGTACTGATAGGTCACCTCAGTCAGGAATCTGTGAAGGTGCTCGGATGTTTTTTTTTTTAATTATCCAGTAAAAATAGGTCAACTTTCGCGCAGTAATCGAGGAGGACATCACGCAGTAATCTGGTTCCGTAAGGGCGGCTGTGCTGTACCCGGGACCCAAGTAATATTGCGTTAGATTTCCGCAAATTTTTAATGCCATTTTTTAAAATAATAATCATGCTTTTTTGCACACACACTTAATAAAAACAGTTTTAAAAAGTCAAAATGTTTATGTTGTTAAACGGAAAGAGTAAAAATGTCAGCGCTAATACACTTTCGCCCTTTCCTGTAATTCAGCAATGGGTTGCCCCAGGTACGACAGTCTGGATTGATATGATGTGGGCTTCATACAATGGAATATTTTTGCCACTACATCATATAACACACATGTTGGCCCCGCATTAAACTGGCCTTGTCTAATTTCCTCTCCTTATTTGAGGCAAATAAATGCAATGAATAATGCTTGAGCATATCTACGCTTCAACAATAAGTTTTTGTCGAATTTGATATTAATTAACCAGTAAATTTCAGTTTTTTACCTGATGACAAAATTGAAGGTATTTTTTACATTTTACAAACATTGATTTTGTTTCTCAAGATTTATATTTTAATTTAAGTGTGATAGCACCCAAATGTCAACCGGGGTGTTAGCCGAGACACAAATAAAACCCAAATAAGATTGTCGATATCTCCTGGACCTAAACGGTAGGTTTCCGCAAATTTTTAATGCTGTTTTGGGAATAATCGGACTTTTTTTACGCCAGAAATGATTTTTCTTTTTTAAATTGGTTTCTGAGTCCTAACCTGCAATTTTACCAAAGACCCTTAAAAATAAAAGTTTCAACTTTCATAAATAAACAAAAACCATTTTACTATAAAATGAAAATAAATTTACCTGTTTTGGTCGATACTGAAAGAAATTTTGGTTGAAGACAAAGTCGAAAACGAAGAAGACGGAAGAATTCTAATAAACACAGAAGACGTGTTAACTTTAGGCAGAATATTAAAAGATATTTTTGAAAAACATAAAGAAGTCGCTTGTCCCAAATTGCGACTAACTAAAGTAGCCAAAATCATTTTGGCTTATTTTTTTCCTCTTTCCTATTTTCTTAGAAGAATTTTCGGTTCTATCATTCAAGGACGAAAAAATGTAAAACACGACAGCGGCAAAGGGAAGTAACTCTAGATGGAAGGTCACTGAAACGGTGTCAGGTAATAACTGTTCCTATTAAAAATGAAATCCGGATTTGTCTTTGTTTTTTTTTGTAGAATTGAAAAATTTTAAACTACTAAAAGAGGAAACTTGAACGGTTTTGCAACGAGAAAGTAAAAAATAAACCTTTGAAAATTCCAAATTGTGTCTGAATTCCTGGTATGAATGTAAATAATGAAAGTTTCAGGTATAATAATTAAAACTAAATTGAATGTAAATGTGTAAGGACATTATTTTTAATATAACAAAATAAAAAAATTTAAATGAATAGCATGCACATTAATTATACCATTTATTTTTCAAACATCACAACTCACAAGCAACAGCAGTCACTAGAAATGAGCAAACACCCATGCTTACACACAGATAGCAATTACCCACAGATATCCATGTTTATAGTTGGTGTTATTGAGTGCTGACTTTTTCTTTGTTTATTAATAATGCTTCCATTATTTTTAGCTTTTTTCTACATGTGAATAAGACTATAATATTTGTATTGCCAATGAATATATTGCATATGGAGTTTGGTAGGTCTCCATGTGTATTTAAATAAGTCCTAAAGAGATGTAACGTGAGTCTTCTTGTTAGGCATGCTGTAGTAAATCCAATATAATTATTTATGAATTTGGTTTCATCAGGAAGGCATTTCCTTAGAGGGACATGTAAAGTCATAAATAATTTTGGTTCTCTGTAATTTGGATCCTGCAAGTGAGTTAATATTGTTGAGGATGAGGTTAGCAGTTAATTTTTTATAGTAGATAATTAGTCTAGGATAAAAAATAAAAAATTCCTAACCTCCTCTATATGTATGTATGTATAAAATAATTTTTGGACTTTGTCCATTTCATAATGTATTTATATATATATATATATATATATATATATATATATATATATATATATATATATGTATATGTGTGTGTGTGTGCGTGTGTGTAAATATAAATATTTTTGGGAGGTATATGTGGAAGGTACCATTGTGTGTGTGTGTATATATATATATATATATATATATATATATATATATATATATATATATATATATAATATGGATAAAACAACTGAAAAGTTGTAAATTAAAAGAAAAAAATTGGGTGTTTTTTTGTGAAAGTATTTATTTATATGTTTTTATATATTTGATATTTCAGACCACCACAGTCCTTCCTCAGAAATTAATTGAATAACTGTATTTGGGAGTTTGTTTACAAGTAGCATCTGTGGACCACCAATATTATCTATCTATCTATATATATATATATATATATATATATATATATACACACACACACATACATGGTACCTTCCACATATACATACATACATACATACATACATACATACATACATATATATATATATATATATATATATATATATATATATATATATATTTGTTATAGTTACATTAAAATCCAAATTTAAAAACATAGACGCTTCTGTCCAAGCATTTTTTTTTTTTTTGGTTAATGTAACATTTAACTATTAACATTTAACTATATTGTTGACATGGGAAAAAAAAAAAAATCTCCTACCATATATATATATATATATATATATATATATATATATATATATATATATGTATGTATATATATATATATATTCCCAAGCAGATAAAATCGAGGTAGAGCTCAATGTACATCACAGAGCAAGAATATAATATAAAAGGCTCAAACACTAATATTCCCTGGTTATAATTTATTACATTGGAATTGTAATCACAATCCAATTCATCAGACCTACAAATTTTTTAACTTACCAGACTCTATTCGAAACATACTAGTAGAAAAGACAAACCTAATAACCTCATCCACCTGTAAAAAAGATTAAAAATTATGGAAGCCTTAATAATAAAAAAAAAAGCCAACACTCAATAATATTTACTACGAACATGACCACAATGTGCTAATTGTGCTCAAAAAATAAAACATCTCTATAACACACTAAAAACATACACATAACACACACACTCAATTAAACTGAAAGAATAAATTCATCCTTTATAATGGCTAAAAGTATTGCTGAGAGTGCTCAGAACTGTAGAACATTTGGACAGTTTCTACACATTCTGTGTCCAAAAAAGAAAACACTTGTTGAAACACAAGAAAAATTTAATGAAAGCTTAACCGTAGTACCTTGTCTTTTGTTTTTAATGAAACATGCATTATATATATATATATCCGATGCGATGAGAACGAAAGTAATATATAAATTCCAACGTTCGCAGCGTTAATTAAAAAAAGAGCTCGATACCGATAGTAGAGCGATAATTATTTATTTATTATAATTTTATCATATAGACAAAACCATTTTACTCACAACAAAGATGCAACTTGGTTTCAGTGCATTTTAACTGCACATCTACGGGTGAGGGTCAGAAATATTTCCGACCCTCACCTGTAGATATATATATATATATATATATATATATATATATATATATATATATATATATATATATCCGAATGTAATGAGAATGAAAATAATATATAAATTCTAACGTTCACAGCATTAATTCAAAAGAGTGCTCAATACCGATAGTAGAGCAATAATTATTTTTTGTAATTTTTCATATAGACAAAAACAATTTATTCACTACAAAGATGTAACTTTGTTTCGTTGCACCTCGACTGGAGATACCAAAATTGTTACCATTTTGATAAAATGATAATGCACCGAAAGAAAGTTGCATCTTTGTAGTGAATAAATTGTTTTTGTCTATATGAAAAAATTAGTGTGTGTGTGTGTGTGTGTGTGTGTAAATCTCTCAGAATAAATCTGAAAAGAAGGTAAATTGAATAAAATAGACAATTGGAAAATAGTTCTTAGTCCTTTTGTTAACATGTTTCATCATTTGACTTATCAAAGCAAGTGATGATAAACAAAAGTGAATCTTGTGTAGTTACATAAAATTTTAAAAGACACACTTGTGAAAGGCTTTCTCGGGATATTAGTAACTTTTTCTTCATTTTTTTTTCACTAAAAGCGTGTTTTTGTTTTTCATGTCTACAATGTGTTGCCGCCTCCTGGTTATCTGAAAGTTCAACACCCACAGCTGAACAATGAAATGATTCTTTGATCGAAACCTTGTCTTATCCCACATTGTGTTTAGTTTTGATCATAAGGCTGGCAAAGATCGAATCATCATCGGGAATTGTCATATTGGGTTCGTCTAGGAAGAATGAAGATGCAAGTAAAAAAAAAATAACTTGAATAAAAATTTGTAAAGTTGAAGTAAAAGAGGAAAGTACATCAAAACAAGTACTGTAAAAATATTTATAGAAAAGGCACAGGGAAGTGATATTAGAAAAATTAAAATTGTATTAGATTTATTATAAAACCAACTAATTTAAAACAAAATTCTTACTTCTCACCAATACTAGTGAATTTTTAATAAATGTAGCACACACACACACACACAACACACACACACACACACAAAACTCAAGCATTTCTTTGGTGAGTGAAACTGAAATGAAAAATGAAGGACTTAAATGTAGATATTTCTATTATTTATCTCTAAATGGGAAAAACATTAGGATCTGATTGGAAGAATGAAATTGGCTTTAATAAACAAAGCAAGAAAATTCTAGATTATAAAAACCAAATAAAGGTTGAAGGACTTAAATGTAGATATTTCTATTATTTATCTCTAAATGGGAAAAACATTAGGATCTGATTGGAAGAATGAATATGGCTTTAATAAACAAAGCAAGAAAATTCTAGATTATAAAAACCAAATAAAGGTTGAAGGACTTCAATGTAGATATTTCTATTATTTATCTCTAAATGGGAAAAACATTAGGATCTGATTGGAAGAATGAATATGGCTTTAATAAACAAAGCAAGACAATTCTAGATTATAAAAACCAAATAAAGGTTGAAGGACTTAAATGGATGTACTTATATTATCTTTTCTATAAATTTATTTGTTTTTTTTTACTGTTGTTCAACCAATAATCCAAGAGCCACTCAAAGTAGAGGGTTGTTGCAACGTTAAGATAAGGTAATCCCTCACTTAAGTGCTATAAGTTAATCTGTCAAAGTTCTGCTTCACGTAAATGGCATAAAATAAAAGATCATTTCAATCATGTCATGTGGTAGGCCAAGCCAATCCTTGATCCGAATGAATTATTATTGTCACCTTCAGAGTCCTGAAGTCATTTGAATGTCCAACACCCACAGCTGAATGATGACTTCGATCCAGACCTTGCCTTATACCACGTTGTGTCCAGATTTGTGTCTGGCAAAGATCGAATCATCATTTTAACACTAATTCATTCTGTGCAAAACGTTCAACTGTTCATTTGAGTGGTAGTCAGAAGGCTGCTAATTCCTGCAGATTCCAGCTCGACTCTCCCGTCCACTGTCCTCACCTTCCACCTATAGTGCTGCCACTCATGGGGGTAGCAAGTTATTCCATCACGTCAATTACCAACAACAAATTTTTGAAAAATAAAAATATTACCAGCAATAAAAATCTTGTCGGCATTAAATAACCCATTGAGGTTGATATGTCATAAAACAAAACAAACCAAACAAATATATACTGAGATAGATAGATATAAATAGACTGAGACAGACAGATAGATAGATAGATAGATAGATAGATAGATAGATAGATAGATATTACTAGCAATAAAAATCTTGTTGGTATTAAATAACCTTTTGAGGTTGATATGCTGTAAAACAAAACAAAACAAACCAAACAAATATATACTGAGATAGATATAAATAGACTGAGACAGACAGATAGATAGATAGATAGATAAAAAAGTTATTCCATCACGTCAATTACCAACAACAAATTTTTGAAAAATAAAAATATTACCAGCAATAAAAATCTTGTTGGCATTAAATAACCCATTGAGGTTGATATGTTGTAAAACAAAACTGTAGTGGACCATGCGGTGTGTGAATGTGAGAAGAGAAGATGAGTTATCTCTAGGTTATGGCTTCTGCTGCCCGGTCCAGCTACATAAGAATGTTGGACTTTAATGGAGTCCAAAGAAAGCAAAAGAAAACAAACAAGACCGATATATATGTACAAAACAATTATATATTAATGACAAATAGATTAAAATACGAATTACAAATACATTGAAGACATGAATAAAATGTTACAGTGTCTGTATGGAAAGTTGTGTGTGTTGAATTGAATGTCCGTACGGGTGAGTATTTTGTTTTAGCGTGTTCCCAGAATATGGGAAACGCTGGTTGTGTATAAGAGTTCACATATTGGAAATTTTAAGAGAAAGTTTTATATACCTCGACTCACGTGCGAGGTTGCGGCCCGCAGCCGAAGTCGAGATAGTTGCTCGCACGTGCGCGTAAGCGGAGAAAAGAGAGAAAGAGGCGAAAGGTCAGCCAGTATTTATACTCCCGGGAGAGAGAGACCCCTGTTGACAGGTTAAGGAAATGAAGAGGAGGTAACTGCGACAAAACAAACTAAACAAATATATACTGAGATAGATAGATATAAATAGACGGAGATAGATAGATAGATAGATAGATAGATAGATAGATAGATAGATAGATAGATAGATAGATAGATAGATAGATAAAAAAATATTACCAGCAATAAAAATCTTGTTGGCATTAAATAACCTTTTGAGGTTGATATGCTGTAAAACAAAACAAAACAAATCATCAAATGATCAAGGAAGACCAACAAGTCATATTTACACAAGTGATGGCAATCATGGGCTTCAGCTATGGAACTGCACAAGGCATAGTGCACGATGACTGGGGGGGCATAAAGATTGGTTGCATTGGGTGCCAAAACAAGCAAGTAGTGCAGACATGACTTCATGAGCATCCTTTCAGAAAGGATGAAGAAGCACATTTAACAACACCAGAGGTGCATCACTGTGCAGCAGAACTATGTTGAAATGAAACATATATGCATTTATTTTTCATCAGTTGAAATTACTGTTCCATGAAAATTGCCTTTACTTTTGATTTAATCGCATATATATTTTTGGAATGCATTTTTCATTTATTAATCTGTTGTATCCAATTTATTTAAGTAAATGCTCTGTTTTTTAAATAGACATTATTAATTACATTTACTAACCTGAATGCTGTTAAATAAATAAATGCTTAAATAAATTGTATCTATTAAATAACATATAAATAGAAAATATATTAAATAATTGTCAGACTTAATCCATCTCATAATATGTTAGCAATGTTTAAGTTAAGGTACATTTCATGAACAGATGTGATCATTCAGGAAATATCGTCAAAGATTTGTTATTTATAAACAGTAATTTGGACTTTGCTAACCACATGCTTTCTCTGTAACTGAGTGGTATATCACGTAAGATCAAGTGACAGTTCCATGTAGGACACATGTTCTATTCCTATTGAAGAATGCATATTTTCTACAAAATTACTTGAAAATTCAGGCCTATAAATGTAATTAATACTGTTTATTTAAAAAACAGAGCATTTACTTAAATAAACTGTATCTATTAAAATAATGGTATAAACAGAAAATATATTAAATTATTATCAGAATTAATCCATTTCATCATATATATATATTTGTCTGATGTTCACAAAAGTGTGAAACCCAGGGTTACAAACTCATATCCATACAACTAAATATATATATATATATATATATATATATATATATATATATATATATATATAACATAATGAGAAGCCACGTATACTTTCTTGATATGTATATAATATGGATAAAACAACTGAAAAGTTGCAAATTAAAAGAAAAAAAATTGAATGTTTTTCTTGTGAAAGTATTTATTTATATTTTTTTATATATATATATTTGATATTTCAGATCGCCTTGATCTTTCGTCAGAAATTAATTAAATAACTATATTCAGAAGTTTGTTTTCAAACTCCCAAATACAGTTATTCAATTAATTTCTGAGGAAGGACCGAGGTGGTCTGAAATATCAAATATATAAAAACATATAAATAAATACTTTCACAAAAAAACACCCAATTTTCAGTTGTTTTATCCATATTATATATATATATATATATATATATATATATATATATATATATATATATATATATATATATATATATGCTTTTTGAATTTGTAGGTCTGATGAATTGGATCATGATTACAATTCCAATGTAATAAATTATGACCAGGGAATATTAGGGTTTGAGCCTTCTATATTATATTCTTACTCTGTCCTGGACATTGAGTTCTACCTGGATTCTATCCTCTTGGGTATTTATGTATATATATCTATATATATATATAAATATATATTGACCACTAATATTATCAATATCTATCTATCTATCTATCTATCTATCTATCTATGCACTGAAACCAAGTTGCATCTTTGTAGTCAGTAAAATATATTTGACTATATGATAAAATTATAATAAATAAATAATTATCGCTCTACTATCTGTATCGAGCTCTTTTTTTAATTAACGCTGTGAACGTTGGAATTTATATATTACTTTCGTTCTCATCGCATTGGATATCTTTATATATATATATTAAAAATTAGATCAGTTTATTTCGCTACCTGGGTTTCAACCTTACAGTATCCCCAGGTGATTTTTATCAGTTGACCTCCCAACGCACTATTTTAAAAAAAAAAAAACAGTATAAAAAAAAATGCTATGTCATTTTTAAAAATAAATAAAAAAACACGGCATTGGGTATTATAGAAAGGGAGGAGAATGATGCGAAATAGGAAAGAGAAGACGAATGGGAGGGAGAAAAGTAAGAGTATTATAAACATATAGGAGATTAATCAGTAGGGGATTATTTTAAATGTACATATTTTTTTAACCAGCCACATATGAGCTTAACAGGAATTTTTTTTATATGTATGCTATGGATCATGACTTCGGATCTCTGGATATTATATATATATATATATATATATATATATATATATATATATATATATATATATATATATATATATATGTATATATATATATATATATATATATATATGTATATATATATATATATATATATATATATATGTATATATATATATATATATATACATATATATATATATATATAGAGAGAGAGAGAGAGAGAGATAGATAGATAGATAGAAAGAAATAAAGATTGAGAAATAGACCATATTTTATGAATGTAAGATTCAGGTTTATTTTTCAGATCAAAAAGAATACTTTTAATTGTTTAGCGTATAGTTCCAAGATTTGGGCAACTTATACTCCTCAGTCCCCAATAATAAAGACGAATAAATATTTTTAGCATTTTATTTACCTATATTTTTTATACTTAATTTACTTTGTTCTTCCACAGTTTTGATCTCATTATTTTGTTTGGAGCTAAAACATTCACTAATGTTGGGAGAAACCAGACCTTGAAATTTTAACATAAGTATTTTTATGATCTTCTTTTATTTAATTTCTATTTACTAATAATTAGTTTAGTATTTTATTCTTTTCAATTCAAAATTATCTATCACTTTCAAATGACATCCAGTATTTTTTTTATGTGAAAAGCGATTCCTTCAGTCTCGTCTCGACCGGTGTTTCTCGTGAGATTTCCCAACGAGATTTGATGCCCTCTTCCGGTTGCGGCCATCTTGGCGGGTATCTTGAAAATCTCGTGAACGAGGAAAACAAACCACGCAAATGTCGTCTCCTCCTTTGTCTTCTCTTCACAAGAATAATAACAACAGAAGGATGAGCATTTCACTGAGCCCTCGCGAGATTAAACGATTTGTGGCTTGTTACAGAAAGCACGAATTGCTATGGAACACGAAATGTCCGCAATACACGATTCCGGTGGCCAGAAACGAGGCTCTGAGATCCATTGCCGAAGAAATGGGAAAAGCTTGGACCGGTAAGTGGTAAACCGAAATTTATCGACGGAAAGGATAATTGATCCAGTTTTAAATTTAGTAAATATAAATGGTTCATAAGAAGATATTTCTATAAAACAAAAACAAAAAACAAATCTTATCCTGTGTAGACTGTTTTTTCAAAGATGTTTTTCAACAACAAAGTTTCAAAGCGCATGTTTGTTTTTTATTAAGCAAACATCTTAAAACAAAAAAACAAGTTAATTTAAATTCTACTTCCTGAACAATTTTATTGAAGTATTTTATTAAGACTTGCACGCATACAAATTATTTGTTTATGTATTAGTTACCAAGTAACTTAGTCTGGCACAAGGCCACAGATTTTGTGGTAACGGTAGTAAATACTAGTGAATTGTATTTTGTTATAAACTTGCCTTCTATATAGTCACAGTGTGTTACGGGATGCCTCCTATTGACTTAAGTTATATAATATAATTTTGTTTTGTTTGACACAAAAGATGAAATATTGTTTGGCGACTGAACTCGTTGCTTGTTTGCACCAAACCACTGAGTTACGATAAAATACACTTAATCCAATAAAAGTAAAACTACAGAAAATTGTATACTGTGTTATACTGCTTTTTATTCTGTATAAGTACCATTTAAAAAATTTTTTTTGATAAATAGGGTCGGAAAGCAAAATAAATTTATGTGTATTAGAAACTGTTGTTAAAAATCGCTAAGTTAAAAAAACAAATAAAAATTTCAGGTCTAATTGTTTCGTAAGTAACAAAAAAAACAATTAAACCTGAAATTTTTATCCGTCAAGTCTTTCACTATGCTAACATTTTTTTCAAACAAAAAGGTTAAGTTGATTTTTTTTTTAAAAA
This sequence comes from Acanthosepion esculentum, assembly GCA_964036315.1. Taxonomy (NCBI): domain Eukaryota; kingdom Metazoa; phylum Mollusca; class Cephalopoda; order Sepiida; family Sepiidae; genus Acanthosepion; species Acanthosepion esculentum. Next base: position 9,802,267 of record OZ038517.1, on the reverse strand, counting down.
TTACTTTTTAATGCCTTTTCAATTCAGGACAGTAACGATCATTGCTCTCCACAGCTTCCTTTTTTTCAATTAGTTCAATGACTTGGAAAAATGGCTTTTCATGTCTCTTAGACTGGTTGCCAATCATGGCTAGAGAGCACAGTCTACCTTGCTATTTCTGAAAGGAGATACCTTTTTATCAAACAAACATGCGCTTTAAAAGTTTGTTGTTGAAAAACGTCTTTGAAAAAACAGTCTGCGGGATAAGATTTGTTTTTGTTTTTTCGTTTTGTTTTTTTAGAAATATCTTCTTATGAATCATTTATATTTACTAAATTAAAAACTGGTTCAATTATCCTTTCTGTCGCAATCTGTGAACTCATTACTAAATTGTAATTGATCTAGCGAGACAAGCTCGCTATGACACCACGTCGAAGTGCCCCCCAACCAATTTTTGTACGTGCACCCAGTGAGGATTGAACTCCCTACTTAATAGTAATTGTCAGTCAGACCAACCTTACTAAAAATTATCTCATGCTAAAGCACGTTTTGACAAGTTTTAAGTTCAAATCAAAAATGGAGTACTGCTGCCATATCTAGGCTGAAGCTGCCCAGTCCACTTTCCAGTTCAAAAGTGACTACATGGCCTTGTGGGTGATGAATTATTTTTCACTCTACAACCCCTTTTCCCACAAACAAAACATTATAAGCCTCTCATTACTCTAATACTATTTCCATGGCAAATGTTCTGACCAGTTACATCCCTGAATGACACCAGTTCTGGTCTTAATATCTAATTATATTATAAATTATATTATTAATTATATTTACATCTAAGACTTGTCATGCCACATACATTGGGATAATTCATCCCCATTACCTTTGTATTCCATTAGTAAGGATGAAGTTCTATTTGGACAGTATCTTCTCAAGAACCGATACTTTGTGGAACTTACTCCTGAGAGGATGCTTTCTCCAATCACTTCATTCTTAACTTCTTCAAGTTTAACCATTACCTTTCCCATATATCCTCATAAACTGCACTTCTTACCTCCTCTTACATTCATACAACAACCTCATTCAGTAACCCTCTGTCTTGAGTGGCTCTTGGGTATTGTATTAAGTGAAAAATTAGTTTTAGAAGAATGAGAGGTGATGCTGAAAAGTTCTTGACTTAACCAACTTCCAAAGATTTGTTTAAATGACCAAACATCAATTTATTTATTTTTTTTTTGGAAAGGTTTCTTGGTTAGGCAAATAACTTTTCAGCAATACCTTGTACATTTTATCATGAATAAATAAAAAAGCAATAAAGAAAAATTGACATAGAATAAAGGTTTCTGGTTTGGGGTTAGGTGTTAGATATTTTTAGTCTTTACCCTTCTTAGCATTCAATACGTTCAAAACCGCTCTGTAAATATTGACTCTGAATATCCCACTGTTTGCATGATTTCCACCATTATTTTTTATTATGTCAGAGTATGGATGCAGTGGGTTGAACATAGTTGATATTTACAAGGTGTGTTGCATACTAGAGTGTTAATTAAATGCTTGATTCAATGTACACATGCACAATAAAGGTCAGGCTAGCTTAACACTGATACTATCAACAACGTCCCTGTTGTATGTATGTAGATGTGTATAATATATATATATATATATATATATTAAGAAAAAGAACAGATAGAGTTAGAATCCACAGTTCTTTGCATTTACTTTTTACAAAGTGCTCAATACAAACGTAGAGCAGAATATATTATTAAAATATTTTTATTATAAAAGATTACAAAAACACAATGTAAAACATTTTACATCGCTACACAAAAACTTTCATGTTTCGGAACTTCAATTGTGTAGTGATGTAAAATGTTTTTATTGTAATCTATTATAATAAAAATATTTTAATTTAATTTAAAGAAAAACAAACCACTTTAAGGTTCCATTGTTATAATTTATTTCACCAGAGACTTTCTTTTTCTGTCGACCATCAGATCTCACTTCCAAGGATGAAAAAATGAATTTAAACTTACACTTTTGAAGGGCAGGGTAGTATTAAGCTTATGTAAGGTGATATAGAGAGTGGTGAGAGATAGTGTGACAGACATGGTCGAAATTAGAGAGGGAATGGAGAGATGGGAATGCTTTAAAATTTATTTATATATATGGTGCAGTGGATAAATTGTCGCCATTTATATTTTGCAAATGCACGTTTGTTTTTGATTTTTGTCAACTGTAGAGTATAGTAGGGTCAGTTGGGCACCGTCTGTGAGAAAAGGAGTGACATGACACCATTCACTCTGCCAGAAATTTGGAAACGGCATGCTGTATTGCTTGGCATTTGCACCAGGAGCTCCAATGCAAACATTTCAGAGTGTTTAGGTGTCAATCTGAGGACAGTACAGAGGATTCAGAAAGAGTTTGGTGATATGTCCAGTCAACATCATGGGGTCTGGAGTGATCACTAGTGATGGTGACTTTATGCCTCTATTCATATTTTCCACAGACTCGACACGGGGGGGGGCTGACATCAAGTGGCTTGAGGGGTTAGTGTTGTTCTGGGCCAACGGGGTGGCTGCTGCTGAAAGACGCTATGTCTGGCAACAAGACTGCACCATGCCATACAAGTAGGAGGACCCAGTCATTACTGTCAGACAATTTCTGTGACCGCATCACCACTTCCATTTGGCCCCCTAACTCCCCAGATTTGCAACCCCCTTGATGATTATGTGTGGGGCCCAGTTGAACAAGAAACCAACAAAACTCATTGTAACAACAAAGATGAACTGAAGGAAAGGATTACGGCAGCATTCACCAATTTAAAGAAGGAGACCATCCAGAAGAGTTGCAGGAGATTTTAAAGTCGTCTGAAGGCAGTGGTTGAAGCCAATAGTGATTTTATTGAATGAATTTACTTTTTAGTATTATTTTGGTAAATATATTTGTTAAAATGAGATGTCAATGTTATTTTTGTTTTTATATAATTTAGACAACAATTTATCCATCGCATCATCTGTGTGTGTGTGTGTGTGTGTGTGTGTGTGTGTGTGTGTGTGTGTGTGTGTGTGTGTGTGTGTGTGTGTGTGTATATATATATATATATATATATATATATTTTTGTGCATTTAGGCAGCAATCCTTCTTTCATGCACATTTCATTAAAAACGACTGACAAGGTGCTTTTATTTAGTTTTTTATATAATTTCTCATGCGATCTAATAAAGTTTTTCTTTTCGGAGGATAAATTATATAAAAACTGTCCGAATGTATAGCCGAAAGCGCTCGGATAAAAAGAACATTCGGACAGTTTTTATATAATTTATCCTCTGAAAAGAAAAACTTTATTAGATCGCACGAGAAATTATAAAAAAACTAAATAAAAGCACCTTGTCAGTCGTTTTTAATGAAATGTACATATATATATATATATATATATATGATTAATACGAATAAAATTTGTCACTGGGCTGATGACACTAGCAACATCAAGAATAGGTAGCACATATAACTCGCAGAGAAAATAATGATGTAATCAAGCTGTTAACTTTCCATATTGCCTTAAACAAAAGGTTTTGAAGAAAATTCCCATCAGTACTAGAGAGCTATATCATTTTATTAGACCTGAAAAGTCTAATTTCCTGAAAAACTACTTTAAGAAAAAGATTTTATATTGGACGACAAAAATGCGTAACTGTTCAGTTAATGAAAGTTGCCTGTTTCCTGTATAGAAGAGACTGATTTCATCATTAACATAGGAATGCATTGCAAATGACTTTACTATAAGAATGCAAATTTTTCCATTAGTTTTGTGTCAGACAAAGCAAGGCTCTGTAATTATCTACTCATATAGCAGACATATTATTTTAAATTTCTAAAAGTATAAGTACCTTTTAAGTGGTCCACACCTTTTATGCACGTATCATATAATATGAATGATTTGATTTGTTGTCAATCTCGTCTTACCAAGCAAGAAGCATCAGCAGGAAATCACCAGCAAACCACTTTTAAAATGTTCAGTAAGTCACAGCTCCATAAACTACACAAATCGTTTTCTTTTTTTTTTTTTTTTTTCATTTAGATTTTTACCTTTCTTAAAATAAAATCAAAACATTCTTTCATTTCACTATGAGAATCATTGAATTAAAATATAGTAAATTTTACAAAATTTTATTTTTAATTCGGGCTGATATAGCAGTTGTCAAAATACAACCAGAGTTGATATACAGTGTAACCCGGATGTAAGAGACCTGGATATAAGAAAAACCCGGATATAAGAGAGATTTTCTCTGGTCCCAAATTAGAGCCTTACTTACCTAAGCAAAATAGACAAAACCATGATATAAGAAAAACCCGGATATAAGAGAGATTTTCTCTGGTCCCAAATTAGAGCCTTACTTACCTAAGCAAAATAGACAAAACCATGATATAAGAAAAACCCGGATATAAGAGAGATTTTCTCTGGTCCCAAATTAGAGCCTTACTTACCTAAGCAAAATAGACAAAACCATGATATAAGAAAAACCCGGATATAAGAGAGATTTTCTCTGGTCCCAAATTAGAGCCTTACTTACCTAAGCAAAATAGACAAAACCATGATATAAGAGAAACACGGATATAAGAGACTTCTTCTCCAGTCCCGACAACTCTCTTATATCCGGGTTACACTGTATATTTTTTTTAATGTAGCTTCCCTTCCCTTTTCTATAAATATTTTCATGTTAATTGTTCAGATGAACTTTCCACTATGCTACCTAGACTTTCTGAATTTAAGCACAGTACTAGATTAGCAGTAATATCTCATCATTTTAAAGTTTCTTTTTTTGCACGTGGAACTCTCTTCCAGCTTCTTGCTTTCCTGTCAACTTTGACCTTCAAAAATTTAAATGCAATGTCAATCATTATCTACTATTTTCTTGATTGCTCCTCTTCTATTGTTCTCGCTCCTTAATAATGTCTCTTTTTTTCTTATTCTTTCACACTCAGTAACCTCTTGTGTCTTAGTAGCTTTATTGCCTTACTTGGGGTTCTAAGTTTCATCCTTTTAAACCATCTTCTTTGGTCAAATAGTGATGTTTCAAACAAAACTGAATGAATTATTCCCCAGGCCAGCAAAAAAACACTGGACCAAAATCCAGGGCCTTCTCACTCCTGTTGGTAGAACCCCTCCCTGATTGACCATATTTTCAGGGATGTAGCTGTACTCACCGCACTTTGCCAATTGTAGGTTGGTGAAGCTATTTAACCCATAGTTGGGGGTTTTGAATTCAAAGTTGTCCTTCTAGTCTAGATGCCACCCAAGGCTTTAAGACCCCGTCTGTCCTGCTATTTACCCATAGCTGAGGAAAGAAGAGATGAATTCATACCTTTCCCAAGGGTATTTGCATGAAAGTGAATGTAATGAACTCGACTGGAATTCAAACTCGGCTCTCCCATTCCTTAATCTGCACTGCCATCCGTTACTCCACCAATGAATATTCACTGCAAGTACAATAGTCCCACAATACACAAGTTCACTGAGTGCTTGTTGCTGATGTGTCCCCCCAACCCCCTAATAATAAACCACTACTATATAATGAGGTGCCCAAATATTTACTAAGACACTAGTGTTGGCAGACACTAGCTGCAACCTGTTCCAGCTATTCAGTCGAACTCTCTGCCTTCGGGCAGAGAGGAACTCGGACAAGGCTTCGCCGAAGGGCAGAGTTTCGTTCAGGGAGGTAGACTGACCCTGAACCCGTTTATACGCGTTCAAATAGGGAATATTTTTGGCTGAGACTACGGGCTCAGAGAACCCACGCTAAACCCAGCCTTGTGCCACATGCAACCCTCATTGGGGCGGGTAGCTAAATATACTAGTGTTGGGAGCATCCAGAGAGGATCAAATTGACTAGTCAAGTAAATTAGTCAGCAAGGATAGTTGCTCAGAATAAGAAATTGGAGAGCAGAGTTCAAATCCCAGTCAAGTCTGTTACATTTCATTTAAGTACAAATACCCTTGGGAAAAGCATGAATCCATTATAGTAGGACTTGTATCTGGAAAGATCCTTGTTATTCTCAGGAAAATTGTTTATTCATTGTTCAATTGCAAAAAAAAAAAAAAATTATAATTCAAAGTATGATTTGTTTTTTTTTTAATTAACCCATATGCTGTAAAAAAAATAAATAAATAAAAAAAATACCCCATAAGCTGTAAAAAATAAAATTAAATAAAAAAAATACCCCATAAGCTGTAAAAAATAAAATTAAATAAAAAAAATACCCCATAAGCTGTAAAAAATAAAATTAAATAAAAAATACCCCATAAGCTGTAAAAAATAAAATTAAATAAAAAATAACCCATATGCTGTAAAAAAAAAAAAATTAAATAAATAAAAAAATCCGTTAACAGCATGATTAGGTTGTTAACCATCATAATAGGTTCCCATCCCAAAGATGTTTGCATATGGGTTGACTGTGTTGCAACAAGGTTAAAGGTCATGCCTGCTTTGTATGCCAGCATTTGAATTCCTGTTGTTGGTTTTTTTTTGTTTTTTTATCTATATAATAAATGATCTATTTTCTGTCTGTTTCTATGTTTATTACCATAACACAACAAAAACAATTCATTGTAACACAGTTTTTGTTAGTATGATACTGTTACAATGTTCCAACTTAAAGAATGAAGACATTTGCATTTCAAGAAGGTGACTGCTTTCTGAGTAATTTTAAATATTACTTGATCAAAAGAAGCAACCACAAAACAAATTCTAAGGGAGATAATTCAACATCTATTAACTGCTAATAACAGTTTTCCTTTTTGCTTAAGTCTTTGAAGCTTAATGATAATTAGCATTTGCAAATAATTTTAATATAAATTCTTGACAGTGAAGTGAGTTTTTATTATTAGAGAAATTGACATTTGATGATTATTCTCATTATCCTATAGTTGGGATCAAACTTGGAACCTTTTTGTGACAGTCGCCACAAATTTAGTTTGAGAAAAAAAAAGAAAAGAGAGATAACAAAATGAAAATATAGACATATTTAGTTAGTCTCTACCTCCCTGACTATTCAGGTTGATTTTTTTTTTTCCTCTCCAGAATCCCTTGTTAAAAGCAAATGGAACCAGTTGAAAAGTCAGTACCGACGGGAGTTGGGCAAATTGTCTGACACTTGCCGTGGGGGGTCAGAAGCAGACACTCCAGCATCCAGATGGTGGCTTTTTGGGTTGATGGATAGTTTCTTGCGACCTCACACGACACTCCGAAATGGATCCACCTACATGGTAAGAGGCGAAATGATTTTTATTTTCATAGAAGAAATATCCATAAAATTTTACAATTCTGCATTCGCCACATGTTAATGAGACTGCAACCTCAGGCACACATGTGGCACAATTCATTATATTATAATCATCTATGATAATGAATAGTGTGACTTTTCTCTGTGTGTTTCTCTGTCTGTAATAATGGACTCTCTTAGAATTATTAGCAACTTGGTTTCACTACTTAAACCTGTAAGGTCCATCTATATCGTATACGGCCACCGTCTCACCACTCTAGGTGATGCTCCTTTGGTTTGAGTTAGTCAGTTTCATGGGTTGGAGTTACTAGCTCCATGCTCAACTGCTTTTGAAATCAGTTTTCTTTCTTCTAGACTGGCTGCCACCCAGGGCCCAGTCTGTTCTATTGTTTAACCCATAGCTGGGGGGGTAATCTATTCCTTCCCAGGAGCATCTGTGTCAAATGGAACACAATGGCCTCAAGTGAAATTTGAACTTTGCTCTTCATCTTCTTTTATGTGCCATGTCCCTTCAGGAGATAGGCGATCATGGCTCTCCACATCTTCCAGTCCCTTGTGACTCTTTATAAGTTTTGTCTTTTTGTTATTTCTCCCAAACCCTCCTCTGCCATCCATTTGCTCAAGCCAATCAAGTATGTTATGTGCTTCTTTCCTCTGTCCCTTTTCCCCTCAATCTGTCCTGTGAGTATCAGATTTACCAAGCCCTCATTCCTCATTATGGACCCCAGAAATTTCAACTGCCTCTTCCTGATAAGTATAGGTTTCCTTTTTGTTTCCGTTTTCTCTAAAACCTCATTGTTCTTTGCATATTCAGCCCATGATATCCTCAGCATCTTTCTGTAGAACCATATTTCTGTTGCTTCAAGTCTCTCCTTCTTCATCTTTGAGGAGATTGGAATTTTGTTCACTGAACTTATTTTTCATGTCGATTACCCTCGACAAGCATATCCAGTCTCGTTACCGATTGAGTAATAACATCTGTTGTTATGGCAACAGGTAGGATGCTTAATGCAACTTAAAAGTAAGCATGTTGCCTGATGGCAGAATTTTTAAAAAATAAAATAAAATTATATAGGATCTGGTTTATGAGAGCAGATTTCATTTACCTAAAAACTAGCTTCACTGAAACCGTTAAATCTTCACTTCAGCAAATGGTTTGGCAGGAAATCAAAAACATACAAACTTAAAGGGAGATAACTTTTTATATTTGAAGAGGGTTTTTTTTTTTTAAATTGTACTTAAAATTTACATCCATCAATTCCATTGTTTATTTATTTACAATAACTTTTTTTCTTTTTTTTTTTCCACAAATTCATCATTGAAATTTTCATTTGCAGAATGTGACTTAATATTTTTAGTTTATTCTAGTATTATTTCAAAACAAGTTAAAAAGAAAAAGATGAGGAATAAGTTCATTTAAATATTTCTCCTATCTAGGATAAATTAAATCTTCAAAAAAAACCCAAAAATGCTTCTGTATTTTTTATTTTATTTATTTGCTTATTAATTTTTTTGTAATCGATTCACCCCAGGCAAAGTGAAAATGCCACTAAAATGCAAGGAGCTACTGGGGGTGAAAGAGAATGAAAAAAAACTTTCAAAGAAACTGGAAACCAGGAATAAAAATCTACTCCTGTTGGCTCATGCCCATGTAGCATTGAAACACCAGTTCCTGTACGATCAGTACTCTAGATAGGTGACTGAGAATAACAGGTGCTGTAAGCTTGGATGTGTGGGTGGTGTAATGCATAATGGCTCGGAATTGTTCATTTGAGAGCTGAGTTTAAATTCCAGTTGTGTTCGTTATATTCCCATGCACAAATACCCTTGGAAAAGGTATGATTCCACCTCTTCTCCTCCCAGCTATGGGTTAATTAGTAAGACTTGTATCATTAAATCATTATATTTTTAAAAAATCTTACAATTTAAAAAAAAAAAAATTCTCTACTTTTAAACCCCTTCTTTGGCATAGACATGTATATATGATTTTTCCCAAAAGTGTCTTTTTCAGACCTGGTTGAATAAACAGGTCCAAAACATAATGTCCAAAAACTAGTTACAGACATGTTTTTATGTCAATCTTGGTTCTTTTTATGCCCCTCTGAGCTTGAAACAAGTCCAATTGTGAACTCCTGTGTCTGGTATAGGTATTAGTCACCGCTCGAGTACTTCGAGGTGCCCCAGTTTCTTAGTTACTATATTAAAAACAAATTAAAAAAAAAATGTCTGAAAATGAAGGTGTTCAAACTGTTGATAAGCCGTAAAAAAACAAATCAGTCAATCTACTCTTGTTCAAAAGATCGGGGAGAAGAATGAAACAAATGAGATATATATGGTAGCTGGCCACCCGTATTTGAGGATACCTGTCTACTAGGGCAGCTAGCCGGGATTGGCTATTGCAGATGCTTGCTCAGGCACATTTGGGTTTATTCAACACCCACAGAGCCCACCTGTGGTTTATAATTGCAACTATGCTGAGCCGCCTTTAGTTACAGTTTCTGGTTAAGAGTGTGTTATCTAGCATGATCAACTATTTCAACAGGGCCAGCACGCTCAAGCCTTTGGCCACGATGACCTGTGACTTTGTACTAGCACCCAAGAGTTCCGTCTACCCAATTTCACTCAAGGCTTGCTATAATTTTTCAGACACTTTCCAAAGGTACCGCATGCTGGGATTGACCCTCTCTAGTCTGATAACATCAGGAAATCTCCTTCCTGACAAATCGACCCTGAGAGAAATATATATATATATATATATATATATATATATATATATATATATATATATATTTCAAAATTATGGCTACCCTGCCAGCTGGAACTTCAGAATATACTGACTGTACCTCTGCAGAGGGGTAAGACCCCTCAATGAAGTGCCCTGGGTATGACGATAAACTACATCCAGGAGTGTAGAACCCCTCTTAATTGCTGTTGTTCCCAGGTTCACTCTGACTTGGGTTGATAGCATCAGACTATGGGCAAATAGTTAAACCCCCAAACTGCAGCCAAAACACTATGAAAGCATAAAAATAGGTTTTTATAGTAAAAATAAATTATTGTCAGTAAAACATTTATTGAAAAAAAAAAATATTACTGGCGATACGTTTGACTCTCAACAAAAACCCTCTTGGTATACGTCGATGAAACCTGATCTGCAAACTTCTTACAAAGGATACATATTCTATTCATACGAACCTATCCTAAAAATCTTGTCTGTATTAAATAACCCATTGAGGTGTTGATATGTTGTAAGACAAAATAAACCAAACTAATCAAAATTGGTGGGGGGGTGCATGTAAGTAAACAACAATTAAATGATAAGTGTAATTTTTAAATTAATAAATAAATTTAAAAACATGTGTCCCAACAAAAACCATCAAAGATAACGTGAACCTTGTGTATATTGTTTTTGGGTATTTTCTATTAGATCTGTAGAGAAGCACTTATCATTTTAGCAAAAAAATGTTTTTAGTCATTCTTACCAGGATTGAAACTAACAGTTTGTACACCTTGTAACAGTTTGTACACCTTGTAACAGTTTGTACACCTTGTAACAGTTTGTACACCTTGTAACAGTTTGTACACCTTGTAACAGTTTGTACACCTTGTAACAGTTTGTACACCTTGTAAAATGATAATAAACAAATTGGCTTTGTTAATTCTAACAAAATAGTAATTCTAGAAATTCACACAATTATAACTTTCAATTCACTTTTTCCCCTGTTCATATCTGTATAATAAAAAAGAAAATAGTTTTCCTTTCAAATTGTGATGTTTGGCAACCATTTTGTGAGCACTTAAAAGCCAGTAGAAATTCACCTTTTCACTCAAATTTCCTTTTTTTCTTTCATAACAGAGCAACACTTATGGAATAGTTTTGTTTCTTGTGCATTATTAAGTTACACTCTTTCAGAAATGCATATTCTTCACTAGAACTGAGAGTTTGGTAAAATTATTTTTCAAGTATCAAGCATTTATGGAGTTTTTTTTTTTTATTCACTTTGGCAATGTTTAACCTTTGTGCCCACAAAAAAATGATGTGTCAAAAAGACTGTTATTCCCTTGACACCGCTATTACTGAAAATTCCTTTCATTCTTTCAGCAATGTTTATTGTTTTAAAAAACGCAATGATTATAATTTTAATAAAACCCAAATACATGAAGGTGAATTTATGTGTTTTCTTTGTTCTTGAAAATTGACAAAAATATTCAACATTTTATATATTAGATTGTTTAATTGCAAGAATAATTTCCTATTTATAAGGTTATAAAATATATGATCCAACTGTAATGAAATATTTTCTAATCATAAATTCATAAAAAAAATGTCTGTGAACAAGAAAATTTAAATGAACGCATGATGGTGATAAACGACAATTATGAAATTTGAAAAATGCATTCCACAATTTCTTTCATTTGTTCCTGTCACATAAATTCACTAAAATAGTTATTTATTAAATGGTAAATAATAAATATTGCATTGTAGTTGGTTTACATTATTTTGATAATCTTATAATTTCTTTATAAATTTTGGATAAAAAAATTTCTTTTTCAAATTTATTTCTTTATTAAAAGGTAAATAATAAATATCACATTATACTTAGCTCACATATTTTTATAATCTTATAAATAAACGTTGCTGAGGGAGTCAAAAGTGTATACAGTAATAGTGATATCAAGGCAATAACTGTCCTTTTGACATGCTATTTTTTTGTTTTTGTTTTTTTTTGCAAGCATCAGGGTTAAATATTGTTAAAAAAAATTTATTTACACTCATGTAAATAAACATTGCTGTGAGAGTCAAAAGTGTATACTGTAATAGTGATATCAAGGCAATAACTGTCCTGTTTACACTTTTTTCTTTTCTTTTTTTTCTTTTCTTTTCTTTTTTTTCCTTTTTTCTTTTCTTTTCTTCTTTTCTTCTTCTTTTCTTTTTTCTTCTTTTCTTTTTTCTTCTTTTCTTTTTTCTTTTCTTTTTTCTTTTCTTTTTTCTTTTCTTTTTTCTTTTCTTTTTTCTTTTCTTTTTTCTTTTCTTTTCTTTTTCTTTTCTTTTTCTTTTCTTTTCTTTTCTTTTCTTTTCTTTTCTTTTCTTTTCTTTTTCTTTTCTTTTCTTCTTTTCTTTTTCTTTTCTTTTCTTCTTTTCTTTTTCTTTTCTTTTCTTTTTCTTTTCTTTTCTTCTTTTCTTTTTCTTTTCTTTTCTTCTTTTCTTTTTCTTTTCTTTTCTTTTTCTTTTCTTTTCTTCTTTTCTTTTTCTTTTCTTTTCTTTTCTTTTTTTTGCAGGCACAAATATTAAACAACACCTTCACTTGATTTATTTATTTTTTATTTTTTAGTTTCCAGTTGAATCTCTCAAGATGGAAGATGTTTCCCCAGGGCCTTCTTATGAGGGGGTTGATGACAGTCAAGATGGCTGCATTGAATCGGGGGGCAGCCTTGATGATTGTTTGGAACCAGAGGCTGAGAATTTGTTGCTCATGAAGGAAGCATCTCCAACAGAAAGAGACGAACCAAGCGCCTTCAGTCTGTCTTCCAATCGCAACTTGTCAATAATAGAGATGAGCAACAACAACAGTAATAATAGCCAAGTGCTGGGACAGGCACGAGACCCCGACGAGATGTTCAGTGCCTGGCTCCTTTCCGAGCTGGGCCAAATTGATGATGAATACGTGAAGGACGAATTGAAAATAGAATTGATGCGAAAGTGCAACGAAGCCAAACGGACTTGTAGGTTGCGGAAGATGCAGTCAGTGTCACACTTAAATCGACCCGGCCTTGTGCCCGACCCTCATGCAACACGCTCGGTATCCCCACAGCTCTCTGCGAGGCCGTTGTGTCCTCCTCAACATTCACCACACACCACACAACTCGGCAGAACAACCTAATCTGAGACATTTTTTTCTTTTTTAATTTTTAAGATGAGTCAGATCCCTGTATCTGTGATGGGACTTAAGACAACTATCTCACTTATTTATGTCAGTGTCCCTGAAGATTTGTGGGTAGAAAGTGTGGGTGCTGGGAGACAACCACCCTGTCTGTAAAGTTTGTTTCTATCCAGTCTACACAGATGGCTTTGTTGCTTTAAAGGCTTTGCCTCTTTTAGACTTTCATTCCATGGTGTTGTTAATGAGTGCCTCGCCATTATGCTCAAGAGTCATTGATCTTCCTGATTGACGGAAATTACTTTACCCCTTGAATGGTGGTATTGAAGTTGTTAATCCCATAATGCACTTGGTAACTAAATTTATCCCAAGACAGCATTTGGTTTTGTTTTACTCGGGGGCTTTAAAACAGATTTCAGGCAGCATTTCCTCATTTTAGGTATGGTATTTTATTAACTGTGTCTATGCAGAAGTTTCTTTCAGTTTTGTCATTGTTTAACATTTACAACTCTGCATCATTTATAAATATTACTTCCCCTTTTACTGTATATGGAATCTCCTCAAAATATACTGTTTTATATATTAGTTCTATTTGAAATTGCAATAACCTTGATCTCAATTTCAGTCAAGATTGTTTTAGGTGTTACCGTAGAAGGATATAACTACACAACCAAGAAATTCAAATTCAACTTGCATTGGCAGAACTAACATTTTGCTTGGCAAAAATAGTCACCTACAAAGTGCTAAAGGTTAAAAAAAAAAAAAAATTAAAGTGCATGTACAAGCTCTATCCCCCCCCCCCTCCAGAAAAAGGTTGGGTTGCTGGGAACTTTTGCACCCCACTGATAGCTTAAGTTTTAATGCAAAGAAGGAGACTAGGCTTTTCTATTTGAATTTCTGTTTTTGAGGAGTTGTAATTATTGACACTATTTACGTTGTGATTACAACAAAGAAGATGAGGAGAATAGTCTGAATGTAGATAGTCTAAAAAAATATTATTAGGCTTTGGTTTTTAGTAGTCAACATATCACTTTGGCAGTGATTCTTTTTTTTTTTTTTTTTTTTTTTTTTTTTTCGACAAAGAACATTTCATATCATTTCTTAAAAATATATATTTTGAAAGGAAAAACTGTTTTCAAAGATTCTGCAATGTCTTATTTTCCACAGGATTAGCCCCCACCTCTCTCTCTCTCCATATATATATATATATATATATATATATATATAAGAACCTGAAGATTGTATTGTGCATGAAACTCTTAGTCATGCTATCAATGAGGGGAAAATGTGTATATTTATTAATATATACTTAATAGCTCTGCTGTATTACATTGATCACTGTTTTATTAACACTAGCACTATATGTGCAATTATATATATATATATATATATATATATATGTAAGCAAATATGTGGATATAGATCTGACAGTATAAGGAAAAATATGAAAAAACAAAAAATCCGAATATGCAAGTTTACTGTTTTTAATGTTGTTTCAATGTCGGCGCCAGACGTTTCGGTCTAGTAGACCTTCTTCAGGACATAGTTATTAAAATATAATTAAAATTAGACGATATTCAACATGAAAAGACGATAAATAGTCTAATTTTAATTGTGTTTCAATAACTATGTCCTGAAGAAGGTCTACTAGACCGAAACATCTGACGTCGACATTGAAACAACATTAAAAACAGGAAACTTGCATATTCGGATTTTTTGTTTTTCCATATTTTTCCTCATATATATGTGTGTGTGTGTGTGTGTGTTTTGAAAACCTAATTTTTAAAGTAATTTTATGGAGGGGTTGCATCATATACAAGATATAAAATTAGTGTATGTACTGCTGGCTCTGGCTACACCATTGGCCATACTATTTGTGCATTTACTGTAGTAAAAAAGTACAACTGTATTTAAAATAAATACTGCATTACACGACTATATATGATATACATAATAAAAATATAGTTTTATCGTATACTATATTTATGTATTAAAGTGCTCAATATCAGGGATAGCATGTATGTAAATATAAAAGTGGACATTGATATCACGACCCTGTGACAACAGTCTGTTTCATGCCTAAATGCAATCTTCAGGCCATCCTGAATATATATATATATATATATATATATATATATATATATATATATATATATATATATATGATTAATACAAATATCAAATTTATCACTTATATTCAGCATCCAAGCTGCAGAATTTCATAGATAAACCTTTTTGTAATCGTTCAGTCCACTCATCAGGAGGTTTCAGGTATATTTTTTTATTTTTATCATTCTTATTTAAAATCTCTGCTGTTTGGTAAGTTTGCTGATATTTTTCAAAACAAAATGGGAATTGTGTTTTATTTTTACTGAGCTGTTGTTGAATGAAGTGGGGGGGGGGCAAAACAAGGTGTGACATTTTCTCTATATTAGCCCCCTCTCCCACCAAGATGACAACCTGAAAGATTAGAAATAAAACGCCAGTATCAAGCCCCTGGCTTTGCCCCTTATCTCCATCGGAATGATCTACAAAAAGAAAAGAAGGAAGGAAAGAAGAAAGAAAATTTAAAAATTTTGATGGAACAAATGACATTATTTCCTCACAGGTATGGAAACATTAATTAAAGGTAGCAAATTAATTTTTTAACAACGGTGTTTCTGTTTTGTTTGTTTATGTATCTATGATATCGCAGCAGTACACTTCATTTTGGGTCTGTTCTGAATCTTACAAAGATGGATGATATCAGGAGGAGTTAGGTGCCTACTAGAGCAGTACAGGGAACCCGACCCTTTTTCCAGCATCTTTAGCGATGTATAATATGAGTTCCACTTGAGGTCTTCGTTGAGTTTAAGCCCCGACGGACACTCGAGGCACAGGGTCTCCCTAAGAGAACATCCGTTTGTGATGACAGGTGAAAATTCAGGATCCGTTCGGTGATGATGGAACGTCACTAGTTTGTCTTTTCAGGATGGAAATCCCCACTGTATTGTGTTGTTGCCAGCAAGTCTTGTCAGGTGCATTATGGAAAGCTGAAACGATCTTTGTGTGAAAAAAAAGGAGGAGCCCGTAAATGCTGAAGCGTCTCACTTTGTGGCTTGTGCTCTTGCATTTGCCTTTCAAGAGATGGTCTTAAAAGTTGCATATACTCTTGGGGTGGAGGAGCCAATCCGTAATTGTTTATGGATTGGGTATTCATAAAAGTGGAATTGTATCAAAATTTGCAAATTAATTGTTTAAGGCAATATTTTGTATGTACATCTGTGTGTCTGCGCCACTATCTGCATGTGTGTGTCACTGTGTGTACATCTGTGTATGTGTGTATGGCTGCATATCTGAGGGTGCTTGTGTCTGTATTCGTGTGTGTGTGTAGATATGTAGTTATTGTAGAATCTAACATCTATTGGAAGATGATTATGTTTTTTAACCACTTTTCTTGGTTTCAAACCAAATGTTTTGCATTAGATGGAAATCCATGAATGAAGAGTTCATCGTTAAATTAGGAGGAAAGAATCTTGTTTATCAGCCTCAACATTTAAGAGACTTAAGATGATGTACTTCCCCAGTTCGAAGCTATATCTCCCTTTTCTTGGAGAAGGCACTGTCTAACCCAGTGTGCTTTAGACTGCTTGGCTATGTATGAGATGGTTTTAGCTATAAAAGGGGATCCAGCTTTAGACCCTGCCAAAAAGCACGTCAAGTCTTTTGAATTTGCAAATCAGTAAACATCAAAGTTCACATTCTTTAATTAAAAAAATAACAGGGCATCTACTTGAACATGGCTCTCCGCAAAATAATGTTTGGAGATATATATTAAAAAAATAGGATCAAATATGGCTTTAAATTCAACAGAATGATAAACAAATAGGAAACTTTTACCAATCTAACAGGTTTCGCTTTTATTAAAGCTTCATCAGAGAATAAGATATGTAGAAAAAGAAGAAAGAAATTCTGGTATTTTTACTTTTGTTTGATTTTCATTGGTTGATCATGTTTCATGTACGTTTGACTTGTTAAACGTTAATATATGGCGTTCTGAATTCAACAAGAAACATATCCATTTAAAATTCCAGGGAATTAACAGATTTCAAATGTCAACTGAAGAACTGTAAATATTGCTTTATGTATGTAAGCGTATAATAATTCTAGTTTGTTTATGTGGGATTCAGATGATAATGTGTATTCGTAATTGTGTGTATGTGTATGTCTAGTAGACATTGTATTGTATTTTTATTTTTTTTGCCTGTTGATTTCAGAACATTTTGGCCGTTATACGCTCCGGCCTTCTTCAGGTGGTTGGAATGTCGAACTGAACCCTTTTATTTCGCTCACTGGGGTAGACTGTCCTAGTTCTCTGTGCCATGTTTAATGGATGTCATTTATCAGTTATCTCCTGTTAATTCTCCACTGCCTTAACTGGGTATTGAACTCACACTTTTTATGGTCCTGTCACTGGATCTAACTAACGCCTTTATCAACTGTGCCATGTGCATGTGGAACTAGAACAGTCTACCCCAGTGAGCGAAATAAAGGGTTCAGTTCGACATTCCAACCACCTGAAGTAGGCTGGAGTGTAGATCAGTCGAAACGTTGTAATAAATATGACGACAAAGATGAGGACAATAGTCTGAATAATGTAAATAGTGTACATAATACCTCATCTCAGAAATATAGACAAATACTGAAGATTTGAAGTTTCATAAAAATTGAATTAATGTCCCAATTTTTATGCAGATCATCAAAACTTTTGCACGGACCACCAGTTGGCAACCACTGAACTACACAATAAGCAGACCTATCTATTCTTAATATGGACTGCTCTTTGAAATCTTATAGTGTCTTTCATCTATCATCATTTGACCGTAATTGGGTTCATCGAACTAATGCAAACTATCCTTTCCTTAGGTGTATAGTATGTGCTATATCAGGGCTACATAGTTACAAGGCTACATTCCAAGTTACTTTCTCCTAGACCAGTTGTCAACCAAGGTTGCTATTTACCCATGACTTGGTGGAGAAGAGGATTCATACCTTCTCCAAGAGTATTAGCACATAAGTGAATGTAATGGATCTAACTGGAATTCAAAGTCAGCTCTCTGATTCCTCAATCTGTCCTGCTATCCATTACTCAACTGTGTATTCTCTATCTGTGTATCTAAAACAGGTCATGTATTTGCTTTCACCAGGTAAACCTCATGTTGAACCAATTATGTTAGCCGATAGTAAAAGAATTGAAGTTGTATTCAAATTTGAGTAGCATCTTAAACAATTTATGTACCTTCGATGATGTAATCATAGCCAGAGTTGATAAGGCTACCAATGCTTTCAAGGATCTGGATTGATGCTGGAAAAAGTGATTTATCAAACTGTCAGCGAGACATCTTTTGTGTTCTGAGTAAGCACCATGTTATATTAAGCATATGGTGGCAGAACAAAGCAGAGATGGCGGAGGTCTAAGAAATGAACAATTGTATTAGCATAAAAATACAACAAATGGTAAATTGGTGTAAATGTCTCTCGTTGAAAGATAAAAGTCGTCCGCAGAGGCATACAGCAGGAGAGGGAGGGTGAGTTGTGATTTCCTGTGGCGATGACCTTTGGCAAGATGTCTTTGGAGATGAGAGGTCGCTTTTTGACAAAGTCTGTGAACCCAAACAAGATGCTGTCCAACTGCCGAAAATGTCCCTTTGATGGGTTTTTATGTCCTTTCTCAGGCTCAAGTTTTTCTTTTGTTTCTTTAGGCAGGAGTGGAGGCTATTGGGTGGAAATTTTTGATTTTATTGCTTATTCTTTTCTTTGGGTGTGTGAGTAAATGAAGCCGTCCACCCTGGCACAAACCTAATAGAAAACATTTTGGAATTATTGTTATTCCATAGGAAAAAATATGTATTTCTATATCAGACATTAAGGTTTTTCTAAAGACAACACTTATGGCTGAAGAAGATGAGGATAGATTTTGTTTCATTTTGTTATATTAAGTGTATGGTGGCAGAACGAAGCATCGATGAAGGTTTGGAAAATAAACAATTGTATTAACGTAAATTACAGCAAATGGTAAATTGGTGTAAATGTCTCTCATTGAAAGAAAGAGATCAGTAGAATTCTAAGAGGTGTACAGTAGGAGAGAGGGTGAACTGTGCCTTACTGCGGGTCTTGGCAAATAGTCTTTGGAGATGTGAGGTTGTGTTCCGACAAGCGTTGTGAATCCTGGCTGTAGTGCCATCCGACTGCCAAAGCTGTCACTTTCATGGGCTTTTATGTCCTTAGGCTCAGATCAGCTCCAATTTTCATTTTGTTTCTTTAGGCAGGAGTGGGTGCCATTGGGTGGAACTTCTGCATTGTATTTTTCTTTGAGTGTGTAAGTAAAGCAGAAGCTATGTGCAGTGCCAATGAGCAGTTGACGGAATTTTTAGTTCAGTCTTGGGTTTCGGAAAATTCACATTCAGCAAGCGGTGGAAATTTGTGTAACATGGATCAGAAGATCTGGTTTTAGGAAAATTATAACAACCGTCCCCAAATACTTGAGCAATTTCATCAATGTTCTCTTTGGCATTTCATGGCCGTCCACTGGTCTTTTCATGTCCCAGACACTGAAATCCCAGAAAATTTCTCACCTTGACTGTGTACATTCATTGATTCTAAAACCTTAGGCTAAGGTGGGGTTGGTGAAGATCACTGGCTTAAAGTGGTTTTCTGTGTTGAACTTGTCAATGGAAAAAGACACGGCACAAATCCAAAGCTACAGTTAAGGAATTTATTAAAAAAAGGCCTTAAACAGTACTTGTGCTTTTTTTTTTTTTTTTTTTTTTTTTTCACAATGATGTTCACCCTGTACAAGGATCAAGAGTCACTAAAGGTAGAAGATTACAGATTTGTTTATGGTTACGGTTTGAACAGGTTAAGATTGTAGCAACCTCTTGGAAGTCAGTTCCACAAAGCAGTGGTTCATAGGAAGAAGTTGCTTGAGTGGAACTTGCATCTCACCAATGAAATATAAATGGAAAATTGTAGTTGGGTACAATGGGTGTGGCACAGTGGGTCCCAGCTGTGAAGATTAGGAATGGTGGAACTAAAGAATGTAGTTTGTCTACCATGATTTGTTTTCACTCTAATTAGTCCCTATTACCTTGTCAGATTTTTGCGTCTGTAATTATTTTCTGTTCATCTATTTTTCATGTGTCGGTATCAAAAAAAATAAATGAACAGAAAATACTGAAACCCAAAAATTTAACAAGGTGGTTAGGAAACTAATTAAAAATGAAAACCATTCATAGTATAGACTTGTAGAATATCACCCGAGGATACTCAAAATTTATGGTCTCCATAAACCTCACAAAACCGGCATCTCCCATTATTTCGGGAATAGATAGCACTCCCCACAAACTAGCGAATGCCATAAAAATTTTGACCCCCTCTCCTTGAAACAATCAGTCCACCACGTAAAAAAAGTTCAGGCAGCCTAGTTAAAAATCTAAGGAAAACAAATGTGACAGACAAACTTATTGATAATCTAGACATAAAAATCCGTTTACACCAACATCCAGTTTGTAAAATGCTTAAATCTCATAAAAAAAAGCTTCTAACACAAACCTCTCCATACCAATAGCTAAAATAATAAAAATCTGGCATCTCATCACTATTTAAAGTTATTTCACATTTAATCATTTTTATAAACAAAAATTTGGTTTACCAATGGGATCACCCCTAAGTGGAGTGATAGCATGTATTTTCTTACAATTTCTTGAATCTGGTCCTTTCCAAAATATTTTACCTAAACAATGAACATAATTCTGATATAGATGATACTCTATTAATATATCCCTATGATACTGATCTAACAAATTTTGTAAACTAAATTCGAACATACAATAGAATTTACATATGAACTCAAAAAAAGCTATACTTTAATTTTCATAGATGACATACTACACTGTGTTAACAGTAACTTAAAACTGAATGTCCACTGAAAAATCAACTAATAAAAATGATCTCATGAATTTCTTTACTCATCATGACAAAATAAAACCCGGAATAATCATTGGCTTCTACGTAAGAGCACTCAGAAGTTGCAACCTGCAATATTTACGTGAAGAGGAGAAATATATTGAAAGCACTTTCAAGTTCCTCCAATACCCTATTTCATATGCAGTATGAAACAAAAGGCTCATAAAATATTTAAAAATAAAAAAGCAGCCCCTACTGACAGCGATTCCAAAAAAAAAAAAAAAATATATATTGTTCTTTCCATTATATCACAACTACAATTGAAAAGAATTTATCTAAACTCAACATAAAATTTATCACAACTATGTCTAAAACAATAAAAGACTTAATACAAAAAGAAAAAACTAAAACTTGAAGGAGGAATTTACTCTAGTGTCTGTAATAATTGCCACAAGGAATTTAAAAGATAATATGAACACAAAAGGGATATATTACAAAACAACACATTAAACGCATCAATTACTATGAGACTGACCACAATTTTAATATACAAAATGCTACTCTAATTAAAAGAGAAAACAATTCACTAAGATGAAAATGTTTAGAAAGTGCTTTAATCGTTCGATCATCCACAGTAAATTTGCATCCAGGTTCTACCAATGTTCGTGTGCATTGTTATCACGATGTGAGATATTTGATAACAAAGATGACAGAAACAAAACAAATTTGAATGTAATCAACTAGAAATTAAAATTCCCAGCATTTCTTGTTCGTGTGCATGTATAATCGCAGGAACATAAACAAACGTAATTCTGATGAAGTGCTAAAGGACGAAATGTGTCAAATGAAAACTATTTCCACTTTGTCATAGATCTTTCCCCCAAAATTGTTCTTAATATGTAAAAATTTATAATCCATTATCCCATAAATAAATATATATATATATATATAAAAGTGAACATTGAAGTCAACACTGAGAGGCGACAGGCTGTTTCATGCTGGAGGCAATCGTCAGGTCGTGAATGCTGGATATTTCCTCGGCTATTTATATATATGGGTCAGTAGTGCATTGTGATGAAAACCAAATAGAATAAATAAAAATATACAAAATAAAAAATAAGTAAATAAAAAAAAATACATAATCCAAATAAATAGGCAAATTAACAAATCACCGCTGCAATGTACGTATGTGTATATATGTATGTATATATTTAAGTATATGTATTTATATGTGTGTGTATATATATATATATATGTATATGAGTTTATATATATATATAGATATATATATGTATTTACATATGTGCATAGGCATAGGTATATGTATATATATACGTATAAGTATGTGTGTATATATATGTATGTATATATATATATTGTATGTGTGTATGTATATATATATATTGTATGTGTGTATGTATATATATTGTATGTGTGTATGTATATATATATATTGTATGTGTGTATATATATGTATATATATATATTGTATGTGTATATATATATATTGTATGTGTGTATATATATGTATATATATATATTGTATGTGTATATATATATATTGTATGTGTGTATATATATATTGTGTGTGTGTATATATATGTATTTATATATATTGTATGTTTGTATATATATGAATATATATATATTGTATGTGTGTATATATATGAATATATATATATTGTATGTGTGTATATATATGAATATATATATATTGTATGTATGTATATATATGAATATATATGTATGTATGTATGTAAATATGAATATGTATGTATGTATATGTATGTATGTATGTATATATATGTAAGTATGTATATATATGAATATATATATATTGTATGTAGTATGTATAGTGTATATGATATATATATATATATATATGTATGTATGTATATGTATGTATATATATGTAAGTATGTGTATGTATGTATATATATGAATATATATATATATTGTATGTATGTATATATATGTAAGTATGTGTATGTATGTATATATATGAATATATATATTTATTGTATGTATGTATATATATGTAAGTATGTATATGTATGTATGTATATATATGAATATATATATATTGTATGTATGTATGTATATATATGAATATATATATATTGTATGTATGTATGTATATATATGTAAGTATGTATATGTATGTATGTATATATATGAATATATATATATATTGTATGTATGTATATATATTGTATGTATATATATGTATGTATATATATTGTATGTATATATGTATGTATATATATTGTATGTATATATATGTATATATATTGTATGTATGTATATATATGTATATATATTGTATGTATGTATATATATGTATATATATTGTATGTATGTATATATATGTATATATATTGTATGTATTATATATATGTATATATATTGTAGTATGTATATATATGTATATATATTGTATGTATGTATATATATGTATATATATTGTATGTATGTATATATATGTATATATATTGTATGTATGTATATATATGTATATATATTGTATGTATGTATATATATGTATATATAGTATGTATATATATGTATATATATTGTATGTATGAATATATATGTATATATATTGTATGTATGTATATATATGTATATATATTGTATGTATGTATATATATGTATATATATTGTATGTATGTATATATATGTATATATATTGTATGTATGTATATATATTGTATGTTATATATATGTATATATATTGTATGTATATATATGTATATATATTGTATGTATATATATGTATATATATTGTATGTATATATATGTATATATATTGTATG
>OZ038517.1:9681261-9766261 GCA_964036315.1 Acanthosepion esculentum | reverse complement strand
CTGGTAATAATTCTTTTTTCAAAAATGTATTGCTGGTAATATCTTCTTTTTTTTTTTTTTTCAAATATGCATTTCTGGTAATATTTTTCTCAAAAAAGTATTGCTGGTAATAATTCTTTTTTTAAAAATGTATTGCTGGTAATATCTTCTTTTTTTTTTTCAAATATGCATTTCTGGTAATATTTTTCTCAAAAAAGTATTGCTGGTAATAATTCTTTTTTCAAAAATGTATTGCTGGTAATATCTTCTTTTTTTTTTTTTTTCAAATATGCATTTCTGGTAATATTTTTCTCAAAAAAGTATTGCTGGTAATAATTCTTTTTTCAAAAATGTATTGCTGGTAATATCTTCTTTTTTTTTTTTTTTCAAATATGCATTTCTGGTAATATTTTTCTCAAAAAAGTATTGCTGGTAATAATTCTTTTTTAAAAATGTATTGCTGGTAATATCTTCTTTTTTTTTTCAAATATGCATTTCTGGTAATATTTTTCTCAAAAAAGTATTGCTGGTAATAATTCTTTTTTCAAAAATGTATTGCTGGTAATATCTTCTTTTTTTTTTTCAAATATGCATTTCTGGTAATATTTTTCTCAAAAAAGTATTGCTGGTAATAATTCTTTTTTCAAAAATGTATTGCTGGTAATATCTTCTTTTTTTTTTTCAAATATGCATTTCTGGTAATATTTTTCTCAAAAAAGTATTGCTGGTAATAATTCTTTTTTCAAAAATGTATTGCTGGTAATATCTTCTTTTTTTTTTTCAAATATGCATTTCTGGTAATATTTTTCTCAAAAAAGTATTGCTGGTAATAATGTATTGCTGATAATAAGTTTTTCCTCGAAAATTTATTTCTGGTAATAATTTTTACAAAAATGTATTGCTGGTATTAAAACCTATTTTTACACATTTTTGACCCCAGATTGGGCATTAACTATTTGCCCATAGCTGGGACCCTAACAGGTGCTTCCACCCCAGGTCAGGGTGTACCTGGGAACACCAGCAATTAAAAGGTGGTTCCACCCTCCTCAAAGCCTTCTGATCAGAGGCCTTGCTGCCAGATGTAGTTTATCATCATACCCAGGATGATGGAAATAGAAATAAAGTCATAATATGCTTGTGGCATTGTGTCTATGGGGGTGAGGTTATAGAGTGATAAATAATTCATGAAAATGGAAGAAAATACATAAAATTTAACAAGAAACAGTTTTCTAGATTTTTAAGCTACCAAACGTGTCTGCCTGAGCATGTTCGTTTATGTTTTTATCTCGTTTATTATAAAATAAAATTACCTTTTCCTTTACATAAAATCATAAAAATGTACCAAATGATCCCTAATGATTTTTCACCTTCGATAATTTTTATAAACAAATATTTGGTTTAATGATAAGGGTTCCCCTTTAGGCAATGTTTCAGCTTGTCTAGTTTTAGAATTTCTAGAAAGTGATCCTTTCAAAAATATTTTACGACTATCAACAAGTATGACCTTACAAACTACTATTCTCAAAACTATAACAGAATAAAATCTGGAATAATTATAAGATTTTATTTAAGAGCACTAAGAATCTGCACCCCCAATATTTTCTTGAAAAAGAAATACAGTGCTGTTCGATAAAAGTGACTTACCTGATTTTTTTTTTTTACTAAATGTTCTCTTCTCCGATGAAACAAAAGTTGAGCTAAATTCAAAGGATAAGCGATCTAAAATCCGAAGAAGAAGCTTTGAAAGCTCTTTGAATTTAGCAGTAAGTACTGTCAAGCATCCGTTCAGTATAATGTTCTGGGGATGCTTTTCTTTTCATGGAACTGGTTTCTTAAAACCTATTGAAAAGACCCTCAGGAGCGAGCAGTACAAGAGAATTTATATCTTGTCTGCTCCCTTCTGCTGAAAGGGTGCAAATTGACCCAACCAAGCTCATTTTTATGCAGGATAATTCTCCCTGTCACAAATCAAAATTGATGAAGGAATACTTTGATGAGAAGCAGGTGAGTGTTATGACATGGCCTCCTCAATCTCCTGACTTCAACCCCATAGAAAACTTATGGAGCATTATAAAGTACAGGCTCTCGAAAGCAGTTGAGCAACAAAGAGGATTTGATTATGAATTTCATATCCGAATGGAATTCAATGCTTGGAGATGAGATTTGCCAGAACCTAATCAAGTCAATGCTAAAAAGGGTTGAAAAGGTTATTCAAAATAAAGGAGGACCCATAGATTATTAAATATTTCAAACTATATTACCTATTATAAATAAATTATACCTCTATTATTCTTTATTTAAAGCTGTTCGGTTATGTTTCTATTGATTACTAGTTGCAGGAAATATGGGAGTCATGTTTTTTACACAGAGTTTTTCCCTAAATCTCATTTATATCCAAAATTATAATTATCAATAGAATACCTTAGGGTGAGTAAACTTTTTTACAAGGTGGTCGGGAAGGGGTCTTTATATTAGTAAGATTAAAAATTAGTTTGATCCCAAAAACAATAGGCAAAAAAATTTTTAAGTAAAAAAAAAATCAGGTGAGTCACTTTTATTGAACAGCACTATAAACATAGAAAACCCTTTTAAAAATCTCCAATAGCATCATTATTTCATGCATGATGCTAAGAAAAAGGCATACATAATATATACAACTACAAAGAAGATCATAATATTAATAAAAATAGCAATGATATTGGTGTGGGTGGTATATTGGCCAGCAAGCAAATATTGAATTATGGAAGAAAACAACAAAGACATATGTAATAAAATATATTACCAAGTTTATTTTTGTTAAAGAAAATACCTCAGCAAAAACACAGTTTCAGTGCACTTGGTAAAAAATATCTCTGCATGAGGGTAAGAAGAGCATTGACCTGAAAAGGTCAGTTTTGTAGTCACTGAAGAGCATTGTCCTGAAAAGGTCAGTTTTGTAGTCGCTGAAGAGCATTGTCATGAAAAGGTCAGTTTTGTAGTCACTGAAGAGCATTGTCATGAAAAGGTCAGTTTTGTAGACACTGGAGAGCATTGTCCTGAGGAGGACAGTTTTGTAGTCACTGAAGAGCATTGTCATGAAAAGGTCAGTTTTGTAGTCACTGAAGAGCATTGTCATGAAAAGGTCAGTTTTGCAGTCACTGAAGAGCATTGTCCTGAAAAGGACAGTTTTGTAGACACTGTTGTTAGAGAGTGTTGTCCTGAAAAGGACAGTTTAATGCATATCATTGCTGCTGGCAATGGCTGAAGTGGCAACCAATGACAAGCTGAAAATGATGATGGCTGGCTGGCTGCCTGGTGAGTTGGAACAGATACTACACTTTGATCCTCATTATTTATTGCATAAAGAATATGATTGTGGCACAAGGCAAAGTTGGGTGAGGTTGTTTTAACTGTCTATCTTAAACTGAGCTAATCTGATTTGCAAACCCATTCATTGATTACAATTTGCTCAAACACCACAAGAATTCATTCATCTCCATTCATCCAACATACACCACAATACCGCATAAAACACCTGTGACATAAAATTTTTTCAATATATACAAATGTCTTTTTCGGTTACTTTTTTCTTGTCATCTTGAAATATACTTGACTGTGTTAAGCTTTTTCTTCTGGTTGTTTCGTTGTTTCAAAAAATGTGTGAGTTCCGACAGGTTACAAGAATATAATATTACCTACTAACTCTTTCATATCTACTATCCAGAGCTTTCAGCTCACAAATCTCAACCTTTTATTTATTCTACAGAGATAGACTGTACTCGTTCCACTGCCCATGTCTAGGGATATCTTGTCTAGTTCTTATTTTTAGTACTGCTCAGGTATTGCTCACCCTGTTTCCACTGAATCCAAGTACACACTGCCCACCACAGGAATTGAACTCAACCTTTTATTTCTTCTACAGAGATAGACTGTTCTCGTTCCACTGTCCATGTCTAGGGGTATCTTGTCTAGTTCTTATTTTTAGTACTGCTCAGGTATTGCTCACCCTGTTTCTACTGAATCCAAGTACACACTGCCCACGACAGGAATTGAACTCAACCTTTTATTTATTCTACAGAGATAGACTGTTCTCGTTCCACTGCCCATGTCTAGGGATATCTTGTCTAGTTCTTATTTTTAGTACTGTTCAGGTATTGCTCACCCTGTTTCCACTGAATCCACGTACACACTGCCTACCACAGGAATTGAACCAACGTTATATTTATTCTACAGAGATAGACTGTTCTGGTTCCACTGGCCATGTCTAGGGATATCTTGTCTAGTTCTTATTTTTAGTACTGCTCAGGTATTGCTCACCCTGTTTCCACTGAATCCAACTACACACTGCCCACGACAGGAATTGAACCAACGTTATATTTATTCTACAGAGATAGACTGTTCTGGTTCCACAACCCATGTCTAGGGATATCTTGTCTAGTTCTTATTTTTAGTACTGCTCAGGTATTGCTCACCCTGTTTCCACTGAATCCAAGTACACACTGCCCACGACAGGAATTGAACTCAACCTTTTATTTATTCTACAGAGATAGACTGTTCTCGTTCCACTGCCCATGTCTAGGGATATCTTGTCTAGTTCTTATTTTTAGTACTGCTCAGGTATTGCTCACCCTGTTTCCACTGAATCCAAGTAAACACTGCCTACGACAGGAATTGAACTCAACCTTTTATTTATTCTACAGAGATAGACTGTTCTCGTTCCACTGCCAATGTCTAGGGATATCTTGTCTAGTTCTTATTTTTAGTACTGCTCAGGTATTGCTCACCCTGTTTCCACTCAATCCAAGTACACACTGCCCACCACAGGAATTGAACTCAACCTTTTATTTATTCTACTGAGATAGACTGTTCTCGTTCCACTGCCCATGTCTAGGGATATCTTGTCTAGTTCTTATTTTTAGTACTGCTCAGGTATTGCTCACCCTGTTTCCACTGAATCCAAGTAAACACTGCCTACGACAGGAATTGAACTCAACCTTTTATTTATTCTACAGAGATAGACTGTTCTCGTTCCACTGCCCATGTCTAGGGATATCTTGTCTAGTTCTTATTTTTAGTACTGCTCAGGTATTGCTCACCCTGTTTCCACTCAATCCAAGTACACACTGCCCACCACAGGAATTGAACTCAACCTTTTATTTATTCTACTGAGATAGACTGTTCTCGTTCCACTGCCCATGTCTAGGGATATCTTGTCTAGTTCTTATTTTTAGTACTGCTCAGGTATTGCTCACCCTGTTTCCACTGAATCCAAGTACACACTGCCCACCACAGGAAATGAACTCAACCTTTTATTTACTCTACAGAGATAGACTGTTCTCGTTCCACTGCCCATGTCTAGGGATATCTTGTCTAGTTCTTATTTTTAGTACTGCTCAGGTATTGCTCACCCTGTTTCCACTGAATCCAAGTAAACACTGCCCACGACAGGAATTGAACTCAACCTTTTATTTATTCTACTGAGATAGACTGTTCTCGTTCCACTGCCCATGTCTAGGGATATCTTGTCTAGTTCTTATTTTTAGTACTGCTCAGGTATTGCTCACCCTGTTTCTACTGAATCCAAGTACACACTGCCCACCACAGGAATTGAACTCAACCTTTTATTTACTCTACAGAGATAGACTGTTCTCGTTCCACTGCCCATGTCTAGGGATATCTTGTCTAGTTCTTATTTTTAGTACTGCTCAGGTATTGCTCACCCTGTTTCCACTGAATCCAAGTACACACTGCCCACCACAGGAATTGAACTCAACCTTTTATTTATTCTACAGAGATAGACTGTTCTCGTTCCACTGCCCATGTCTAGGGATATCTTGTCTAGTTCTTATTTTTAGTACTGCTCAGGTATTGCTCACCATGTTTCCACTGAATCCAAGTACACACTGCCCACCACAGGAATTGAACTCAACCTTTTATTTATTCTACAGAGATAGACTGTTCTCGTTCCACTGCCCATGTCTAGGGATATCTTGTCTAGTTCTTATTTTTAGTACTGCTCAGGTATTGCTCACCCTGTTTCTACTGAATCCAAGTACACACTGCCCACGACAGGAATTGAACTCAACCTTTTATTTATTCTACAGAGACTGTTCTTGTTCCACTGCCCATGTCTCGAGATATCTTGTCTAGTTCTTATTTTTAGTACTGCTCAGGTATTGCTCACCATGTTTCAACTGAATCCAAGTACACACTGCCCACCACAGGAATTGAACTCAACCTTTTATTTATTCTACAGAGATAGACTGTTCTGGTTCCACTGCCCATGTCTAGGGATAACTTGTCTAGTTCTTATTTTTAGTACTGCTCAGGTATTGCTCACCCTGTTTCCACTGAATCCAAGTACACACTGTCCACCACAGGAATTGAACTCAACCTTTTATTTATTCTACAGAGATAGACTGTTCTCGTTCCACTGCCCATGTCTAGGGATAACTTTTCTAGTTCTTATTTTTAGTACTGCTCAGGTATTGCTCACCATGTTTCAACTGAATCCAAGTACACACTGCCCACCACAGGAATTGTACTCAAACTTTTATTTATTCTACAGAGATAGACTGTTCTGGTTCCACTGCCCATGTCTAGGGATATCTTGTCTAGTTCTTATTTTTAGTACTGCTCAGGTATTGCTCACCCTGTTTCCACTGAATCCAAGTACACACTGCCCACCACAGGAATTGAACTCAACCTTTTATTTATTCTACAGAGATAGACTGTTCTCATTCCACTGCCCATGTCTAGGGATAACATTTCTAGTTCTAGTTTTTAGTACTGCTCAGGTATTGGTCACCCAGTTTCCACTGAATCCAAGTACACACTGCCCACCACAGGAATTGAACTCAACCTTTTATTTATTCTACAGAGATAGACTGTTCTCATTCCCCTGCCCATGTCTAGGGATATCTTGTCTAGTTCTTATTTTTAGTACTGCTCAGGTATTGCTCACCCTGTTTCCACTGAATCCAAGTAAACACTGCCTACGACAGGAATTGAACTCAACCTTTTATTTATTCTACAGAGATAGACTGTTCTCGTTCCACTGCCCATGTCTAGGGATATCTTGTCTAGTTCTTATTTTTAGTACTGCTCAGGTATTGCTCACCCTGTTTCCACTGAATCCAAGTACACACTGCCCACCACAGGAATTGAACCAATGTTATATTTATTCTACAGAGATAGACTGTTCTGGTTCCACTGCCCATGTCTAGGGATATCTTGTCTAGTTCTTATTTTTAGTACTGCTCAGGTATTGCTCACCCTGTTTCCACTGAATCCAAGTACACACTGCCCACCACAGGAATTGAACTCAACCTTTTATTTATTCTACAGAGATAGACTGTTCTCGTTCCACTGCCCATGTCTAGGGATATCTTGTCTAGTTCTTATTTTTAGTACTGCTCAGGTATTGCTCACCCTGTTTCCACTGAATCCAAGTACACACTGCCCACGACAGGAATTGAACTCAACCTTTTATTTATTCTACAGAGATAGACTGTTCTTGTTCCACTGCCCATGTCTAGGGATATCTTGTCTAGTTCTTATTTTTAGTACTGCTCAGGTATTGCTCACCATGTTTCCACTGAATCCAAGTACACACTGCCCACCACAGGAATTGAACTCAACCTTTTATTTATTCTACAGAGATAGACTGTTCTCATTCCACTGCCCATGTCTAGGGATAACTTTTCTAGTTCTAGTTTTTAGTACTGCTCAGGTATTGCTCACCCTGTTTCCACTGAATCCAAGTACACACTGCCCACGACAGGAATTGAACTCAACCTTTTATTTATTCTACAGAGATAGACTGTTCTGGTTCCACTGCCCATGTCTAGGGATATCTTGTCTAGTTCTTATTTTTAGTACTGCTCAGGTATTGCTCACCCTGTTTCCACTGAATCCAAGTACACACTGCCCACCACAGGAATTGAACTCAACCTTTTATTTATTCTACAGAGATAGACTGTTCTCGTTCCACTGCCCATGTCTAGGGATATCTTGTCTAGTTCTTATTTTTAGTACTGCTCAAGTATTGCTCACCCTGTTTCCACTGAATCCAAGTACACACTGCCCACCACAGGAATTGAACTCAACCTTTTATTTATTCTACAGAGATAGACTGTTCTCATTCCACTGCCCATGTCTAGGGATATCTTGTCTAGTTCTTATTTTTAGTACTGCTCAGGTATTGCTCACCCTGTTTCCACTGAATCCAAGTACACACTGCCCACCACAGGAATTGAACTCAACCTTTTATTTATTCTACAGAGATAGACTGTTCTGGTTCCACTGCCCATGTCTAGGGATATCTTGCCTAGTTCTTATTTTTAGTACTGCTCAGGTATTGCTCACCCTGTTTCCACTGAATCCAAGTACACACTGCCCACCACAGGAATTGAACTCAACCTTTTATTTATTCTACAGAGATAGACTGTTCTCGTTCCACTGCCCATGTCTAGGGATATCTTGTCTAGTTCTTATTTTTAGTACTGCTCAGGTATTGCTCACCCTGTTTCCACTGAATCCAAGTACACACTGCCCACGACAGGAATTGAACTCAACCTTTTATTTATTCTACAGAGATAGACTGTTCTCATTCCACTGCCCATGTCTAGGGATAACTTTTCTAGTTCTAGTTTTTAGTACTGCTCAGGTATTGCTCACCCTGTTTCCACTGAATCCAAGTACACACTGCCCACCACAGGAATTGAACTCAACCTTTTATTTATTCTACAGAGATAGACTGTTCTCGTTCCACTGCCCATGTCTAGGGATATCTTGTCTAGTTCTTATTTTTAGTACTGCTCAGGTATATCTCACCCTGTTTCCACTGAATCCAAGCAAACACTGCCCACGACAGGAATTGAACTCAACCTTTTATTTATTCTACAGAGATAGACTGTTCTCGTTCCACTGCCCATGTCTAGGGATATCTTGTCTAGTTCTTATTTTTAGTACTGCTCAGGTATTGCTCACCCTGTTTCCACTGAATCCAAGTACACACTGCCCACGACAGGAATTGAACTCAACCTTTTATTTATTCTACAGAGATAGACTGTTCTCGTTCCACTGCCCATGTCTAGGGATATCTTGTCTAGTTCTTATTTTTAGTACTGCTCAGGTATTGCTCACCCTGTTTCTACTGAATCCAAGTACACACTGCCCACGACAGGAATTGAACTCAACCTTTTATTTATTCTACAGAGATAGACTGTTCTCGTTCCACTGCCCATGTCTAGGGATATCTTGTCTAGTTCTTATTTTTAGTACTGCTCAGGTATTGCTCACCCTGTTTCCACTGAATCCAAGTACACACTGCCCACGACAGGAATTGAACTCAACCTTTTATTTATTCTACAGAGACTGTTCTTGTTCCACTGCCCATGTCTCGAGATATCTTGTCTAGTTCTTATTTTTAGTACTGCTCAGGTATTGCTCACCATGTTTCAACTGAATCCAAGTACACACTGCCCACCACAGGAATTGAACTCAACCTTTTATTTATTCTACAGAGATAGACTGTTCTGGTTCCACTGCCCATGTCTAGGGATAACTTGTCTAGTTCTTATTTTTAGTACTGCTCAGGTATTGCTCACCCTGTTTCCACTGAATCCAAGTACACACTGCCCACCACAGGAATTGAACCAATGTTATATTTATTCTACAGAGATAGACTGTTCTGGTTCCACTGCCCATGTCTAGGGATATCTTGTCTAGTTCTTATTTTTAGTACTGCTCAGGTATTGCTCACCCTGTTTCCACTGAATCCAAGTACACACTGCCCACCACAGGAATTGAACCAATGTTATATTTATTCTACAGAGATAGACTGTTCTGGTTCCACTGCCCATGTCTAGGGATATCTTGTCTAGTTCTTATTTTTAGTACTGCTCAGGTATTGCTCACCCTGTTTCCACTGAATCCAAGTACACACTGCCCACGACAGGAATTGAACTCAACCTTTTATTTATTCTACAGAGATAGACTGTTCTTGTTCCACTGCCCATGTCTAGGGATATCTTGTCTAGTTCTTATTTTTAGTACTGCTCAGGTATTGCTCACCATGTTTCCACTGAATCCAAGTACACACTGCCCACCACAGGAATTGAACTCAACCTTTTATTTATTCTACAGAGATAGACTGTTCTCATTCCACTGCCCATGTCTAGGGATAACTTTTCTAGTTCTAGTTTTTAGTACTGCTCAGGTATTGCTCACCCTGTTTCCACTGAATCCAAGTACACACTGCCCACGACAGGAATTGAACTCAAACTTTTATTTATTCTACAGAGATAGACTGTTCTGGTTCCACTGCCCATGTCTAGGGATATCTTGTCTAGTTCTTATTTTTAGTACTGCTCAGGTATTGCTCACCCTGTTTCCACTGAATCCAAGTACACACTGCCCACGACAGGAATTGAACTCAACCTTTTATTTATTCTACAGAGATAGACTGTTCTCGTTCCACTGCCCATGTCTAGGGATATCTTGTCTAGTTCTTATTTTTAGTACTGCTCAGGTATATCTCACCCTGTTTCCACTGAATCCAAGCAAACACTGCCCACGACAGGAATTGAACTCAACCTTTTATTTATTCTACAGAGATAGACTGTTCTCGTTCCACTGCCCATGTCTAGGGATATCTTGTCTAGTTCTTATTTTTAGTACTGCTCAGGTATTGCTCACCCTGTTTCCACTGAATCCAAGTACACACTGCCCACGACAGGAATTGAACTCAACCTTTTATTTATTCTACAGAGATAGACTGTTCTCGTTCCACTGCCCATGTCTAGGGATATCTTGTCTAGTTCTTATTTTTAGTACTGCTCAGGTATTGCTCACCCTGTTTCTACTGAATCCAAGTACACACTGCCCACGACAGGAATTGAACTCAACCTTTTATTTATTCTACAGAGATAGACTGTTCTCGTTCCACTGCCCATGTCTAGGGATATCTTGTCTAGTTCTTATTTTTAGTACTGCTCAGGTATTGCTCACCCTGTTTCCACTGAATCCAAGTACACACTGCCCACGACAGGAATTGAACTCAACCTTTTATTTATTCTACAGAGACTGTTCTTGTTCCACTGCCCATGTCTCGAGATATCTTGTCTAGTTCTTATTTTTAGTACTGCTCAGGTATTGCTCACCATGTTTCAACTGAATCCAAGTACACACTGCCCACCACAGGAATTGAACTCAACCTTTTATTTATTCTACAGAGATAGACTGTTCTGGTTCCACTGCCCATGTCTAGGGATAACTTGTCTAGTTCTTATTTTTAGTACTGCTCAGGTATTGCTCACCCTGTTTCCACTGAATCCAAGTACACACTGCCCACCACAGGAATTGAACCAATGTTATATTTATTCTACAGAGATAGACTGTTCTGGTTCCACTGCCCATGTCTAGGGATATCTTGTCTAGTTCTTATTTTTAGTACTGCTCAGGTATTGCTCACCCTGTTTCCACTGAATCCAAGTACACACTGCCCACCACAGGAATTGAACCAATGTTATATTTATTCTACAGAGATAGACTGTTCTGGTTCCACTGCCCATGTCTAGGGATATCTTGTCTAGTTCTTATTTTTAGTACTGCTCAGGTATTGCTCACCCTGTTTCCACTGAATCCAAGTACACACTGCCCACGACAGGAATTGAACTCAACCTTTTATTTATTCTACAGAGATAGACTGTTCTTGTTCCACTGCCCATGTCTAGGGATATCTTGTCTAGTTCTTATTTTTAGTACTGCTCAGGTATTGCTCACCATGTTTCCACTGAATCCAAGTACACACTGCCCACCACAGGAATTGAACTCAACCTTTTATTTATTCTACAGAGATAGACTGTTCTCATTCCACTGCCCATGTCTAGGGATAACTTTTCTAGTTCTAGTTTTTAGTACTGCTCAGGTATTGCTCACCCTGTTTCCACTGAATCCAAGTACACACTGCCCACGACAGGAATTGAACTCAAACTTTTATTTATTCTACAGAGATAGACTGTTCTGGTTCCACTGCCCATGTCTAGGGATATCTTGTCTAGTTCTTATTTTTAGTACTGCTCAGGTATTGCTCACCCTGTTTCCACTGAATCCAAGTACACACTGCCCACGACAGGAATTGAACTCAACCTTTTATTTATTCTACAGAGATAGACTGTTCTCGTTCC
Source organism: Acanthosepion esculentum (assembly GCA_964036315.1). Classification (NCBI taxonomy): domain Eukaryota; kingdom Metazoa; phylum Mollusca; class Cephalopoda; order Sepiida; family Sepiidae; genus Acanthosepion; species Acanthosepion esculentum. Next base: position 9,754,112 of record OZ038517.1, on the reverse strand, counting down.
ACTGCCCATGTCTAGGGATATCTTGTCTAGTTCTTATTTTTAGTACTGCTCAGGTATATCTCACCCTGTTTCCACTGAATCCAAGCAAACACTGCCCACGACAGGAATTGAACTCAACCTTTTATTTATTCTACAGAGATAGACTGTTCTCGTTCCACTGCCCATGTCTAGGGATATCTTGTCTAGTTCTTATTTTTAGTACTGCTCAGGTATTGCTCACCCTGTTTCCACTGAATCCAAGTACACACTGCCCACGACAGGAATTGAACTCAACCTTTTATTTATTCTACAGAGATAGACTGTTCTCGTTCCACTGCCCATGTCTAGGGATATCTTGTCTAGTTCTTATTTTTAGTACTGCTCAGGTATTGCTCACCCTGTTTCTACTGAATCCAAGTACACACTGCCCACGACAGGAATTGAACTCAACCTTTTATTTATTCTACAGAGATAGACTGTTCTCGTTCCACTGCCCATGTCTAGGGATATCTTGTCTAGTTCTTATTTTTAGTACTGCTCAGGTATTGCTCACCCTGTTTCCACTGAATCCAAGTACACACTGCCCACGACAGGAATTGAACTCAACCTTTTATTTATTCTACAGAGACTGTTCTTGTTCCACTGCCCATGTCTCGAGATATCTTGTCTAGTTCTTATTTTTAGTACTGCTCAGGTATTGCTCACCATGTTTCAACTGAATCCAAGTACACACTGCCCACCACAGGAATTGAACTCAACCTTTTATTTATTCTACAGAGATAGACTGTTCTGGTTCCACTGCCCATGTCTAGGGATAACTTGTCTAGTTCTTATTTTTAGTACTGCTCAGGTATTGCTCACCCTGTTTCCACTGAATCCAAGTACACACTGCCCACCACAGGAATTGAACCAATGTTATATTTATTCTACAGAGATAGACTGTTCTGGTTCCACTGCCCATGTCTAGGGATATCTTGTCTAGTTCTTATTTTTAGTACTGCTCAGGTATTGCTCACCCTGTTTCCACTGAATCCAAGTACACACTGCCCACCACAGGAATTGAACCAATGTTATATTTATTCTACAGAGATAGACTGTTCTGGTTCCACTGCCCATGTCTAGGGATATCTTGTCTAGTTCTTATTTTTAGTACTGCTCAGGTATTGCTCACCCTGTTTCCACTGAATCCAAGTACACACTGCCCACCACAGGAATTGAACTCAACCTTTTATTTATTCTACAGAGATAGACTGTTCTCATTCCACTGCCCATGTCTAGGGATAACATTTCTAGTTCTAGTTTTTAGTACTGCTCAGGTATTGGTCACCCAGTTTCCACTGAATCCAAGTACACACTGCCCACCACAGGAATTGAACTCAACCTTTTATTTATTCTACAGAGATAGACTGTTCTCATTCCCCTGCCCATGTCTAGGGATATCTTGTCTAGTTCTTATTTTTAGTACTGCTCAGGTATTGCTCACCCTGTTTCCACTGAATCCAAGTAAACACTGCCTACGACAGGAATTGAACTCAACCTTTTATTTATTCTACAGAGATAGACTGTTCTCGTTCCACTGCCCATGTCTAGGGATATCTTGTCTAGTTCTTATTTTTAGTACTGCTCAGGTATTGCTCACCCTGTTTCCACTGAATCCAAGTACACACTGCCCACCACAGGAATTGAACCAATGTTATATTTATTCTACAGAGATAGACTGTTCTGGTTCCACTGCCCATGTCTAGGGATATCTTGTCTAGTTCTTATTTTTAGTACTGCTCAGGTATTGCTCACCCTGTTTCCACTGAATCCAAGTACACACTGCCCACCACAGGAATTGAACTCAACCTTTTATTTATTCTACAGAGATAGACTGTTCTCGTTCCACTGCCCATGTCTAGGGATATCTTGTCTAGTTCTTATTTTTAGTACTGCTCAGGTATTGCTCACCCTGTTTCCACTGAATCCAAGTACACACTGCCCACGACAGGAATTGAACTCAACCTTTTATTTATTCTACAGAGATAGACTGTTCTTGTTCCACTGCCCATGTCTAGGGATATCTTGTCTAGTTCTTATTTTTAGTACTGCTCAGGTATTGCTCACCATGTTTCCACTGAATCCAAGTACACACTGCCCACCACAGGAATTGAACTCAACCTTTTATTTATTCTACAGAGATAGACTGTTCTCATTCCACTGCCCATGTCTAGGGATAACTTTTCTAGTTCTAGTTTTTAGTACTGCTCAGGTATTGCTCACCCTGTTTCCACTGAATCCAAGTACACACTGCCCACGACAGGAATTGAACTCAACCTTTTATTTATTCTACAGAGATAGACTGTTCTGGTTCCACTGCCCATGTCTAGGGATATCTTGTCTAGTTCTTATTTTTAGTACTGCTCAGGTATTGCTCACCCTGTTTCCACTGAATCCAAGTACACACTGCCCACCACAGGAATTGAACTCAACCTTTTATTTATTCTACAGAGATAGACTGTTCTCGTTCCACTGCCCATGTCTAGGGATATCTTGTCTAGTTCTTATTTTTAGTACTGCTCAAGTATTGCTCACCCTGTTTCCACTGAATCCAAGTACACACTGCCCACCACAGGAATTGAACTCAACCTTTTATTTATTCTACAGAGATAGACTGTTCTCATTCCACTGCCCATGTCTAGGGATATCTTGTCTAGTTCTTATTTTTAGTACTGCTCAGGTATTGCTCACCCTGTTTCCACTGAATCCAAGTACACACTGCCCACCACAGGAATTGAACTCAACCTTTTATTTATTCTACAGAGATAGACTGTTCTGGTTCCACTGCCCATGTCTAGGGATATCTTGCCTAGTTCTTATTTTTAGTACTGCTCAGGTATTGCTCACCCTGTTTCCACTGAATCCAAGTACACACTGCCCACCACAGGAATTGAACTCAACCTTTTATTTATTCTACAGAGATAGACTGTTCTCGTTCCACTGCCCATGTCTAGGGATATCTTGTCTAGTTCTTATTTTTAGTACTGCTCAGGTATTGCTCACCCTGTTTCCACTGAATCCAAGTACACACTGCCCACGACAGGAATTGAACTCAACCTTTTATTTATTCTACAGAGATAGACTGTTCTCATTCCACTGCCCATGTCTAGGGATAACTTTTCTAGTTCTAGTTTTTAGTACTGCTCAGGTATTGCTCACCCTGTTTCCACTGAATCCAAGTACACACTGCCCACCACAGGAATTGAACTCAACCTTTTATTTATTCTACAGAGATAGACTGTTCTCGTTCCACTGCCCATGTCTAGGGATATCTTGTCTAGTTCTTATTTTTAGTACTGCTCAGGTATATCTCACCCTGTTTCCACTGAATCCAAGCAAACACTGCCCACGACAGGAATTGAACTCAACCTTTTATTTATTCTACAGAGATAGACTGTTCTCGTTCCACTGCCCATGTCTAGGGATATCTTGTCTAGTTCTTATTTTTAGTACTGCTCAGGTATTGCTCACCCTGTTTCCACTGAATCCAAGTACACACTGCCCACGACAGGAATTGAACTCAACCTTTTATTTATTCTACAGAGATAGACTGTTCTCGTTCCACTGCCCATGTCTAGGGATATCTTGTCTAGTTCTTATTTTTAGTACTGCTCAGGTATTGCTCACCCTGTTTCTACTGAATCCAAGTACACACTGCCCACGACAGGAATTGAACTCAACCTTTTATTTATTCTACAGAGATAGACTGTTCTCGTTCCACTGCCCATGTCTAGGGATATCTTGTCTAGTTCTTATTTTTAGTACTGCTCAGGTATTGCTCACCCTGTTTCCACTGAATCCAAGTACACACTGCCCACGACAGGAATTGAACTCAACCTTTTATTTATTCTACAGAGACTGTTCTTGTTCCACTGCCCATGTCTCGAGATATCTTGTCTAGTTCTTATTTTTAGTACTGCTCAGGTATTGCTCACCATGTTTCAACTGAATCCAAGTACACACTGCCCACCACAGGAATTGAACTCAACCTTTTATTTATTCTACAGAGATAGACTGTTCTGGTTCCACTGCCCATGTCTAGGGATAACTTGTCTAGTTCTTATTTTTAGTACTGCTCAGGTATTGCTCACCCTGTTTCCACTGAATCCAAGTACACACTGCCCACCACAGGAATTGAACCAATGTTATATTTATTCTACAGAGATAGACTGTTCTGGTTCCACTGCCCATGTCTAGGGATATCTTGTCTAGTTCTTATTTTTAGTACTGCTCAGGTATTGCTCACCCTGTTTCCACTGAATCCAAGTACACACTGCCCACCACAGGAATTGAACCAATGTTATATTTATTCTACAGAGATAGACTGTTCTGGTTCCACTGCCCATGTCTAGGGATATCTTGTCTAGTTCTTATTTTTAGTACTGCTCAGGTATTGCTCACCCTGTTTCCACTGAATCCAAGTACACACTGCCCACGACAGGAATTGAACTCAACCTTTTATTTATTCTACAGAGATAGACTGTTCTTGTTCCACTGCCCATGTCTAGGGATATCTTGTCTAGTTCTTATTTTTAGTACTGCTCAGGTATTGCTCACCATGTTTCCACTGAATCCAAGTACACACTGCCCACCACAGGAATTGAACTCAACCTTTTATTTATTCTACAGAGATAGACTGTTCTCATTCCACTGCCCATGTCTAGGGATAACTTTTCTAGTTCTAGTTTTTAGTACTGCTCAGGTATTGCTCACCCTGTTTCCACTGAATCCAAGTACACACTGCCCACGACAGGAATTGAACTCAAACTTTTATTTATTCTACAGAGATAGACTGTTCTGGTTCCACTGCCCATGTCTAGGGATATCTTGTCTAGTTCTTATTTTTAGTACTGCTCAGGTATTGCTCACCCTGTTTCCACTGAATCCAAGTACACACTGCCCACGACAGGAATTGAACTCAACCTTTTATTTATTCTACAGAGATAGACTGTTCTCGTTCCACTGCCCATGTCTAGGGATATCTTGTCTAGTTCTTATTTTTAGTACTGCTCAGGTATATCTCACCCTGTTTCCACTGAATCCAAGCAAACACTGCCCACGACAGGAATTGAACTCAACCTTTTATTTATTCTACAGAGATAGACTGTTCTCGTTCCACTGCCCATGTCTAGGGATATCTTGTCTAGTTCTTATTTTTAGTACTGCTCAGGTATTGCTCACCCTGTTTCCACTGAATCCAAGTACACACTGCCCACGACAGGAATTGAACTCAACCTTTTATTTATTCTACAGAGATAGACTGTTCTCGTTCCACTGCCCATGTCTAGGGATATCTTGTCTAGTTCTTATTTTTAGTACTGCTCAGGTATTGCTCACCCTGTTTCTACTGAATCCAAGTACACACTGCCCACGACAGGAATTGAACTCAACCTTTTATTTATTCTACAGAGATAGACTGTTCTCGTTCCACTGCCCATGTCTAGGGATATCTTGTCTAGTTCTTATTTTTAGTACTGCTCAGGTATTGCTCACCCTGTTTCCACTGAATCCAAGTACACACTGCCCACGACAGGAATTGAACTCAACCTTTTATTTATTCTACAGAGACTGTTCTTGTTCCACTGCCCATGTCTCGAGATATCTTGTCTAGTTCTTATTTTTAGTACTGCTCAGGTATTGCTCACCATGTTTCAACTGAATCCAAGTACACACTGCCCACCACAGGAATTGAACTCAACCTTTTATTTATTCTACAGAGATAGACTGTTCTGGTTCCACTGCCCATGTCTAGGGATAACTTGTCTAGTTCTTATTTTTAGTACTGCTCAGGTATTGCTCACCCTGTTTCCACTGAATCCAAGTACACACTGCCCACCACAGGAATTGAACCAATGTTATATTTATTCTACAGAGATAGACTGTTCTGGTTCCACTGCCCATGTCTAGGGATATCTTGTCTAGTTCTTATTTTTAGTACTGCTCAGGTATTGCTCACCCTGTTTCCACTGAATCCAAGTACACACTGCCCACCACAGGAATTGAACCAATGTTATATTTATTCTACAGAGATAGACTGTTCTGGTTCCACTGCCCATGTCTAGGGATATCTTGTCTAGTTCTTATTTTTAGTACTGCTCAGGTATTGCTCACCCTGTTTCCACTGAATCCAAGTACACACTGCCCACGACAGGAATTGAACTCAACCTTTTATTTATTCTACAGAGATAGACTGTTCTTGTTCCACTGCCCATGTCTAGGGATATCTTGTCTAGTTCTTATTTTTAGTACTGCTCAGGTATTGCTCACCATGTTTCCACTGAATCCAAGTACACACTGCCCACCACAGGAATTGAACTCAACCTTTTATTTATTCTACAGAGATAGACTGTTCTCATTCCACTGCCCATGTCTAGGGATAACTTTTCTAGTTCTAGTTTTTAGTACTGCTCAGGTATTGCTCACCCTGTTTCCACTGAATCCAAGTACACACTGCCCACGACAGGAATTGAACTCAACCTTTTATTTATTCTACAGAGATAGACTGTTCTGGTTCCACTGCCCATGTCTAGGGATATCTTGTCTAGTTCTTATTTTTAGTACTGCTCAGGTATTGCTCACCCTGTTTCCACTGAATCCAAGTACACACTGCCCACGACAGGAATTGAACTCAACCTTTTATTTATTCTACAGAGATAGACTGTTCTCGTTCCACTGCCCATGTCTAGGGATATCTTGTCTAGTTCTTATTTTTAGTACTGCTCAGGTATTGCTCACCCTGTTTCCACTGAATCCAAGTACACACTGCCCACGACAGGAATTGAACTCAACCTTTTATTTATTCTACAGAGATAGACTGTTCTCGTTCCACTGCCCATGTCTAGGGATATCTTGTCTAGTTCTTATTTTTAGTACTGCTCAGGTATAGCTCACCCTGTTTCTACTGAATCCAAGTACACACTGCCCACGACAGGAATTGAACTCAACCTTTTATTTATTCTACAGAGATAGACTGTTCTCGTTCCACTGCCCATGTCTAGGGATATCTTGTCTAGTTCTTATTTTTAGTACTGCTCAGGTATTGCTCACCCTGTTTCCACTGAATCCAAGTACACACTGCCCACGACAGGAATTGAACTCAACCTTTTATTTATTCTACAGAGACTGTTCTTGTTCCACTGCCCATGTCTCGAGATATCTTGTCTAGTTCTTATTTTTAGTACTGCTCAGGTATTGCTCACCATGTTTCAACTGAATCCAAGTACACACTGCCCACCACAGGAATTGAACTCAACCTTTTATTTATTCTACAGAGATAGACTGTTCTGGTTCCACTGCCCATGTCTAGGGATAACTTGTCTAGTTCTTATTTTTAGTACTGCTCAGGTATTGCTCACCCTGTTTCCACTGAATCCAAGTACACACTGCCCACCACAGGAATTGAACCAATGTTATATTTATTCTACAGAGATAGACTGTTCTGGTTCCACTGCCCATGTCTAGGGATATCTTGTCTAGTTCTTATTTTTAGTACTGCTCAGGTATTGCTCACCCTGTTTCCACTGAATCCAAGTACACACTGCCCACCACAGGAATTGAACCAATGTTATATTTATTCTACAGAGATAGACTGTTCTGGTTCCACTGCCCATGTCTAGGGATATCTTGTCTAGTTCTTATTTTTAGTACTGCTCAGGTATTGCTCACCCTGTTTCCACTGAATCCAAGTACACACTGCCCACGACAGGAATTGAACTCAACCTTTTATTTATTCTACAGAGATAGACTGTTCTTGTTCCACTGCCCATGTCTAGGGATATCTTGTCTAGTTCTTATTTTTAGTACTGCTCAGGTATTGCTCACCATGTTTCCACTGAATCCAAGTACACACTGCCCACCACAGGAATTGAACTCAACCTTTTATTTATTCTACAGAGATAGACTGTTCTCATTCCACTGCCCATGTCTAGGGATAACTTTTCTAGTTCTAGTTTTTAGTACTGCTCAGGTATTGCTCACCCTGTTTCCACTGAATCCAAGTACACACTGCCCACGACAGGAATTGAACTCAACCTTTTATTTATTCTACAGAGATAGACTGTTCTGGTTCCACTGCCCATGTCTAGGGATATCTTGTCTAGTTCTTATTTTTAGTACTGCTCAGGTATTGCTCACCCTGTTTCCACTGAATCCAAGTACACACTGCCCACGACAGGAATTGAACTCAACCTTTTATTTATTCTACAGAGATAGACTGTTCTCGTTCCACTGCCCATGTCTAGGGATATCTTGTCTAGTTCTTATTTTTAGTACTGCTCAGGTATTGCTCACCCTGTTTCCACTGAATCCAAGTACACACTGCCCTCGACAGGAATTGAACTCAACCTTTTATTTATTCTACAGAGATAGACTGTTCTCGTTCCACTGCCCATGTCTAGGGATATCTTGTCTAGTTCTTATTTTTAGTACTACTCAGGTATTGCTCCCCCTGTTTCCACTGAATCCAAGTACACACTGCCCACCACAGGAATTGAACTCAACCTTTTATTTATTCTACAGAGATAGACTGTTCTCGTTCCACTGCCCATGTCTAGGGATATCTTGTCTAGTTCTTATTTTTAGTACTGCTCAGGTATTGCTCACCCTGTTTCCACTGAATCCAAGTACACACTGCCCACCACAGGAATTGAACTCAACCTTTTATTTATTCTACAGAGATAGACTGTTCTCATTCCACTGCCCATGTCTAGGGATAACTTTTCTAGTTCTAGTTTTTAGTACTGCTCAGGTATTGCTCACCCTGTTTCCACTGAATCCAAGTACACACTGCCCACGACAGGAATTGAACTCAACCTTTTATTTATTCTACAGAGATAGACTGTTCTGGTTCCACTGCCCATGTCTAGGGATATCTTGTCTAGTTCTTATTTTTAGTACTGCTCAGGTATTGCTCACCCTGTTTCCACTGAATCCAAGTACACACTGCCCACGACAGGAATTGAACTCAACCTTTTATTTATTCTACAGAGATAGACTGTTCTCGTTCCACTGCCCATGTCTAGGGATATCTTGTCTAGTTCTTATTTTTAGTACTGCTCAGGTATTGCTCACCCTGTTTCCACTGAATCCAAGTACACACTGCCCTCGACAGGAATTGAACTCAACCTTTTATTTATTCTACAGAGATAGACTGTTCTCGTTCCACTGCCCATGTCTAGGGATATCTTGTCTAGTTCTTATTTTTAGTACTACTCAGGTATTGCTCCCCCTGTTTCCACTGAATCCAAGTACACACTGCCCACCACAGGAATTGAACTCAACCTTTTATTTATTCTACAGAGATAGACTGTTCTCGTTCCACTGCCCATGTCTAGGGATATCTTGTCTAGTTCTTATTTTTAGTACTGCTCAGGTATTGCTCACCCTGTTTCCACTGAATCCAAGTACACACTGCCCACCACAGGAATTGAACTCAACCTTTTATTTATTCTACAGAGATAGACTGTTCTCGTTCCACTGCCCATGTCTAGGGATATCTTGTCTAGTTCTTATTTTTAGTACTGCTCAGGTATTGCTCACCCTGTTTCTACTGAATCCAAGTACACACTGCCCACGACAGGAATTGAACTCAACCTTTTATTTATTCTACAGAGATAGACTGTTCTCGTTCCACTGCCCATGTCTAGGGATATCTTGTCTAGTTCTTATTTTTAGTACTGCTCAGGTATTGCTCACCCTGTTTCCACTGAATCCAAGTACACACTGCCCACGACAGGAATTGAACTCAACCTTTTATTTATTCTACAGAGACTGTTCTTGTTCCACTGCCCATGTCTCGAGATATCTTGTCTAGTTCTTATTTTTAGTACTGCTCAGGTATTGCTCACCATGTTTCAACTGAATCCAAGTACACACTGCCCACCACAGGAATTGAACTCAACTTTTTATTTATTCTACAGAGATAGACTGTTCTGGTTCCACTGCCCATGTCTAGGGATAACTTGTCTAGTTCTTATTTTTAGTACTGCTCAGGTATTGCTCACCCTGTTTCCACTGAATCCAAGTACACACTGCCCACCACAGGAATTGAACCAATGTTATATTTATTCTACAGAGATAGACTGTTCTGGTTCCACTGCCCATGTCTAGGGATATCTTGTCTAGTTCTTATTTTTAGTACTGCTCAGGTATTGCTCACCCTGTTTCCACTGAATCCAAGTACACACTGCCCACCACAGGAATTGAACCAATGTTATATTTATTCTACAGAGATAGACTGTTCTGGTTCCACTGCCCATGTCTAGGGATATCTTGTCTAGTTCTTATTTTTAGTACTGCTCAGGTATTGCTCACCCTGTTTCCACTGAATCCAAGTACACACTGCCCACGACAGGAATTGAACTCAACCTTTTATTTATTCTACAGAGATAGACTGTTCTTGTTCCACTGCCCATGTCTAGGGATATCTTGTCTAGTTCTTATTTTTAGTACTGGTCAGGTATTGCTCACCATGTTTCCACTGAATCCAAGTACACACTGCCCACCACAGGAATTGAACTCAACCTTTTATTTATTCTACAGAGATAGACTGTTCTCGTTCCACTGCCCATGTCTAGGGATATCTTGTCTAGTTCTTATTTTTAGTACTGCTCAGGTATTGCTCACCCTGTTTCCACTGAATCCAAGTACACACTGCCCACCACAGGAATTGAACTCAACCTTTTATTTATTCTACAGAGATAGACTGTTCTCGTTCCACTGCCCATGTCTAGGGATATCTTGTCTAGTTCTTATTTTTAGTACTGCTCAGGTATTGCTCACCCTGTTTCCACTGAATCCAAGTACACACTGCCCACGACAGGAATTGAACTCAACCTTTTATTTATTCTACAGAGATAGACTGTTCTTGTTCCACTGCCCATGTCTAGGGATATCTTGTCTAGTTCTTATTTTTAGTACTGCTCAGGTATTGCTCACCCTGTTTCCACTGAATCCAAGTACACACTGCCCACCACAGGAATTGAACTCAACCTTTTATTTATTCTACAGAGATAGACTGTTCTCATTCCACTGCCCATGTCTAGGGATAACTTTTCTAGTTCTAGTTTTTAGTACTGCTCAGGTATTGCTCACCCTGTTTCCACTGAATCCAAGTACACACTGCCCACGACAGGAATTGAACTCAACCTTTTATTTATTCTACAGAGATAGACTGTTCTTGTTCCACTGCCCATGTCTAGGGATATCTTGTCTAGTTCTTATTTTTAGTACTGCTCAGGTATTGCTCACCCTGTTTCCACTGAATCCAAGTACACACTGCCCACCACAGGAATTGAACTCAACCTTTTATTTATTCTACAGAGATAGACTGTTCTCATTCCACTGCCCATGTCTAGGGATAACTTTTCTAGTTCTAGTTTTTAGTACTGCTCAGGTATTGCTCACCCTGTTTCCACTGAATCCAAGTACACACTGCCCACCACAGGAATTGAACTCAACCTTTTATTTATTCTACAGAGATAGACTGTTCTCATTCCACTGCCCATGTCTAGGGATAACTTTTCTAGTTCTAGTTTTTAGTACTGCACAGGTATTGCTCACCCTGTTTGCACTGAATCCAAGTACACACTGCCCACCACAGGAATTGAACTCAACCTTTTATTTATTCTACACAGATAGACTGTTCTCATTCCACTGCCCATGTCTAGGGATAACTTTTCTAGTTCTAGTTTTTAGTACTGCTCAGGTATTGCTCACCCTGTTTCCACTGAATCCAAGTACACACTGCCCACCATAGGAATTGAACTCAACCTTTTATTTATTCTACAGAGGTAGACTGTTCTCATTCCACTGCCCATGTCTAGGGATAACTTTTCTAGTTCTAGTTTTTAGTACTGCTCAGGTATTGCTCACCCTGTTTCCACTGAATCCAAGTACACACTGCCCACGACAGGAATTGAACTCAACCTTTTATTTATTCTACAGAAATAGACTGTTCTCGTTCCCCTGCCCATGTCTAGGGATATCTTGTCTAGTTCTTATTTTTAGTACTGCTCAGGTATTGCTCACCCTGTTTCCACTGAATCCAAGTAAACACTGCCTACGACAGGAATTGAACTCAACCTTTTATTTATTCTACAGAGATAGACTGTTATCGTTCCACTGCCCATGTCTAGGGATATCTTGTCTAGTTCTTATTTTTAGTACTGCTCAGGTATTGCTCACCCTGTTTCCACTGAATCCAAGTACACACTGCCCACCACAGGAATTGAACTCAACCTTTTATTTATTCTACAGAGATAGACTGTTCTCGTTCCACTGCCCATGTCTAGGGATATCTTGTCTAGTTCTTATTTTTAGTACTGCTCAGGTATTGCTCACCCTGTTTCCACTGAATCCAAGTACACACTGCCCACGACAGGAATTGAACTCAACCTTTTATTTATTCTACAGAGATAGACTGTTCTCGTTCCACTGCCCATGTCTAGGGATATCTTGTCTAGTTATTATTTTTAGTACTGCTCAGGTATTGCTCACCCTGTTTCCACTGAATCCAAGTACACACTGCCCACGACAGGAATTGAACTCAACCTTTTATTTATTCTACAGAGATAGACTGTTCTCGTTCCACTGCCCATGTCTAGGGATATCTTGTCTAGTTCTTATTTTTAGTACTGCTCAGGTATTGCTCACCCTGTTTCCACTGAATCCAAGTACACACTGCCCACGACAGGAATTGAACTCAACCTTTTATTTATTCTACAGAGATAGACTGTTCTCGTTCCACTGCCCATGTCTAGGGATATCTTGTCTAGTTCTTATTTTTAGTACTGCTCAGGTATTGCTCACCCTGTTTCCACTGAATCCAAGTACACACTGCCCACGACAGGAATTGAACTCAACCTTTTATTTATTCTACAGAGATAGACTGTTCTCGTTCCACTGCCCATGTCTAGGGATATCTTGTCTAGTTCTTATTTTTAGTACTGCTCAGGTATTGCTCACCCTGTTTCCACTGAATCCAAGTACACACTGCCCTCGACAGGAATTGAACTCAACCTTTTATTTATTCTACAGAGATAGACTGTTCTCGTTCCACTGCCCATGTCTAGGGATATCTTGTCTAGTTCTTATTTTTAGTACTACTCAGGTATTGCTCCCCCTGTTTCCACTGAATCCAAGTACACACTGCCCACCACAGGAATTGAACTCAACCTTTTATTTATTCTACAGAGATAGACTGTTCTCGTTCCACTGCCCATGTCTAGGGATATCTTGTCTAGTTCTTATTTTTAGTACTGCTCAGGTATTGCTCACCCTGTTTCCACTGAATCCAAGTACACACTGCCCACCACAGGAATTGAACTCAACCTTTTATTTATTCTACAGAGATAGACTGTTCTCGTTCCACTGCCCATGTCTAGGGATATCTTGTCTAGTTCTTATTTTTAGTACTGCTCAGGTATTGCTCACCCTGTTTCTACTGAATCCAAGTACACACTGCCCACGACAGGAATTGAACTCAACCTTTTATTTATTCTACAGAGATAGACTGTTCTCGTTCCACTGCCCATGTCTAGGGATATCTTGTCTAGTTCTTATTTTTAGTACTGCTCAGGTATTGCTCACCCTGTTTCCACTGAATCCAAGTACACACTGCCCACGACAGGAATTGAACTCAACCTTTTATTTATTCTACAGAGACTGTTCTTGTTCCACTGCCCATGTCTCGAGATATCTTGTCTAGTTCTTATTTTTAGTACTGCTCAGGTATTGCTCACCATGTTTCAACTGAATCCAAGTACACACTGCCCACCACAGGAATTGAACTCAACTTTTTATTTATTCTACAGAGATAGACTGTTCTGGTTCCACTGCCCATGTCTAGGGATAACTTGTCTAGTTCTTATTTTTAGTACTGCTCAGGTATTGCTCACCCTGTTTCCACTGAATCCAAGTACACACTGCCCACCACAGGAATTGAACCAATGTTATATTTATTCTACAGAGATAGACTGTTCTGGTTCCACTGCCCATGTCTAGGGATATCTTGTCTAGTTCTTATTTTTAGTACTGCTCAGGTATTGCTCACCCTGTTTCCACTGAATCCAAGTACACACTGCCCACCACAGGAATTGAACCAATGTTATATTTATTCTACAGAGATAGACTGTTCTGGTTCCACTGCCCATGTCTAGGGATATCTTGTCTAGTTCTTATTTTTAGTACTGCTCAGGTATTGCTCACCCTGTTTCCACTGAATCCAAGTACACACTGCCCACGACAGGAATTGAACTCAACCTTTTATTTATTCTACAGAGATAGACTGTTCTTGTTCCACTGCCCATGTCTAGGGATATCTTGTCTAGTTCTTATTTTTAGTACTGCTCAGGTATTGCTCACCCTGTTTCCACTGAATCCAAGTACACACTGCCCACCACAGGAATTGAACTCAACCTTTTATTTATTCTACAGAGATAGACTGTTCTCATTCCACTGCCCATGTCTAGGGATAACTTTTCTAGTTCTAGTTTTTAGTACTGCTCAGGTATTGCTCACCCTGTTTCCACTGAATCCAAGTACACACTGCCCACCACAGGAATTGAACTCAACCTTTTATTTATTCTACAGAGATAGACTGTTCTCATTCCACTGCCCATGTCTAGGGATAACTTTTCTAGTTCTAGTTTTTAGTACTGCACAGGTATTGCTCACCCTGTTTGCACTGAATCCAAGTACACACTGCCCACGACAGGAATTGAACTCAACCTTTTATTTATTCTACAGAGATAGACTGTTCTCGTTCCACTGCCCATGTCTAGGGATATCTTGTCTAGTTCTTATTTTTAGTACTGCTCAGGTATTGCTCACCCTGTTTCCACTGAATCCAAGTACACACTGCCCACCACAGGAATTGAACTCAACCTTTTATTTATTCTACAGAGATAGACTGTTCTTGTTCCACTGCCCATGTCTAGGGATATCTTGTCTAGTTCTTATTTTTAGTACTGCTCAGGTATTGCTTACCCTGTTTCCACTGAATCCAAGTACACACTGCCCACCACAGGAATTGAACTCAACCTTTTATTTATTCTACAGAGATAGACTGTTCTCGTTCCACTGCCCATGTCTAGGGATATCTTGTCTAGTTCTTATTTTTGGTACTGCTCAGGTATTGCTCACCCTGTTTCCACTGAATCCAAGTACACACTGCCCACGACAGGAATTGAACTCAACCTTTTATTTATTCTACAGAGATAGACTGTTCTCGTTCCACTGCCCATGTCTAGGGATATCTTGTCTAGTTCTTATTTTTAGTACTGCTCAGGTATTGCTCACCCTGTTTCCACTGAATCGAAGTAAACACTGCCCACCACAGGAATTGAACTCAACCTTTTATTTATTCTACAGAGATAGACTGTTCTCGTTCCACTGCCCATGTCTAGGGATATCTTGTCTAGTTCTTATTTTTAGTACTGCTCAGGTATTGCTCGCTCTGTTTCCACTGAATCCAAGTACACACTGCCCACCACAGGAATTGAACTCAACCTTTTATTTATTCTACAGAGATAGACTGTTCTCATTCCACTGCCCATGTCTAGGGATAACTTTTCTAGTTCTAGTTTTTAGTACTGCTCAAGTATTGCTCACCCTGTTTCCACTGAATCCAAGTACACACTGCCCACCACAGGAATTGAACTCAACCTTTTATTTATTCTACAGAGATAGACTGTTCTCGTTCCACTGCCCATGTCTAGGGATATCTTGTCTAGTTCTTATTTTTAGTACTGCTCAGGTATTGCTCACCCTGTTTGCACTGAATCCAAGTACACACTGCCCACCACAGGAATTGAACTCAACCTTTTATTTATTCTACAGAGATAGACTGTTCTCATTCCACTGCCCATGTCTAGGGATAACTTTTCTAGTTCTAGTTTTTAGTACTGCTCAGGTATTGCTCACCCTGTTTCCACTGAATCCAAGTATACACTGCCCACCATAGGAATTGAACTCAACCTTTTATTTATTCTACAGAGATAGACTGTTCTCATTCCACTGCCCATGTCTAGGGATAACTTTTCTAGTTCTAGTTTTTAGTACTGCTCAGGTATTGCTCACCCTGTTTCCACTGAATCCAAGTACACACTGCCCACCACAGGAATTGAACTCAACCTTTTATTTATTCTACAGAGATAGACTGTTCTCATTCCACTGCCCATGTCTAGGGATAACTTTTCTAGTTCTAGTTTTTAGTACTGCACAGGTATTGCTCACCCTGTTTGCACTGAATCCAAGTACACACTGCCCACCACAGGAATTGAACTCAACCTTTTATTTATTCTACACAGATAGACTGTTCTCATTCCACTGCCCATGTCTAGGGATAACTTTTCTAGTTCTAGTTTTTAGTACTGCTCAGGTATTGCTCACCCTGTTTCCACTGAATCCAAGTACACACTGCCCACCATAGGAATTGAACTCAACCTTTTATTTATTCTACAGAGGTAGACTGTTCTCATTCCACTGCCCATGTCTAGGGATAACTTTTCTAGTTCTAGTTTTTAGTACTGCTCAGGTATTGCTCACCCTGTTTCCACTGAATCCAAGTACACACTGCCCACGACAGGAATTGAACTCAACCTTTTATTTATTCTACAGAAATAGACTGTTCTCGTTCCCCTGCCCATGTCTAGGGATATCTTGTCTAGTTCTTATTTTTAGTACTGCTCAGGTATTGCTCACCCTGTTTCCACTGAATCCAAGTAAACACTGCCTACGACAGGAATTGAACTCAACCTTTTATTTATTCTACAGAGATAGACTGTTATCGTTCCACTGCCCATGTCTAGGGATATCTTGTCTAGTTCTTATTTTTAGTACTGCTCAGGTATTGCTCACCCTGTTTCCACTGAATCCAAGTACACACTGCCCACCACAGGAATTGAACCAATGTTATATTTATTCTACAGAGATAGACGGTTCTGGTTCCACTGCCCATGTCTAGGGATATCTTGTCTAGTTCTTATTTTTAGTACTGCTCAGGTATTGCTCACCCTGTTTCCACTGAATCCAAGTACACACTGCCCACCACAGGAATTGAACTCAACCTTTTATTTATTCTACAGAGATAGACTGTTCTCGTTCCACTGCCCATGTCTAGGGATATCTTGTCTAGTTCTTATTTTTAGTACTGCTCAGGTATTGCTCGCTCTGTTTCCACTGAATCCAAGTCCACACTGCCCACCACAGGAATTGAACTCAACTTTTATTTATTCTACAGAGATAGACTGTTCTCATTCCACTGCCCATGTCTAGGGATAACTTTTCTAGTTCTTATTTTTAGTACTGCTCAGGTATTGCTCACCCTGTTTCCACTGAATCCAAGTACACACTGCCCACCACAGGAATTGAACTCAACCTTTTATTTATTCTACAGAGATAGACTGTTCTGGTTCCACTGCCCATGTCTTGGGATATCTTGCCTAGTTCTTATTTTTAGTACTGCTCAGGTATTGCTCACCCTGTTTCCACTGAATCCAAGTACACACTGCCCACGACAGGAATTGAACTCAACCTTTTATTTATTCTACAGAGATAGACTGTTCTCGTTCCACTGCCCATGTCTAGGGATATCTTGTCTAGTTCTTATTTTTAGTACTGCTCAGGTATATCTAACCATGTTTCCACTGAATCCAAGCAAACACTGCCCACGACAGGAATTGAACTCAACCTTTTATTTATTCTACAGAGATAGACTGTTCTCGTTCCACTGCCCATGTCTAGGGATATCTTGTCTAGTTCTTATTTTTAGTACTGCTCAGGTATTGCTCACCCTGTTTCCACTGAATCCAAGTACACACTGCCCACCACAGGAATTGAACTCAACCTTTTATTTATTCTACAGAGATAGACTGTTCTCGTTCCACTGCCCATGTCTAGGGATATCTTGTCTAGTTTTTATTTTTAGTACTGCTCAGGTATTGCTCACCCTGTTTCCACTGAATCCAAGTACACACTGCCCACGACAGGAATTGAACTCAACCTTTTATTTATTCTACAGAGATAGACTGTTCTCGTTCCACTGCCCATGTCTAGGGATATCTTGTCTAGTTCTTATTTTTAGTACTGCTCAGGTATTGCTCACCCTGTTTCCACTGAATCCAAGTACACACTGCCCACCACAGGAATTGAACTCAACCTTTTATTTATTCTACAGAGATAGACTGTTCTTGTTCCACTGCCCATGTCTAGGGATATCTTGTCTAGTTCTTATTTTTAGTACTGCTCAGGTATTGCTTACCCTGTTTCCACTGAATCCAAGTACACACTGCCCACCACAGGAATTGAACTCAACCTTTTATTTATTCTACAGAGATAGACTGTTCTCGTTCCACTGCCCATGTCTAGGGATATCTTGTCTAGTTCTTATTTTTGGTACTGCTCAGGTATTGCTCACCCTGTTTCCACTGAATCCAAGTACACACTGCCCACGACAGGAATTGAACTCAACCTTTTATTTATTCTACAGAGATAGACTGTTCTCGTTCCACTGCCCATGTCTAGGGATATCTTGTCTAGTTCTTATTTTTAGTACTGCTCAGGTATTGCTCACCCTGTTTCCACTGAATCGAAGTAAACACTGCCCACCACAGGAATTGAACTCAACCTTTTATTTATTCTACAGAGATAGACTGTTCTCGTTCCACTGCCCATGTCTAGGGATATCTTGTCTAGTTCTTATTTTTAGTACTGCTCAGGTATTGCTCGCTCTGTTTCCACTGAATCCAAGTACACACTGCCCACCACAGGAATTGAACTCAACCTTTTATTTATTCTACAGAGATAGACTGTTCTCATTCCACTGCCCATGTCTAGGGATAACTTTTCTAGTTCTAGTTTTTAGTACTGCTCAGGTATTGCTCACCCTGTTTCCACTGAATCCAAGTACACACTGCCCACCACAGGAATTGAACTCAACCTTTTATTTATTCTACAGAGATAGACTGTTCTCGTTCCACTGCCCATGTCTAGGGATATCTTGTCTAGTTCTAGTTTTTAGTACTGCTCAGGTATTGCTCACCCTGTTTCCACTGAATCCAAGTATACACTGCCCACCACAGGAATTGAACTCAACCTTTTATTTATTCTACAGAGATAGACTGTTCTCGTTCCACTGCCCATGTCTAGGGATAACTTTTCTAGTTCTAGTTTTTAGTACTGCTCAGGTATTGCTCACCCTGTTTCCACTGAATCCAAGTACACACTGCCCACCACAGGAATTGAACTCAACCTTTTATTTATTCTACAGAGATAGACTGTTCTCGTTCCACTGCCCATGTCTAGGGATATCTTGTCTAGTTCTTATTTTTAGTACTGCTCAAGTATTGCTCACCCTGTTTCCACTGAATCCAAGTACACACTGCCCACCACAGGAATTGAACTCAACCTTTTATTTATTCTACAGAGATAGACTGTTCTCGTTCCACTGCCCATGTCTAGGGATATCTTGTCTAGTTCTTATTTTTAGTACTGCTCAGGTATTGCTCACCCTGTTTGCACTGAATCCAAGTACACACTGCCCACCACAGGAATTGAACTCAACCTTTTATTTATTCTACAGAGATAGACTGTTCTCATTCCACTGCCCATGTCTAGGGATAACTTTTCTAGTTCTAGTTTTTAGTACTGCTCAGGTATTGCTCACCCTGTTTCCACTGAATCCAAGTATACACTGCCCACCATAGGAATTGAACTCAACCTTTTATTTATTCTACAGAGATAGACTGTTCTCATTCCACTGCCCATGTCTAGGGATAACTTTTCTAGTTCTTATTTTTAGTACTGCTCAGGTATTGCTCACCATGTTTCCACTGAATCCAAGTACACACTGCCCACGACAGGAATTGAATTCAACCTTTTATTTATTCTACAGAGATAGACTGTTCTCGTTCCACTGCCCATGTCTAGGGATATCTTGTCTAGTTCTTATTTTTAGTACTGCTTAGGTATTGCTCACCCTGTTTCCACTGAATCCAAGTAAACACTGCCCACAACAGGAATTGAACTCAACCTTTTATTTATTCTACAGAGATAGACTGTTCTCGTTCCACTGCCCATGTCTAGGGATATCTTGTCTAGTTCTTATTTTTAGTACTGCTTAGGTATTGCTCACCCTGTTTCCACTGAATCCAAGTACACACTGCCCACGACAGGAATTGAACTCAACCTTTTATTTATTCTACAGAGATAGACTGTTCTCGTTCCACTGCCCATGTCTAGGGATATCTTGTCTAGTTCTTATTTTTAGTACTGCTTAGGTATTGCTCACCCTGTTTCCACTGAATCCAAGTACACACTGCCCACCACAGGAATTTTACTCAACCTTTTATTTATTCTACAGAGATAGACTGTTCTCGTTCCACTGCCCATGTCTAGGGATATCTTGTCTAGTTCTTATTTTTAGTACTGCTCAGGTATTGCTCACCCTGTTTCCACTGAATCCAAGTACACACTGCCCACCACAGGAATTGTACTCAACCTTTTATTTATTCTACAGAGATAGACTGTTCTCGTTCCACTGCCTATGTCTAGGGATATCTTGTCTAGTTCTTATTTTTAGTACTGCTCAGGTATTGCTCACCCTGTTTCCACTGAATCCAAGTACACACTGCCCACCACAGGAATTGTACTCAACCTTTTATTTATTCTACAGAGATAGACTGTTCTCGTTCCACTGCCCATGTCTAGGGATATCTTGTCTAGTTCTTATTTTTAGTACTGCTCAGGTATTGCTCACCCTGTTTCCACTGAATCCAAGTACACACTGCCCACCACAGGAATTGTACTCAACCTTTTATTTATTCTACAGAGATAGACTGTTCTCGTTCCACTGCCCATGTCTAGGGATATCTTGTCTAGTTCTTATTTTTAGTACTGCTCAGGTATTGCTCACCCTGTTTCCACTGAATCCAAGTACACACTGCCCACCACAGGAATTGTACTCAACCTTTTATTTATTCTACAGAGATAGACTGTTCTCGTTCCACTGTCCATGTCTAGGGATATCTTGTCTAGTTCTTATTTTTAGTACTGCTCAGGTATTGCTCACCCTGTTTCCACTGAATCCAAGTACACACTGCCCACCACAGGAATTGTACTCAACCTTTTATTTATTCTACAGAGATAGACTGTTCTCGTTCCGCTGCCCATGTCTAGGGATATCTTGTCTAGTTCTTATTTTTAGTACTGCTCAGGTATTGCTCACCCTGTTTCCACTGAATCCAAGTACACACTGCCCACGACAGGAATTGAATTCAACCTTTTATTTATTCTACAGAGATAGACTGTTCTCGTTCCACTGCCCATGTCTAGGGATATCTTGTCTAGTTCTTATTTTTAGTACTGCTCAGGTATTGCTCACCCTGTTTCCACTGTATCCAAGTACACACTGCCCACGACAGGAATTGAATTCAACCTTTTATTTATTCTACAGAGATAGACTGTTCTCGTTCCACTGCCCATGTCTAGGGATATCTTGTCTAGTTCTTATTTTTAGTACTGCTCAGGCATTGCTCACCCTGTTTCCACTGAATCCAAGTACACACTGCCCACCACAGGAATTGAACTCAACCTTTTATTTATTCTACAGAGATAGACTGTTCTCGTTCCACTGCCCATGTCTAGGGATATCTTGTCTAGTTCTTATTTTTAGTACTGCTTAGGTATTGCTCACACTGTTTCCACTGAATCCAAGTAAACACTGCCCACGACAGGAATTGAACTCAACCTTTTATTTATTCTACAGAGATAGACTGTTCTCGTTCCACTGCCCATGTCTAGGGATATCTTGTCTAGTTCTTATTTTTAGTACTGCTCAGGTATTGCTCACCCTGTTTCCACTGAATCCAAGTACACACTGCCCACGACAGGAATTGAACTCAACCTTTTATTTATTCTACAGAGATAGACTGTTCTCGTTCCACTGCCCATGTCTAGGGATATCTTGTCTAGTTCTTATTTTTAGTACTGCTCAGGTATTGCTCACCCTGTTTCCACTGAATCCAAGTACACACTGCCCATGACAGGAATTGAATTCAACCTTTTATTTATTCTACAGAGATAGACTGTTCTCGTTCCACTGCCCATGTCTAGGGATATCTTGTCTAGTTCTTATTTTTAGTACTGCTCAGGTATTGCTCACCCTGTTTCCACTGAATCCAAGTACACACTGCCCACGACAGGAATTGAATTCAAACTTTTATTTATTCTACAGAGATAGACTGTTCTCGTTCCACTGCCCATGTCTAGGGATATCTTGTCTAGTTCTTATTTTTAGTACTGCTCAGGCATTGCTCACCCTGTTTCCACTGAATCCAAGTACACACTGCCCACGACAGGAATTGAATTCAACCTTTTATTTATTCTACAGAGATAGACTGTTCTCGTTCCACTGCCCATGTCTAGGGATATCTTGTCTAGTTCTTATTTTTAGTACTGCTCAGGTATTGCTCACCCTGTTTCCACTGAATCCAAGTACACACTGCCCACGACAGGAATTGAACTCAATCTTTTATTTATTCTACAGAGATAGACTGTTCTCGTTCCACTCCCCATGTCTAGGGATATCTTGTCTAGTTCTTATTTTTAGTACTGCTCAGGTATTGCTCACCATGTTTCCACTGAATCCAAGTACACACTGCCCACGACAGGAATTGAACTCAACCTTTTATTTATTCTACAGAGACTGTTCTTGTTCCACTGCCCATGTCTCGGGATATCTTGTCTAGTTCTTATTTTTAGTACTGCTTAGGTATTGCTCACCCTGTTTCCACTGAATCCAAGTACACACTGCCCACGACAGGAATTGAACTCAACCTTTTATTTATTCTACAGAGATAGACTGTTCTCGTTCCACTGCCCATGTCTAGGGATATCTTGTCTAGTTCTTATTTTTAGTACTGCTTAGGTATTGCTCACACTGTTTCCACTGAATCCAAGCAAACACTGCCCACGACAGGAATTGAACTCAACCTTTTATTTATTCTACAGAGATAGACTGTTCTCGTTCCACTGCCCATGTCTAGGGATATCTTGTCTAGTTCTTATTTTTAGTACTGCTCAGGTATTGCTCACCCTGTTTCCACTGAATCCAAGTACACACTGCCCACGACAGGAATTGAATTCAACCTTTTATTTATTCTACAGAGATAGACTGTTCTCGTTCCACTGCCCATGTCTATGGATATCTTGTCTAGTTCTTATTTTTAGTACTGCTCAGGTATTGCTCACCCTGTTTCCACTGAATCCAAGTACACACTGCCCACCACAGGAATTGAACTCAACCTTTTATTTATTCTACAGAGATAGACTGTTCTCGTTCCACTGCCCATGTCTAGGGATATCTTGTCTAGTTCTTATTTTTAGTACTGCTCAGGTATTGCTCACCCTGTTTCCACTGAATCCAAGTACACACTGCCCACCACAGGAATTGAACTCAACCTTTTATTTATTCTACAGAGATAGACTGTTCTCGTTCCACTGCCCATGTCTAGGGATATCTTGTCTAGTTCTACTTTTTAGTACTGCTCAGGTACTGCTCACCCTGTTTCCACTGAATTCAAGTACACACTGCCCACCACAGGAATTGAACTCAACCTTTTATTTATTCTACAGAGATAGACTGTTCTCGTTCCACTCCCCATGTCTAGGGATATCTTGTCTAGTTCTTATTTTTAGTACTGCTCAGGTATTGCTCACCCTGTTTCCACTGAATCCAAGTACACACTGCCCACTACAGGAATTGAACTCAACCTTTTATTTATTCTACAGAGATAGACTGTCCTCGTTCCACTGCCCATGTCTAGGGATATCTTGTCTAGTTCTTATTTTTAGTACTGCTCAGGTATTGCCCACCCTGTTTCCACTGAATCCAAGTACACACTGCCCACGACAGGAATTGAACTCAACCTTTTATTTATTCTACAGAGATAGACCGTTCTCGTTCCACTGCCCATGTCTAGGGATATCTTGTCTAGTTCTTATTTTTAGTACTGCTCTGGTATTGCTCACCCTGTTTCCACTGAATCCAAGTAAACACTGCCCACCACAGGAATTGAACTCAACCTTTTATTTATTCTACAGAGATAGACTGTTCTCGTTCCACTGCTCATGTCTAGGGATATCTTGTCTTGTTCTTATTTTTAGTACTGCTCAGGTATTGCTCACCCTGTTTCCACTGAATCCAAGTACACACTGCCCACGACAGGAATTGAACTCAACCTTTTATTTATTCTACAGAGATAGACTGTTCTCGTTCCACTGCCCATGTCTAGGGATATCTTGTCTAGTTCTTATTTTTAGTACTGCTCAGGTATTGCTCACCCTGTTTCCACTGAATCCAAGTACACACTGCCCACGACAGGAATTGAACTCAACCTTTTATTTATTCTACAGAGATAGACTGTTCTCGTTCCACTGCCCATGTCTAGGGATATCTTGTCTAGTTCTTATTTTTAGTACTGCTCAGGTATTGCTCACCCTGTTTCCACTGAATCCAAGTACACACTGCCCATGACAGGAATTGAA
The DNA here is from genome assembly GCA_964036315.1 of Acanthosepion esculentum. Taxonomy (NCBI): domain Eukaryota; kingdom Metazoa; phylum Mollusca; class Cephalopoda; order Sepiida; family Sepiidae; genus Acanthosepion; species Acanthosepion esculentum. The sequence continues at coordinate 9,729,551 of OZ038517.1, read as the reverse complement.
TTCAACCTTTTATTTATTCTACAGAGATAGACTGTTCTCGTTCCACTGCCCATGTCTAGGGATATCTTGTCTAGTTCTTATTTTTAGTACTGCTCAGGTATTGCTCACCCTGTTTCCACTGAATCCAAGTACACACTGCCCACGACAGGAATTGAATTCAACCTTTTATTTATTCTACAGAGATAGACTGTTCTCGTTCCACTGCCCATGTCTAGGGATATCTTGTCTAGTTCTTATTTTTAGTACTGCTCAGGCATTGCTCACCCTGTTTCCACTGAATCCAAGTACACACTGCCCACCACAGGAATTGAACTCAACCTTTTATTTATTCTACAGAGATAGACTGTTCTCGTTCCACTGCCCATGTCTAGGGATATCTTGTCTAGTTCTTATTTTTAGTACTGCTCAGGTATTGCTCACCATGTTTCCACTGAATCCAAGTACACACTGCCCACGACAGGAATTGAATTCAACCTTTTATTTATTCTACAGAGATAGACTGTTCTCGTTCCACTGCCCATGTCTAGGGATATCTTGTCTAGTTCTTATTTTTAGTACTGCTCAGGTATTGCTCACCCTGTTTCCACTGAATCCAAGTACACACTGCCCACGACAGGAATTGAACTCAATCTTTTATTTATTCTACAGAGATAGACTGTTCTCGTTCCACTGCCCATGTCTAGGGATATCTTGTCTAGTTCTTATTTTTAGTACTGCTCAGGTATTGCTCACCATGTTTCCACTGAATCCAAGTACACACTGCCCACCACAGGAATTGAATTCAACCTTTTATTTATTCTACAGAGATAGACTGTTCTCGTTCCACTGCCCATGTCTAGGGATATCTTGTCTAGTTCTTATTTTTAGTACTGCTCAGGTATTGCTCACCCTGTTTCCACTGAATCCAAGTACACACTGCCCACGACAGGAATTGAACTCAATCTTTTATTTATTCTACAGAGATAGACTGTTCTCGTTCCACTCCCCATGTCTAGGGATATCTTGTCTAGTTCTTATTTTTAGTACTGCTCAGGTATTGCTCACCCTGTTTCCACTGAATCCAAGTACACACTGCCCACTACAGGAATTGAACTCAACCTTTTATTTATTCTACAGAGATAGACTGTCCTCGTTCCACTGCCCATGTCTAGGGATATCTTGTCTAGTTCTTATTTTTAGTACTGCTCAGGTATTGCCCACCCTGTTTCCACTGAATCCAAGTACACACTGCCCACGACAGGAATTGAACTCAACCTTTTATTTATTCTACAGAGATAGACCGTTCTCGTTCCACTGCCCATGTCTAGGGATATCTTGTCTAGTTCTTATTTTTAGTACTGCTCTGGTATTGCTCACCCTGTTTCCACTGAATCCAAGTAAACACTGCCCACCACAGGAATTGAACTCAACCTTTTATTTATTCTACAGAGATAGACTGTTCTCGTTCCACTGCTCATGTCTAGGGATATCTTGTCTTGTTCTTATTTTTAGTACTGCTCAGGTATTGCTCACCCTGTTTCCACTGAATCCAAGTACACACTGCCCACGACAGGAATTGAACTCAACCTTTTATTTATTCTACAGAGATAGACTGTTCTCGTTCCACTGCCCATGTCTAGGGATATCTTGTCTAGTTCTTATTTTTAGTACTGCTCAGGTATTGCTCACCCTGTTTCCACTGAATCCAAGTACACACTGCCCACGACAGGAATTGAACTCAACCTTTTATTTATTCTACAGAGATAGACTGTTCTCGTTCCACTGCCCATGTCTAGGGATATCTTGTCTAGTTCTTATTTTTAGTACTGCTCAGGTATTGCTCACCCTGTTTCCACTGAATCCAAGTACACACTGCCCATGACAGGAATTGAATTCAACCTTTTATTTATTCTACAGAGATAGACTGTTCTCGTTCCACTGCCCATGTCTAGGGATATCTTGTCTAGTTCTTATTTTTAGTACTGCTCAGGTATTGCTCACCCTGTTTCCACTGAATCCAAGTACACACTGCCCACGACAGGAATTGAATTCAACCTTTTATTTATTCTACAGAGATAGACTGTTCTCGTTCCACTGCCCATGTCTAGGGATATCTTGTCTAGTTCTTATTTTTAGTACTGCTCAGGCATTGCTCACCCTGTTTCCACTGAATCCAAGTACACACTGCCCACCACAGGAATTGAACTCAACCTTTTATTTATTCTACAGAGATAGACTGTTCTCGTTCCACTGCCCATGTCTAGGGATATCTTGTCTAGTTCTTATTTTTAGTACTGCTCAGGTATTGCTCACCATGTTTCCACTGAATCCAAGTACACACTGCCCACGACAGGAATTGAATTCAACCTTTTATTTATTCTACAGAGATAGACTGTTCTCGTTCCACTGCCCATGTCTAGGGATATCTTGTCTAGTTCTTATTTTTAGTACTGCTCAGGTATTGCTCACCCTGTTTCCACTGAATCCAAGTACACACTGCCCACGACAGGAATTGAACTCAATCTTTTATTTATTCTACAGAGATAGACTGTTCTCGTTCCACTCCCCATGTCTAGGGATATCTTGTCTAGTTCTTATTTTTAGTACTGCTCAGGTATTGCTCACCATGTTTCCACTGAATCCAAGTACACACTGCCCACGACAGGAATTGAACTCAACCTTTTATTTATTCTACAGAGACTGTTCTTGTTCCACTGCCCATGTCTCGGGATATCTTGTCTAGTTCTTATTTTTAGTACTGCTTAGGTATTGCTCACCCTGTTTCCACTGAATCCAAGTACACACTGCCCACGACAGGAATTGAACTCAACCTTTTATTTATTCTACAGAGATAGACTGTTCTCGTTCCACTGCCCATGTCTAGGGATATCTTGTCTAGTTCTTATTTTTAGTACTGCTCAGGTATTGCTCACCCTGTTTCCACTGAATCCAAGTACACACTGCCCACGACAGGAATTGAATTCAACCTTTTATTTATTCTACAGAGATAGACTGTTCTCGTTCCACTGCCCATGTCTATGGATATCTTGTCTAGTTCTTATTTTTAGTACTGCTCAGGTATTGCTCACCCTGTTTCCACTGAATCCAAGTACACACTGCCCACCACAGGAATTGAACTCAACCTTTTATTTATTCTACAGAGATAGACTGTTCTCGTTCCACTGCCCATGTCTAGGGATATCTTGTCTAGTTCTACTTTTTAGTACTGCTCAGGTACTGCTCACCCTGTTTCCACTGAATTCAAGTACACACTGCCCACCACAGGAATTGAACTCAACCTTTTATTTATTCTACAGAGATAGACTGTTCTCGTTCCACTGCCCATGTCTAGAGATATCTTGTCTAGTTCTTATTTTTAGTACTGCTCAGGTATTGCTCACCCTGTTTCCACTGAATCCAAGTACACACTGCCCACGACAGGAATTGAATTCAACCTTTTATTTATTCTACAGAGATAGACTGTTCTCGTTCCACTGCCCATGTCTAGGGATATCTTGTCTAGTTCTTATTTTTAGTACTGCTCAGGCATTGCTCACCCTGTTTCCACTGAATCCAAGTACACACTGCCCACCACAGGAATTGAACTCAACCTTTTATTTATTCTACAGAGATAGACTGTTCTCGTTCCACTGCCCATGTCTAGGGATATCTTGTCTAGTTCTTATTTTTAGTACTGCTCAGGTATTGCTCACCATGTTTCCACTGAATCCAAGTACACACTGCCCACCACAGGAATTGAATTCAACCTTTTATTTATTCTACAGAGATAGACTGTTCTCGTTCCACTGCCCATGTCTAGGGATATCTTGTCTAGTTCTTATTTTTAGTACTGCTCAGGTATTGCTCACCCTGTTTCCACTGAATCCAAGTACACACTGCCCACGACAGGAATTGAACTCAATCTTTTATTTATTCTACAGAGATAGACTGTTCTCGTTCCACTCCCCATGTCTAGGGATATCTTGTCTAGTTCTTATTTTTAGTACTGCTCAGGTATTGCTCACCCTGTTTCCACTGAATCCAAGTACACACTGCCCACTACAGGAATTGAACTCAACCTTTTATTTATTCTACAGAGATAGACTGTCCTCGTTCCACTGCTCATGTCTAGGGATATCTTGTCTTGTTCTTATTTTTAGTACTGCTCAGGTATTGCTCACCCTGTTTCCACTGAATCCAAGTACACACTGCCCACCACAGGAATTGAACTCAACCTTTTATTTATTCTACAGAGATAGACTGTTCTCATTCCACTGCCCATGTCTAGGGATAACTTTTCTAGTTCTTGTTTTTAGTACTGCTCAGGCATTGCTCGCCCTGTTTCCACTGAATCCAAGTAAACACTGCCCACCACAGGAATTGAACTCAACCTTTTATTTATTCTACAGAGATAGACTGTTCTGGTTCCACTGCCCATGTCTAGGGATATCTTGTCTAGTTCTTATTTTTAGTACTGTTCAGGTATTGCTCACCCTGTTTCCACTGAATCCAAGTACACACTGCCCACCACAGGAATTGAACTCAACATTTTATTTATTCTACAGAGATAGACTGTTCTGGTTCCACTGCCCATGTCTAGGGATATCTTGTCTAGTTCTTATTTTTAGTACTGCTCAGGTATTGCTCACCCTGTTTCCACTGAATCCAAGTACACACTGCCCACGACAGGAATTGAACTCAACGTTTTATTTATTCTACAGAGATAGACTGTTCTCGTTCCACTGCCCATGTCTAGGGATATCTTGTCTAGTTCTTATATTTTATACTGCTCAGGTATTGCTCACCCTGTTTCCACTGAATCCAAGTACACACTGCCCACGACAGGAATTGAACTCAACCTTTTATTTATTCTACAGAGATAGACTGTTCTCGTTCCACTGCCCATGTCTAGGGATATCTTGTCTAGTTCTTATTTTTAGTACTGCTTAGGTATTGCTCACACTGTTTCCACTGAATCCAAGTAAACACTGCCCACGACAGGAATTGAACTCAACCTTTTATTTATTCTACAGAGATAGACTGTTCTCGTTCCACTGCCCATGTCTAGGGATATCTTGTCTAGTTCTTATTTTTAGTACTGCTCAGGTATTGCTCACCCTGTTTCCACTGAATCCAAGTACACACTGCCCACCACAGGAATTGAACTCAACCTTTTATTTATTCTACAGAGATAGACTGTTCTCGTTCCACTGCCCATGTCTAGGGATATCTTGTCTAGTTCTTATTTTTAGTACTGCTCAGGTATTGCTCACCCTGTTTCCACTGAATCCAAGTACACACTGCCCACCACAGGAATTGAACTCAACCTTGTATTTATTCTACAGAGATAGACTGTTCTCGTTCCACTGCCCATGTCTAGGGATATCTTGTCTAGTTCTTATTTTTAGTACTGCTCAGGTATTGCTCACCCTGTTTCCACTGAATCCAAGTACACACTGCCCACGACAGGAATTGAATTCAACCTTTTATTTATTCTACAGAGATAGACTGTTCTCGTTCCACTGCCCATGTCTAGGGATATCTTGTCTAGTTCTTATTTTTAGTACTGCTCAGGCATTGCTCACCCTGTTTCCACTGAATCCAAGTACACACTGCCCACCACAGGAATTGAACTCAACCTTTTATTTATTCTACAGAGATAGACTGTTCTCGTTCCACTGCCCATGTCTAGGGATATCTTGTCTAGTTCTTATTTTTAGTACTGCTCAGGTATTGCTCACCATGTTTCCACTGAATCCAAGTACACACTGCCCACCACAGGAATTGAACTCAACCTTTTATTTATTCTACAGAGATAGACTGTTCTCGTTCCACTGCCCATGTCTAGGGATATCTTGTCTAGTTCTTATTTTTAGTACTGCTCAGGTATTGCTCACCCTGTTTCCACTGAATCCAAGTATACACTGCCCACGACAGGAATTGAACTCAATCTTTTATTTATTCTACAGAGATAGACTGTTCTCGTTCCACTCCCCATGTCTAGGGATATCTTGTCTAGTTCTTATTTTTAGTATTGCTCAGGTATTGCTCACCCTGTTTCCACTGAATCCAAGTACACACTGCCCACTACAGGAATTGAACTCAACCTTTTATTTATTCTACAGAGATAGACTGTCCTCGTTCCACTGCCCATGTCTAGGGATATCTTGTCTAGTTCTTATTTTTAGTACTGCTCAGGTATTGCCCACCCTGTTTCCACTGAATCCAAGTACACACTGCCCACGACAGGAATTGAACTCAACCTTTTATTTATTCTACAGAGATAGACCGTTCTCGTTCCACTGCCCATGTCTAGGGATATCTTGTCTAGTTCTTATTTTTAGTACTGCTCTGGTATTGCTCACCCTGTTTCCACTGAATCCAAGTAAACACTGCCCACCACAGGAATTGAACTCAACCTTTTATTTATTCTACAGAGATAGACTGTTCTCGTTCCACTGCTCATGTCTAGGGATATCTTGTCTTGTTCTTATTTTTAGTACTGCTCAGGTATTGCTCACCCTGTTTCCACTGAATCCAAGTACACACTGCCCACCACAGGAATTGAACTCAACCTTTTATTTATTCTACAGAGATAGACTGTTCTCATTCCACTGCCCATGTCTAGGGATATCTTGTCTAGTTCTTGTTTTTAGTACTGCTCAGGCATTGCTCGCCCTGTTTCCACTGAATCCAAGTAAACACTGCCCACCACAGGAATTGAACTTAACCTTTTATTTATTCTACAGAGATAGACTGTTCTGGTTCCACTGCCCATGTCTAGGGATATCTTGTCTAGTTCTTATTTTTAGTACTGCTCAGGTATTGCTCATCCTGTTTCCACTGAATCCAAGTACACACTGCCCACGACAGGAATTGAACTCAACGTTTTATTTATTCTACAGAGATAGACTGTTCTCGTTCCACTGCCCATGTCTAGGGATATCTTGTCTAGTTCTTATTTTTAGTACTGCTCAGGTATTGCTCACCCTGTTTCCACTGAATCCAAGTACACACTGCCCACGACAGGAATTGAACTCAACCTTTTATTTATTCTACAGAGATAGACCGTTCTCGTTCCACTGCCCATGTCTAGGGATATCTTGTCTAGTTCTTATTTTTAGTACTGCTCTGGTATTGCTCACCCTGTTTCCACTGAATCCAAGTAAACACTGCCCACCACAGGAATTGAACTCAACCTTTTATTTATTCTACAGAGATAGACTGTTCTCGTTCCACTGCTCATGTCTAGGGATATCTTGTCTTGTTCTTATTTTTAGTACTGCTCAGGTATTGCTCACCCTGTTTCCACTGAATCCAAGTACACACTGCCCACCACAGGAATTGAACTCAACCTTTTATTTATTCTACAGAGATAGACTGTTCTCATTCCACTGCCCATGTCTAGGGATATCTTGTCTAGTTCTTGTTTTTAGTACTGCTCAGGCATTGCTCGCCCTGTTTCCACTGAATCCAAGTAAACACTGCCCACCACAGGAATTGAACTTAACCTTTTATTTATTCTACAGAGATAGACTGTTCTGGTTCCACTGCCCATGTCTAGGGATATCTTGTCTAGTTCTTATTTTTAGTACTGCTCAGGTATTGCTCATCCTGTTTCCACTGAATCCAAGTACACACTGCCCACGACAGGAATTGAACTCAACGTTTTATTTATTCTACAGAGATAGACTGTTCTCGTTCCACTGCCCATGTCTAGGGATATCTTGTCTAGTTCTTATTTTTAGTACTGCTCAGGTATTGCTCACCCTGTTTCCACTGAATCCAAGTACACACTGCCCACCACAGGAATTGAACTCAACCTTGTATTTATTCTACAGAGATAGACTGTTCTCGTTCCACTGCCCATGTCTAGGGATATCTTGTCTAGTTCTTATTTTTAGTACTGCTCAGGCATTGCTCACCATGTTTCCACTGAATCCAAGTACACACTGCCCACCACAGGAATTGAACTCAACCTTTTATTTATTCTACAGAGATAGACTGTTCTCGTTCCACTGCCCATGTCTAGGGATATCTTGTCTAGTTCTTATTTTTAGTACTGCTCAGGTATTGCTCACCCTGTTTCCACTGAATCCAAGTACACACTGCCCACCACAGGAATTGAACTCAACCTTGTATTTATTCTACAGAGATAGACTGTTCTCGTTCCACTGCCCATGTCTAGGGATATCTTGTCTAGTTCTTATTTTTAGTACTGCTCAGGTATTGCTCACCCTGTTTCCACTGAATCCAAGTACACACTGCCCACGACAGGAATTGAACTCAATCTTTTATTTATTCTACAGAGATAGACTGTTCTCGTTCCACTCCCCATGTCTAGGGATATCTTGTCTAGTTCTTATTTTTAGTACTGCTCAGGTATTGCTCACCCTGTTTCCACTGAATCCAAGTACACACTGCCCACCACAGGAATTGAACTCAACCTTTTATTTATTCTACAGAGATAGACTGTTCTCATTCCACTGCCCATGTCTAGGGATAACTTTTCTAGTTCTTGTTTTTAGTACTGCTCAGGCATTGCTCGCCCTGTTTCCACTGAATCCAAGTACACACTGCCCACCACAGGAATTGAACTCAACCTTTTATTTATTCTACAGAGATAGACTGTTCTGGTTCCACTGCCCATGTCTAGGGATATCTTGTCTAGTTCTTATTTTTAGTACTGCTCAGGTATTGCTCACCCTGTTTCCACTGAATCCAAGTACACACTGCCCACCACAGGAATTGAACTCAACATTTTATTTATTCTACATAGATAGACTGTTCTCGTTCCACTGCCCATGTCTAGGGATATCTTGTCTAGTTCTTATTTTTAGTACTGCTCAGGTATTGCTCACCCTGTTTCCACTGATTCCAAGTACACACTGTCCACCACAGGAATTGAACTCAACCTTTTATTTATTCTACAGAGATAGACTGTTCTCATTCCACTGCCCATGTCTAGGGATATCTTGTCTATTTCTTGTTTTTAGTACTGCTCAGGCATTGCTCGCCCTGTTTCCACTGAATCCAAGTAAACACTGCCCACCACAGGAATTGAACTTAACCTTTTATTTATTCTACAGAGATAGACTGTTCTGGTTCCACTGCCCATGTCTAGGGATATCTTGTCTAGTTCTTATTTTTAGTACTGCTCAGGTATTGCTCATCCTGTTTCCACTGAATCCAAGTACACACTGCCCACGACAGGAATTGAACTCAACGTTTTATTTATTCTACAGAGATAGACTGTTCTCGTTCCACTGCCCATGTCTAGGGATATCTTGTCTAGTTCTTATTTTTAGTACTGCTCAGGTATTGCTCACCCTGTTTCCACTGAATCCAAGTACACACTGCCCACCACAGGAATTGAACTCAACCTTGTATTTATTCTACAGAGATAGACTGTTCTCGTTCCACTGCCCATGTCTAGGGATATCTTGTCTAGTTCTTATTTTTAGTACTGCTCAGGCATTGCTCACCATGTTTCCACTGAATCCAAGTACACACTGCCCACCACAGGAATTGAACTCAACCTTTTATTTATTCTACAGAGATAGACTGTTCTCATTCCACTGCCCATGTCTAGGGATATCTTGTCTAGTTCTTATTTTTAGTACTGCTCTGGTATTGCTCACCCTGTTTCCACTGAATCCAAGTAAACACTGCTCACCACAGGAATTGAACTCAACCTTTTATTTATTCTACAGAGATAGACTGTTCTCGTTCCACTGCCCATGTGTAGGGATATCTTGTCTAGTTCTTATTTTTAGTACTGCTCAGGTATTGCTCACCCTGTTTCCACTGAATCCAAGTACACACTGCCCACGACAGGAATTGAACTCAATCTTTTATTTATTCTACAGAGATAGACTGTTCTCGTTCCACTCCCCATGTCTAGGGATATCTTGTCTAGTTCTTATTTTTAGTACTGCTCAGGTATTGCTCACCCTGTTTCCACTGAATCCAAGTACACACTGCCCACCACAGGAATTGAACTCAACCTTTTATTTATTCTACAGAGATAGACTGTTCTCATTCCACTGCCCATGTCTAGGGATAACTTTTCTAGTTCTTGTTTTTAGTACTGCTCAGGCATTGCTCGCCCTGTTTCCACTGAATCCAAGTACACACTGCCCACCACAGGAATTGAACTCAACCTTTTATTTATTCTACAGAGATAGACTGTTCTGGTTCCACTGCCCATGTCTAGGGATATCTTGTCTAGTTCTTATTTTTAGTACTGCTCAGGTATTGCTCACCCTGTTTCCACTGAATCCAAGTACACACTGCCCACCACAGGAATTGAACTCAACATTTTATTTATTCTACATAGATAGACTGTTCTCGTTCCACTGCCCATGTCTAGGGATATCTTGTCTAGTTCTTATTTTTAGTACTGCTCAGGTATTGCTCACCCTGTTTCCACTGAATCCAAGTACACACTGCCCACCACAGGAATTGAACTCAACCTTGTATTTATTCTACAGAGATAGACTGTTCTCGTTCCACTGCCCATGTCTAGGGATATCTTGTCTAGTTCTTATTTTTAGTACTGCTCAGGCATTGCTCACCATGTTTCCACTGAATCCAAGTACACACTGCCCACCACAGGAATTGAACTCAACCTTTTATTTATTCTACAGAGATAGACTGTTCTCATTCCACTGCCCATGTCTAGGGATATCTTGTCTAGTTCTTATTTTTAGTACTGCTCTGGTATTGCTCACCCTGTTTCCACTGAATCCAAGTAAACACTGCTCACCACAGGAATTGAACTCAACCTTTTATTTATTCTACAGAGATAGACTGTTCTCGTTCCACTGCCCATGTGTAGGGATATCTTGTCTAGTTCTTATTTTTAGTACTGCTCAGGTATTGCTCACCCTGTTTCCACTGAATCCAAGTACACACTGCCCACGACAGGAATTGAACTCAATCTTTTATTTATTCTACAGAGATAGACTGTTCTCGTTCCACTCCCCATGTCTAGGGATATCTTGTCTAGTTCTTATTTTTAGTACTGCTCAGGTATTGCTCACCCTGTTTCCACTGAATCCAAGTACACACTGCCCACCACAGGAATTGAACTCAACCTTTTATTTATTCTACAGAGATAGACTGTTCTCATTCCACTGCCCATGTCTAGGGATAACTTTTCTAGTTCTTGTTTTTAGTACTGCTCAGGCATTGCTCGCCCTGTTTCCACTGAATCCAAGTACACACTGCCCACCACAGGAATTGAACTCAACCTTTTATTTATTCTACAGAGATAGACTGTTCTGGTTCCACTGCCCATGTCTAGGGATATCTTGTCTAGTTCTTATTTTTAGTACTGCTCAGGTATTGCTCACCCTGTTTCCACTGAATCCAAGTACACACTGCCCACCACAGGAATTGAACTCAACATTTTATTTATTCTACATAGATAGACTGTTCTCGTTCCACTGCCCATGTCTAGGGATATCTTGTCTAGTTCTTATTTTTAGTACTGCTCAGGTATTGCTCACCCTGTTTCCACTGATTCCAAGTACACACTGTCCACCACAGGAATTGAACTCAACCTTTTATTTATTCTACAGAGATAGACTGTTCTCGTTCCACTGCCCATGTCTAGGGATATCTTGTCTAGTTCTTATTTTTAGTACTGCTCAGGTATTGCTCACCCTGTTTCCACTGAATCCAAGTACACACTGCCCACCACAGGAATTGAACTCAACCTTTTATTTATTCTACAGAGATAGACTGTTCTGGTTCCACTGCCCATGTCTAGGGATATCTTGTCTAGTTCTTATTTTTAGTACTGCTCAGGTATTGCTCACCCTGTTTCCACTGAATCCAAGTACACACTGCCCACGACAGGAATTGAATTCAACCTTTTATTTATTCTACAGAGATAGACTGTTCTCGTTCCACTGCTCATGTCTAGGGATATCTTGTCTTGTTCTTATTTTTAGTACTGCTCAGGTATTGCTCACCCTGTTTCCACTGAATCCAAGTAAACACTGCCCACCACAGGAATTGAACTCAACCTTTTATTTATTCTACAGAGATAGACTGTTCTGGTTCCACTGCCCATGTCTAGGGATATCTTGTCTAGTTCTTATTTTTAGTACTGCTTAGGTATTGCTCACCCTGTTTCCACTGATTCCAAGTACACACTGTCCACCACAGGAATTGAACTCAACCTTTTATTTATTCTACAGAGATAGACTGTTCTCGTTCCACTGCCCATGTCTAGGGATATCTTGTCTAGTTCTTATTTTTAGTACTGCTCAGGTATTGCTCACCCTGTTTCCACTGAATCGAAGTAAACACTGCCCACCACAGGAATTGAACTCAACCTTTTATTTATTCTACAGAGATAGACTGTTCTCGTTCCACTGCCCATGTCTAGGGATATCTTGTCTAGTTCTTATTTTTAGTACTGCTCAGGTATTGCTCACCCTGTTTCCACTGAATCCAAGTACACACTGCCCACCACAGGAATTGAACTCAACCTTTTATTTATTCTACAGAGATAGACTGTTCTCGTTCCACTGCCCATGTCTAGGGATATCTTGTCTAGTTCTTATTTTTAGTACTGCTCAGGTATTGCTCACCCTGTTTCCACTGAATCCAAGTACACACTGCCCACCACAGGAATTGAACTCAACCTTGTATTTATTCTACAGAGATAGACTGTTCTCGTTCCACTGCCCATGTCTAGGGATATCTTGTCTAGTTCTTATTTTTAGTACTGCTCAGGTATTGCTCACCCTGTTTCCACTGAATCCAAGTACACACTGCCCACCACAGGAATTGAACTCAACCTTTTATTTATTCTACAGAGATAGACTGTCCTCGTTCCACTGCCCATGTCTAGGGATATCTTGTCTATTTCTTATTTTTAGTACTGCTCAGGTATTGCCCACCCTGTTTCCACTGAATCCAAGTACACACTGCCCACGACAGGAATTGAACTCAACCTTTTCTTTATTCTACAGAGATAGACCGTTCTCGTTCCACTGCCCATGTCTAGGGATATCTTGTCTAGTTCTTATTTTTAGTACTGCTCTGGTATTGCTCACCCTGTTTCCACTGAATCCAAGTAAACACTGCCCACCACAGGAATTGAACTCAACCTTTTATTTATTCTACAGAGATAGACTGTTCTCGTTCCACTGCTCATGTCTAGGGATATCTTGTCTTGTTCTTATTTTTAGTACTGCTCAGGTATTGCTCACCCTGTTTCCACTGAATCCAAGTACACACTGCCCACCACAGGAATTGAACTCAACCTTTTATTTATTCTACAGAGATAGACTGTTCTCATTCCACTGCCCATGTCTAGGGATAACTTTTCTAGTTCTTGTTTTTAGTACTGCTCAGGCATTGCTCGCCCTGTTTCCACTGAATCCAAGTAAACACTGCCCACCACAGGAATTGAACTCAACCTTTTATTTATTCTACAGAGATAGACTGTTCTCGTTCCAATGCCCATGTCTAGGGATATCTTGTCTAGTTCTTATTTTTAGTACTGCTCAGGTATTGCTCATCCTGTTTCCACTGAATCCAAGTACACACTGCCCACCACAGGAATTGAACTGAACCTTTTATTTATTCTACAGAGATAGACTGTTCTCGTTCCAATGCCCATGTCTAGGGATATCTTGTCTAGTTCTTATTTTTAGTACTGCTCAGGTATTGCTCACCATGTTTCCACTGAATCCAAGTACACACTGCCCACCACAGGAATTGAACTGAACCTTTTATTTATTCTACAGAGATAGACTGTTCTCGTTCCAATGCCCATGTCTAGGGATATCTTGTCTAGTTCTTATTTTTAGTACTGCTCAGGCATTGCTCACCCTGTTTCCACTGAATCCAAGTACACACTGCCCACCACAGGAATTGAACTCAACCTTTTATTTATTCTACAGAGATAGACTGTTCTCGTTCCACTGCCCATGTCTAGGGATATCTTGTCTAGTTCTTATTTTTAGTACTGCTCAGGTATTGCTCACCATGTTTCCACTGAATCCAAGTACACACTGCCCACCACAGGAATTGAACTCAACCTTTTATTTATTCTACAGAGATAGACTGTTCTCGTTCCACTGCCCATGTCTAGGGATATCTTGTCTAGTTCTTATTTTTAGTACTGCTCAGGTATTGCTCACCCTGTTTCCACTGAATCCAAGTACACACTGCCCACGACAGGAATTGAACTCAATCTTTTATTTATTCTACAGAGATAGACTGTTCTCGTTCCACTCCCCATGTCTAGGGATATCTTGTCTAGTTCTTATTTTTAGTACTGCTCAGGTATTGCTCACCCTGTTTCCACTGAATCCAAGTACACACTGCCCACCACAGGAATTGAACTCAACCTTTTATTTATTCTACAGAGATAGACTGTTCTCATTCCACTGCCCATGTCTAGGGATAACTTTTCTAGTTCTTGTTTTTAGTACTGCTCAGGCATTGCTCGCCCTGTTTCCACTGAATCCAAGTACACACTGCCCACCACAGGAATTGAACTCAACCTTTTATTTATTCTACAGAGATAGACTGTTCTGGTTCCACTGCCCATGTCTAGGGATATCTTGTCTAGTTCTTATTTTTAGTACTGCTCAGGTATTGCTCACCCTGTTTCCACTGATTCCAAGTACACACTGTCCACCACAGGAATTGAACTCAACCTTTTATTTATTCTACAGAGATAGACTGTTCTCGTTCCACTGCCCATGTCTAGGGATATCTTGTCTAGTTCTTATTTTTAGTACTGCTCAGGTATTGCTCACCCTGTTTCCACTGATTCCAAGTACACACTGTCCACCACAGGAATTGAACTCAACCTTTTATTTATTCTACAGAGATAGACTGTTCTCGTTCCACTGCCCATGTCTAGGGATATCTTGTCTAGTTCTTATTTTTAGTACTGCTCAGGTATTGCTCACCCTGTTTCCACTGAATCCAAGTACACACTGCCCACCACAGGAATTGAACTCAACATTTTATTTATTCTACTGAGATAGACTGTTCTCATTCCACTGCCCATGTCTAGGGATAACTTTTCTAGTTCTTGTTTTTAGTACTGCTCAGGCATTGCTCGCCCTGTTTCCACTGAATCCAAGTACACACTGCCCACCACAGGAATTGAACTCAACCTTTTATTTATTCTACAGAGATAGACTGTTCTGGTTCCACTGCCCATGTCTAGGGATATCTTGTCTAGTTCTTATTTTTAGTACTGCTCAGGTATTGCTCACCCTGTTTCCACTGAATCCAAGTACACACTGCCCACCACAGGAATTGAACTCAACATTTTATTTATTCTACAGAGATAGACTGTTCTCATTCCACTGCCCATGTCTAGGGATATCTTGTCTAGTTCTTATTTTTAGTACTGCTCAGGTATTGCTCACCCTGTTTCCACTGATTCCAAGTACACACTGTCCACCACAGGAATTGAACTCAACCTTTTATTTATTCTACAGAGATAGACTGTTCTCGTTCCACTGCCCATGTCTAGGGATATCTTGTCTTGTTCTTATTTTTAGTACTGCTCAGGTATTGCTCACCCTGTTTCCACTGAATCGAAGTAAACACTGCCCACCACAGGAATTGAACTCAACCTTTTATTTATTCTACAGAGATAGACTGTTCTCGTTCCACTGCCCATGTCTAGGGATATCTTGTCTAGTTCTTATTTTTAGTACTGCTCAGGTATTTCTCACCATGTTTCCACTGAATCCAAGTACACACTGCCCACCACAGGAATTGAACTCAACCTTTTATTTATTCTACAGAGATAGACTGTTCTCGTTCCACTGCCCATGTCTAGGGATATCTTGTCTAGTTCTTATTTTTAGTACTGCTCAGGTATTGCTCATCATGTTTCCACTGAATCCAAGTACACACTGCCCACAACAGGAATTGAACTCAACGTTTTATTTATTCTACAGAGATAGACTGTTCTCGTTCCACTGTCCATGTCTAGGGATAACTTGTCTAGTTCTTATTTTTAGTACTGCTCAGGTATTGCTCACCCTGTTTCCACTGAATCCAAGTACACACTGCCCACCACAGGAATTGAACTCAACCTTTTATTTATTCTACAGAGATAGACTGTTCTCGTTCCACTGCCCATGTCTAGGGATATCTTGTCTAGTTCTTATTTTTAGTACTGCTCAGGTATTGCTCACCCTGTTTCCACTGAATCCAAGTACACACTGCCCACGACAGGAATTGAATTCAACCTTTTATTTATTCTACAGAGATAGACTGTTATCGTTCCACTGCCCATGTCTAGGGATATCTTGTCTAGTTCTTATTTTTAGTACTGCTCAGGCATTGCTCACCCTGTTTCCACTGAATCCAAGTACACACTGCCCACCACAGGAATTGAACTCAACCTTTTATTTATTCTACAGAGATAGACTGTTCTCGTTCCACTGCCCATGTCTAGGGATATCTTGTCTAGTTCTTATTTTTAGTACTGCTCAGGTATTGCTCACCCTGTTTCCACTGAATCCAAGTACACACTGCCCACCACAGGAATTGAACTCAACCTTTTATTTATTCTACAGAGATAGACTGTTCTCGTTCCACTGCCCATGTCTAGGGATATCTTGTCTAGTTCTTATTTTTAGTACTGCTCAGGTATTGCTCACCCTGTTTCCATTGAATCCAAGTACACACTGCCCACCACAGGAATTGAACTCAACCTTTTATTTATTCTACAGAGATAGACTGTTCTCGTTCCACTGCCCATGTCTAGGGATATCTTGTCTAGTTCTTATTTTTAGTACTGCTCAGGTATTGCTCGCCCTGTTTCCACTGAATCCAAGTACACACTGCCCACCACAGGAATTGAACTCAACCTTTTATATATTCTACAGAGGTAGACTGACTGTTCTTGTTCCACTGCCCATGTCTAGGGATATCTCGTCTAGTCCTTATTTTTAGTACACACTACTCAGTGCAGGGATTGAACTGGAACAGACTAGAATAACTACAACAAAGATGAGTACAATAGTCCACTTGTGTAAATAAAGATAAAAATTTCTTTTAAATACAAAGAAAATCCTTCTTTAAACTTTATTCTTTTTTTTGTAATCCTGCTCAATATACATTTCATCCGATATAAAGGACTTATTCTGCGATCACAATGCCAGATGTCTGATGAAAGGCGTAAATGTATTGCCATCATTTCTTTTTGATATTATGCAGTGATGTGTTTATATTCAATGGCCTGATTAAGATTATGTTTTAAGCCACTTATCTGAGATTAAAGGTTGTAAGTTTCTTTATAATTCTTTGTCTCCTGCATCTTTTCTGAGTTCTAGTTTTAACTCTTTCCAATAAGTTTGGGTTGACGATTCATTTCTTCAAAAGGCAACCAGTCTTCTCAATTTGCTATCTTCATAATATCTTACACTTGGATTTCAAATAGACAGGTTGTAATAAAAGTGGTTGCTGGAATTTTTTATGATTTCCACTGATGAAATGCTTTGTTTTAGAATTAGCCTAAATTAATGGGTAGGATGAAGTTTCATGGATGTTTTTTTAAAAATCAAATCCACCCAAACAAGGCAGTAAAGCCACTAAAACACAAGAGGGTGTGGAAGAATTACAAAACAGAAATATTAAGGAGCGAGAACAATAGAAGATAAATTTTTGAAGATCAAAGTTGACTGGAAAGCAAGAAGCCGGAAGAGAGTTCTACAAGCAAAACTTGAGCAAGAACAATAGAAGAGTAATCAGGAAGACAGTAGATAACGATTGACATTACATTTAAATTTTTGAAGATCAAAGTTGAGAGGAAAGCAAGAAGCTGGAAGAGAGTTCCACAAGTGAAAATTGAGTGAGAACAATAGAAGAGTAATCAGGAAGACAGTAGATATCAATTGACATTGCATTTAAATTTTTGAAGATCAAAATTGACAGGAAAGCTAGAAGCCAGTTCCACATGTGAAAATTGAGTGAGAACAATAGAAGAGTAATCAGGAAGACAGAAGATAACGATTGACATTGCATTTAAATTTTTGAAGATCAAAGTTGACTGGAAAGCAAGAAGCCGGAAGAGAGTTCCACAAGAGAAAATGGAGTGAGAACAATAGAAGAGTAATCAGGAAGACAGTAGATAACGATTGACATTGCATTTAAATTTTTGAAGATCAAAGTTGACAGGAAAGCAAGAAGCCGGGAGAGAGTTCCACAAGCGAAAATTGAGTGAGAACAATAGAAGAGTAATCAGGAAGACAGTAGATAACGATTGACATTGCATTTAAATTTTTGAAGATCAAAGTTGGCAGGAAAGCAAGAAGCCAGAAGACAGTTCCTCAAACGATAAGTGTGAGATAAGAAACTGTCAGCATAGAACTTACAGTTACATCTAGCTACTTGTACATTAATTTATTGTCAATTCTCGATGGCACTACATTTAATTGAAGTTTTTCTTTTGTAGTAAGCTGGCTGTGACCATTTCTCAATGTTTTCCAATGAATGGATCTTGGGCATTTTACATGCAAAATTTCAACTGAAAAATGGTGAGACCTGGCCGCCAATCTAGTTCTGTGTTTAAATTCATAAAGTCTAGGTACCAAAAAAGAAAGCTCATCAGAACAATTACCACGAAAATAGAAGAAAGGCCATGATGTACTAAGGCGCAATGGGTTACTGATAGTTAAAAATGTTGAGAAATGGTTAGAGAAAGAGCAATAAAAGAACAGGAAGACAGAAGATGTCAATTGATGTTGCATTTAAATTTTTGAAGATCATAGGTGACAGAGAAACAAGAAACCAGAAGAGAGCGGCACAGGTGAGAAGTGCGAGAAAAGAAACTATTAGAATAGAACTTACAGTTACATCTAGATCAGGGGTGGGCAAACTACGGCCCGCGGGCCACATGCGGCCCGCTTTAAAATGTTATTTATTAAAACTATATTTTTCCTTTAAGAGCCCTTTATTTTGCCAATTTTAAATATCAGTTATTTTGGTTTATATATACTATGCGGCCCAGTAAAACTATGAATTCGTAGAATGCGGCCCTTGTACTAAAAAGTTTGCCCACCCCTGATCTAGATATTTCAACACATTTTCACATGTGTATTGAGCACTTTATAATACTACTGTTTCCTGGTCTGATTCAACTCTGACCATTAACCTTTTATGTTATATATATATATATTGTTATCCACAGACAGACTGTTTCGCAGTATCACAGCTAATTTTTAGATAACACACAGTGACTGAGAGAACTCGATTCGATTTACTGAAAAGTCTTGCATATATATATATATATATATATTGATGCATGTTTCATTAAATAATATAAACAAGTTTTGTCTATTTATTTTATGTAAATTCTTTTCATATCATCTGATAAGCTTAATAACATTATCATTAAACTAAGAAAGAAAATCACATTATACTGCCTAAATACACTCAATATCTATCTATCTATATATATATATATATATATATATATATATATATATATTGATGCATGTTTCATTAAATAATATAGACAAGTTTTGTCTATTTATTTTATGTAAATTCTTTTCTTATCATCTGATAAGCTTACTAACATTATCATTAAACTAAGAAAGAAAATCACAATATACTGCCTAAATACACACACTATCTATCTATATATATATATATATATATATATATATATATATATATATATATATATATATATATATATATATATATATATATATATAAATATAGGTAACTATACTCGTGTCGAAAAACCTTCGAACTCTTGATTTAACAATAACCAAATCAATCACGAAGGAAAAAAATGGTTTTAAAAAAGAAAGAGCCAGGAACATGAAAGTCTGTCGAAAATAATCGCACAGATACAGGTTCAAGGCCCAAAGAAAAAACCCCGATACGAGTAAACAACTAACTAAAGAGCTCAATACAAGCGTAGAGCAAACCTAGTCAAACCTAATGAGCCAGACAAACCTACCAAGGTTTCACTTAGGCAGATCGTCACTTAGGCAGATCTTACACACGTAGCAAACTACCCTCATTCCATTCATATTTCATTGGTGAGATGTAAGTTCCACTCATGCTTTTTCTTACGAACTGCTGCTTTGTGAACTGACTCCCAAGTGGATGCTTCCCAATCACTACTATCTTAGCCTGTTCAAGTCTAGGGTTAACCATTATCATCCCTATATATACCCATAAACTGAGCCTCTTATGCTGTACAAATTAAGCAACATTGAGTCAGGTCAGTACCAAGATGGGTGACTGCTTGGGAATATCAGGTGCTAGGATGTGTGGGTGGTGTAATGGATAATGTCTTGGAATTGTTAATTGGATGGCTGAGTTCCAATTCCCATTATGTTTGTTATATACACTTACTTGTAAACACCCTTGGGAAAGATATAAATCTACCTTTTCTCCCCCCTCAGCTATGGGTTATTGAGTAAGACTTGTACCATTAAAACCATTATTATCTCCCCCCCCCACAAATTCTTACAATTTAAAAATATTTTCTAGCTTTAAGTAACCTGAAAAGGGTTGATAAGCCATAAATAACAAATCAATAACAATGATCATGCTCTGTAATCCTCTATCTTGAGTGACTCTTGGGCCTTGTACAAGGTGAACATCATTGTAAAAGAAATTCAACGATGATGCTTTCTTTCTCTTTTTTCTGAATAGCTTAATATCATTTGCACAATTTACTTTGTTCAGACAGTTGTCCTTATCTTTGTTGTTATATTCACATTTCAGCAATTGTATGCTCCATCCTTCATCAGGTGATTGACATATGGCCCAGTGGAATTGAATTGATCCATAATTGACCCAAAGAATTGTGAGTTCAGTACTTGGCCACAGCAGAGGTGAACAAAAACTTGGAGAGATGAGTTAAAAGGAAATAACTGATACTTAGATATCCGGAAGAGGCATGGCAAGTGGAAATAGAACAATATACCCCCCGTAGACGAAATAAAGGGTTCAGTTTGAAATTCCAATCACTTGAAGAAAGCTGGCATGTAAAACGGTCGAAACGTAGTGAATATGATAACAAAGATAAGAACAACAGTCCGAACAAGGTAAATAGTGTAAATAATTAAAATAACTTATCTCAGAAATATAGACATATCCTGCAGAAGGTCAGAGCATACAACGGCCTAAACGTTGTGAATATGACAATAAAGATGAGGACAACAATCCGAACAATGTAAATATTGTAAATAGTTACAATGCCTCATCTCAGAAATTTAGACAGATCCTGAAGAAGGCCGAAGCATACAATGGATGAAATATTGTGAATATTGCAATAAAGAGGAGGCCAACAGTCTGAACAATGTAAATGGTATGAATAATTACAATGCCTCATCTCCGAAATATAGACAGATCCTGAAGAAGGTCGGAGTTTACAATGGATGAAACATTGTGAATATGGCAATAAAGAGGAGGCCAACTGTCCGAACAATGTAAATGGTATGAATAATTACAATGCCTCATCTCAAAATATAGACAGATCCTGAAGAAGGCTGGAGCTTACAATGGATGAAACATTGTGAATATGGCAATAAAGAGGAGGCCAACAGTCCGAACAATGTAAATAGTGTAAGTACTTACAATGCCTCATCTCAGAAATATAGACAGATCCTGAAGAAGGCTGGAGCTTACAATGGATGAAACATTGTGAATATGGCAATAAAGAGGAGGCCAACAGTCCGAACAATGTAAATAGTGTAAATACTTACAATGCCTCATCTCAGAAATATAAACAGCTTAATATCAAACTGTGAATAGTCACAATTCTACTTAAATCTTAATTCTTGTAGACTTTTTCCTTTAGTGACATTTGACATTTTCCTCAGACACCTTCGATAACAAAAGTACTATTCTAAAAAAAGCACATTGTACAATTAACATTTACACACCATGTCAAACCTTTTGTGCGTTGTGCAAATACACTTTGAGTATTTTTTATTTAACTGTTATTCCATTCACGTCCGTTATTGCATGAATTTACTTAACTTTCTCCTGCACAACTTGTAACCATGACAACTGATTTTCTGACCTCAATAATTGTGTGGCTGTGTAAATAACAAAGAGCAGATAAGGCCAATATCAACTTGATGGTCAGTTATATGAATTCAGTTAAAAGCAAGAATTATTATTAACAATGAAAGTTTATTCAGATTATGTAGACATTAACCCTTGAACACTAAACATGGGTATATAGTACCCAGGGCAAATTTTCCTATTTTTGATTACAATTTTCAGTACCTGATTTTCTTACTTAAATAATGTTTTTCAGTTCCTATTAATGTTAACTCAAAGTACAAAGTTTGAAGTGCCTGCATGTAAAATATTTCAAATAAAGATTTATATTTAATATTTTTTTTTGATATTTTCAAAATCGGGTATGATATACCCATGGTTAGTTGTGGTGTAACTTTAATTGATGGTTAGTGTTCTAGGGTTAAAAGTCTTGGATGGATTGAGCTGGAAATTAACCGATACTTTTGACAGAGGTACGATAAGATTGCTTAAATTATTACTGCATCTGTGCCATAAAAAATAACAGCAATTTTTAGAAAGTTCCATTCATGAGATATAATGAAACAAAAGTCTTGAAACAATATATATATATTATGCCTTTAAATTCCTTGAGGAATATAGGGCTGCAAGATATCTTCAAGCTAGTTTTTTTTTTTAAGTGAGTAAGTTGTTAGCCTACTGCACAACCCCTAACCTGGAGGATCAGGTTTTGAATTCAATGTTGTCCTTCTCTTAGACCAGTTGCCACCCAAGGCTATAGAACACAGTCTGTCCTGCTATTTACCCATAGCTGGGGGGAGAAGAAGAGAATTCATACCTTTCCCAAGGGTATTAGCACATAAGTGAATGTAATGGAATTCAAACTCAGCTTTCTGATTCTTTAATCTGAGCCGCTATCCATTACTCCACTCTGCCTCTCCTCTTGAAACAATATATTGAGATTCATTCGAGTAGGCTTCTGGCCACATCACGAAGCACCGGTGCCTGTGCAACCACCAACGTTAAGCAATGTTGCGCCTGGTCAGTACCTAGAAGGGTGACACTTGGGAATACCAGGTGCTGTAAGCTTGGATGTGCAGGTGGTGTTATGAATAATGGCTTGGAATTGTTAATCAGAGAGCCGAGTTCCAATTCATGTTGGGTTCATTATATCCATTTATGAGCAAATACTTTTGGGAAAGGTATGAATCCACCTCATCTCCCCCAGCTATGAGTTAATTAATAAGGCTTGTATCACTAAAACCATTATTATCTCCCCACAAAAAACATTCTTACAATCTAAAAATATTTTCTGGCTTTAAATAACCTGCAAAAGGTTGATAAGCTGTAAAAAACAAATCAGTCAAAATCAGATTCAATAAAGTGGAAATAAAGAATTCACGACTAAAATAGAAGCCAATGAACCATTTAATTAATCCATTCCCTTTACATTTTTTAGATGTTCAGTGGTATCTATGCTTCGTTGATTACGTCTCGTATTATATCAATCACTTTTTTCTAAATATCCTTTCATGTTAAAAATTTTGTGTGTTTAATATAACAGGAAAATGGAAATATCTCTCAGAAGTAAAAGATTAGCAACAGACTGACAAAGATGGCATCGACAGGGATGGCGACGACAAAGATGGCGTCGACAGGGATGGCGACGACAAAGATGGCGTCGACAGGGATGGCGACGACAAAGATGGCGTCGACAGGGATGGCGACGACAAAGATGGCGTCGACAGTTATGGCGACTACAAGATGGCGTTGACAGGGATGGCGATGACAAAGATGGCGTCGACAGTTATGGCGACGACAAAGATGGCGTCGACAGTTATGGCGACAACAAAGATGGCGTCGACAGGGATGGCGATGACAAAGATGGCGTCGACAGTTATGGCGACGACAAAGATGGCGTCGACAGTTATGGCGACGACAAAGATGGCGACGACAACGATGGCGTCGACAGTTATGGCGACAACAAAGATGGTGTCGACAGGGATGGCGATGACAACGATGGCGTCGACAAGGATGGTGACGACAAAGATGGCGTCGATAAAGATAGCAACGACAAAGAAGGCAACGACAAAGATGGACAGGAAATATATAAATACAGGACAGGAAATATATAAATAAATACACATTGATAATTATTATATGGTTTGATTATTTTACTTTTCCTTTCCTTCTTTCCATCCTTAGTTAGCATGTACGCTATGCTCTGCCAACATATAAAGAATGGACTATCCAGTGCTGATCCTGAGGAAAGACAGAAAAGACATATCAGAGATGCTATTTGGTTTCAGTGAGAAAGAAAGAGAAGAGAATAGAGGAAGTGATAATGCTCTGACATGTTTAATGTCTGCTTCAGTGAAATGGAAAAACTTGTCAGTTTTCATTTGTACCCTCTTACTTCTTTAAATAATGGCCTGCATTCATATTCAGGATTGTTATTTCAATAGTTTGTTAAAATTGTTAAGCACTGGTGGGCAACCCTGAGGCCACATTATGATGCAGGCTGTGCCCAATTCCCTCTGCTCACATCACGGTTGATAACCGTCGACTTCTTTTACCTCAGGCCTTCTCATCTTCCAAAGATAATTCAATTCAATGATGACTTACAAAGATTCTCCAGTTGCCTTGATCTATCCTCTATCCTTCTCCACATCCTTTCCTCTAACACTCCTATTTGCTCTCGCTCCAAATCCTCTGTAACCCCTTGCATGCTAGTGGCTTCCAGTCTTGCCTGGGGTGAAAAGCTTAAAAAAAAAAATAAAAAAAAATATTTATCAATGAAATAGGGGGATTTCTATGGGTATTTTATATTTGTAGAATTCACTAAGAGCATTTTCAATCATTAACTTAAGAATTAGGATTCATGGGAAAATTCAAATAGTAAAACTGAAATTTTCACAGTACTACTAATTATTGTTATTTTCACAGTAGTACTAATTATTGTTATTTTCACAGTACTACTAATTATTGTTATTATACTTTAAATGTTAGTTCCCTTCAAGAAGACGGTCAGAAGTTAATTCTTTGAATAAATGCTAATATGAAAACGTCTAACTTGTCATGCCCGTTGTCCTGTCTGGTAGTTACTATTGAGATTAGTAGCTTTGAAGAAAGAATCTCATGTGGCCTGGCTCAATGTATTATAGTGAAGAATCTTATGTACGGATTATTGTAGTTGTTTCCAGTTGTGTGAAGAAAATTCTTTTTTTTTTTTTGAAGTGGTTCTAAATTGCTAACTGAAATTTACTTTTGTCTTTAAATTTTTGCATTGGATGAGCTTCTTCTAGGCACCTTGAGTTAATTTATATTTATACACTTGATGAAAATGTTTGGTTTTGGAGGTATGACACCCTTATATATTATTTATTATGTCTGACTTTTAACTAAATCCTAGAATTTGCCTCAAAGAATTTGCCATCATTTTTGAGAGCAAGTAAAAACAGAACATTTTAATTAATCAACAAAGGATGATTTTCAATCCGTGATTTTTTTATTCAAAAACTCCAACTGAAAGACTTGCTATATTAATCTGTCTTCATCACCAGCAATATAATATTATAATATGACAAGAAAGCAGCACTCATGTCGTAAATAGAGATATGTACATTTTATTTACAGAAAGAAGTTGCCAAATGAAGTGTGTAAGTGTTATGATATGGGGTCTGGAATGACACAACACTTAGCTTGATCAAGTCAGCCATGATAGTAGTATTTAGTGCTCAGTTAGACAAGTCACTGCAATTGTATTATCTTCTTCTCTTTCTCAACAATTACCCTGGACTATTTGTCATGAATGGATCAATCCATTCATAATAGTAAAGAGGGTAACTGACTCTTACCACAACAGATCCCATGACCATAGTAAAAATTGTAGAAGCAAAGAACCTAGATGAGTTTCAGGTAAAAATCATGTTAACGAATCTTTGGCTAAATGAAAGGTGAGATCCCATGACCATAGTAAAAATTGTAGAAGCAAAGAACCTAGATGAGTTTCAGGTAAAAATCATGTTAACGAATCTTTGGCTAAATGAAAGGTGAGATCCCATGACCATAGTAAAAATTGTAGAAGCAAAGAACCTAGCTGAGTTTCAGGTAAAAATCATGTTAACGAATCTTTGGCTAAATGAAAGGTGAGATCCCATGACCATAGTAAAAATTGTAGAAGCAAAGAACCTAGCTGAGTTTCAGGTAAAAATCATGTTAACGAATCTTTGGCTAAATGAAAGGTGAGATCCCATGACCATAGTAAAAATTGTAGAAGCAAAGAACCTAGCTGAGTTTCAGGTAAAAATCATGTTAACGAATCTTTGGCTAAATGAAAGGTGAGATCCCATGACCATAGTAAAAATTGTAGAAGCAAAGAACCTAGATGAGTTTCAGGTAAAAATCATGTTAACGAATCTTTGGCTAAATGAAAGGTGAGATCCCATGACCATAGTAAAAATTGTAGAAGCAAAGAACCTAGATGAGTTTCAGGTAAAAATCATGTTAACGAATCTTTGGCTAAATGAAAGGTGAGATCCCATGACCATAGTAAAAATTGTAGAAGCAAAGAACCTAGCTGAGTTTCAGGTAAAAATCATGTTAACGAATCTTTGGCTAAATGAAAGGTGAGATCCCATGACCATAGTAAAAATTGTAGAAGCAAAGAACCTAGATGAGTTTCAGGTAAAAATCATGTTAACGAATCTTTGGCTAAATGAAAGGTGAGATCCCATGACCATAGTAAAAATTGTAGAAGCAAAGAACCTAGCTGAGTTTCAGGTAAAAATCATGTTAACGAATCTTTGGCTAAATGAAAGGTGAGATCCCATGACCATAGTAAAAATTGTAGAAGCAAAGAACCTAGCTGAGTTTCAGGTAAAAATCATGTTAACGAATCTTTGGCTAAATGAAAGGTGAGATCCCATGACCATAGTAAAAATTGTAGAAGCAAAGAACCTAGCTGAGTTTCAGGTAAAAATCATGTTAACGAATCTTTGGCTAAATGAAAGGTGAGATCCCATGACCATAGTAAAAATTGTAGAAGCAAAGAACCTAGCTGAGTTTCAGGTAAAAATCATGTTAACGAATCTTTGGCTAAATGAAAGGTGAGATCCCATGACCATAGTAAAAATTGTAGAAGCAAAGAACCTAGCTGAGTTTCAGGTAAAAATCATGTTAACGAATCTTTGGCTAAATGAAAGGTGAGATCCCATGACCATAGTAAAAATTGTAGAAGCAAAGAACCTAGATGAGTTTCAGGTAAAAATCATGTTAACGAATCTTTGGCTAAATGAAAGGTGAGATCCCATGACCATAGTAAAAATTGTAGAAGCAAAGAACCTAGCTGAGTTTCAGGTAAAAATCATGTTAACGAATCTTTGGCTAAATGAAAGGTGAGATCCCATGACCATAGTAAAAATTGTAGAAGCAAAGAACCTAGCTGAGTTTCAGGTAAAAATCATGTTAACGAATCTTTGGCTAAATGAAAGGTGAGATCCCATGACCATAGTAAAAATTGTAGAAGCAAAGAACCTAGCTGAGTTCCAGGTAAAAATCATGTTAACGAATCTTTGGCTAAATGAAAGGTGAGATCCCATGACCATAGTAAAAATTGTAGAAGCAAAGAACCTAGATGAGTTTCAGGTAAAAATCATGTTAACGAATCTTTGGCTAAATGAAAGGTGAGATCCCATGACCATAGTAAAAATTGTAGAAGCAAAGAACCTAGATGAGTTTCAGGTAAAAATCATGTTAACGAATCTTTGGCTAAATGAAAGGTGAGATCCCATGACCATAGTAAAAATTGTAGAAGCAAAGAACCTAGATGAGTTTCAGGTAAAAATCATGTTAACGAATCTTTGGCTAAATGAAAGGTGAGATCCCATGACCATAGTAAAAATTGTAGAAGCAAAGAACCTAGCTGAGTTTCAGGTAAAAATCATGTTAACGAATCTTTGGCTAAATGAAAGGTGAGATCCCATGACCATAGTAAAAATTGTAGAAGCAAAGAACCTAGATGAGTTTCAGGTAAAAATCATGTTAACGAATCTTTGGCTAAATGAAAGGTGAGATCCCATGACCATAGTAAAAATTGTAGAAGCAAAGAACCTAGATGAGTTTCAGGTAAAAATCATGTTAACGAATCTTTGGCTAAATGAAAGGTGAGATCCCATGACCATAGTAAAAATTGTAGAAGCAAAGAACCTAGATGAGTTTCAGGTAAAAATCATGTTAACGAATCTTTGGCTAAATGAAAGGTGAGATCCCATGACCATAGTAAAAATTGTAGAAGCAAAGAACCTAGCTGAGTTTCAGGTAAAAATCATGTTAACGAATCTTTGGCTAAATGAAAGGTGAGATCCCATGACCATAGTAAAAATTGTAGAAGCAAAGAACCTAGATGAGTTTCAGGTAAAAATCATGTTAACGAATCTTTGGCTAAATGAAAGGTGAGATCCCATGACCATAGTAAAAATTGTAGAAGCAAAGAACCTAGCTGAGTTTCAGGTAAAAATCATGTTAACGAATCTTTGGCTAAATGAAAGGTGAGATCCCATGACCATAGTAAAAATTGTAGAAGCAAAGAACCTAACTGAGTTTCAGGTAAAAATCATGTTAACGAATCTTTTGCTAAATGAAAGGTGAGATCCTTTTGTAATCTATCACATGTACATAATACAAGTAATAACAGAAAGACTTCAATATAAAATTATAAAGTATTTAATTACCAAATGTAATTAAATACATTAACAAAGAAGTAAAGAGTCAAGGGGAAGATTACTGATTACTTATCAGTTAATATACGACTACATAGAGCTGCTAAGAAAAGTACTAATTGATCTTGCGACATTCTCCTTTAACGTCCAGGTTAACACAATAGTGAAACACGTAATTGTAACCAGCAGTCAGTGAAATGATATCTCTATTTATAGTAAATGGCAGTTTATATTCTCATTGTCTGGTGATTCGTGTTCAAACTCCGGTGTCAGCAGTGTCACTTTTCATTCATATATGACAGATCCCATGACCATAGCAAAATTGTAGACAGAAAGAAACTAGCTGAGTTTCAGGTAAAAATCATGTTAACCAATCTTCTGCTAAATGAAAGGTGAGATCCTGTTGTGTTGTGGGGTCTGGCAAGACAACACTTAACTCGACAGAATCAGCCATGATAGTAGTATTCAATGCTCAGCTAAACAATACACTGCAATTGTATTATCTTTTTCTCTTCCCCAACAATTATGCAGGACTACTTATCATGAATGGATCACTGCAATCGTATTATCTTCTTTTTCTTTCTAGACAATTACCCAGGACTACTTATCATGAATGGATCAGTCCATTCATGATAATAAGGAGGCTAACTGGCTCTTACCATAACAATAAGAAAATGACACAAAAATTTCTCTTTCTTTTTTTCTCTTTTAGCCACAGTCTGCCTTTGAGATAAGATGTGCCTCGTTACCTGCTGGGACACTTTTCAGTATAAACTTATTTAGCCTTGAAAATGACACGGAAATTATACAACATGCAAATTCCTTAAATATTTGAATGCACATTGGCATATCAG
This sequence comes from Acanthosepion esculentum, assembly GCA_964036315.1. Taxonomy (NCBI): domain Eukaryota; kingdom Metazoa; phylum Mollusca; class Cephalopoda; order Sepiida; family Sepiidae; genus Acanthosepion; species Acanthosepion esculentum. Next base: position 9,699,985 of record OZ038517.1, on the reverse strand, counting down.
TGGAGTTGTACAATAATTGTACAATGTATCCATAAATAATCGTTAAAGAAAAATTAAAATACGTAATCTTTTTTCATGTACAATGATACCTCAACTTAAGTCGTTTTGAGTTAAGTCATTTTTGACGATACGTTGGTTTTTCTTAAATATTATATGGGAAGATAAAATTTGCCTTGGGTCGATTTACTCGAGTTTATGTCGGCCATTAAAAATGTCACAACGCTAAAATAATAATAAACACATATAAAATCATATTTAAATGAATTAAAAAATAATATTATATATATATCGAACCAATTCACAACGTAAGGTGAGGTATTACTATAATTAAGCAGACCAGATAGCGATATTTAAAAAATATATATTTTTAAAAAATTTTAAGAAATAACGTTTGTTTAGGCTTCCATACAGTAATCAGTTCACAATGAATTTACACAGTAAACTGAAGCCCCATGTAATTTTTTTTAATATTTGTAATCTGGAATCCTTGATCTATAGTAGTATAAAAAAAAAACAGAATTTGAAAAAAATGATTATTTCTGGTCACAGTGCCTTGTATCCAACTCCACGGCCATATCTAATAATTCTACTAAAGCAACAAAGCACTTGAGAAAGCTTTCTGATTGTTTGGTTGAATTATTGTTAGAGATTGTGAAATTTTGTTCACCTTATTTATTTATTTTTCTTTTCTTAGATCTTGGTTGTAAAAGCTTTCTGATTGGTTGGTCGAACTATGGCTTCTTTTGCCTGGCAATTTTATTTTTGGGAAGTACAAAGTAGCCAACGGGAGGCCGGGGAAGAGATCTGTCACGGTCAGTTTGGGCAGTCAGCAGCAGTCAGCAGGAGGAACGCCATGCCAACCAGTGGGAACTACTATGAGAGATCAACCCGGATCGGCAGCCGGCTTATGAACTATACCACAAGGTAGCTGTCCCAAAACCACACGTTCCTATTGAAATAAATCACGTAAATCTATTTCTACTGTTGTCGTATTTCTGTCTTGCAACCATACGCTTGTCTCTAACAGCAAAAAATTACTCAGTCCCATGACCAGATTAATTCAACCCTTTCTTTGTAGTTAGTGTAAGAGAGGTGCTGCTGCAAGATTGGAATCCCCAGGACTAAGCATCCCTAATTATTTTTGTGAACTATCCATCGTGTTTTATATTAGATGGCCATGTCATAAAGTAATGAAGGGACAATACTGGGGCCGGTTTTAAAGCAATAGGACATTTTTTTAGTTTCAATTTGAGTTTCCGCCAGTTTTGTTGGCTTAAAAGTAATTCAAAGAAATTTTTTCTTACGTTTTGTTGGAATATCATTTACTTTATTTAATGGCAGTAAGTATGAGATTTATTTTGAGTTGATATATTATTTTTATGCGTAAATTGTGTTTTTTTTTAAACCATTATTAAACTATAATTTTTTTTAGTTTCCACTTTCCAGTTTAAACATAAAAAAGAAGCAAATGTAATATTTTCGTATTACAAAAAAGTAAATGAGAAAAAACATTTAAGAATTAAATTTAAGAATGTTACATAAATTTAATTATATATAATAATTATAATTAAATTCTAAATAATTCAGTATATATTTTGAATTTTGATATTTAAAAAAAAACCTGAGTGTGAAAGAAATGAATCCTGCTGCTCAGTCATTTTCCAGAATATTCTAAGTTTTGAAGAAGTATGGTAAAAAAATGTTAGTCACTGACTCAACATTTTTCTTTTAAAGTTTATTATTCAATATTTTTCTGTTAAAAAAGTTTATTCAATGTTCTTGAAAAAAAAAAAGCAAACAGTTACGCTTTAAAATCGACATCTCTTTTTATTTGTTTCTAAAAGTTAAACAAAAAATATGATTTTTTTCTCTTTTTTTTTACCACATTTTCTTTTTGTAATCGAGGGAACTGTAATTTACTTATTAAAATTAAAGAAAAAAATTGACCTTAATAAATAATATTTATTCAGAGCAGATTTTCAGTGAAAAAGGGTAACTGTTAAAAAAAAAATCATGATTTACTTTCTTCAAAGAGTTCTGCTTTTAGTTTTACTTTTAACTATTAAAAAAAATCCCCGCCCTAAAATTTGAATTCCTCAAAATTTCATGAAATTAAGTGGGTGGTAAATTATGTAAAAAAAAAAAAAAATTATATTTTTTACCAAGATTTTCTATATTTCAAAAATAATTTCATCCATTTTTGATGTCCTGGAAGTTTCATTAAAATCCGACAATTATTTGACTTTTGCAAGAATTTTCAAATCAATGTTTTTTTCACCTGAAAAAGCGCAAAAAAATAAAATAAAAAATAACCTTTTATCATTACGTCGACTGCTGACGTGAAAAAACCCAAAATTTTTAACCAAAATTTCGAACGTACTAGAAAGGATTTAAACAATTTCAAAAAATAATCAAAAATGAAAATTACTTTGGTCTTTCATCTTATTAATAATATAAACATTTGTTTTTATTAAATTTGTGGCTCTTTTCATTATGCTATGCTGTTTTTTACGCGACCAAGTGGAGGTACTTTAACTTTTAATTTAGTTACTTACATAAAAAAATTAATGTCTACTTTAAGAACAGACGTACGTACGTCTTTTCGAAGACGTTTTTCTGCACTTGTTTCTAAATTATATTCTTCAAAATTTATTAAAAATAAATTACCATTATTATTTCGCAAAGTTACTTTAATATTTTTTCTCTATTGTTGCTCTTCATAAAGTACAAAAATGTATTCATAGAATTACTTTTTTGCGTTTTTAGATAAACAACAAATATTAATGTTTTTTAGTTTATTTTTTAAATTTTCCATTTTAAAAACGTGTAAAATAGAACCAAATGTCATATTCTTATTACAATATTAAGACAGGGTTTTCAATTACCATCATTAGCAATATTAAGAAGGATGTCATAAAAAGTTTCAAAATTTAATAAATCTTTTTTACTATCTTTAATCTTTATCTAATACTCTTAAATGTCATTCAAAAATGGTGCATAATTCTTCATGATGAAAAATAATTCTTCATCAAGAAAATGTTACTATATCATGGCAAACAACTATTTGGTAATTCAGTTGACAATCCATCTCTACTTCAATATCTGTCTATATTTCTGAGATGAGGTATTATGTACATTATTTACATTATTCGGACTATTGTCCTCATCTTTGTTGCCATATTTATTACAATGTTTCGGCTGTTGTACGCTCCAGCCTTCTTCAGGTGGTTGTAATGTCGATAAAGGCGTTGGTTAGATCCAGTGGATAAAGGCGTTGGTTAGATCCAGTGACACTGTGCCATGTGTCCTCAAGGACACATGGCACAGTGGATAAAGGCGTTGGTTAGATCCAGTGACAGGGCCCAAAGAGTGTGAGTTCAATACCCGGTTAAGGCAGTGGAGAACTTTCAGAGGAAAATTAACAGGAGATAACTGACATCCATTAAACATGGCACGTGGAACTAGAACAGTCTACTCCAGTGAGCGAAATAAAGGGTTCAGTTTGACATTCCAACCACCTGAAGAAGGTCGGAGCGTACAACGGCCAAAACGTTGTAATAAATATGGCCATCTCTACTTGTTCGAACAGTAGTTGGTATAATGTTGATATGTCTTAATGGAGGTCCAAAATTGCAAGATTGATTCCAATTTCAAAATTAACATCAGCCTTTTTATTTGAGCAAATTTAGTTAACTAACAGTTCAGGCCATCACCTCTGTACGGGTTGATGCACAGGCTATTTTATGTGATTGCAATTGAGTAAATCAAGCTTTTTTTAAAATTATATCCCACACTCCCTGAAAAACCTTAGCTAACTGAAGATAATAAACATTTGCTTTTTGATTATGTTCATCTGTTGAAAAATATTTGCAATTTGTGGCTCACAGAAAAAACAGGAGAACTAATCTTTGATGATAATGGAATGAAACAAGTAAAAAAATTGGCACATCTTAAACAGTTGTATCATTTTGAATCTGAAAGACTAGTTAAACTTTCTGATTTAAATGAAATTTTCATTGCTCGAAAGCCCATAAAAAGACAACAGGCTTCTACTTGCCTCAGAGTGTTTTCAGAAAAAACATATAATATACTTCTCACTCAGTCTGGAACAGGTGCGGATAAGAATGATACAGTCATCTTCATAAACAAGGTTTTGACATGGTGGAAAATTTTAAATGTTAAGACCCCTCAAATTGGTAAACTACACAATGTCCCTCTACAAACTGAAATCAAATCTCCAAATGACAGCCGACTTGATTTTATCATCGAGTTTGGTCAAATGGCTCTTAATATGGCTGGCAGTCAAGGTAATCATATAAAACAATTATCCAAACACACTTCTACTACCATATACCATACTTTTTTTAGTCTATGTCGACACCTTTTAGTTACAAGTCATAAATATGTCCTACTTGAGCAATTTAAAACTGATCCATTAGAAAAAGAATTTAGAAAACTTCATTATGGATCAGGTGGCACCTATTTTATAAATGGCCGACAGTGGATTGAAAAGCTGCATATTAAGCAGACATCTTTACTTTTAAATCAAAATGTAAATATCGATGCTTTTGATGCTAAGCCAGGTGACCAGTGTACATCTTGTTATTATAAACTTTGTGAATGAGGTTCAGAAATATTTGGCAATCTGGAAAATTTAGAACCATCTTTTTCTGGTGACATAAAAATGGATCTTGTATACATAGCTGGATATATTACAAGAAATGATAACGAACCTAGTGAATATGAAACCCATTTTTATTATAAAAAGTATGGAAAAATATATCAATTTAATCGACCATGGAAAACTAAGATTTCCTTTTGATCACACTTGCCAATGGTCATTTTTTGTTTCATCCTTTTCTATGTATTTACATCTTTGTTTTGTTTGATACTAATCAGTGTCCACAACAAAAATAAAAATTTTCTTTTATTTAACTTTCAACATATTCTGTTATCCTCAGGTATGGGTCAAAATGTTATTCTAAATACTTTAAAAAATAGTTAACTTAATTTTCTTCCAAAATTTCTGAAAATCAAACATTTTTCAATAGGCCTTCAATTCTGGCTTTCAGTTACACCATGAGTATAGTATAACATGGAACTATGCAAAAGCAAAACTATGGTAGAGATCAAAGTGTAGTATCTGTTCTTACCAGCTTAATCCAATTCTCTCTCTTCACATCTATCTTCCCTTCTTTCTTTCTTTCTGCCCAAATCCCCGTCTTACGAACATTTCTCTTAATAATAATTTGAAAATAATTCAACAGATGAAGTTATTTTATTAATGGTAACTGGATTTTTAGCAATTGCCTTACTTGGTTTCCATTGTTCAATCCTGTGTGTCTGAAAAATGACGCTTTTATTGTGGTCGTTCTTGCTTCTCACCCTGGGATCAAAGTGTAGTATCTGTTCTTACCAGAAGTTATTTTATTAATGGTACCTGGATTTTTAGCAATTGCCTTACTTGGTTTCCAATGTTCAATACTGTGTGTCTGAAAAATGCTGCTTTTATTGTGGTCGTCCTTGCTTCTCTCCCTTGGATCAAAGTGTAGTATCTGTTCTTACCAGAAGTTATTTTATTAATGGTACCTGGATTTTTAGCAATTGCCTTACTTGGTTTCCATTGTTCAATACTGTGTGTCTGAAAAATGCTGCTTTTATTGTGGTCGTTCTTGCTTCTCACCCTGGGATCAAAGTGTAGTATCTGTTCTTACCAGAAGTTATTTTATTAATGGTACCTGGATTTTTAGCAATTGCCTTACTTGGTTTCCAATGTTCAATACTGTGTGTCTGAAAAATGCTGCTTTTATTGTGGTCGTCCTTGCTTCTCTCCCTTGGATCAAAGTGTAGTATCTGTTCTTACCAGAAGTTATTTTATTAATGGTACCTGGATTTTTAGCAATTGCCTTACTTGGTTTCCATTGTTCAATACTGTGTGTCTGAAAAATGCTGCTTTTATTGTGGTCGTCCTTGCTTCTCACCCTGGGATCAAAGTGTAGTATCTGTTCTTACCAGCTTAATCCAATTCTCTCTCTTCACTTCTATTTTCCCTTCTTTCTTTCTTTCTAGCCAAATACCTGTCTTACAAACATTTCTTTTAATAATAATTTTAAAATAATTCAGCAGACGATGCTATTCCATTCATGGTAACTGGAATTTTGATGATCGTCTTACTCAGTTTCTATCATTTGATACTGTGCACCACTTTTTGAACTTTTGGCTTGGGGAGTTTCAGATGATTTTAAATCTTAGCCCCAGGAGGCCTTCCCTTTTGGCCGTACCTCTCCTTCGGGAGGGAACTGGTTTTATTGCCTGGTGTCTGAGGCATCCCCAAAATGGGAAGAATTGCTGAGGGGGATTGGGCCATTTTTCTATGGTATTTGCCATTAAACCCACTTTAAGACTTGACTTTGTGTCACATTTGGTAGTGATGTGGATGTGCCGAAAAATAAACCCTTCTTGGCCTTTTATTTGGAATCAAAGTGTAGTATCAGCTTTTGGATGAATGAACTACATTTCATCTCTCAGTTGTGTCTCTGTCTTTAGACAGAGCACAATTGAAAATATTATTGTGAGGTACTCGGTCTTGGGAAACAGCTGCCAGCAGCAGTACCTTCCTCATTGCACTAAAGAGGGGGGGTCGGTAGTAATACCGATGCCAGCACATCTGGACTTGGGCCCCCACATTAAACTGACCTTATGTCACATCCTGCCAATGTGTGGTGGCCAGAAAATACAGTCACTTCTTGGCCTTTTGGCTAAAATCAAAGTGTAGTATCTGTTCTCAGATCGCTTGCTTAATGATCGCCTTTTGGCTGAGATTCGATCGCTGATACATGCCTGGCACAGGGATTTGTCCCTGCGCTCGTAGTATCACGGCTACGTCTAGCTATGACCAACTTTGACCAGCTCTGACCAGCTTGGACAAGCTAGGACCAGCTATGACTAGCTATGACCAGCTATGACCAGCTTGGACAAGCTAAGACCAGCTAAGACCAGCGGCCCGGTTGGAAACACTCGGGTCCCCACGTTAAAAATCCGACCTTGTGTCACAACCTGACTCAGTGCGGGGGTCAAGTAGATACCAAGTGTAGTATCTGTTCTTATCAGCGTAATCTGATTCTTTTTCTCCACTTCTACCTTCCCTTCTTTCTTTCTTTCTTTCTTTTATTCTCTCACTGAAACCAGGTAGTATCTTTTCTCCTCTTTGCATGCGATCAAAACAGAATTGTCAATTATTTTATAAGGAATTGGCAGGGCGTAACGGTCGTGCGAACAAGCAAAATTATAATATCAACAATGATAATATAAATGAATGTAAGGCTAAATTTTGTTTGTCTGTCCCTACCTTACATCCGTAGAATAAGATCATTACACATAGTGATTCACTAAAGTATAAGAATGGGGAATCCAGTGACTATCAAACTCACTGCTCAGCCATAATTGGTCTCACAAGAAAATCTGGCTAACTATTACACCGTATCAAAATTGGTATTTACCTGACTGCCCCACTTAGACGGGATGTGAGACAAGGTTAGTTTAATGTGGAGAGCTTGAGTGATGCAGGCCAGGTCAACAAATAGCCCAGTCCCTGTAACTGTTGGTTGTACTGGTATTAGTATTACTACTGATCCCCTCTCTTTAGTGCAATGAGCATGGGCAGCTCTTCCCCAAGTATGGACCCCTCTCAGGTATATTTTCAGTTGCGCTCTGTCCAATGACAGACACAATTGTCTGATGACAGACACAATTGAGAGATAAAATGTACTTGCATTATTTACATTATTTAGACTATTATCCTCAACTTCATTGTCATATTCATAACATTTAGGCCTCTATATCTCTGAGATGAGGTATTATGATTACTTGCATTATTTACATTATTTGGACTGCTATTCTCATCTTTATTGCCATATTCACAATATTTCGGCCATTGTATGCTCTGGCCTTCCTCAGGGGATTGGAATTTTGAACTGAACCCTTTATTTCATCCACCGAGGTAGATTGTTCTAGTTCCACGTGCCATGCCTCTTCTGGATGCCTCGGTTATTTTCCTTCAACGCATCTGTTTTGGTTCATCACTGGTATTGAACTCACAACTAATTGGGTCTAGTCACTGGATCTAACCAACGTCTTTATCCACTGGACCATGTTGAACATGGCAATGAAGATCAGGATAACAGTCCGAATAATATAAATAATGCAAGTAATCATAATACCTCGTCTCAGAGATAAAATGTAGTTTATCCACCTGAGAGCAGATACTACACTTTGATCTCAGTCTAATGGTCATGTCAAAGAATTTTATTATCAGTTCATTATATATACATGTTGTGGCAAAAGTAAAACTTTTTTTTTTTATTAACTTTTATTGAAGAAAAATAAATGACAATAGTTTAAGAAAATTTATAAGTATTGTCATATCAAAACAATATGATTTGTTATGATTAACAAACTATTTAACATGTTCAAAATGCTCCCCTTCATGTTCAAAATGCTCCCCTTCATGTTCAATACAATGCTAAACCCTATCAGAAACACTTCTACAAACCATTTGACACATTTTTGCATTAACTTCAGAAAATTTATCAAAAATTGCTTGTTTTAATTTAGGAATTGTTTTTGGTTTGAGCCTGTAAACATGTAAACAAGATCTTTCAGTACGCCCCACAAGAAAAAGTCTGATGATCGTGATAGCCACTCAACTTCCCCTATCCTCATAAAAAAAGGGCATTACTTTTACCACACCTATATTACTAATAAATTGTTTTCATTTGCATCAAATTTTTAAAAGCAAATTTTAATAAACATTTCATTTGTGTTATTTATTTTATTTCAAATTTTTTAAAAATTGCCATCTATAAGCTATGTTGCTGCTAATAAAAGTTTTTTTTTTAAAATATTCAACATTTTTTTATAGAAAGAATTTATATCTGGCGTGTCAAAATTCAATTGTAATTTAGTGGAAAAAATATCAGTGCATTTATATTTAAAGAAAATTTAAATAAATGTAGTTTTGGCTTCTAAAATTAACTTTTTTTTCAAGAAGTGGACACACAGAAAATAATTTTTAAGTATTAAAATTTTTAGAGTATTCTATAATTTTAGGCTAACCAGCATTATGACCTTTTTTCTTGCTGCATTTGGAGTAACCATTGTTGTCATCTGACATTTCGCATTACAACAAACTAGGTTGAACAGAGCAGAAAATGTTTTTATGGAATTTTCTAACAAGCCTTGTGAGTGATTAATTATTTTTCACCCTGAAACCTATTTCCCCGCAGAAAAAAAACATTGGCAGCATTTTTCTACTCTATTGCTATTTTTATGGCAAAAGTTCAGACGAGCGACATTATTTAGTTCCACCAGTTCAGACCTTCACAGCTAGGACTCACCATGGTGCATACATGGTGTCAACCCATCCTCATTCTATTTTTATTCATTTTGAATTTTTCACTTGGATAGATTCTTCCCCAGAACTATCACTTTGTGGAATAGACTCCTGAGATGATGCTTCCCTGACCACTAAAATCTTTATCTCTTCATGTCTAGAGTCAACCCTTATCTATCCTACATGTCCTCATAATACACCCTTCTTACTGTTTCCCATTATGCCTTTACAGAAATTTAATTCAGTAATCCTCTAACTTGAGTGGCTCTTGGGAACAAAAAATTGTTTAATAAGATTTCCTTAAAACTGTAACAAATTATTTTAAAAAATGGGAAAATATTTAAGTTTACTTAAATAATTTTTTATTATTATTATGATTGAATTCTTTAAGTGTTTCTTTCATGGTCAACTGTTGATGGCCAGAGTAGGAATTCAAGTGGACTTAGTGTAAATGATAAAATGGATTATAGAAAATTGATGTCTTGATAAAAATGTTTATAAAAAATTTTTAAGGAGATAAGAAAACATCTATGACAATTTCACTTTTCTCTGTTCCTCGGATGGAATTTTGGCTAATAGTAAATTTATCTATCTATAAAAAATTCTGTGACTTCTGTTAGTCTGTCCGTCATGCGCTCTATATAGCCATACATTGACTGATTGAAACAAAATTTTGGGGAGAAGCGCTAAGGGGGTACAAAGTTACATTTGCTTTTACTAGGGTGTGTAGCTTAGTACAATGAATTTTCATTAATTTTTGGGGTAAAATTAAAACTTTAAGTTTTATAACTTTTAATACTCTCACTATTTTAAAATCAATTTAATGTTAATCATTAAATTGATTTTAAAATAGTGAGAGTATTAAAAGTTATAAAACTTAGTTTTAATTTTACCCCAAAAATTAATGAAAATTCATTGTACTAAGCTACATACCAAATAATGAATACTTCAGAAATTAATTAATTTAAGAAATCCAAAGAATTTATTCTTTACTGTAAAAAAGGAAAAATAAAAAAAAAGAAATTTAAAAAACAATGTTGTTTAGTTTACCTACCATAAAGTCCTATAAAATTAAATTAAATTAAAGAAATTATGAAACTGTGAGGTAGGGTTTTTTCAAAGCATTTTCCCAAATAAATCAGCTTATTCAAATTTTATCAATTCATGTGCGAAATTGAATGAAACAGAGTTTGGTTTGGTTTGTTTTGTTTTACGGCATATCAACCTCAATGGGTTATTTAATGCCGACCAAATTTTTATTACTGGTAATATTTCTTATCTATCTATCTATCTATTCTCTGTTCCTATCTATCTATCTATTCTCTGTTCCTATCTATCTATCTATTTCAGTTTTTCGCATCTATCTATCTATCTATCTATCTATTCTCTGTTCCTATCTATCTATCTATTTCAGTTTTTCGCATCTATCTATCTATCTATCTATCTATCTATCTATCCTCTGTTCCTATCTATCTATCTATCTATCTATCTATCTATCCTCTGTTCCTATCTATCTATCTATCTATCTATCTATCTATCCTCTGTTCCTATCTATCTATCTATTTTAGTTTTTCGCATCTATCTATCTATCTATCTATCTATTTCAGTATATATCGGTTTGGTTTGTTTTATTTTACGGCATATCAACCTCAATGGGTTATTTAATGCCAACCAGATTTTTATTGCTGGTAATATTTCTTATCTATCTATCTATCTATCTATCTATCTATCTATCTCAGTATATATTGGTTTGGTTTGTTTTGTTTTACGGCATATCAACCTCAATGGGTCATTTAATGCCAACCAGATTTTTATTGCTGGTAATATTTCTTTTTTCAGAAATTTATTGCTGGTAATGTTTTTCCAAAAATGTATTGCTGGTGATTTTTTATTTTTTCAAAGATGTACTGCTGGTAATATCTTTTTCCGAAAAAGTATTACCAGTAATAATGTATTGCTGATGATAATTTTTTCTTTAAAGATTCATTGCTGGTAATATTTTTTACAAAACTATTGCTGGCAATAAAACCTATTTTTACACGTTTTGGCCCTAGTTTGGGGATTAACTATTTGCCATAGCTGGGACCCTAACAGGTGCTACCACTCCGGGTCAGGGTGGACCTAGGAACACCAGCAATTAAGAAGTGGTTTCACGCTCCTGATCAGAGGCCTTGCTGTTGGAAGTAGTTTATTGTCATACCCAGGACGCGGATGTAGTTTATCGTCATACCCAGGATGAAAATAGAGTTTGTAAAATGAAAATGTAAAACTAAAATGTTAATCTTGATAAAAAATGTTTAGTGATAACTTCAACAATACTAAATACTTTATTTTACTATTAGTTTTTAAGATTTTAAATACGCGTCAGTGCGTTGCAAAAAAATTCCAAAGAATAAATAATAAACAAAATGATTGACTTAACTCTTCCAATATTTTTCAACACGTAGAGAAGTGCGCGATTTCAGTAAAGAAAAAGTAAAGAAAAGAAACATTGTTTGACAATTTTCAACAATATTACGGCATTACTTTATATTCGAATTATTGGCCTATTGTTATCACGACGTTTCGGTCGTTATGCTTTCCTGTCTTCCTCAGGTGCGTGTGTATACCGATCTTATAAGAACTAGCTACAATATCCCTAGATATGAGCAGTAAAACGAAAACCGTTTAACTAAAAAGGGTTCAAGAGTTCCCTGTTGGTTACTCAGATCGATATATACACCCGTTGAAGGCCGGAGGGCACAACGTGCCAAAACGTTGTGATAAACAACAACAAAGACGAGTAGTTCGAATAAAAAAAAGTGTAAAATGATAACGCCTCATCCCATAAATTCAGACAAAAATATTTCGATAGTATATCTGCCTTCTTCAAGTTGTGCTTAAAAAATGTATAAAAAATCTACAAAAAATTTAAAGTCACTTAAGTAACTTTGTAGAACAAAAACTTATAATTTTTTTTTGCAAGCGATGTTTGTAAAAATATTTATAATTTTTAGTAGATTTTTATTGTTTTATACTTACTTGTATATCCAATTTTTAAACATAATTTGAAGAAGGCAGGCATACTCTCGAAATATTGTTAGTGTTGACTGTTGATTGTTGAACATTGTCAAACAATATCTTTTCTTTTTCTGTTCTTAAATCGTGTTCTTTTCTTCTCTTCAGTATGTTTTCTTTTAAGTAGTAATAATAATAATAATAATATGATATTGATGATTGTCATTTTTCTCTCAGTGGCTTATTTCAAATAGTGTTTAGCTTTTTTCAAATATCAGAGCGCCACTATAGCCAGATTAAAAAAAAAGTTTCATTTTTGTCGCGTACAGTCTTCCATAGTATCGCACTGTTACGGGCCTCCGTCATCTCTTTGCTTTCTCTCTAGCAGTCAACAAACACATCTATTTTACAACCGGGTACACACGCATGCATCCCCCTACGCACATACGCACATCGACACATACACATACACATCAACACACACGTATACACAAAGCCACTCATCTTTATCTCTAGAAATATACAAAAAACACAAACATTATTCGTAGACATGGGAAAGATTAGCTCAAAGAAATTTATACCTATTGGTAAGACAAAAGGTTCTAAAACTGTGAGGTAAGTAATATTTTTTTTAAATATTTACACGGAAATGTTTGTTTCTTGATGTTGGTACCCGTGGGGTATTCTTATTTTTATGTATTTTTTATGTAATTTAGAAAAAATAATCCTTTATGTTTTTCGTGTTTGGAAAATATATTTTTTTTTAAATCGACATGTGTTGTATTTTAAATTTTGAAGTGAAAAACTAACATCTACCCCTGAAATTTAGCCCTAAGATGTGATTTTTAAAATTACACAGCTTTTCGTTTAAAAATAATATTTTTTAGAGGGAGAGAGAGAGAGAAAAAAAGATGAAAGCAATAATATGGGGGTTGTTCATCCCCCCAAAAAGGCAGTGTCAACATAGTTTTTACTTTAAAACTTATGAAAAAAAAAACTAGAAAAAAAAATGACATTATTATTTACAGGGGTAACATTTTTCTTAAGTAAAAAAAATATTTAAAAAAAAAGCAAAAAAAAAAAAAAACGATCCTCGTGTTATCACAAAATAAGTAATATATATATATTAATAATATAGTCAGCCAGGCTTTGTTTTCTAATCAAACCGTACACTTTTTGCCCTGATGGGAGTTATCCTGTGCTTTACGTGGGGTCAATTTATTTCGTTTGAACATTACACACTTCTTTGACCTGGAACGGAGCCAAAAGCAAAAAAAATTAAGCGTGTGTCAATTGTCAATTTAAAAGGAATCCGTTTCACTTTTATTTCAATTTCCCACAGAAAATATTAATTCCAGTCTTTATTCATAAAATAAACAAAAATCCACCTGGAAAAAATAGTACATATTATTACCAATATTTTACGATTCCAAGACACGAGAAATCTTATTTGTTGTTTAATTAAAAAAACAACTAAATGTGAAACATTTGAATTAAAACTTGACTTATGTATAATTTATTGTATTTTTTTTACCCAAAGGATGATATTTTTTAAATACGAGGAAAATCTATACTAAAAAAAGAAAGAAAGAAAGATTACATATTCTTTGTAAAAATGATTTTTAAGTTTAAGTAGTGTCTGTTTCGTTGATAATTAAGTAAGATTTATACATTTTTCGCTTGGATTATCCAATATGCCATATTAATTAATTTTTAAAGTGCTTGTGTGTGGATTATTAAATTAATAAAGCAAACGTATTTTTTACTCTCTCTTTCGACTGATTTAATATTTCATAATAACAACATCCATTTATTTCTGTCTCCTACACAACAAAAAAGCCAAGGTTTTTATATCGTATATCAGATGTACTTTCAGCAGCTTCAGGTACCCCCTGAAAAAGATAGATAGATAAATAAATAAATAAATAATGAAAGACGACAACGTGCTTGGCTTATCATTTTTTTTTGTCTTTGAAGTAAGTAAATAAATAAATTACATAAGTAAGTATTTTTTCCACAACATTACTAGGGTAGGGATGAATTTTAAAATATAAATAAATGCGTATTATGTAGCAGTAAATCAGCTGGACGGGAAGTTATTGATGCATGTCACTCAATGTTTGTGTGTGTGTGTGTAATTGTTGGGCTTGAAGAGTGAAAGCGACAGTGACAATGTACAATTTACCTGGTATCACGGTTATGACTAGCTTAGACCAGCTCTGACCAGCTAAGACCAGCGGCCCGAGTGAAAACACTCGTGTCCCCACGTTAAAAACTGACCTTGTGTCATAACCTGATTCAGTGGGGGGGGGGGTCAAGTAAATATCTACTGTGGCACTTATCACTGTGTATTGAATACAGTGTTGATTCCTATGTCTACAGATACACGCACACACAAACTCTCTCTCTCTCAGTGTATATATATATATATATATATATAAATATATATATATATAAAAGACAGATTAGACTATCGTCAGGTTCATACTCCTCCCCAGTTTTTTGAACAGGAGTGGATGTTTATCCCTTGTTTCCTATTTAGGATTGGGTTTCTGCTTCCATCAACTCTGTACTTCTGCCAACTATGCTGGAACTGTAAAATTTTATTCTGTAATTATTTTTTTCCTTTCCCAATAGGAGTATATAGGTTTGTCTATCGTCCGGTTCACACTCCTCCCTGGTTTCCCATTTAGCATTGTGTTTCCGGTTCCTTCAACTCTGTACCTCTGATATCTCCAACTAAAATGTAATCATTGCTATTTTTTTCCTCTCCCAATAATAGAAGTTCTGCCAAGAATAGGGCTGCTCCCTGGCTCTTACAACATTTCGCCATTCCTGGCAGAACTTCTATTATCAAAAGTGATAGAAATTTCACCACAAGCAAGGCAATAAAGCCACTAAGACACAAAAGGTTACTGAGAGTGAAAGAAACGGAGACAATAAAAGAGCAGGATTTAAGGAGACAGATGATGATGATCAACACCGCGTTTAAAGTTTTGAAGATTATGGTTGGCAAAAAGGAGAAAGCCAGAATAGAGTCCTACAGGTGAGAAGTGTGAGAGAAGAAACTGGTATAGAACTTATGGTTATAGTGTTATGGTCCAAGTTCCTTGTACCACGGTGATGGTCCAAGGTTAGAACCAATGAAGAAATAACTCGAACACAGGTATGGAATAACACAGATATATTACAAACAGAAATATGTACAAAGAAGTAGAAGTATTAGTAATGAATATCAGATTTGTTTAGAGTGAACTGTGTTGTCTCGACAAGTATCACTCACTATTCCAATGTTCTTATTATTTATTTGCTTTTTAAAATACAAAATGTGCCACAAGGGCTAAAAATGGGGAGGGGGGAAAAGACCGGTCTTCTCTAGTCCTACCTGAAAACTATCTAGTCTCATTCGTTGACCCATTCGTACTTACAATTTTCCCTTCACCATAACAACACATTTACTATTCGCTGTCACAGCACAATCACCAAAATACCACATTTTCTCGATGAAAAGCCCTGACATGAATTTTTATTTACAAAATCATCGAGGGATGGGGAAAAAATCAAAAACCCAATGTTTATATACAATGTAAAATATGTATGTACAAGAAACTAAACAAAGCAATATTAGTAGTAGGACACTTCCGAAAATGTGGCAGAAATCTCTATTAACTGGGAAGAACAAATCCAGAAAACAGAGACATCTGTCACCTAAAACGTGGGGAGGGGTGGAGAAAAGAAACTAAAAAGGAGGACAAAAAACAAAAACAGGACTTATGTACTTGCATAGCTACGTTGAAAGGAAAATATTTAGCCCTGAGGAGGCCAAAACTGAACATGAAAATGTCCTATCTTACCTTAAAAGGGCTGGGATGACTCATGTTTCGGTTTGAGGCCCAAAATCCTCTTGCCTAAGTTTCGTCCAACAACCACTCTAGGTCAGCACTTCTCACTCGCACCAAGCGTGAAACTTTCACCCACCTTTTGCCGAAATTCCACGAGGAGAGACGCGCCCCCCTCCGCTCTGATCTTAACCTTAAGCAGATGCCTAAAGAAAGAGACCGGTTGCAAAGAGGAAAATTTCTCACCTGCGTGGAACTCCTTCTGTCTAGTCGTCCACACCACCATTCGCATAAGGCCGAGCAGACACAAGAGCACATAGTGCTGATCCCTGGACATTGATGGTACCACATTGGAACAAACGGAACTGGCCTCCAGGACAAGAAACTTTCCGTCCAAGACGCAAACCATGTAGCCTTCAATCAGCCTGTACAGGGGTTGCAGTGGAGGAAGGCATGTTCAATTGACTCCTCCCAGTCACCACAGCGAACACATTCGGCTGAAATCGCCAAACCCGCTGCGCAGAGCTTTTTGCCGACCCAGAGAGCCCCTCACAACACCAGCCAGGTGAGTGATGCCTCGTTGTTGTGGAGACATTTCAACCCGGGCAGCCAAGGCGAGACAGAGCGAAACTCCTTGTTCGTAAGGCCCAGCTTGCCCGGAAGCTTGTCCTTGGCAATCCCCCTCACTGCCACCCAATACAAAGCCTTCCGAGACATATCCCGTGTGTCGGAGAGGCGATCTTTAACCTTTAACAGGCAGCGCGTCTCTACATTCCATTCCAATGTTCTTACAATTATCTTTCCTCCCACTTGAGAGGCGCAGTATTTATAATGTCAGGAATAGTCCATTATTATTATTATTATTATGGGTAAGTTCCCATGACATATAGCCAGTACCAGTGAAAGAGTTTCATGTCGCCCCTCCCCACTGGATATATCGTACAGAGCCTCCCACTACTACATCTCAATTTTCATAAGGTTGTATTGATGTAAAATACAAATTTGATTGCAACTTAGCAAGAAGAGACTAACCGTAAACTGCAAGGAGACAAAATGCATGGTCACCAGTAAAAGGATGATCCCGAAATGCAATTTGCAGGTCGGGGACACTAAAATCAAGCAGGTGTGTAAGTTTAAATATCTAGGAAGTGTTTTAACGGAGAACAGTAGGTGCGACGCTGAGATCCGAGGACATATTGGGATGGCCAAGGATGCGTTCCAAAAGCCGGGCAGAGTACTGTGAGACAGTAGGATTTCTTTGGTAACAAAGAAAAGAGTACTGAGCTGCTACGTGACATCTGTCCTTCTTTAGGGCAGCGAATGTTGGACGTTCACCTCAAAGATCAAGAAGAGACTCGAGGTAGTGGAGATATAGTTCTACAAAAGGATGCTAAGGATATCATGGACCGAGTGTGTGAGCATCGGTGAGGTTTTAGAGAGGATGCAAACAAGGAGGAAGCTTATACTTAACATCAGGAAGAGGCAGATGAAGTTTCTGGGGCATGTAACGAGAAAGGAGGGCCTGGAGAATCTGATACTCACAGGTCGAATAGAAGGAAAGAGAGATACGGGAAAGCAACACATGACATACCTGGCGGGATTAAGCAAGTGGTTGGCAGAACATGGTCTCGGGAAGGTAGCAGAGGGACGAAACTTATTGATAGCTGCAAGGGATAGGAGGAAGTGGAGAGCCATGATCGCCTACGTCCTGAAAGGACATGACACATAAAAAGAAAAAGAATTATGTATTATGTATTATCATTATAGATGATGATATGCAATATAGGTGAACAATTCAACTAGAAAAATTGAAAATAAATACAATGTACCTAAATAGAAATTAGAGACATGTCATAATAGGTCATTCCATCTAAAATAAATGTCATAATAGATCATTCCATCTTAAATAAATCAACAATGTTTTACCATTAACTTGAGATTTTTCTTGTTAAAAAGTTGAAGAATTTTATCACATTCAACATCATCTGTCCTGGTTATGACAATAAACTACATCTGCATCCTGGGTAAGATGATAAACTACATCCAACAGCAAGGCCTCTGATCAGGGGGTTTTGAGGAACGTGGAACCACCTCTTAATTGCTGGTATTCCTAGGTCCACCCTGACCCAGAGTGGTAGCACCTGTTAGGGTCCCAGCTATGAGCAAATAGTTAACCCTGTAACTTAGGTAAAAGGCATTATGAAAGTGTAAAAATAGGTTTTAATACCAGAAATACTTTGTAAAAAATTATTACCAGAAATAAATTCTTCAAGGAAAAAAAAATATTACCAGCAATACATTTATTAAAATAATAGTACTAGCTATACAATTTTTGAGGCAAAAGATATTATAAGAAATAGATTTTTGACAAAACAAATTATTACCAAGAAAAAAGTTATCGGCATTAAATAACCTATTGGTGTTGATATGCCGTAAAACAAAACAAACCAAACAAACTAAAGATTCAACATTATGGATAAAAAATAGTGAATTTTAT
>OZ038517.1:9643761-9676261 GCA_964036315.1 Acanthosepion esculentum | reverse complement strand
GAAATAGTTGCCCCATTTTTATTTTTACTTTAAACAGTATTATTCCTTATCGGCTGGTACAGTCGAGAAAGCTTAACAAAGTGGACGTTTTCTCCATCAGGAATTGAACCTGAATCCCCCTTTGTAAGAGAAACCCCTATTTGATGCAGTGTGCTTTAACACTTGTCTACAAAGAGTGCCACAGTTCGGCAAGGCTCTGTTCTCCCTTTTAGGGAACGCACATGCTCCTGGAATTACCGTTGCCATTTAAGTTTCCCCACCCTGAAGCCAGGTTAACATGTCTATTTTCATTTTAACAATGTCTGAAAATTCAGCATTTAAATATGATGGAATTTTTTAAATTTTTTTAGAGACATAAATATATGTTCTAATATATGGTGATTTTCGAAGTGTAGCTTAGATGTGGCACAAGGCTGAAAGTATGGGCACTCAGTGAGGATCAAACCCACTACTCACTTATAATTGATTTAGCAAGGCAAGCTTGGTAACAATTACACCATATCAAAATGCCCAAACTTGGTGGTATGTTGTCCAATAAATATTTTTAGTGTATATGCATCTGTAAGTATTTAATAACAGGGCGGGGTTTCTGTTGTAGAGTTATTTCCTCAGTGGAAACTGTATTTGGACTAAATTCGTCCTAAATAGTTTCAACGTACAAAAACGTTAGGAACTTGTAATAATCAGTATTACGCAGAGTAATCGAGTTGTGGTCGCTGACTACTTTTTCGTATTTGACTCCTACTGACTCCTACTTATAATAGATGGAAGGGTCTATTATCTATAGACTCGGTTTCTGAACTTTTTTTTTTTTCACTTTTTCTTGTTGCATTCAGCAAAGTTTTGTTTTGTTTTCCATCATTATATTCCATTTTATATTTCGGCTCAACTTTTTTCATTTCTTTCAATTCCAAAATATCTGAGGTCTGATTAAAAAATATTACTTGCTATGGTAACGGAGCTAAAGTACAAAATCTGAAGCCACTTGGCACAGATTGATCTTTAATTCTGGCATGTATACATGCTAAGTTATAACCTTGCTCACTCCCATTGATTATAGTAGTACTTGGAAGGAAAGTGTGTAGAGTGCGGTCGTCTCACAACAGAACAGAGTTTCCATCAGTGACCATGGCTTGTGCAACAACTCTTGGCCAAGGATAACATTCTCTAGGACTGACAACCACCGCATTCCCCAGATTTTGCCCATTGGGACTTTTTCGTCTTCATAAATCAAATTCAACTTGAATGGAACAAGATTTCAAGACACCGAGAAAATCAAAGAGAATGTGCTGAGGAATCTGTTCGCTATTCCAAAAAATACTTCCATCAATGGATAAAGAGTGTTTCTTCCGAAGTGGATGACTGAAATTAGTTTTCTCTTATAGCACCAGTCCTGATACCTTTTTTTTTTTTTTTTTAGAAAGGACAGTGCTGTTACAGTACTTGCTCAGGCTCAAGGATATTTTGTGAATGTCGCTTCAATTGGCATTCCATTGAACCACTATATGTTATAGTAGAGTGACCTGTAAATTTAAGCTCTGCTTTAAAATATACACTACAATTCAAAAGTTTGAAGCCACCCCCAGAATTAGCATGGGATGAACTTGACAGAAGAATGTAAAAAAAAAAAATGAAAAAGTTCTTAGAGACATTGAAAAAAGAATGGGATCAATTATCAAACTTATACTTTGAGAAACTTTTATAACAAATGCCACAAAATTTGTGCTGCAGTAATCAAGGCTAAAGGAGGATATTTTGACGAGAGCAAAATTTAATCATAAAATTATTTTTTCTTTTTGTCATAATAAAATTTCTAAATGAAAAATGATGCCTCACTTTTTTTAACCATGTATAATAATTTTCTTTTATTTAAAGTACAAAACAACTATTTTTTAGGGCAATTTTAAAAATTACCAGGGGTACCCTCAAACTTTTGAACTGTAGTGTGTGTATATATATATATATATATATATATATATATATATATATATATATAGTTGTATATTTAGGCAGCAAACCTTTGTTGTGGAATGCCCCTTAAGGAACTGTGTTCCTGATCAAACAGGACTCATAAATAATTACATCGGTTACACAACTACATCCTTATCCAGATGTCTTATGTTACACCTATCTGATCTCAGCTCTATTAGAACCCATTTAAACACACATATAAACTTACCAGACTCCATTAAAAACATACTAGTAGAAAACAAATATAATAACTTCATCCACTTGTAAAAAAAGATAAAAAAAATAATGGAAGTTTTAATAATAAAAAAGAAAAAGCCAACTTTTAACAATATTAACTGTGAACAAGGCCACAATGTGCTAACCATATTCGGAAATTAAAAACATCTCTGCAACACACTAAAACCTACACATACTGCACACACTTAATTAAGCTGAAAAACTGAATCATACTTGATAATGGCTAAAGGTATAGCCGAAAGCGCTCGGAAATATAAAACATTTGGACAGTTTTTTTCTTTGTCCAGAAAAGAAAGCTCTTGTTCAAACACAAGAAAAATTAAATAAAGCTTAACCGTAGTACCTTGTCTGTCGTTTTTAATGAAACTTGCATATATATATATATATATATATATATATATATATATATATATATATATATATATATATGATGAATACAGAATCCTTAAAAATACATTTGGTCAGGTGATAATTTATTTTGTGGACTCAGACGTCTATCTCTTCAGACCAAATTTTACAAAAATAAATGGAGTTCAATTCATTCAGACACAAGGAAAAGAAAAAAGGAAAAAGTTTTAATATTAAAAGGGGAAAGAAAAAAGGAAGAAGAAAGACTTATATTTCAATATAAGGTTTTTTAGGGGGAAGAGAAAGAGAGTTAGACATGGGAAGGGGAAGAGGAAAGAAAGTGAGGGAAGAAAAGGAAGGGGTTAAGCCAGTCAACAGGGATATATTCATTATTATATTCTTACATTGTTTTTATATTGAGCTCTATTTGGATTTATATCCTCCTTAGAATTATCCCTAATAATCATTGTGATAAAACCTCTAACCTTATAGTTAAAAATAACAATTCACCTCCTAGAACAAAGTTAAATAGACCAAATATTATTTACGAATTCAAATGCCCATTAAGGAATTGTATTCCTCAACAATCAACTTTCGTAAATAATTATATAGGCCACACTACAAATCGTTTAACACGCAGATTAACCCTACACCTTTCTGACAATAGCTCAATTAGATTTCATTTAAATATTCATGGAGACCTACCGGACACTATTCGGAACATACTTGTCGACAACACTAATATAATAGCACCATCCACATGCAAAAAAAGGCTAAAAATAATGGAAGCCTTATTAATAAAAACAAACAAACCAACACTTAATAATATTAACTTTGAACATGGACATAATATCTTGGCCGTGTTTTGAAACAAAAAAAAATGAAACATTTTATAAAACATACATATAACAAACTATTTATAATTCTAACAGTTGAAATATAATACTTGAAAATGGCTAAATGTATAGCCGAAAGCTCTCGGATAAAAAGAACATTCGGACAGTTTTTATATAATTTATCATCCGAAAAGAAAAACATTATTAGATCACATGAGAAGTTGTATAAAAAAACTAAATAAAAGCACCTTGTCAGTCGTTTTTAATGAAATGTGCATATATATATATATATATATAGACAAAAGCGCTCGGATAAAAAGAACATTCGGACAGTTTTTATATAATTTATCATCCGAAAAGAAAAACATTATTAGATCACATGAGAAGTTGTATAAAAAAACTAAATAAAAGCACCTTGTCAGTCGTTTTTAATGAAATGTGCATATATATATATATATATATAGACAAAAGCGCTCGGATAAAAAGAACATTCGGACAGTTTTTATATAATTTATCATCCGAAAAGAAAAACATTATTAGATCACATGAGAAGTTGTATAAAAAAACTAAATAAAAGCACCTTGTCAGTCGTTTTTAATGAAATGTGCATATATATATATATATATATAGACAAAAGCGCTCGGATAAAAAGAACATTCGGACAGTTTTTATATAATTTATCATCCGAAAAGAAAAACATTATTAGATCACATGAGAAGTTGTATAAAAAAACTAAATAAAAGCACCTTGTCAGTCGTTTTTAATGAAATGTGCATATATATATATATATATATAGACAAAAGCGCTCGGATAAAAAGAACATTCGGACAGTTTTTATATAATTTATCATCCGAAAAGAAAAACATTATTAGATCACATGAGAAGTTGTATAAAAAAACTAAATAAAAGCACCTTGTCAGTCGTTTTTAATGAAATGTGCATATATATATATATATATATAGACAAAAGCGCTCGGATAAAAAGAACATTCGGACAGTTTTTATATAATTTATCATCCGAAAAGAAAAACATTATTAGATCACATGAGAAGTTGTATAAAAAAACTAAATAAAAGCACCTTGTCAGTCGTTTTTAATGAAATGTGCATATATATATATATATATATAGACAAAAGCGCTCGGATAAAAAGAACATTCGGACAGTTTTTATATAATTTATCATCCGAAAAGAAAAACATTATTAGATCACATGAGAAGTTGTATAAAAAAACTAAATAAAAGCACCTTGTCAGTCGTTTTTAATGAAATGTGCATATATATATATATATATATAGACAAAAGCGCTCGGATAAAAAGAACATTCGGACAGTTTTTATATAATTTATCATCCGAAAAGAAAAACATTATTAGATCACATGAGAAGTTGTATAAAAAAACTAAATAAAAGCACCTTGTCAGTCGTTTTTAATGAAATGTGCATATATATATATATATATATAGACAAAAGCGCTCGGATAAAAAGAACATTCGGACAGTTTTTATATAATTTATCATCCGAAAAGAAAAACATTATTAGATCACATGAGAAGTTGTATAAAAAAACTAAATAAAAGCACCTTGTCAGTCGTTTTTAATGAAATGTGCATATATATATATATATATATAGACAAAAGCGCTCGGATAAAAAGAACATTCGGACAGTTTTTATATAATTTATCATCCGAAAAGAAAAACATTATTAGATCACATGAGAAGTTGTATAAAAAAACTAAATAAAAGCACCTTGTCAGTCGTTTTTAATGAAATGTGCATATATATATATATATATATAGACAAAAGCGCTCGGATAAAAAGAACATTCGGACAGTTTTTATATAATTTATCATCCGAAAAGAAAAACATTATTAGATCACATGAGAAGTTGTATAAAAAAACTAAATAAAAGCACCTTGTCAGTCGTTTTTAATGAAATGTGCATATATATATATATATATATAGACAAAAGCGCTCGGATAAAAAGAACATTCGGACAGTTTTTATATAATTTATCATCCGAAAAGAAAAACATTATTAGATCACATGAGAAGTTGTATAAAAAAACTAAATAAAAGCACCTTGTCAGTCGTTTTTAATGAAATGTGCATATATATATATATATATATAGACAAAAGCGCTCGGATAAAAAGAACATTCGGACAGTTTTTATATAATTTATCATCCGAAAAGAAAAACATTATTAGATCACATGAGAAGTTGTATAAAAAAACTAAATAAAAGCACCTTGTCAGTCGTTTTTAATGAAATGTGCATATATATATATATATATATAGACAAAAGCGCTCGGATAAAAAGAACATTCGGACAGTTTTTATATAATTTATCATCCGAAAAGAAAAACATTATTAGATCACATGAGAAGTTGTATAAAAAAACTAAATAAAAGCACCTTGTCAGTCGTTTTTAATGAAATGTGCATATATATATATATATATATAGACAAAAGCGCTCGGATAAAAAGAACATTCGGACAGTTTTTATATAATTTATCATCCGAAAAGAAAAACATTATTAGATCACATGAGAAGTTGTATAAAAAAACTAAATAAAAGCACCTTGTCAGTCGTTTTTAATGAAATGTGCATATATATATATATATATATAGACAAAAGCGCTCGGATAAAAAGAACATTCGGACAGTTTTTATATAATTTATCATCCGAAAAGAAAAACATTATTAGATCACATGAGAAGTTGTATAAAAAAACTAAATAAAAGCACCTTGTCAGTCGTTTTTAATGAAATGTGCATATATATATATATATATATAGACAAAAGCGCTCGGATAAAAAGAACATTCGGACAGTTTTTATATAATTTATCATCCGAAAAGAAAAACATTATTAGATCACATGAGAAGTTGTATAAAAAAACTAAATAAAAGCACCTTGTCAGTCGTTTTTAATGAAATGTGCATATATATATATATATATATAGACAAAAGCGCTCGGATAAAAAGAACATTCGGACAGTTTTTATATAATTTATCATCCGAAAAGAAAAACATTATTAGATCACATGAGAAGTTGTATAAAAAAACTAAATAAAAGCACCTTGTCAGTCGTTTTTAATGAAATGTGCATATATATATATATATATATAGACAAAAGCGCTCGGATAAAAAGAACATTCGGACAGTTTTTATATAATTTATCATCCGAAAAGAAAAACATTATTAGATCACATGAGAAGTTGTATAAAAAAACTAAATAAAAGCACCTTGTCAGTCGTTTTTAATGAAATGTGCATATATATATATATATATATAGACAAAAGCGCTCGGATAAAAAGAACATTCGGACAGTTTTTATATAATTTATCATCCGAAAAGAAAAACATTATTAGATCACATGAGAAGTTGTATAAAAAAACTAAATAAAAGCACCTTGTCAGTCGTTTTTAATGAAATGTGCATATATATATATATATATATAGACAAAAGCGCTCGGATAAAAAGAACATTCGGACAGTTTTTATATAATTTATCATCCGAAAAGAAAAACATTATTAGATCACATGAGAAGTTGTATAAAAAAACTAAATAAAAGCACCTTGTCAGTCGTTTTTAATGAAATGTGCATATATATATATATATATATAGACAAAAGCGCTCGGATAAAAAGAACATTCGGACAGTTTTTATATAATTTATCATCCGAAAAGAAAAACATTATTAGATCACATGAGAAGTTGTATAAAAAAACTAAATAAAAGCACCTTGTCAGTCGTTTTTAATGAAATGTGCATATATATATATATATATATAGACAAAAGCGCTCGGATAAAAAGAACATTCGGACAGTTTTTATATAATTTATCATCCGAAAAGAAAAACATTATTAGATCACATGAGAAGTTGTATAAAAAAACTAAATAAAAGCACCTTGTCAGTCGTTTTTAATGAAATGTGCATATATATATATATATATATAGACAAAAGCGCTCGGATAAAAAGAACATTCGGACAGTTTTTATATAATTTATCATCCGAAAAGAAAAACATTATTAGATCACATGAGAAGTTGTATAAAAAAACTAAATAAAAGCACCTTGTCAGTCGTTTTTAATGAAATGTGCATATATATATATATATATATAGACAAAAGCGCTCGGATAAAAAGAACATTCGGACAGTTTTTATATAATTTATCATCCGAAAAGAAAAACATTATTAGATCACATGAGAAGTTGTATAAAAAAACTAAATAAAAGCACCTTGTCAGTCGTTTTTAATGAAATGTGCATATATATATATATATATATAGACAAAAGCGCTCGGATAAAAAGAACATTCGGACAGTTTTTATATAATTTATCATCCGAAAAGAAAAACATTATTAGATCACATGAGAAGTTGTATAAAAAAACTAAATAAAAGCACCTTGTCAGTCGTTTTTAATGAAATGTGCATATATATATATATATATATAGACAAAAGCGCTCGGATAAAAAGAACATTCGGACAGTTTTTATATAATTTATCATCCGAAAAGAAAAACATTATTAGATCACATGAGAAGTTGTATAAAAAAACTAAATAAAAGCACCTTGTCAGTCGTTTTTAATGAAATGTGCATATATATATATATATATATAGACAAAAGCGCTCGGATAAAAAGAACATTCGGACAGTTTTTATATAATTTATCATCCGAAAAGAAAAACATTATTAGATCACATGAGAAGTTGTATAAAAAAACTAAATAAAAGCACCTTGTCAGTCGTTTTTAATGAAATGTGCATATATATATATATATATATAGACAAAAGCGCTCGGATAAAAAGAACATTCGGACAGTTTTTATATAATTTATCATCCGAAAAGAAAAACATTATTAGATCACATGAGAAGTTGTATAAAAAAACTAAATAAAAGCACCTTGTCAGTCGTTTTTAATGAAATGTGCATATATATATATATATATATAGACAAAAGCGCTCGGATAAAAAGAACATTCGGACAGTTTTTATATAATTTATCATCCGAAAAGAAAAACATTATTAGATCACATGAGAAGTTGTATAAAAAAACTAAATAAAAGCACCTTGTCAGTCGTTTTTAATGAAATGTGCATATATATATATATATATATATATGTGCAGTTTTTGGTGATCTTGGCTTTTAGCTTTGAACTAAACTGTATCCCTTTTTCTCTTCATGTTCTTTATTGTTTCTTTATTATTCTCCCCCTCCACCAAAAATCAATTCAGTTGTCTGCATTTCAATTTGACCTTATGGCTTTCACAGTTCAAGGCTCTTTTCCATTTCCTCCTTAAGGCTGTTAAGCATATCACTGGTGGAGGTAGTTGTCGTCATCATCATCATCATCATCAGTCCCATGACTGGGTGTGGTTGTAGGGTCAGTGTACAGCTGTATACTGACCCTACCCAGTTCCCTTCATATGTCTAGGTTGAAAAGCCAGGTAGGTTTTTATTCATGCATAGAATATCTTGGGCATGTAGACCTGGTGGATCTCATCCCTTTCCAGGTCACAACAAAGGTGATGGCCTCCAACTTGAAACCTTACCATGGTCATATAGTCACGGCAATTGATTCCATTCGAGGAAGCCTCTGCCCTGGTTGCTGACTTCAGTTGAGGAAGCTCTTTACCCATTGATGCCATATCATCTCTGGACTAGCTGGTGTAGAATTTCTGGATAACCTATATTTTATGCTATTGAAGATTTGTTTGATGGCATGCTTGGTGTGGTTAAAATTCATGTTGACATGGTTTAGTTCACTATTCAATTTTATAAGTGGAATAATAATACATGTATTGGGGTCACTTTTGTAGTAAGGTACTCTATTTCTAAAATTGTTTACCTCAAATCTAAGTTCCTTGAACATTTTGGATAGCTTTCTTAGACCAATTTTTCTATCATTGATCCTGTTGTTCATATATAGTGTTGAGGACTTTAAAGGACTTCAAAACAATATATTTATACAGATATCGAAATATTTATTGCTAATTTATATATGGGCACGTGGCCAATTGGTTAGAACATTTGCATTCTGACCATGAGACTCAGTTTCAAATCTCACCATGGTCAATTTGTCAGGAAGGAGACTTCATGATGTTATCAGACTGGAGGGGTCAATCCCAGCATGGAAAGTGTCTGAAAACCATACCATGGGTTGACCCAAGCCTTGTGAGTGAAATTGGCTAGACAGTACCCTTGGGTGTTGTCGATAACTGTACTAGCACAAAGTCACAAGTCATTGTGGCTGAGCGCTTGAGCATGCTGTCCGTGTTCAAATTGTTGATCACGCAAGATATTGTACTCTTTTTCAGAAACTGTAACTACGGTCTGCTCAGCATAGTTGCAATATAAACTGCAGGTGTTCCCTGTGGGTGTTGATTAAACACAAATGCACCTGAGCAAGCATCTGCAATAGGGATTGGTTAGCCATTCTAGTAGATGGGTAGCCTCGAATACGAGTGACCAGCTATATATATATATATATATATATATATATATATATATCTCAAAATAAAAAGAAGTCAGATTTATAACCCAGAGTTCTTTAGCATTTATTTTTTAAAAAAGTGCTTGATACCCAATTTTTAAATAATAAATATAATTATATATATATATATATATATATATATATATATATATATATATATATATATATATATATATATGTGTGTGTGTATATAAATAAAAAGAAAGAACAGTAAGATATAAAATCCGGTGTTCTTATAGATATTTTTATTTTTACACAATAGTGCTCAATGTAAATTTACAGAGCATTAATATTATAAATTAATTGATTTAAAATGTTTTTTTCGCTACACAGTGATACCATGTTTCAGAAATAATAACAAAATTAAATAATTCAGGGGCTTTAGCTTCCATTTCTGAAACATGGTATCACTGTGTAGCGAAAAAACCATATTTTAAATCAATTAATTTATAATATATATATATATATATATATATATATATATATATAATGTAAATCTATTTAAACTGGGTGAGTGAAAAAAACCTGAATGGCACAATTTTCAAATAAATACTTCAGAGTTCAGTAGACAGACCCTGCAGCATTTGCTCCGTCCACTTGTCAGGAGATACCAGCAATTGACTGTTTATTTTCTTGTTTTCACCATTTTTATATTAAGTTAAAAAAAAATAATTTATTAATTTTTTATTGGTGTAAGGTTGATTTTTTTTTTTCTTCTTTCATTGCCTGTGTGTGTGGCTGCATGCATATAACCGCTCCCAGCACAAGCACATGCTTGTGTTTGTGTGTATGTGCATGCATGTAGAATATCATGTTCATTTCTGCCTTTCATCATTTATCCTCTCTTTATACTCTCTCCCTATTTTGGTTTTATTTATGCATTTTTCTCTCTTTCACTTTTGAGTGTCAAAGACAAACATAGCAATTCTGTTTTTGAAAACAAGAAAATAAACAGTCAGTTGCTGGTATCTCCTGATGAGTGGACGGAGCGAATGCTGTAGGGTCTGTCTACTGAACTCTGATGTTGAGATGCTGAATATTACATCAATCAGCTAAACAAAATATTTGATTTTTTAAACAGCAAATATTCCAGTTGCTATGTCCTGAGACCCTTGCTGTTGCACAATATATCGAGCTGTATGCAGGTCAATAGCAGGTCTGGAGTGTCATATATGACACAAACATAAAACACAGAATGAGGTTATTGGATTCGCATACATTGAAATTGATGGGAGAATTCATCATATACATACATATATATATATATATATATATATATATATATATATATATATATATATATATAATATCTGGATAAAATAAATGAAACAAAATTGGGTGTTTTTTTTATGAAAGTATTTATTTCTGTGTTTTTGTATATATTTATTTATTTAATATTTCAGACCACCTAGGTCTTTCCTCAGATTATAGATATATTATATATATATATATTATATATTATATATATATATTATATATATATTATATTATATATATATATATATTATATTATATTACATATATTATATTATATATATTATATATTATATATATAGATTGTAATAATTATACCTCTGCCCACTCTAAAACCATTTTGTGTTTCTGGAATAACTAGAGGCCATATGTTGTTAGCCTATCTGTTGGAAGGAAACATAAAGGGAGTTAACTCCAAAGTATTGTAAGAGTTATCCCACTTGCTTTGGACATCGTGACGTTAGACGTCACATGTGGCAATGCAGAGAGAGATCCAAGATGGCGGACTACACCGGGCCATGTGTGGCAAACGTCTCTCCATATTTCACTAATTCTTTTGTAGAGTAGTATTAACTCAGTTTATGTAGTAATTAATAAAATGCTGTAAACCTAAAAACGTTCTTGGTAATTATTTCCACTCAACAAATGCATTGCTCGGTCCTCAGAACTCACACAAACATAACACTATCACAGACAGATTTTGAATCATTGCCTTTAAAGATGGAAACTAGGATTCCATCAATCCAGACTTGAGGCACAAGAGTGCCTTCCCAGACTGACCAAGTCAAAGACAGCTGAAGCAATTCAGTTCCCATCAAAATGTAGTAATTCCTCTGGGATGCCATTAAGTCCAGGTGCCTTGCCGATCGATGTTGATTTGTTTGATGGCAAAGCTTTAACTCTTAAGGATTAAACATGATGCCCATACACTATTTTACTAAAAAAACAGCAAAGCCTGACGAAAAAAGGCCCCAAACTTAATAAAAACAAAGTTTTATTGTCAAAATGTTTATGTTATTATTAAGAGGAAAGACCAAAGTATTTTTTAATTATTTTTAAAATTTTCTTACTCCTTTCTAACATGTTCAAAATTTCGGTTAGCTAACTGGAAATTTTAGTGCCTTTTTCTGGTAAAATAACACATTAATTTGGAAATTCTTGCAAAAATCAAATAATTGTCAGAATTTAATGAAACTTTCATGATTTATTCATGAATGAATGATTTTATTTTTGAAATTATTATTTTTAGAAAATTTTGGTAAAATATATATTTTTTACAACAGTTACCCACAACTTACTTAATTTCATGAAATTTCTAGAAATTAAATTCCATCCTCCAAATTTGTTTTATTAGTTAAACACAGGACTCCTTGGAAAATTTATATCACATATTTTTTTTCAAACAGTTACTGTTTTCCCAAAAATCTGCTCTGAAGAGTAAAATAAAAACTGCAATAAAAGTATTTAACTATTTAATCAGATATGGTTTTAATTGCTTTTAAAAATAATATATATTAAGGACATTATAGTCTGAAAAAAAATTATTTTGATGAATAATGGATTTTTACAAGAATTGTTTTCATTTTCTTTTGAATATAATAATTTATAAAATTTCAAGCATCTTTTAAAAATTCTTTAAAACTTTGACCTCTTGAGGTTATTAAGTTATTGAACAAGGACTATATTTACAAAGTTAATGAGCAAGGACTATATTTACTAAGTGAAAATGGAAAATACAAATCATCATGCATTAAGATTTTTAAAATAATTTTAATATTTTTTTATGTTTATAAACATGCCCATTTTGAAAGTATGGGTGACCATACACAACATTATCAGAAAATAAGATCAATGACTATAGTAAATTTAGAGTCAACATTTCCAAAATTAGATTACAGAGAATATTTCAAACATTTTTAAGATTACTGAGTACTTACAAAATTATATAAAAAAAGCAGTCACCCATCATTTTCTTCAATTATGTTTTAACAGATTTAGTCTCCATCGACCTTATCAGTCATTTTTAAGTGATTGACGAGCTATGAAAATCATCTAAACTACTGCTATTGTTTGTTTTAAACATTTTTGGAAGATTTTTTTTTAATACAGAGAATTACATTGTGATAAAAGATGACTAAAATAGAGCACTAATCAGCTATTTTAGAAAAAATATAAAAAAAACTGATTCCAATCAATATCATTTTTGTTTGAAATACACCAGAGTATTTTGCTTACTGAAAATAGTAAATTTAATCCTTAAGCTTTCAGTTAAAGCTAAAATGAAAGCTACAAGGTTTTTCATCTATAAAAATTCATTTTAAACCTTCAATATCGTAGAGGTTCCCATATATATATATATATATATATATATATATATATATATATATATATATATATATATATATATGGAATTATTAGGAGAATTTGATAATTATATTTAAGTGATTCATCAAGTCTGAAACCTCTACAGAATGCAGAAAGCACTGGACGGCCGTTTTGTCCTATATTTGGGACTCATCAGCAGTGCGCATCCACTACCGAGAATTGAAACCCTGATAGTTAAGTTGTCAAGCAAACACCATACCAACTGTTATATATATATATATATATATATATATATATATATATATATATATATATATATATATATATATATATATATATATATATATATATATATTGCTCTGTTTAGATGTTCTCGGTATTGGACACTTTAATTTACTGTGTAGGTAGATGTTTGCCTTTTGGTCTTTCTTTTTTTTCTTTCCTTGTTTGCGTTTTTTCTTATCTAAAATATTATGTCGTCTGGCAAGTTGTCTGTTGGTCAAACAAACGTTGTTGAGTTTTATAGTAGTATATAACACTACTGTTCAAAGGTTTGAGGCCACCCCTGGTAATTTTTTAAATTGGCCCCCCAAAGTAGTTGTTTTATACTTTAATTAGGATAAAATTATTATACATGGTTAAAAGAAAGTGAGACATGATTTATGATTAGAAATTTGATTATGACAAAAAGAAAAAAATAATTTTGATTAAATTTTGCTCTTGTCAAAATAACCTCCTTTAGCGTTGATTATTGCAGTACAAATTATCGGCATTCATTGTAACAAAAGTTTCACAAAGTATAAGTTTGATAATTGATTCTATTCTTTTTTCAATGACTCGAAGAGCTTTTTTCATTTTTTTCTCTCTTCTGTCAAGTTCATCCCATGTTAATACTGGGAGAGGCTTCAAACTTTTGAACTGTTGTATATATATATATATATATATATATATATATATATATATATATATATTTAAAGACATTTTTTATGTTTAACATTCATTTTATAGATACAAGTATTTAAGTAAATGCTCTGTTTTATAATAAACAGTATTAAATAACATTTACCGGCCTGAATGTCCGAGAAATTTTCTTCGAAAATATTCGTCCTCTGATAGGATTCAAACCTGTATCCTATACAGAAATGCTATATAGCCTGATGTGCCTTTTTAACCGATTCGGCCACAGAGGATCGTTCGGTTGGCAAGGTCGAATTTACTGCTTATAAACTTCAATCTTCCATGAATCTTTCACGTACATTCATAACTTCTTATGGCGTATCAAATGTAAACAAATGACGTCACACATTATGAATTGGACAAAGTCCGACAATTATTTAAAGACATTTTTTATGTTTAACATTCTTTTGATAGATACAAGTATTTAAGTAAATGCTCTGTTTTATAATAAACAATATTAAATAACATTTACCGGCCTGAATGTTTGAGAAATTTTCATAGAAGATATTCGTGCTCCAACAGGATTTGAACCTGTAACCTATACAGAACTATCATATAGCCTGACGTGCCTTTTTAACAGATTCGGCCACAGAGGATCGTTCGGTTATACAGACATGAAACAAAGATATCCACTGTGAAAGATGATATTTAGTTATTTTGACATAGAAAATTGCTATGCAACGATAACTGTTGCGGAATAGCAGATGCAGATCATAAGTTTAAGATGCAGTTCTATGATGTCATAGATAGACCGAAGTATTAAAACAGACCGAATGTCTAGATGCAGTGTAATGTGTTGTGACTAGTTTGAAATGTAATTTTGTTGAGTGTGGGTTGCTTTGTTTTAATGTAGATGGCCTCCAATATCTGATGGCTCTTTTTATAATATTCACACATGGACACAGTAAAAAGAACCTTCAGATATTGGAGGCCATCTACATTTATCTCGTTGGAACAACTATAACCTTTTCCTTATACATACATATATATATATATATATATATATATATATATATATATATATATATATATATATATACATTCCACTGTGCCTCTTCTTCTACCCCCAGCTATGGGTAAATAGCAGAACAGATTGGGTTCTATAGCCTTGGATGGCAACTGGTCTAGGAGAAGGACAATTCTGAATTCAAAACCTGTGTTTGGGGACCTTATGGCATGTAGTGCACCAGGTCTCTGTATTCGGTCCTTCAAAAAGTGTGGTTGGTTCTGCACGAAGCCTTCACCCCTATAATCAAATCATATATTCTGCTGTGTGGTTGTCAGTTCCTAGGAACTGAGTTGCTTGACCCTCATATGTTGCAAAATGAGAGGAGAGTCCACGATATATATATATATATTCTTACCTGAAGATATCTGTAGGAACAGATGAAAGCTTGTAAATATATCAAAAAAGACCTTATTGAACTGGAATTTATAAACAGGTATCATAACATTCATTTACAGGTTTGGGTTTAATGTATTTTAGTAAATTTGTTTGCGAAGATGTATTCTCGCCATTTATATCATTAACTTCTATATCTGTTTTCTGTATGAATGATTCATTGTAATATATATATATATATATATATATATATATATATATATATATATATATATATATATATATATATATATATATGAAGAAATATAGTCTTAAAGTGTGCTATATTTATGGGATAAAGTGCTCAAAGTCTGTTTCATGCTAGTGCAATCATCAGGCGATTGCACTAGCATGAAATAGACTGTCGCCCCTAAGTGCTGACTTCCATGTCCACTTTTATATTTATATATATATATATATATATATATGGAAATGACATATAATTTTTTCTATATCAGAACAATTCTAGGAAAATCTATGATAAACACTAAGTTTTAGGCCATTGTCGTTACAGCGTAACACGTTCTTAGAATATTTCACATTTCTTGGCAGATTTTCTATTATCTATTATACTGTATATTGATATTATATATTATATATTCCTATTATAATGTGGGATATTTAATAACAAGAGTGATAAAAGCATAAACAAAAATAAAAATAAACTAAATGAAACTATATACCCAGTTATATATTAAAAAAAATTTAATTTAAAATTTCAGTGGCTCCTCTCCTTCATGCACATGTGTAAACGCATCAATGTTAAACATCACTTTAGTCTGATGAAGTCCTAAAGGATGAAACATGTCCCATGCAAAAATTATTTTCCACATTAGCATAGATTTTCCTAAAAAAATGTATATAACACGGTGTTTTCGTCTCGTCTTTTATAAATGCAAAAAAAAAGCTTATCTGCAAATATGAAAGGAACCTATCGAGAATAAGTAGACAGAACATATCTAAATTATTTAATGAAACCTGTCTTAATGAAAATATGCTGCCGAAATATATGCATTTCACACACACACACATACATATATATATATATATACACGCTCTATCTCTGATATTGAGCACTTTATCCCATAAATATAGCACACTTTAAGACTATATTTCTTCATATATATATATATATATATAATAAATAAAAGGTTATTGGTCAGAATTGAATCAGACCAGGAAACAGTAGTATTAAAAAGTGCTCAATACATGTGTGAAAAAATGAAATAAAAGTAAAATTAACATGTAGAACTTTTTAACTTTAAAAATCAGGAGATCAGTTGAATCTGCTAACTTAGTGGATTCAACTAATCTCCTGATTTTTAAAGTATATATATATATATATATAAAAATAAATAAAAGGTTAATGGTCAGAGTTGAATCAGACGAGGAACCAGTAATATTAAAAAGTGCTCAATATACATTGAATGTCGAGCTTTTAACTTTAAAAATCAGGAGATCAGTCGAATCTTCTACCTCGCTTTCAAATTCCTCTTAAGCACATATGAGGCTTAAAATTTAACATTTTCCACCTAATGGCCAGAATAAAATGTACTGAGGATGTACGGAAGGTACTTTCAAACGTAGATGGTACAATCATAGGTCGTCATTTAAGCTAGCAAATCTTAGGTACTCTACCAAACTGACTTACCATGTATGGAATTTAAAAGAACTATATATATATATATACACTTTAAGAATCAGGAGGTCAGTTGAATCTGCTACCTTGGTTTCAACCTTAAGGTATCCTCAGGCGACTTTTTATAAAAAAAATTTACTGAGGATACTTTAAGGTTGAAACCAAGGTAGCAGATTCAACTGACCTCCTGATTCTTAAAATGTGTATATATATATATATATATATATATATATGTGTATATATAAATTTTTTTCCATGTTGTCATAGATTTTCCTTAAATTATAGTTATATATATATATATATATATATATATATATATATACACATACCAAATTTCAAAAGCATCAGTTAATTTTAACTGGGATTGGTCATGCTTAGCAAATTCTCAAGTTTGATGATTTTTCCTTGCTTAAAATATAATGCTAATGAAAGTTAGAAATTTCAGTTATTAACGTATAATAAAGTTGTTTTAAAACTAAGTTACACTTCATGCTTACAGTAGGCTTAATTTTGGGGCTAATCTGAGCCTTGTTGTGCTTATAAAAAAACAACTCTACATTTTTTTTCTAATCATTTTCAAGGAAATATTTGGCTTGACAACTAAAACTTAAGTAATGTGTTGCCAAAAATAAAATTATTTGTAAAAGTACGTGACCAATGCAAAATATTTGGGGAGCTGTCTGGTTTATTCAAATTTTAATTTCATTATTGGAAACATCTTTAATTAATTCTCAAGAAATGATTATTATTTTAATTGTAACTGAAGAAAATTTTTTTTTATTTTATGATAATTTAAATCATTAGTTGAAACAATTTTTACAATTATCTTCAGGAGAAAAATTAATATTTATTTCTGTTATTGATGTGTGAAAATATGTGTGTGGGTGTGTCAAAATTAAGATGTAATAATATATACATGTAAATATATATATATATATATTTATATATATATATATATATATATATATATATATATTTTTATATATATATATTATTTATTTATTATAATTTTATCATATAGACAAAACCATTTTACTCACTGCAAAGATGCAACTTGGTTTCAGTGCATTACAACTGCACATCGACGGGTGAGGGTCGAAAATGGTTATGAACAATCCTGTTTGTAGGCAAGCCGGATGTAAAACGTCACTTCCTTTTTCCATTTGTTTGAGAAGAAAAATATACATACAAAAAATATATATAAGTATCTGAGTGAAACAAAATGGTTTTGTCTATATGATAAAATTATAATTATAAATAATTATCGCTCTACTATCTGTATCGAGGTCTTTTTTGAATTAACGCTGCGAATGTTGGAATTTATATATTACTTTCGTTCTCATCGCATCGGATATATATATATATATATATACATATATACATAGATGTAAAAAGATAATATAAATAAAGATAAGAAAATCAATTTTAATATTTGATATTACTAGGATCCACCAACAGATTTATTACCTGTACTATATATATATATATATATATATATATATATATATGTATATATAAATGTGAACATTGAAGTCAAGATTCAGAGTTGACAGGCTGTTTCATGCTAGACGCAATTGTCAGGCCTAATGGTGATAATCCTTATCCCTTTCTTCTCTGTTAGGTTTTTCCTCCATTTCAATATCTTCTGACTCTCTTCGCAATCTAAGCTGGTCTTCATGGGCTAAGATATCTTGTCCATTTTTTGTTCATACCTCTGTATTATATCCTTTTGCACTAAAAAATTGTGCTTTCTCAGGACTTGAATCCTTATTCCTTTTGTACCACACATTCTCATTTGTTGAGATGCATATGATTATTGAGTCTCTAATTTGCATTTCCATTGATGCCAAGGGGCTTTGTGTTCTGCCCACATGCAGGATGGTCCTGTAACTTAAAAGCAACCTCGGTAGTTAGCTTTCTAGGCTGTAATTCCCTGGAGAGAATGTTTTCAGTCCCACTTTTATCGTTTGGACCATCCTCTCTGCAATTCCATTTGACTGAGGATGGTATGGGGGTGTTTTGTAAGGCCTACATTCAGTTTGTGCTAGCCATGTACACAAGCTTTCTTCAGCAAACCCTGGTGCATTATCCGATACCAATGTCTTGGGTACTCCATTTCTTGAAAAAATTACTCTTAACACCTGTTTCACAATATTTGCTTCTCTGTCCAGAACTTTAACCACTTCAGGCCAACATAAATGTCTTCTAGTATGAGGAAAAGGTGTACATCTTTAATGCATGCATGATTCATGTGTACTCTTATCCAAGGCTCCTCTTTTGGCCATGAATGACTTTATCTTTGCACACTTAGGGCATTTTCTGACGTAATTTTCCTCATCTCGCGTATACCCCAGCCACCAAACTTGTAGTTTTAACCTCAGTTGTGTGTTCAACGCACCACCATGTATGTCATTGTGTACTGCTTTAATGATATCTTAACAATTTCAGTGGTACAAGTAGGTCTCCACTACATATGACTCCTCTTTCAATTGTCAATCTGTGCCTTGCTTCCTTAAAAGACCTTTCCACCATAGGCCAATTGCTCCATATATTCTTACATATTCTATCCAGTACTCTTTTTAATACAGCATCCTGCTCGGTTTCAAACTTGAGCTGCCTGAAGGATAACACATCTGTTTCTCCCCGGTGCAAAATCCCGTCTTCACAACTGTCCTTTGTTTCAACATTCTGGATATTAAAATCCAATCTTGACAACGCATCTATGTGTGGAATGACATTTCCTTTACTATACAAATTGAATGCCATAAACTTAATCGCTCACCTCAAAGGTCTGGATGATGTGACTTTGGGCAACTCTTTATTCAGGTTGAAAATGAACTCTAAAGGCTTCTGGTCTGACTTTAGGTGAAATATCTTGCCCAAATAGCAAATTGCATGCCCTTTCAATACACCATACAATTGCCTGTGCTTTTTTCTCAATATTGGAATAATTCATCTCTGCTGCCGTCAACTTTCTGGACAAATACATGATTGAATGTCTCTCTTGTGATAAAATCACTGCAATGGAACTTTCACTAGTATCAGTAGTTAGTGTGAGTTCATTCTTCGGGTTGAATACTTTAACTGCTGCCTTGTTTCTAAGTGCCTCCTTTAGCTTCCTGAAGGCCACCTCCTGTTTTCCAGCCTACAGAAATTCATTGTTCTTCTTTCTCAAGTTCACAAAAGGTTTAACCATGTCACTATATTGAGGTATATATTTATTGTAGATTCTAACTCTTTCTTTTTTTTAGGTCTACTTATTTATGATATTTTGCTGTGTCATCTGGCAAGATCCCATCTTTAGATATTTGATATTGTTTTGGCCTGTTAGGGTCCAGAAAGAAAGACATGGAAAGAAGAAGGTAGGTTGAACAAGTGTATTGAAATAACAGAACATATATACAAAATAAGAGTGTTAGTAGTCAGCAGATAGAAGTGTCCGTTCGAACTATCAGGTTACATTGCGTCCCTACTACCTGCTTAGGAAGTCTTGCAGGTTAGTATTTATGAAGGAGGAAGAGTTCATTCTAATGTAGATAGGTCACCATAACAGATATCCTAAGTATGAAATTTTCTCGCAATTGTCGATTAATTGTCATGCCTGCATTATTCAATCTGCTCAGGACATGTTCCATTTTATTCTTTAGCTCCTTCTCAGTATGAGTGCCAAATACCTATGTCATCCTGATAGACGATGTTGTTTTTTACTCTTTCCCAAACTTTCTCAATAACCTTTTGGAATATGTGGCTGGATGTTTTAATTCCAAATGCCAGATGAGTCCACCTTAAAAGACCTATAGGAGTGTTTAATGTAGTGACTTCATTAAAATGGCTGTCAATTTTAATCTAATTATATACTACTTCCAAATCAATTTTGTTGAAAAATTTAATGCCAGCCTTGTGACAGGCTGTTTCAATATTTGGTTACGGGAAGGAGTTTGAACATATCTGGTTATTAACACCAACTTTGTAGTCAATACAAATCCTTAAATCTCCATTGGTTTTGCATATGGCCACGATTGGAGAAGCCCAGTTGCTACCTTCCTGGCTGACCTTCTCCAATATTCCTTGTTCAGTCATTTTATTAAGTTTCACCCTAACCACAGGCAGAAGGTGAACTGGAACTTTACGAGACTGAAAATATACCAGTTGGCTATTCTAACACTCATCTTGTGATCCTTTTAAAATCCAATCTCAGGTTTTTCTAATTTCATTGAAGTGTCTATTCTTAACGTGTCATCTCTCAGGAGACCTTCAGCTTTTATGCACTCCATAACTATGATTGGTATTACCTCAAATTGACTCTATGTTTTGAACATCTCCTCAAAGCATCCAAGTGTTTTAATAAATTGTTTGAATTGCAGATAGGTCCTCCTTAAATTTGGTCTTCCCATTTTCTCCAAAAAATTCTTGGGTATTAGAGTTACATCACTACCTGTATCCACTTGCATTAGGGTTATGGTAATTGACCCACACATGCATAGACTCTCCCAGCTATAAATAGGAGCAGGTACTGCTTTTTGGAGAGGGAAATTTCCAGCAGTCAGCTCCGATAGTCGGGCTGAACATTCTTGCTGTAACACGCTTGTTTGTATATGTTTGTATTACTGTTTCTGTTAATATATTTGTTTAACTCAATTCCTCTCTTGTGTCTTTATTTCTGGCACTAACACGGCCGCAGCAATTAATAAAGTCGTTCCATTTATTTTTACCCTTTCTCTGCTCTTGTCTATTGCTTTTACTTCATAAATTTATGTGTTTAGGGATCTATCTTCTCTAATTCTACTGTTTTTTATATATATATTTTATATATATATTTTATATATATATATATTTTATATATATATATATATATTTTATATATATTTTATATATAGTTTTAATAAAGTCGTTCCATTTATTTTTACCCTTTCTCTGCTCTTGTCTATTGCTTTTACTTCATAAATTTATGTGTTTAGGGATCTATCTTCTCTAATTCTACTGTTTTTTATATATATATTTTATATATATATTTTATATATATATATATTTTATATATATATATATATATTTTATATATATTTTATATATAGTTTTAATAAAGTCGTTCCATTTATTTTTACCCTTTCTCTGCTCTTGTCTATTGCTTTTACTTCATAAATTTATGTGTTTAGGGATCTATCTTCTCTAATTCTACTGTTTTTTATATATATATTTTATATATATATTTTATATATATATATATTTTATATATATATATATATATTTTATATATATTTTATATATAGTTTTAATAAAGTCGTTCCATTTATTTTTACCCTTTCTCTGCTCTTGTCTATTGCTTTTACTTCATAAATTTATGTGTTTAGGGATCTATCTTCTCTAATTCTACTGTTTCTTTTATATTTGCATACTGACTGGTAATGTTTTTCTTTTTCTGCACTTAAAACACGTCTTTCCAAAAACTGGGCATTGATACGTGTTTGTATCATGTTCTTTGTCACTAAAACGGCATTTATGTAAACTTTCCATATTGCCGTATTTCTCCATGTTAGTCTTAAGGATATTAAATCTCTGAATTAACTCTAACTGCTGTAAAAATTCAAAGCTCATTTCAATATTCATGTTCTGGACTTGAAGCTGTTCCAAAACTTGTACTTACTTGAGACGTCATACAGTCCTTCAATTAATTCCTCTTCTGTAGACATCAGTCCTGTACCTAATTTTTCAAATTCACAATACCTCAATACTTCTTTTATCCTGTGAATGTACTGTTTAATGGTTTCATCCGGGTTTTGCCTGATTTCAAGAAACATTTGCTTACACAATATTGGCAATTTCTTCAAATGTCAAGTCTTCCAGCACCTTCGGATATGCCATTACGGAGATCTTTCTTGCTGCTTCACAAACTGCTGATGCTAGAGATAAATCCGTTATTTCATTTATTCCGCTTCTATATTTGCTCTCTCTCAATTTCTTGACTCTTGCTAAGGCCGCGAAACGTCTCATCCATACCTCCACAAGCTCTGGATTCTCTAATGAAGTTAGATATCCAATTGGTGACGCCATGTTGTTGTCGTGTATAGTTCATCATAAGTATGCAATGTAGTCAAGGGGATATAACTAACTCCTGAGTGTAGAACTCTTTCCATTTATATAGCATCTCATTTGCATATCACCACACTCTTCATCTCTGCTTTCTCTTCATCTTTCTCTTCATGTCTTTTTCTTTCTCTTCCTCTATCTCTCCATCTTTCTTTCTTTGTGTTCCTCTATCTCTTCATCACTCTTTCTTTCTCTTCCTTCCTCTTCATCTCTCTCTCCATTTTTCTTTTCTCTTCTCTCTCCCTTTTTAGATGATGTAATCTATTTTGGTCTCTTCAATATCTATCTATTTATCTATCTATCTATCTATTTTGGTCTCTTCATTATCTATCTATTTATCTATCTATCTAACTATTTATCTATCTATCTATCTATCTATTTATCTATTTTGGTCTCTTCATTATCTATCTATTTATCTATCTATCTTGGTCTCTTCATTATCTATCTATTTTGGTCTCTTCATTATCTATCTATCTATCTATCTATCTATTTTGGTCTCTTCATTATCTATCTATCTATTTTTGTCTCTTCATTATCTATCTATTTATCTATCTATCTATCTATCTATCTGTCTATTTTTGTCTCTTCATTATCTATCTATCTATCTATCTATCTATTTTGGTCTCTTCATTATCTATCTATCTATCTATCTATCTATCAGTGAATCAGTGATCTATTTATTATCTGTGGCTGGGTGTGGTTCGCAAATATATTTACTTACTTTCTGTTCCCATCTCTTTACCTGTAATATCACAGCTATTGGACAAATATAATTTTAGATAAATCTAATATGTGCACACACACACACACACACACACATGCAGAATGATTTATTAAGCTTAGTCAGGCAAAATGACACAGTAATGGGGTACCAAGTGAGGATCAAACTTACTGCACTAGTTTGTGAGACTACTATGCTAACCATCAAACTTCAGTAGGACCTACCACACACACATCATTTTGGTTAGTCTCTTAAGCACAAGGAGACATTAGTGGGCCACCTAAAAGGTTTCAACTATTATGTTATGGGAGCTGCAATTATTGTAGTCTTATGCCAAACATAAAGCTTAGCAAATCAAATTTAACTCTTGAAAATATATTTAAATTGAGCGCTGTTGAATGACAAGCTAATTCTATGAAGCCACCTGCGTTAATATTTTTATTCCTTTATATATATATATATATATATATATATATATATATATATATATATATATATATATAATTATTTTCTTTTTTCAATATATGATTCCATCGGGACACAGAAATTTGTGTTTCAAAACTGAAACTAATTTGTAAATTTAATTATTAAAATTTTAAGTTTAATTTTTATAATTTTATGATTTTAAGTTTAATTTTTATAATTAAATTTAAAACTTTAGTTTCAGTTTTGAAACTTAGAAATTTCCGTGTTGGAATGGAATCATATTTTGAAAAAAGAAAATAATTATATTTTGCTCTACTGTTTGTATTGAGCACTTTAAAAAAAAAAAAAAATTGCTAAGAACACCGGATTATGAATCTTACTGTCCTTATTATTTTTATCTATCTATCTATCTATCTATCTATCTATCTATCTAGTTAATACAAATATAAAATTTGTCACTTAGCTAATTGATGTTACCTTCAGCAGCCAACTGTAGAGTTCCTTGGATGGATACTTCAGCAATGGCTTCATATATATATATATATATATGGCAAACAAAAATTGCATATCCACACCAACCCTTTAATCTACATTTTCACATTTCCATCTTAAATTAGATCCTTTCCTGATTCGTCAAATTCAAAAAGAAAACAGAAAAATCTTTCTGTTTTCTTTTTGAATTTGTTGGTCTGATGAACTGCATTGTGATTATGATTCCAATGTAATAAATTATAACCATTGAATATTAGTGTTTGAGCCTTTTATATTATATATATATATATATATATATATATATATATATATATATAATATTTTATATATATATATATATATATATATATATATATATATATATACATATTTTGAGTTCTACCTGGATTCTATCTTTTTGGAATTATTTTTTATACATATATTTATGTGTATGTATGTATGTATGTATATATATTTATATTTTAAATATATGATTGCATATGTATGTGTATATTTACCACTAATATTATCAATATATATATATATATGAAGAAATATAGTCTTAAAGTGTGCTATATTTATGGGATAAAGTGCTCAATATCGAAGATAGAGCGTGTGTAAATATAAAAGTGAACATAGAAG
This sequence comes from Acanthosepion esculentum, assembly GCA_964036315.1. Taxonomy (NCBI): domain Eukaryota; kingdom Metazoa; phylum Mollusca; class Cephalopoda; order Sepiida; family Sepiidae; genus Acanthosepion; species Acanthosepion esculentum. The sequence continues at coordinate 9,650,482 of OZ038517.1, read as the reverse complement.
TCAACACTTAGAGACGACGGTCTGTTTCATGCTTGTGCAATCGTCAGGCCACGACGATTGCATGTGGCCTGACGATTGCATCTAGCATGAAACAGACTGTCGTCTCTAAGTGTTGACTTCTATGTTCACTTTTATATTTATATATATATGTGTGTGTGTGTGTGTGTGTATACGTGTGTGTGTATGTATACGTGTATATATGTGTGTGTATGCATACATGTATATATATGTGTGTATGTATACATGTATGTGTGTGTGTATGTATACATGTATATATATGTGTGTGTATGTATACATGTATGTGTGTGTATGTATGCGTGTATATATGTGTGTGTGTATGTATGCGTGTATATATGTGTGTGTGTATGTATACATGTATATATATGTGTGTGTATGTATACATGTATCTATGTGTTTGTGTGTATGTATATGTGTATATATATGTGTATGTGTATATTTGTATATATATATATATATATATATGTGTATAGATATATGTGTGCATGTGTATATATATGTGTATATGTCTAATTGTTTATTGAGAACATTGTCAATTCCGTCTGTTCAGAATTTTGTCAATTACCTATAACTATGGCCAATTTATTCACCTTCCTTACTTTCCCATCGAAATGAAATCATTTCGAGAAACAGACCTTAATTATTTTACTGAAGGGTATCATTAATTATTAAAGCCAACAATGGCAAAATGATCATTTTATATATTTGAAAAAACATCTTTTATTTTAAATGTGATTATTTTGATTTTAATGGTTAATTTAGCCACGGTAGAGTCTCTTTTAACATTTAAAAATACAGCTTTCTTATAAGTTTGTCTGCAGTGATAACGATTCAGTCATGCAATAATTAAATTGTTCATTTTGTTTAGCAGCATATCAACGTCTTATTTAATGTGGAAATAGAAATACTTTCTGCATACTTTTATACTTTCACGGTAAAATGTATTTTTATTAAATATAGAGTGTGTAGATCATAAAATGTTTTGCTGATAATTTTACCAAAAAATGTATTGTTGATTTTCTGTTTGCCCATATCTGGGACCCTAACAGGTGCTTCCACCCCAGAGCAGAGGTTTTAGCTATGGGTAAATAGTGAACCCCAAGGTCAAAACATGAGAATATAAAAATACATTAGAAAAAATAATTTGTAATACATTTTCGTAGTAAAAACAAAAATTGCCTCCAATACATTTTTGGAGAAAAAATAATTACCAAAGCTCACAAGAAAATAAAATTTCACCATTAAATGACCCATAAGGTGTTGATATGCCGTTAAAGAAACCAGACCAAAGCAAACCCAATCACTATAATCTTGACCTGTTCAAGTCTAAGGTTAATTATTATCTGTCCTGCATAACCCCCTGAACATCACTGCTTGCCGTTTCTTATGCTTATACAACACCACACAGTCACCCTCTGCCTTGAGTGGCTCTTGTGTCTTGTATTGGGAGAACATTTGTACATAAAAAAAAAGTCTTAAAGAATTGCAATTTTAAATTCAAAACCGATTGGTATGCTAATAAGAAGATAGAAGTCCTTCACTTTTGGTCAGTAACCTATTGAGAGATGGTGACTCAGTAAAAACACTTGTCCCCCCCCCCCCCAGCAGCATGGGCCACTGATGAGGATATGTTGCTTTGTAAAAATGCACAATGATGAAAATTCTTAAGTCATGTGAGTTGGAGATAGCATCTTCATAACATCCAGTCTCACTAGAGTTCAAAAGCGTCTACACTGCCTTGTGGGTGATGAACTATTTTCTGCCTTGCAACCACTTTCCTACAGACAAAACATTGCAAGTCTTTCACTACTCTGTCACTCTTTCCGTGATAAGTGTTCAGCTGTACTACATTCTTTAGTTTCATCAGTTCTAACCGTCACAGCTAAGACCCACCAGGCTGCACACAAATTGTAGCGAACAACCTTCATAATCCAGTGGTGAGATGTAAGTTCCACTCGACCAGTTGCTACTTTGTAGAACCAACTCCCAAAAGGATGCTTCCCTGATCACTATTGTTAATCTTCACAAGTTGTCCCCCTTGATGAGTTTTCAACCGAAAAGGGGCTGAGGGGACTTTTTACGAACGTGGAGGATGAAGAAGTCAAATAAAACATTCTCCTTCCATTACATGTTCAAGTTCCTTTAAATAAACTTTACAACTATAATCTTTCACATCTAGGGTTAACCATAGTATTCCCCATATATCTTTATAAACTGTGCCTCTTACTTCTTACTCTGTAACACTCTACCTTGATTGGCTCTTGGGCCTTGCATAGGTTGAACAGTATTGTAAAAAAAACATCTGATCACTACACTCTTATTTAAGAGTTAGCAAACTTGCTTAGTTGGACTATTAAAGTGAGTCTGATCCTTTCTGGACGCTCAGTACATATGACCTTATGTCAGACTAAGATAAGCTTAATAACTACCTAAATGAGATGTACATTCAGAAATATTTGCTGCCTTCCCATTCACACTCTCAATCTCCCTATCTGTGTGTCATCAATCGATTCACTATTGTCCACAAAGGCCCACCTGTTTATATCCATTTTATTGTTTTGTTTACCTGTCTTTTGTTTACCTGTCTTTTACCTGCTGATCTATTGTCCTGGTGAGTAGTGGTTAGTATGTTAAACAAATTCAGTATTTTTATTTTTATTTACGTGGTTTCTTCTCATTCAACTCTACTTATCAAACAAAACGGAGACTCTGCCTGAAATTCTGGAATAAAGCGTTGTCATTATGTACAGACTAATGTCCTTATCTTTGTTTGTAATATCACCTGATTTCCTTTCTGTCTGAATTTCTGGGATGACGTGTTATCATTATTTACCTTCAGACTAATAATCCCCATCTGTGTTGTTATTATCACCTGATTGCCTTCTGTCTAAATTTCTGGGATGAGGAGTTATCATTATTTACATTCAGACTAATATCCTCATCTTTGTTGTTATCATCACCTGATCGCCTTCTGTCTGAATTTCTGGGATGAGGAGTTATCATTATTTACCTTCAGACTAATATCCTCATCTTTGTTGTTATCATCACCTGATCGCCTTCTGTCTGAATTTCTGGGATGAGGAGTCATCATTATTTACATTCAGACTAATATCCTCATCTTTGTTGTTATCATCACCTGATCGCCTTCTGTCTGAATTTCTGGGATGAGGAGTTATCATTATTTACATTTCGACTATTGTCCTTATCTTTGTTGTTATCATCACCTGATCGCCTTCTGTCTGAATTTCTGGGATGAGGAGTTATCATTATTTACATTCAGACTAATATCCTCATCTTTGTTGTTATCATCACCTGATCGCCTTCTGTCTGAATTTCTGGGATGAGGAGTTATCATTATTTACATTCAGACTAATATCCTCATCTTTGTTGTTATCATCACCTGATCGCCTTCTGTCTGAATTTCTGGGATGAGGAGTTATCATTATTTACATTCAGACTAATATCCTCATCTTTGTTGTTATTTTCACCTGATCACCTTCTGTCTGAATTTCTGGGATGAGGAGTTATCATTATTTACATTATTTACATTTGGAAAAATCTTCTCATCTTTTGAAATGAATTGAAGCTTAGATTTGCATTTAGGGGAATATTCTATCAATTCAAACCAAAATACTTTAATTATTTGGTAACTGAATGACAAAGAGGAAAAATGTCTATGTAGACATTTCGTCCTTTAAAAAGCACTTCATCAGACAAATTCAGTGTTTTTATTGATGGAATTATGCGTATGTAGGGAGGAGGGGAAATGTAAACATTGTTTATAATTATGCACCAACAGTAACACTGAAGGCGTCTTCCAGCATCGACAGTAGAATGAGAAAAATCTACGGTTGTGGATAGAAAAAAAATAGGTCAGTTCAAAATGACATGATGATCCTCAGCTATGAGTTATACTAGAAGACTCTTTGATATGTGTTGTATCTGTTCAGGATATGGGGGATTGTGGCTCTCCACAATTTCCCATCCTTTGTAGCTCTTAATAAATTTTGTCTCTTTGTTATCACTCTGTTCTGCCATCCATTTACACAAGCTCATTCTTCTTCTTCTTCTTCTTTGTGCTGTGTTCCTTCAGGATGTGGGTGATTGTGGCTCTCCACAATTTCCCATCCTTTGTAGCTCTTAATAAATTGTGTCTTTTTGTTATCACTCTGTTCTGCCATCCATTTACACAAGCTCATTCTTCTTCTTTGTGCTGTGTTCCTTCAGGATGTGGGTGATTGTGGCTCTCCACAATTTCCCATCCTTTGTAGCTCTTAATAAATTGTGTCTTTTTGTTATCACTCTTAAACACAAGTTTGCTATGTAGATTCTGCATTGTTTTCCTTTGTCCTTCTTGCCTTCAATCTGTCCTGTGAGTATCAAATTTTCCAATCCCTCTTTCCTCATTATGTACTCTAGAAATTTCAGCCGTCTCTTTCTGATGTTAAATATGTTTCCATTTTCACTAAAACTTTAAATATTAAGATTTCTGATGTCTGACGTATCTAGATGCATAGATCAGTTGGCTTATATATATATATATATATATATATATATATATATATATATATTGTCTGGACGGATTGAACCACACACTAAATAACACGGATATAATTAATATATGGTTCCACAGATCGACCCCCACCCACATTTCTCAACCACCCTAGGTAGACATAATTGCAGAGGTCTTGAAGTTTCCAGCATACATAGACTCACACAAATATATACACATACACACATCACACACACTCCCAAAAACCTAAAAGATAACATACACTTAACACACACATCCCCTTCTCAGCAACCAATAAAGCTGTCAGAATGACTAAGGAGGGAATTCTGAAACTCATGGAAATCCCAACCCCTTTAAAAAAAAAATTGAAAGAGGTCTTTTGACCAACACAAGGACTGACCGAAATTAACAATAAAAAATAAATGAAAACTACAGAGAAAGTTCACTCTCTTCAGAGACAGTCATTCACTCTTGTAGTTTGCTGCTACTAACAAACAGGGATTTTAATTTTCTCCTGATGATGACCATGCTGGCTGAAACTAGTCAAGGTACCTAATTTAAACAATAAAACATAAAATATTAATATACAAATTAGTGTCTCTAAAAATTTAATTTTTTAACATTTTTTTATTGTTCAAGACATATATATATATATATATATTATATATCAAGACATAGACATATATATATATATATATATATATATATCTTTTTTCTCTCTTTTTCTTTTTTCTTTTTTTCTTTATATACTTTTTCTTTATATACTTCTTTGTCCATCCCACTTCCTATATCAAGATATAACTTCCGTTAACAGATTTAAAGTGTCAATGTCTAGATTTCAGCGAAAATTTAAATTTGAAACAATAGAAATGTTACATCTAACTCAATGCTGTCTCTCTACCCCCCTACACTGCCCCCACTTCGTGAGTTTCCTTATTATTGCCCGTCATAAATGTGTAAATTTATTTTCATTTTTTCATTTCAACATTTGGAAATAAATCTGATGATCCACTGTCCTTTGGAAGGGCTGTGGTGAAATAATTTATTATATGGAACCTTAAAGCAATCTGTTTTTATTTAAATTATTAGCTCTGATTTACATTGAGCTCTCTGGATTCTATCCTCATTGGGTCTTCCCATACGGATTACCTAGTTTTTCGTAAACTATATATATATATATATATATATATATATATATATATATATATATATATCAATACATATATATATAAAGAAAAGGTGACCTGATGATTGCATCTAGCATGAAACAGACTGTTGCCTCTAAGTGTTGACTTTTATGTTCACTTTTATTATTTTTTTAATGTTGTCTGTAGTTTACTGCTACAAGCAAGCAGAAACATTTTTTTCTCCCGATGATGGCCATGTTGGCCGAAACTAGTCGAGGAATCTAAATGAAATAATAATAATAATAAAAACATAAGAATATTAATCTACAACCCAGTATGTCTGAAGATTTTAATTAATTTTTTTAATAATTTTTATTGTTCAAAAAATATATATATATATATATATATATATATATATATATATATATATATATATATATATATATATATATATATATATATATAATCATTTATTTAAATATTATAACATATATATATATATATACATGTGTGTGTTGAACAAGAAAAAAATGTTAAAAAATTAAAATTTTAGAGACACTAGTTTGTATATTAATATTACCTTCAGTAAGTAAAGGCAAAAATAGTTTTTATCAGTAGTAGGCCGAAGGAGGTGGGCACAGTGGCTCCTTGCGTCCATATTGAATCAAAATGTGAAATAAAAATTTAGTTAATATTTAATTTGAATAAAGTGTTTATTTCATGTCTCATCTCTCTTTACATATTTAAAATTTCCTTTCACACATGTCTCAGTACTAGACCCTTATAGCCCCCTCACCCCCTTGAGTTTTAGGGGGCTTACAATCAAGGAGTTGGTTGCGGGCACCATCATACATTGCTAAACTACTACATGTCACTGGTTTGTATATAATATAATACACGCAGACACACGCACATACATGCACACAACTCTATAAATATTTGTAATGGTTAATAATTCTTGTTTTCGTGCACACTCACCTACTAGGGTAGTTAGATAATCCCTGTTGCAGACACCTGCTCAAGCACATTTGTGCTTATTCAACACTCACAGGGCCCACCTGTA
>OZ038517.1:9613761-9638761 GCA_964036315.1 Acanthosepion esculentum | reverse complement strand
ATCTATTGCAGAGGTGATGAAGGCTGAAGAATAGATCAACCAAACTATCTCAATTTTAGTTCATTCACCTTGATAACTTTCCAAGTTTTTGTTCTCTCCACTGAGGGTAGGGATTGAACTCAAAATTCTTTTGGGTCAAATCACTTTATGCATCAATCCACGAATGCTTTTATCTGAGATATCCAAAGGCATGGTACATGGAATTAGAACAATCGACCCCCATGGACTTATGGGGATGTGGCTGAGTGGTTAGAACGTCCGCATTCTGACCATGATAGCCGGGTTCAAATCTCATCTTGGTCGATTTGTCAGGAAGGAGACTTCCTGATGTTATTTGACTTGGAGGGTCAATCTTAACATGCAGCACCTTTGGAGAGTGCCTGAAAACCATACCCCACAAGTTGACCCAAGCCGGGTGAGTGAAACTGGGTAGATAGAACCTTTGGGGGACAGGGCATTGATAACTGTGTTAGCACAAAGTGGCAAGTCATCATGACCGAGGGCTTGAGTGTGATGGCCTTTTTCAAATTGTTGATCACGCTAGATAACACAATCTTTCCCAGAAACTTTAACCAAGGTCTGATCAGCATAGTTGCAGTATAAACCACAGGTGGGCTTTGTGGGTGTTGAATAAACACAAATGTGCCTGAGCAAGCGTCTGCAATAGGGATTGGCTAGCCGTGCTGATGAAGGCTGGAGTATACAATGGCCAAAATGTCATGAATGTGAACAATGTAAATAGTGTAAATTAATTTTGCTGTTTAAAAAAGTAGGGTTCTTTACTCAAACATGTCTATTAACTAAATATAACTTTTAGTAATTATAAAAATGTTTCGGGTATGAAAATAAAGATAGTAGATATAGACTTGGAAATGTCCCAATGAGAAATGTGCTTGACTTAAAAAGGGTAATTAAGCCTGGTTTTGCTGTAATGTCATCCTGTAGCTTAGTAATAAAGTACAGTTGGCTTGAAAGTGGTTGGTCAGATTAAAAAGGAAATACATTTTCAATTGCTGTCTGGGCACACATTTTCTTTAATAAGACTTTTGATGCCTAAGCCAGTAGATATCCCAGAATTTTTAAACAGTGAAGTTATTCACTGTTTAAAAATTTTGGGATGTCTACAAAAACACTTTTTCTGTTTAATTTTACATTTTTCTTTTTCTTTTTTTATGTCACACTGACATCAGTAGTCTAAGTACATTTGCTTACAAACAAAATTGTCTATAAATGTGCAGGTTATTTCACATGATCTCTATCTATAAAAGGCAGGATGTGTGTGTGTGTGTGTGTGTGTGTGTAACGAATGCACGGCCGCAATTTTCGACAGATTTGCACCAAAATTTACATGCACATGCTCCAAGTTAGTGCAAAGGCCAAGACCAACTTTGCATTTCCCAACTCCCATCGATAGTGGAAATAATCGATTTTTTCATGCTTCTACGGCAGTTTTCATGTAGTTTGCGGCCATTTTCTACAGGCCAGAGTGAGAGCCTATAGCTGGCTGCCACGGATAGGCAGGAAGATTTTATTGGCCAGCGTGAGAGCCAACAGCTGACTGACACGAATGTTAACTAGCATGCTAGCATGCAAAAAAAATCGATAGCTGCATTCGTCACAAGTGGGAAAAATTTAAATCTGCATGGCACTTTACTCCACTTGACTCATTCGCTTGCTTAAACTCAACGTTGATTCTGATTTCGCAGAACTGGGTTGGGTGTGAAAAAGTATTTGTTGTTAACATTCTTTTTTCATTCAGTTTTTCCAGTTTCGAGTCCTTTTTTAAAGCTGATCGTTTTGTGTTCATTTTGTTTAGTTCTTTTTTCGTAACAGATTTAATGTTTAGTATAGAGCTTAGAAAAAATTCGGAGTGTGAGATAGGCAAGAAGTAAGGCATGTAGCAACATCAGCACGGCAAAGGGCAAAAATATTTTAAGTCAAGTGATAGCGATTACTGTATGAGTCGTACGATTTTTGAATCAAGCATGGGCAATGGCGGGCCATGCTGCTAGTATGTATATATTACACTGTCCTATGTATATGTTTGTGTAAGCCAACTGATGCTTTTTCTTAACTAGTTTTGGGATTCTGAGTCTCTTATCTGTTATATAATCTGTTCATCTTAGAAGAAGACTTAAGAGAAGCAATCAATCTGAACAAGTCTATCATCAATTACTTTAAACCGACACAAACTTAGAAACATTACAGCTAATCTGTTTTATTTCTTGATCAAGGTTTTCAATCTTGCAAAATTAGTTTTACAAAGGGTCCCCACCCCAGTCAACTACTCCTATTACAGTGGAAGAATTCTTTTCTATACAAATATTTGCAAAGAATTATTGGGCAATGCCTGCAGATATTCAACCAAAATGTACAGGTAATTAAGAATACAAGGCAGACTTTGAAATTCCTTCATTTTTATCTTCAGCCAAATTATGAAGTAGGAACAGAAGAACACATTAAGACTCTAATTACACTTGACTTGTATATTTTGGTGAAAACCAACTTACTTTTTCTTAGCTAATTTGGGGGTCAGCAAGTCCAAAAATCAATTAAACATGGTATATGGAAGTAGAACAGTCTACCCCAGTGAGCGAAATAAAGGGTTCAGTTTGACATTCCAACCACCTGAAGAAGGCCTGAGCGTACAACGGCCGGAATGTTGTAATAAATATGGTGACAAAGATGAGGACAATAGTCCGAATAATGTAAATAGTGTACATAATACCTCATATCAGAAATATAGACAGATTCCAAAAATCAAGTCCGTTCTTTACTGGTTAGCTCCACATTTATAGTACAGATTTTTAAAAAAAGAATCTATTTATTGCCAAATTTTGCATAATGTTCAAATTAATTGTAAATGCTTTCTGCAAAAAATGATGAATATTATTAAATTCCTGATTGCTCAAAATACCTGTTATTTTTTTTATACAGGTTGCAACAGAAATGCCTAACACATAATAGTAAGACATTAGTGGCAACTGTGTCTTCGTCTAGTAGTGGCAACGGTGTCTTCGTCTAGTAGTGGCAAAGGTGTCTTCGTCTAGTAGTGGCAACGGTGTCTTCGTCTAGTGGCAACGGTGTCTTCGTCTAGTAGTGGCAACGGTGTCTTCGTCTAGTGGCAACGGTGTCTTCGTCTAGTAGTGGCAACGGTGTCTTCGTCTAGTGGCGACAACGGTGTCTTCGTCTAGTGGCAACGGTGTCTTCGTCTAGTAGTGACAACGGTGTCTTCGTCTAGTGGCAACGGTGTCTTCGTCTAGTAGTGGCAACGGTGTCTTCGTCTAGTGGCAACTGTGTCTTCATCTAGTAGTGGCAACGGTGTCTTCGTCTAGTAGTGGCAACGGTGTCTTCGTCTAGTAGTGGCAACGGTGTCTTCATCTAGTGGCAACGGTGTCTTCGTCTAGTAGTGGCAACAGTGTCTTTGTCTAGTAGTGGCAACGGTGTCTTTGTCTAGTAGTGGCAACACTGTCTTCGTCTAGTAGTGGCAACGGTGTCTTACCATTATGTGGGAGGTATTTCTGATGTGGCCTGTCTTCTGGTAATGACTGATGCTGAAACTTAGAATGAGGCAAATCTACTAAGCATTTATTAAAATCTAATTAGCGAAAGTTCTTGCCGTGACACCCAATTACTCTTGGTAATTCATATTTCAGAAGTTGTAATTTTTTTTCACCCTAGGTCGGTGTTTAAGCGCCAAATGAGTATTTAATTTTTCTTTATATTTACAGTGACCTAACCCATTTTTAATATAAGATATGGTATTCTGAAACAGAAAATCTAAAGTGACGAATGATGAAATTTCCATCTTGCTCTGTAAGAACACATTAAGGCACTACTTGTACTGACCTATACATTTTGGTTTCAGCCAATTTATGTTTTTTATCAAATTTTGGGACAATGGGTCCAAAAATCAAGTTCATTTTTACTGCACAGAAATTAAGTATTATAAAAAAACACCAAAAGACTATTTATAGCCAAATTTTTCATAATGTTGAAATTAATTTTGAATGTCTGTCTATATTTCTGAGATGAGGTATTATGTACATTATTTACATTATTCGGACAATTGTCCTCATCTTTGTAGCCATATTTATTACAACGTTTCAGCCCTTCAGTATCTGTCTATATTTCTGAGATGAGGTATTATGTACATGTTTCGGCCCTTTAGTATCTGTCTATATTTCTAAGATGAGGTATTATGTACATTATTTGGACTATTTCCTCATCTTTGTCGCCATATTTATTACAACGTTTCAGCTTTTCAGTTTCTGTCTATATTTCTGAGATGAGGTATTATGTACATTATTTACATTATTTGGACTATTATTCTCATCTTTGTCGCCATATTTATTACAATGTTTCGGCCGTTGTATGCTTCGGCCTTCTTCAGGTGGTTGGAATGTCGAACTGAACCCTTTATTTCACTCACTGGGGTAGACTGTTCTAGTTCCTTAAAATTATAATCTAGAATTTTTGTTTACAAAATTCTCCTTTTTCCCATCAGCCAAAATTTTTACAAATTCCATATTGACTATCATATCTTTTAGCCACCCAGAATTCACTTAGCCACCACTCTTTACCGACTACATCAATCACTGTCAAAGTTTGCCATCTGGTCCATTCGTGAAGTTAGCTTTATAATGGAATCCTTGGCTTGTTGAGAAATTAAATTCTTTTATCTCGCCAAATTTCAATTCTCCACTCTGTTTTCTGTCACATGCCAAAATTTTAGAAACGCCATATTGCTATTCAACGTCTCAGTGTCTGAAGTGACACGTTGATAAGGTAAATAATAACAATCCTCTCACCTATGTCGAGACAATGCCAAAATTTTATAATTGCCACATTGCTTTTCCTCGCTGCTGGCCAAGAAAAAAAGAAATGATACCTTGGAAAGATAATTAACATTGATTCTCCCTGCCCTGTATCGGCGATCGTTCCAAGCCGAAATTTTTATGACTGACATGGTCTGGCCGATATCTTAATGTTTGCCTTTCTTCCTATCTCCCTCGGCAAGACATTAATTAACTTGACGAAACCTCACATATGGCTTTTTCCACGGGTTTACTGTCTTTTGTGAAAAGTGTCTTTTTTGTAAATAGAATAAAATCTTTTTTTTAACATCGATCAGTCTGTCTTTTGGGATAGCTCTTTTTATTTTTTTTGCCTTAAGTATTTTCTGTTTTAATTTCTATGGTTAATTAGTTAGCCAATTACCATAGCTAAATAGTGTCACAGTGTCTTCATTTAGCAATGTAGTGGCAATATTGTCTTACCATTATCTGAGAGGTATTTCTGCCGCTTCATGTACTATGGCAGTACCTGATGATAATGACAGTGTAATTGTATTGGTCTAACTTATTAATAGAAACATTATAAAGTCTTTGGATAGAATCACTTTATATAGGCTGCATGAAGTGTGATCAAATATAGATCAGAATCCAACAAGATAAAGAACAAATAAGAAAAGTTTATCAATCTAACATGTTTCCCTTTTATTAAAGCCACTTTTTCTCAATATCTCATTCACTGATGAAGCTTTAATAAAAGGGAAACATGTTAGATTGATTAATCTTCTTCTTGTTATTATTAATTTTATTAATAACCAATCACATTTTGATAAACAGCCTGATAGTTTGCAGTTCTTGGTAATGACTGTGGTGACAGTCAAAAGTACTTGAATGTATAAAAATGAACTTTAGGCAGTTTAACATTTTTAATTCTGACTTTGAGCTAACGTTCTCAGCTGACATGAAGTGGAAAAGCTATATTGAATCCGTTGCTAGGTCAGCTGCTAAGAAAGTTTGTTCACTGTATTGTGCAAGACAATTTTTCTCTCCAGAATCTATTATACATAAGTTTACCATATGTCCATGCTTAGAATATTGCTGCCAGTGCCTCTGCTATATTTCTTGAGCTCCTTGATAAAATCTAAAGAGGAATCAGCAATATTATTGGTCCTGATCTGGCAGCTCAGATTCAGTCACTTTCCCACCACCATAAGGTTGTCTCTCTGTGCCTTTTCTATAAATACTTACATGGTAATTGTTTGAATGAGCTCTTCCCTATGGTACGTAGACTTTTTGAATTTAAGTGCAGTATTAGACTGGTGTCTAGATCTCATCAAATTACAGTTGAGTTTGCTAGATGTAGCCATAAGTTCTATGCTAGCAGTTTCTTTTCTCACACTTCTCACTTGTGGAACTCCCTTCCGACTCCATGTTTTCCAGCCAACTTTAATCTGCAAAAATTTAAATGCAATGTCAATCACTATCTACTGTCCTCCTGATTACTCTTTCCTCTTCCTGCTCATTATTAATGTTTCTGTTTCTAATTCTTCCACACCCAGTAACCCCTTGTATCTTAGTGGCTTTATTGCCTTGCATGGGATGATATCAATTAAATAAAAACATCGTAGTTGGAAGTTGGAAAAACTATAATCACACACACAAGTAAAATTGACAATAAAATATCCGTAGAAATTCCCCTCTTTGAGCTTAACAACTTTAACAAAATATTGCAATGACAATCATAAATATGAATGTGGTCATTATTTAAAGAAGTAAGGGAGTACAAATGAAATGGTTTGAAATTGACAACTTTTTCCAGTTCACTAAAACAGACGTTAAATGCTTCTATTGTTCCTTCTTTCTTTTTCTTTCATTCATTCAAATGTCTTTTGTTTTTCTATGCAATCAAAACAGAATAGTCCACTATTGATGAGGTATCGGCAAGAGACGTTAAATATTTTTATCTTCCCTTCTTTCTTTCTTTCTAGCCAAATCCTTGTCTTACAAACATTTCTCTCAATAATAATTTAAAGATAATTCAGCAGACGATGCTATTTTATAATGGTACCTGGATTTTTAGCAATTGCCTTACTTGGTTTCCATTGTTCAATACTGTGTGTCTGAAAAATGCCGCTTTTATTGTGGTCGTCCTTGCTTCTCTCCCTTGGATCAAAGTGTAGTATCTGTTCTTACCAGAAGTTATTTTATTAATGGTAACTGGATTTTTAGCAATTGCCTTACTTGGTTTCCATTGTTCAATACTGTGTGTCTGAAAAATGCTGCTTTTATTGTGGTCGTCCTTGCTTCTCACCCTGGGATCAAAGTGTAGTATCTGTTCTTACCAGCTTAATCCAATTCTCTCTTTTCACTTCCATTCATTTTCTGATTGAAACCAGGCAGTGCCTTTTCCTCTCTTTCCACGTGATCAAAATAGAATAGTACATTATTTACGAAGTATTGGCAGGGCATAACGGTTGTGCAAACTAACAACAAGTGGGGCAAGCACAATTATAATAGGAAGCTTCTAAATTTTTGCAAAGTCAAAGAATGACTTTTTTTTTAACACACATTGCATGACATTGCTATATTTTCAGTAGACAATCTTGTGGGTGCTATACAGACTCAGTTGCAATCTCCCTCTCCTAAGGAAGAATGTGTGTAAGCGGGTTGGCTGAGCTGTTGATATGCAGCTGTCTACTCCCCAGCCATTTCTCTGCTTTTCTGTTACCTGAGCTTTACAAAAATGAGGACTCACATATAGAATGCTGCAGCATTAGATGCGATATCTATCACTTACCTGTCCTACATTTTACCTGGTCATTAGGAGTGGTGGCGGGTGATGATCACTGACATAATATAGCAGACAAGCAGGGTAGGCATTGGGTGGAAGCATGTTATTGAGGAAGCAGGATACACCAACTGGGAAAAGAGTGCTGACAACTCTACTTACCTCTGCCAAATCTGTAGCCTCGTATGAGATAAAAAAAGGACTGTTTTCTTCATTTAATGTCACTTGCTTCCTTACTTTGAGTTCAACAGTAGCGAGCATTCTCTCATTGACAAGCTCAAAGCCAATTCTATTTAAAAGTATTATTTAATTTATCTTTAAAATTATGTTTTAACTTATTATTTAAATAATAAGTACAGGGTGCGATGGGTAAATTGTCGCCATTGTATCTTTTTAATTTTGTGCATGCAAGTTGTTTATTTTAGAATTTGTCAACTGCGTAGTATAGTAGAGTCAGTTGGGCACCATCTGTAAGAAAAAAAGCACCATGATGCAATTCAGTCCACCAGACATTTGGAAATGGCAGGCTGTACTGTTTGGCATTTGTACTGGAAGCTCCAATACAAATATTTCATAGTGTTTGGGTGTCAGTCTGAGGACAGTGCAGAGGATTTGGAAAGACTTAGTGCAATGGTGATTACGAACGTGTTTGGAGTGATCACTACTGATGGCGATATTATGCTTCCATTCATCTTCTCATAGGGCCTCAGACTCAACACGGAGACCTACATCAAGTGCCTTGAGGATGTAATGATGTCCTGGGTCAAGAAGGTGGCTGGTGGAAGACCTTATGTCTGGCAACAGGACTCTGCACCATGCCACTCAAGCAGAAGAATCTAGTCATGGCTATCAGACAATTTCTGCAACCACATTATCCTTTACATCTGGCCACCTGTCTCCAGACTGCAACCCTCTTGATTATTATGTGTGGGGCACATGTAACATCTTGTAATACCAAAGATGAACAGAAGGCAAGGATTATGGCAGCATTCACCAACTTAAACAAGGAGACAGTCCAGAAGAGTTGCAAGAGATTCTGAAGTTGTCTGTAGGCCATGGTTGAAGCCAATGCCATTTTTTATTGATAGATATTTTTGTGTAATTTTGGTAAATATATCTGTTTATCTGAGATGTCAGTGTTATTTTCATTTTTGCATAGTTTAGATGACAATTTATCCATCACTCCCTGTATTAGTTATTTAAATAAAGAATTAGTTGTTATTTTGAATATTTTTATCATTTATGAGTATTTCTCAGATAATATTAAAAAGTATCATTTATTTCTCTCCAAATTTCTGAGATGAGGAGATTTTTTTTAATCATTTCACCCCAAGCAAGGTGGTAATGCCACTAGAACGAAAGTGAAAAGGGAAAAAGACGATTGAAAATAGGAAGGATTAAAGAAAGGACAAAAAAAGGGTTCAAGAAGACAGAAGATGGCGATTGATGTTGCATTTAAATTTTTGAAGATTGTAGTTCTCAGGGAAGCAAGAAATAAGAAGGGAGTTCCACAGGTGAGAAGTGTGAGTTGGAGTGAAGTGGTTAGATCAACAGTAAAATGGTGGGAACCTAGTTGCCAGTCTAGTAGCACGCTTAAATTCATGTAGACAGTGCACCAGGGAAAAAAAGCTCATCAAAGAAGATACCATGAAAATATTTATAAAAAAGAGTGATATAGAAAGAGAAGAGAGAGAGAAAGAGTAATAAAGAAAGAGAAGAGAGAGAGAAAAAGAGTGATAAGAGAAGAGAGAGAGAAAAAGAGTGATAAAGAAAGAGAAGAGAGAGAAAAAGAGTGATATAGAAAGAGAAGAGAGAGAGAAAGAGTAATAAAGAAAGAGAAGAGAGAGAGAAAAAGAGTGATAAAGAAAGAGAAGAGAGAGAGAGAAAAAGAGTGATATAGAGAAAGAGAAGAGAGAGAGAGAGAGAAAGAGTAATAAAGAAAGAGAAGAGAGAGAAAGAGTAGAAGTGGTTAGATCAACAGTAAAATGGTGGGAACCTAGTTGCCAGTCTAGTAGCACGCTTAAATTCATGTAGACAGTGCACCAGGGAAAAAAAGCTCATCAAAGAAGATACCATGAAAATATTTATAAAAAAGAGTGATATAGAAAGAGAAGAGAGAGAGAAAGAGTAATAAAGAAAGAGAAGAGAGAGAGAAAAAGAGTGATAAGAGAAGAGAGAGAGAAAAAGAGTGATATAGAAAGAGAAGAGAGAGAGAAAGAGTAATAAAGAAAGAGAAGAGAGAGAGAAAAAGAGTGATAAAGAAAGAGAAGAGAGAGAGAGAAAAAGAGTGATATAGAGAAAGAGAAGAGAGAGAGAGAGAGAAAGAGTAATAAAGAAAGAGAAGAGAGAGAAAGAGTAGAAGTGGTTAGATCAACAGTAAAATGGTGGGAACCTAGTTGCCAGTCTAGTAGCACGCTTAAATTCATGTAGACAGTGCACCAGGGAAAAAAAGCTCATCAAAGAAGATACCATGAAAATATTTATAAAAAAGAGTGATATAGAAAGAGAAGAGAGAGAGAAAGAGTAATAAAGAAAGAGAAGAGAGAGAGAAAAAGAGTGATAAGAGAAGAGAGAGAGAAAAAGAGTGATAAAGAAAGAGAAGAGAGAGAAAAAGAGTGATATAGAAAGAGAAGAGAGAGAGAAAGAGTAATAAAGAAAGAGAAGAGAGAGAGAAAAAGAGTGATAAAGAAAGAGAAGAGAGAGAGAGAAAAAGAGTGATATAGAGAAAGAGAAGAGAGAGAGAGAGAGAAAGAGTAATAAAGAAAGAGAAGAGAGAGAAAGAGTAGAAGTGGTTAGATCAACAGTAAAATGGTGGGAACCTAGTTGCCAGTCTAGTAGCACGCTTAAATTCATGTAGACAGTGCACCAGGGAAAAAAAGCTCATCAAAGAAGATACCATGAAAATATTTATAAAAAAAACAAAAAGGAACCTATGTCATGTCTGTGAGAAAGTGACTGCAGTCAAGATGCCAGGTCAGGATCAATAACATTACAGATCCTTTGAATTCTGGTCAAGAATCTCAAGATATACAGCAAGAGCAGCAGACCAAATAGCAGCAGTATTCAATGTTTTAATATTATTTTATTTTAATCATTTCATCCCAAGCAAGGCAATAATGCTGCTAGAACATGGGGGGGAGGTGTACAGGGAGTGAAAGTGAAAGTGAAGACTGAGGATTGAGAAAAGGAGAAAAAAACAAACAGGGTTCAAGAAGACAGAAGATGGCGATTGATATTGCATTTAAATTTTTGAAGATTTTAGTTCTCAGGGAAGCAAGAAATCCGAAGGAGTTCCACAAGTGAGAAGTGTGAGAAAAGAAACAGTTGGAGTAGAAATGGCAGTTGCATTTAGTTATTTCCACAGTAAAATGGTAGGACCTAGTTGCTGATCTATTAGCACATTTAGATTCATGTAGTTATCATTATTTACACTATTTATATTCAAACTATTGTCCTCATTTTTGTTGTTATCACAATATTTCGGCCATTGTACCCTCTGACCTTCCACAGATGTATATCGATCTGGCTAACCTACAGGGAATTCCAAACTGAACCCTTTATTAAATCTATAGGGGTAGACTATTCTCATTGCAGTTCAGGCTTTAATCCACTGTTTCAATGCAGACTAATGGCCTAGCGGGTAAAAGTGTAGGTTTGGGAAGTTGGTGACATAGTGATCGTGAGTTCAATCCCTAGATCAGGCAGTGTGTACTTGCACTCAGTACTAAATAGAAATAAGAACTGGACAATATATCCCTTGACATGAACAGTAGAACAAGAACAGTCTATCGCTGTAGATTAAATAAAGGGTTGTTCAGAATTCTCTGTAGGTTACCCAGATCAATATACACCTGAGGAAGGCAGGTGGGCACCTTGACTGAAACTTGATAGAGTAGTCTGAATATAAATAGTGTAAATATTATTTAGGTATTAATTTATTATTTGAAAATATTATTTATAAATATTTTAAATTTTTATTTAAATTAATTTTTCACTTATTATTCAAAACTATTTTTTAATTTTTATTTAAAGATATTAATTTATTATTTAAAAGTATTATTTAAATTATTTAACGGTATTATTTATTATTTTTACATTTTATTCATCATTTATAAGAATTATTATTTGAAAATATTATTTATTATTTAAAGTTATTATTTATTGTCTGTCTATATTTCTGAGATGAGGTATTATGTACACTATTTACATTAGTCAGACTATTGTCCTCATCTTTGTCGCCATATTTGTCACAACGTTTCGGCTGTTGATCGCTCCGGCCTTCTTCAGGTGGTTGGAATTTTGAACCGAACCCTTTATTTCGATCACTTGGGTAGACTGTTCTAGTTCCACGAGCCATGTTTGATGGATGTCAGTTATCAGTTATCTCCTGCTAATTTTCCCTCAACCGGGTATTGAACTCACACTCTTTGGGTCTGTCACTGGATCTAACCAATGCCTTTATCCACTGTGCCATGTGTCCTTGAGGACATCTGGGTATGAATTTCTGAGTATTATAAACTTAATGTTTTTCAGCAACCATTTTTTACCAGTACTAAATGATGAACCTGGTCATTACTCATATTGCAATTTTGCTGTTATCATTGCATGTTTTTACCAGATCTCATATTGCAACTTTTTGTTATCATTGCTTTTCTCTGGCACTCCTTATTACTGGTTCCCATATTGTATTTATTTCTATGCTTGGCCGACTCAGGAGATTTTTGTGGCCTAGCAGCCTAGCATATGTGTTGATTCCTTAAGTTTACGAATTTTCCAATGGTGTTCCCTGTCTATGATCTCAACATGATCCCACAGGGGACGGTGATCTCCCTTCTCTCTCCATATTATTTATTATTCTACAGTCCAAGTACCATTGCCGATATGTTACATAGCAAATCTATACATAACATCTGCTCATGCACATGTGTTAATTAATGGTAGCACTAACCAGCCACTACTAAAAATACATCTTTTTGAAGATTACAGCCCTATCACATTGAAACACGTTTCTCGTACGATCACCAAAGTTAAGCAACGTTGAACTTGGTCAGTACCTAGATGGGTGACCGCTTGGGAATACCAGGTGCTGTAAGCTTGGATGTGCGGGTGGTGTAATATGCCTACAGTCATATCAATTTGAAACACTGATTCTCGTACAATCACAGAAGTTAAGCAACATTGAGCCTGGTCAGTAACTAGATGGGTGACCATTTGGGAATACCAGGTGCTGTAAGCTTGGATGTGTGGGTGGTGCAATGTGCTTACACCCATATCTAGTTGAAACACCGATTCTCGTAAGATCACCGAAGTTAAGCAATGTTGAGCCTGGTCAGTAACTAGATGGATGATAACTTGGGTGTGTGGGTGGTGCAATGTGCTTATGGCAATATCAAATTGAAACATTGATTCTCGTATGATCACCAACGTTAAGCAATGTCAAGCCTGGTCAGTACCTAAATGGGTGGCCACTTTGTATGTTATGTGTTGTAAGCTTGGATGTGTGGGTGTTGTAATGTGCTTACACCAATTTTTATGATCTGGAAATATTTTCTGGCTTTAAATAACCTGCAAAGGATTGGTAATTTGTAAAAAAAAAATGAATCAATTAAACAACTTTTTGGCTTCTACGTCCTTCAGCATTCCTGTTTTAAATAAGCATAAATATGTGTGTAAAATTCTCTTTTAAAAGCTGTAAGCAGAGTTTTACAAGACAGGAGGAATTTTTTGGATAACAAAAAAAATGAGTACTGAACTGCTATGTGACATCTGTCCTCCTTTTACAGCAGAGAATGTTTGAGTAAGCTTATACTTTACATCAGGAAGAGGCAGCTGGAATTTCTGGGACACATAATGAGAAAGGAGGGCTTGGAGAATCTGATACTCACAGGGTGAATAGAGGGAAAGAGAGACAAGAGAAAGCAATGCGTGACATACCTAGCAGACTTAATCAAGCGAATGGCAGGACACGGCCTGGGGGAAGTAGCAAAGGGATAAAACTTATTGAGAGCTACAATGGATAGGGAGAATGTGGAGGGCCATGATCGCCTACGTCCTGAAGAACATAAAGAAAAGAAGAATTGTGTTTTTGCGTGCCGCTCTTTATAGTGCATAACTTGTATGTTGTTAACTTTGTCGAGCATTTTCAGCTTTGGCCTGACTGGCAACCTCAAAAGCACAAAGGCTGTAATTACATAGGAACAACCTATGTTATCACATGTTATAATCTCAGCACAGGAGGACATTGTTTTTTGTTATGTTACCATTAAACAGGGTGATTTAGCAATGGAGGCTAGTGATTACAGACAAGACAGCAACTAATATTAAGCTTCTCTGATTAAATGATATGCAATCTACACAATTTTTAAGTCAGGAATGTCAGCCATGAAACTATTCATTACATTTTACAAATATCATCTTGAATTCCGTTACTAAAACATAAAAGAATTATCAACCATTATTAACTTTTGACTTGTATTCTCTTAATTTTAATTGCTTTATTTCCACCAGTGGCTGTAGGTTTGGATATGGGGGTGGTGTAAATGATAATGGCTTGGAATTGGAAATCAGATAACTGAGTTCCAGTTATTAGCTGAGATATTATTAGCTAAAGCATATAGGACATAAATGAATGGAATCGTGAGTTTATGGAAATAAGTGGAGTTGAGTAGAGTTAGCATTAGGTCAATTGCTAATTGTACCTTTTTGTAGTAAACTTTCTATTTAATTACTTATCTATGAGTTTGTCATCCTCGTTTCCCTGTTATCTTGAAAACACAAAATACAACAATTGGTGACGAGGATTTGAATACAACAATAAGCCAACAATCTTACTCAGCATACAGGTAATGATTAGCAAGTCATGTCTGGTTGACGATTAATACTGAATAAGGAGTTTGATCCTCACTAGGTGCCTCATATAAAAAATGTCAACATTAAATAAACCAACAATCTTACTCCGCATAGGGTAATGATTAGCAAGGCTCGTCTGGTTGACCATTACTACTGAATCATGACTTTGATTCTCACTAGGTGCCTTCTACAAATGTCAACATTAAATAAGCCAACAATCTTACTCAGCATACAGGTAATGATTAGCAAGTCTTGTCTGGTTGACCATTAATACTGAATAAGGAGTTTGATCCTCACTAGGTGCCTCATATAAAAAATGTCAACATTAAATAAACCAACAATCTTACTCCGCATAGGGTAATGATTAGCAAGGCTCGTCTGGTTGACCATTACTACTGAATCATGACTTTGATTCTCACTAGGTGCCTTCTACAAATGTCAACATTAAATAAGCCAACAATCTTACTCAGCATACAGGTAATGATTAGCAAGTCTTGTCTGGTTGACCATTAATACCGAATAAGGAGTTTGATCCTCACTAGGTGCCTCATATAAAAAATGTCAACATTAAATAAACCAACAATCTTACTCCGCATAGGGTAATGATTAGCAAGGCTCGTCTGGTTGACCATTACTACTGAATCATGACTTTGATTCTCACTAGGTGCCTTCTACAAATGTCAACATTAAATAAGCCAACAATCTTACTCAGCATACAGGTAATGATTAGCAAGTCTTGTCTGGTTGACCATTAATACCGAATAAGGAGTTTGATCCTCACTAGGTGCCTCATATAAAAAATGTCAACATTAAATAAACCAACAATCTTACTCCGCATAGGGTAATGATTAGCAAGGCTCGTCTGGTTGACCATTACTACTGAATCGTGACTTTGATTCTCACTAGGTGCCTTCTACAAATGTCAACATTAAATAAGCCAACAATCTTACTCAGCATAGGGTAATAATTAGCAAGTCTTGTCTGGTTGACCATCACTACTGAATAGGGGGTTTGATCCTCACTAGGTGCCTCATACAAATGTCGACATTAAATAAGCCAACAATCTTACTCCACATAGGGTAATGATTAGCAAGGCTTATCTGGTTGAGCATCAATACTGAATAGTGAGTTTGATCCTCACTAGGTGCCTCATACACACTTCAACATTAAATAACTGTCATATAGGACATAAATGAATGGAACTGTCCGTTTATATAAATAAGCGAAGTTGAGGAGAGTTAGCATTAGGTCAATTGCTAATTGTACCTTTGTGTAGTAAACCTATTTCATTACTTACCTACGAGTTTGAATTCTTTATTTCTCATGTTATCGCATAAAAGCAGTGTCAACCATTATCAATTTTTGATTAGTAGTAGTTTATTATAATTGCTTTATTTTCACCAATAGTAGTAGCAGTATCTTGGATTTTATTATAAGATGAAGCATTATCAACCCTATTTCCACTGGTAATAGTAGTAGTAGTAGTAGTAGTAGTAATATTGCCGTAGACACAATTATTCACTTATGCACAAATACTCTTGGTAAATGTACAAATCCAACTATTCTCTTCCCAGCTACTCCAATAGCTTCATGTCTTGCACATCTTGCCTGTGGAACTCCCTTCCCTATTACTGTTTCCCTGACAAATAAAATCTCCAACGGTTTAAGTGTAGCGTCAATCGACATCTCCAGTTGCCTTGATCTATCCACTTCCCTTCTCCACATCCTTTCACCTTTCATTCCTATCTGCTCTCGCTCCAAATCTTCTGTAACCCTCTTGCCTTGATCGATTGACTGTCTTTCTCTTTCTCCACATCCTCTCCTTTACCACTCCTATCTGCTCTTCCTCCAACCCTTCTATAACCCCTTGCGTGATAGTGGCCTTTGCTTGGGGTGATACGCTTAAAAAAAAAAATTAGTAGGACTTTGTATCTTTATAATTATTATTTTCCCCATAAATGTCTTATAATCTAAAAACAGTTTCTGGCTTAAAAAAAACCCCAGCTAAATGTTGATAATCCATAAAAAAAACAAAAATCAAGTAATTATATCCTGAATTTTATTATTAATTATCATCTACTCTTGTTCAGTGAACAAGACATGTCATATCTCCATGACAACTTACTTAGATAGAATGAACTGATACAAGATATCCTCTGCCACTGAAAGTGGAATGAGAACAATCTGTCCTTGTGGATAGAAAAAAAGAGGTCAGTTGAAAATTATGAGATGGTTATCAGCTATGAGTGATATGAGAAGACGGTCTGATAATACAACGATGGAAACATTGTGACTATAACAATCAAGATAAGGATGCTTGTCTTTCTTTTTCTTGTGCTTCTCTGTGCCGTGTCCCTTCAAGATGTTGGCAATCATGGCTCTTCAAAATTTCCCGTCCTTTGTAGCTCTTAATAAATTTTGTCTTTTTGTAATGATCCCTAAACCATGCTCTGACATCCATTTACGCAGGCTCATTCTCCTTCTTCTATGTGTTGCATTCCTTCAGGATGTGGGTGATTGTGGCTCTCCACAATTTCCTGTCCTTTGTAGCTCTTCACAATTTCCTGTCCTTTGTAGCTCTTAATAAATTTTGTCTCTTTGTTATCACTCTGTTCTGCCATCCATTTACACAAGCTCATTCTTCTTCTTCTTCTTCTATGTGTTGCATTCCTTCAGGATTTGGGTGAGTGTGGCTCTCCACAATTTCCTGTCCTTTGTAGCTCTTAATAAATTTTATCTTTTTGTTATTGCTCCTAAATTCTGTTCTGCTATCCATTTACACAGGCTCATTCTTCTTCTTCTATGTGCCGTGTGCTTTCAGGATGTGGGTGATTGTGGCTCTCCACAATTTCCCATCCTTTGTAGCTCTTAATAAATTTTGTCTCTTTGTTATCACTCTTAAACTCTGTTCTGCTATCCATTTACACAAGCTCATTCTTCTTCTTCTTCTTTGTGCTGTGTTCCTTCAGGATCTGTGTGATTGTGGCTCTCCACAATTTCCCGTCCTTTGTAGCTCTTAATAAGTTTTATCTTTTTGTTATCACTCTTAAACTCTGTTCTGCCATCCGTTTACACAAGCTTTTTCTTTTAATACCTTTTTTTGATAATACAATGATGGAAACATTGTGACTATAATAATCAAGATAAGGATGCTTGTTCTTCTTGATTTATGTGCCGTGTCCCTTCTGGATGTTTACAATCATGTCTCTCCACAACTTCCTGTCCTTCTTAGTTCTTAATAAATGTTGTCCCTTTGTTACTTCTTCTAAACCTTGTTCCACCATCCATTTACAGAAGGGCACTGGGTAGATTATGCATTGTTTTGCTCTGTCCCTCTTACATTCTATCTGTCCTGAGTGTATCAAATTTTCCAAGCTCTCTTTCCTCATTACATAGCCTATCTGTTCCTGATGTTAAGCACAAGTGTCATTTTTGTTTTCATTTTTTCTAAGACTTCATTGTTGCCCACATGTTTGGTCCATGGTATTCTCAGCATGCTTCTGTAGAACCACATTTCTGATGTTTCAAGCCTCTTCATCTTTGAGGTGGTTGTCTAGTATTCACTGCCATAGAGGAGGTCTGATATTGCATAATGGTTCAGTACTCTTTTCTCTATTGCTTAATACTTTGCTTGGTTTTTGGAAGGCATCTTTTGTTATCCTAATGTGTCTTCGGATATCAGTGTTGCTTTTTCTTTGAGGTTGTTGTCCAGTATCCACTGCCATAGAGGAGGCCTGATATTGCATAATGGTTTAGTACTCTTTTCTCTATTGCTTAATACTTTGCTTGGTTTTTGGAAGGCATCTTTTGTTATCCTAATGTGTCTTCGGATATCAGTGTTGCTTTTTCTTTGAGGTTGTTGTCCAGTATCCACTGCCATAGAGGAGGCCTGATATTGCATAATGGTTTAGTACTCTTTTCTCTATTGCTTAATACTTTGCTTGGTTTTTGGAAGGCATCTTTTGTTATCCTAATGTGTCTTCGGATATCAGTGTTGCTTTTTCTTTGAGGTTGTTGTCCAGTATCCACTGCCATAGAGGAGGCCTGATATTGCATAATGGTTTAGTACTCTTTTCTCTATTGCTTAATACTTTGCTTGGTTTTTGGAAGGCATCTTTTGTTATCCTAATGTGTCTTCGGATATCAGTGTTGCTTTTTCTTTGAGGTTGTTGTCCAGTATCCACTGCCATAGAGGAGGCCTGATATTGCATAATGGTTTAGTACTCTTTTCTCTATTGCTTAATACTTTGCTTGGTTTTTGGAAGGCATCTTTTGTTATCCTAATGTGTCTTCGGATATCAGTGTTGCTTTTTCTTTGAGGTTGTTGTCCAGTATCCACTGCCATAGAGGAGGCCTGATATTGCATAATGGTTCAGTACTCTTTTCTCTATTGCTTAATACTTTGCTTGGTTTTTGGAAGGCATCTTTTGTTATCCTATTATCAATGTTGCTTTTTCTGTCCTCTGTTAAAATACTTCCCAAACAATGAATGAGTGTTTTAATTATTAATGCTTATAGTTTACTTTGTCATTTCCTTTTATTTTTTTTCAAGGTTTAACATGCTCTGACAAATAGTTCCTATTCCCTTTGTATTCCATTAGTAAGGAGGAAGTTCTATTCAAACAGCTTCCTTCCATGAACTGTTAATTTATGGAACAGACGCCCGAGAGGATGCTTCTCTCAACAGTACAATGTTAACCCCTTCACGTCTAGGGTTATCAGTTATCTTTCCTAAATTTAATAATTGTTTGTTTGGAGCAAAATTTCATATCGATTTGGAAAATAGGTTAGAATAATCCGGAAGACATCTAGAAGCAAAATGCCTGCATATCTAGAAAATCTCTTGATGTATCTTGTCCAGTATTTTTGATTCCAGTTCATAGTTAGTCAGTGATGTACCATGCGTGATACACGCTTAGGTGATCATGTATCTTTCGATACATGACTGAAGAGGCAGATTTTTCCCCGCAGTAGTTTGCCATTTCTTCCTGCATTAGACGAGTTGCCATCCAAGGCTATAGAACCCGGTCTGTCCTGCTATTTACCCATAGCTGGAGAGAGAAGAGCATTCATACCTTTCCCATGGGTATTAGCATGTAAGTGAATGTAATGGATTCGACTGGAATTTGAACTCAGATCTCCGATTCCTCAATCCGAACCACTATCCATTACTCCACCGTGCCTCCAGTTCATAACGTTCACCAAAAATGGATGAATTTTTAGTAATTTTCTTTTTTCACCTTTCTCAGGCTGTTATGACTCTTTGCAGTAATACCATTTTATCTCATCCAGTATTCCTGATTCTGCTCATAACCTTCACCAACAACAGATGACTTTGATACTCTGTTTCACGTCATTTCTTTTTAGTACCAAAAGAAAATATTGTTTTGAGAGAGTCGTAATTCATAAAATGAAGTTCATATCATGTGCACATGCATGCACATGCACAGATGGAATACATACGTACATATATGCAAATACATGCACACATTCGTGTGTACACACCTAGACAGAGAGAGACACTGTTTATCATACATAATAATGTATAACACCAATGGTGTATTTATAGTTTGGTTTTTGAGAAATAATTTCTAAAGATTTTTTATTTATTTATTAATTTTTTTTAGAAATATTGATTCTATTTTTGGCTTTGGTTTTTCTGGTTGTTGCATCAAAAGTAATTTGCTCCTCTACAAGAAAGAAAAAAAATCAATGTCAAATAAAAAATATTATATCTTCTTCAAGAGTCATTGTTCATCCTATGAATAAGATAAGCTAGTTGTCGTGTAAAGATAGGATAAAACAATGTCTTTCAATGTCTTATTAGTTATAGTTTTTATATATATATATATATATATATATAGATAGGAATTAGGATAAAACAATGTTTTTCAATGTCTTATTAGTTATAGTTTTTATATATATATATATATATATATATATATATAGATAGGAATTAGGATAAAACAATGTTTTTCAATGTCTTATTAGTTATAGTTTTTATATATATATATATATATATATATATATATATATATATATATATATAGATAGGAATTAGGATAAAACAATGTTTTTCAATGTCTTATTAGTTATAGTTTTTATATATATATATATATATATATATATATATATATATATATAGATAGGAATTAGGATAAAACAATGTTTTTCAATGTCTTATTAGTTATAGTTTTTATATATATATATATATATATATATATATATAGATAGGAATTAGGATAAAACAATGTTTTTCAATGTCTTATTAGTTATAGTTTTTATATATATATATATATATATATATATATATATATATATATATATATAGATAGGAATTAGGATAAAACAATGTTTTTCAATGTCTTATTAGTTATAGTTTTTATATATATATATATATATATATATATATATATATATATATAGATAGGAATTAGGATAAAACAATGTTTTTCAATGTCTTATTAGTTATAGTTTTTATATATATATATATATATATATATATATATATATATATATATATAGATAGATAGGAATTAGGATAAAACAATGTTTTTCAATGTCTTATTAGTTATAGTTTTTATATATATATATATATATATATATATATAGATAGGAATTAGGATAAAACAATGTTTTTCAATGTCTTATTAGTTATAGTTTATATATATATATATATACAAACTATTACTAATAAGACACTGATGAAGGATAATTGAAAGTTTATATATATATATATATATATATATATATATAAATATAGGTAACTATACTCGTGTCGAAAAACCTTCGAACTCTTGATTTAACAACAGCCAAATCAATCACGAAGGAAAAAAAGGTTTTAAAAAAAGAAAGAGCCAGGAACATGAAAGTCTGTCGAAAATAATCGCACAGATACAGGTTCAAGGCCCAAAGAAAAAACACCGATACGAGTAAACAACTAACTAAAGAGCTCAATACAAGCGTAGAGCAAACCGACCCTGACGATCTGCCTAAGTGAAACCTTGGTAGGTGTGTCTGGCTCATTAGGTTTGACTATATATATATATATATATATATATATATATATATATATATATATATATATATATATATAAACTGTTACTAATAAGACATTGAAAGACATTGTTTTATCCTATCTATCTATCTATCTCTCTCTCTCTCTCTCTTTCTCTCTCTCTCTCTCTCTCTCTCTATATATATATATATATATATATATATATATATATATATATATACATATGTATGTATTTAAAAGCGTGGATGGTTCTGCACAAGCCTTCACCACTTTAATCAAATCACTTGTGTGAGTTTTCTGGCAGTTTACCTTGATTCGTTCTTACCCACATCTAACGTAGTCCTGTTTAACAGGTGTAATATTGGAGGAATCAAAACTTTTCCGATACAGTCTCAGTTACGGTGTACTGGTCATGTCTTGAGAATGTCTGATGACAGGATATCCAAGATCCTAATATACAGCCAGTTAGAACAGGAATGTAGGACACCCATGGCTAAGATACAAAGACAAGCTGAAAAGCAACTTGTTAGCAGTCAATATACCACATAACACCCTTGAGCACTTAGCCTTGGAGCGGGTAGAATGGAGATCAACGTGTTTTAGTGGACTCAGCAGTTTTGAATCCGCTTATCTGAATCATCTTCAAGAAGCGAGAGCAAGATCTAAAAGGTCAGCCAATCTAACAGTGATCTCATCTCACAATCCTCACACTTGCTCCATATGTGGCCTTCTTTGTAAATCATTAGCGGGTCTTAAATGCCACTTAAGATTATTGCACAAAATTTCATAACTGAATCAACTAAGCTGTCAGATTCTCATACGTCGAAACCGACGGGAGAGTCCATTATTATTATATATATTATACTAATAGTAATACTCAGTTGGTAAAAAACCTTGGATAACACAACTTGCAGGTATATCAAAACAAATTGGTACCTGAGGAAAAAATTGTAAAAAAATGAAAGAACTAGAAAAATCCGAACAGGGCAAAACAAATCCTCCAGTTTTGAAAAGGCCTTGGAAAATAGTGGACACAAAAGTAAATTGATATATATTGATACTGATAACTCCCCTAACACGAAAGGTAAACATAAAAATAGGGCCAGGAAGATATTATGGTTTACCCCACCCCCATATAATTTAACTGTTACAACTAAAATAGGAAAAATATTTTTTAAATTACTAAAAAAGAATTTTCTCCCTACAAAAGTATTGTACAAAATTTTCAACAGAAATTATGTTATAGTTGTATGCTGAACATGCCTAACTTAATTAATAAATATAACTAAAATATCATAGACAAACCACACTCCAACACTCCTAAATGTAACTGTAGAAATAAGGATACCTGCTCACTTAAGGGCAGATGCCAACAAGAATGTGTGGTTTACAACATTGAAATACACAGAAATAAACTTAATAATAAGAAGAACATTAAATTTTACATAGGATCCACCCAATGCAATTTCAAAAAGCGTTACTACAATCATTTAAGTAGCTTTAAGCATGAAAATTACAAACACAACACTAGCCAGTCTACATAAGTATGGAATATTAAACAGGAAGATGGTATTGACCCCATTTTAAAATGGGAAATACTAAAATAATGCCATAAGTATAAAGTAGGAACAAGTATTGCTTATTATGTATGGAGGAAAAATTAGCAATAGCCACCTCCGATGACCCTAATAATTTATTAAATCAAAGATCTGAGATTTGAAATAAGTGTAGGCTTAGGAAATCCAGGTTATTGGAATAGAGGCTCTGTGTTTTTTTTTTTGTTTTCCTATCTTCTTTTGTCATGAGTTTTATGCTACTTAGGTTTTAGTGGCTTTATCAATAAAAATTGTTTTGTGTCATTTCCTCTTTAGCCAGATTACCCTGATGATCCGTTTAGGTAAAACCTAGGTAGGTTGTTCCTGGCTCTTTAGGATTTATTTTATATATATATATATATATATATATATATATATATATGAGGTCTGATCAAAAAGTATCAGGACTGTTGCTATGGTAACAAAGCTAAAGTACAAAGTATGAAGCCGGTTGGCACCTTGAACTCTGTCATGCATGCAAACTAAGTTATAACGTTTTCACTCACTTCTGTTGTTTATAGCAGTGCTTGGAAGGAAAGTGTGTAGAGTGTGGTCATCTCATCACTCCAAAGAGGTTCCGTCAGTGACCATGGCTTGTGCAGCAGTTTTTGGTGAAACACAAGCTTCTCCAAGTCTGCCAACCATATTCCCCAAACGTCACCCTCTTACAAGTTTTCTTCTTCAAAAATCAAGTTCTACTTGAAAGGAACTAGATTTCAAGATGTCTAGGAAATCCAAAAATGAATGTGATGAGGCAGCTGCTTGCTGTCCCCCCCCAAAAAGGACTTCCAGAAATACTTCTATCAATGGAAATGACACTTGATAATGTGTGTGGCTTCAGAAAGGCACTATTTTGAAGGAGATTAAATGCTGAATTGATGTGTTACAGATTTCTTTTTATAGCACCCGTTCTGATACTTTTTCATCCACCTTTGTATATATGTATACTAAGTTATTTATTAAATTAGCACTGAGCAAGGTTTTTTTTTTATTCTTAGGACTGAAAGATAAATGTTTATAATGAACTTATTTTATTGCTAATCGTTTACCTTCTATGGGCAGCAAAACACATCAAGATCAAGCAGCCTATAACTATAGCAAAATAGAACTATAGGAAATAGAAATAAAATATGTCGATCAGCCTATAACTATAGCAAAATAGAACTATAGGAAATAGAAATAAAATAAGTCGATCAGCCTATAACTATAGCAAAATAGAACTATAGGAAATAGAAATAAAATAAGTCGATCAGCCTATAACTATAGCAAAATTGAACTATAGGAAATATAAATAAAATAAGTCGATCAACCTATAACTATAGCAAAATAGAACTATAGGAAATAGAAATAAAATAAGTCGATCAACCTATAACTATAGCAAAATTGAACTATAGGAAATAGAAATAAAATAAGTCGTTCAGCCTATAACTCTAGCAAAATAGAACTATAGGAAATAGAAATAAAATAAGTCGTTCAGCCTATAACTCTAGCAAAATAGAACTATAGGAAATAGAAATAAAATAAGGCGATCAGCCTATAACTCTAGCAAAATAGAACTATAGGAAATAGAAATAAAATAAGTCGATCAGCCTATAACTATAGCAATATAGAACTATAGGAAATAGAAATAAAATAAGTCGATCAGCCTATAACTATAGCAAAATAGAACTATAGGAAATAGAAATAAAATAAGTCGATCAACCTATAACTATAGCAAAATACAACTATAGGAAATAGAAATAAAATAAGTCGATCAGCCTATAACTATAGCAAATTAGAACTATAGGAAATATAAATAAAATAAGTCGATCAGCCTATAACTATAGCAAAATAGAACTATAGGAAATAGAAATAAAATAAGTCGATCAGCCTATAACTATAGCAAAATAGAACTATAGGAAATAGAAATAAAATAAGTCGATCAGCCTATAACTATAGCAAAATAGAACTATAGGAA
>OZ038517.1:9601261-9608761 GCA_964036315.1 Acanthosepion esculentum | reverse complement strand
TTAAATAGTAGAAAAACTTTAATGCATTATTCACCTACAAAATAAAGGCATTATTTTTACAATCCAAAATGGGTTTCATTGAAATGTGAGCGTCAAATGAATTGAAAATCTTAGTAGTTTTTTAGTAGTTTTAGTTTTTTAATAGTAGTTTCTTAGTAATGTTTTACAGGTACAGGTCAATCTCATCATCTAAAGCAAGGTTTTCTAACCTGGGTGATATCATCTACCAATGAGCGATTTTAACTGTTGGGTGGGCAACTGAACAGAAAATGGTGAACGATTGGAAATTATTTTAATCAATATAGGATTTTGAGTATTAAAAAGCTTTTTCAACATATAATACCTGAAAAAAAAGTACCTCAACATATAATACCTGGAAAAAAAAGGTACCTCAACATATGATACCTGGAAAAAAAAGGTACATCAACATGTGATACCTGGAAAAAAGGTACCTCAACATATGATACATGAAAAAAAACAGTACCTCAACATATAATACCTGGAAAAAAAAGGTACATCAACATATGATACCTGGAAAAAAAAGGTACCTCAACATATAATACATGAAAAAAAATTCAAAGATGATATGCAAATAACCTGTATTAAAAAAACAAAAAAAACCAAGAGGCTAAATGGAAATAACTTGTTCACATGACTCAATGAGGTATAGATATCCTTGCAAATAAGGAATATTTTGGTTATCTTTTATAGTTTTGGGAAGGGCTGTAAACATTCAAATAGTTCTTCAGACAAAATAACATTTTTTGGGATATAAATCAGATAAAGAAAGACCAAGAACAATTTTGCCAGTAAAATTATGAAGTACAGTGTAACCCGGATATAAGAGAACCCGGATATAAGAGACTTCTTATCCGGGTCCCGACAACTCTCTTATATCCGGGTTACACTGTATCCTGAAGATAATTTTTATTTAATATAAAATTGTTTTTACTTTTTTTCTCATGTTGGCCATCTTGAATTTATCAAGGCAGGAAAAAGTACCTGTTGAAACATAATTTAACCATTACTGTATGCTATTGAAAAATTACCTGTACAGGTGGGCGGTGGAAAATGATTCCATATCAAAATGTGCAATAATGCAAAAAAAGTTTGAGTGATTCATTTTCTACAGCTTATTCATTTTTTATGGCTCATCAACCATTTGCAGATAATTTAAAGCCAGACAAACATTTTTACATTGTCTGAATATTTTTCGGGGGGGGGGGAATAATAATGATTTAGTGATACAAATCTTACTAATCTGGGGGGGGAGAAGATGTGGATTCATAACTAATAAGAATTTGATAAACAAACAAATTATCATGTGCACGTAAAATGGGGGATCGATTTTATATTACAATCAATATATAAACTGATCCCTCACTTCGTGGCCACGGTAGTTTATATACATTTATATTCCAGAGAATGTAAATAAATCTAAAAGACATGCCTGTGTAGCTAATCAGTATTTCATTGATTGATTCATTCGTTTTCTACGGCTTATTAACAAACAAGAAATTGTAATGTGGATATAGAGTGGGAGATCAATTCTGTATTACAATCATTATATAAACTGACCCCTCACTTTGTAGCCACGTTAGTTCCTATACATTTATATTGTAGAGAATGTAAATAAATCTTTTTGCCAATGGCTCCGAAGAAAAGTCCCAGTGCAAGTGCTAATGCTAAGCATAAAGCTATATTGCTGGAAGATAAGGTGGAAATTAATTATTTTATTCAGGATACTGTACGTACATATTATAAATACTGTAATAGGCAATGAGGAGTGCTTATTCGCGGTTTACAGTGTGGTTATTTTGACTTAAGTTGTTTTTCAACCTAAGTCATGACCTCTGGAACTAATTAATGACATAGGGTGAAATAACCTGTATTGTGTTTCTGGTTCTTTCTCCTTCACTTTCTTTCACTTCCAATAACCCTTCACGTCTCGGTAGCATTATTGCCTTGCTTGGGATGAAATGATTAAAATAAAATAATATTAAAACATTGAATACTGCTGCTATTTGGTCTGCTGCTCTTGCTGTATATCTTGAGATTCTTGACCAGAATTCAAAGGATCTGTAATGTTATTGATCCTGACCTGGCATCTTGACTGCAGTCACTTTCTCACAGACATGACATAGGTTCCTTTTTGTTGTTTTTTTATAAATATTTTCATGGTATCTTCTTTGATGAGCATTTTTCCCTGGTGCACTGTCTACATGAATTTAAGCGTGTTACTAGACTGGCAACTAGGTTCCCACCATTTTACTGTTGATCTAACCACTTCTACTCTTTCTCTCTCTTCTCTTTCTTTATTACTCTTTCTCTCTCTCTTCTCTTTCTATATCACTCTTTTTTATAAATATTTTCATGGTATCTTCTTTGATGAGCATTTTTCCCTGGTGCACTGCCTACATGAATTTAAGCGTGCTACTAGACTGGCAACTAGGTTCCCACCATTTTACTGTTGAACTAACCACTTCTACTCTTTCTCTCTCTTCTCTTTCTTTATTACTCTTTCTCTCTCTCTTCTCTTTCTTCTATATCACTCTTTTTCTCTCTCTCTCTTCTCTTTCTTTATCACTCTTTTTCTCTCTCTCTTCTCTTTCTTTATTACTCTTTCTCTCTCTCTTCTCTTTCTTTATTACTCTTTCTCTCTCTCTTCTCTTTCTTTATCACTCTTTTTCTCTCTCTCTTCTCTTTCTCTATATCACTCTTTTTCTCTCTCTCTCTTCTCTTTCTTTATTACTCTTTCTCTCTCTCTTCTCTTTCTATATCACTCTTTTTTATAAATATTTTCATGGTATCTTCTTTGATGAGCATTTTTCCCTGGTGCACTGTCTACATGAATTTAAGCGTGCTACTAGACTGGCAACTAGGTTCCCACCATTTTACTGTTGAACTAACCACTTCTACTCTTTCTCTCTCTTCTCTTTCTTTATTACTCTTTCTCTCTCTCTTCTCTTTCTTCTATATCACTCTTTTTCTCTCTCTCTCTTCTCTTTCTTTATCACTCTTTTTCTCTCTCTCTTCTCTTTCTTTATTACTCTTTCTCTCTCTCTTCTCTTTCTTTATTACTCTTTCTCTCTCTCTTCTCTTTCTTTATCACTCTTTTTCTCTCTCTCTTCTCTTTCTTTATCACTCTTTCTCTCTCTCTTCTCTTTCTATATCACTCTTTTTCTCTCTCTTCTCTTTCTTTATCACTCTTTTTCTCTCTCTTCTCTTATCACTCTTTTTCTCTCTCTCTTCTCTTTCTTTATCACTCTTTTTCTCTCTCTCTTCTCTTTCTTTATCACTCTTTCTCTCTTTCTTTATCACTCTTTCTCTCCTCTCTTTCTTTATCACTCTTTCTCTCTTTCTTTATCACTCTTTCTCTCCTCTCTTTCTTTATCACTCTTTCTCTCCTCTCTTTCTTTATCACTCTTTCTCTCCTCTCTTTCTTTATCACTCTTTCTCTCCTCTCTTTCTTTATCACTCTTTCTCTCCTCTCTTTCTTTATCACTCTTTCTCTCTTTCTTTATCACTCTTTCTCTCCTCTCTTTCTTTATCACTCTTTCTCCTCTTTCTTTATCACTTTTTCGCTCTCTTTGCTTCTCTTTCTGTATTACCTTCTCATTTTCTGTCTCCTCAACTTTCTCTCTCTCTAAATCATTGTCCTCCTCTCTTTTTCTCTCTATTCACTCTCCCACCTTTCCCTATCTCTCTGTCGTCCCCCCTTCACTCTTTGACTAACTATTGCAAGAAGAGAGCTGATCATTTAAGAGATTAATTGTTTTTCCTGGTGGCATTTTATATTTTTATTGCAAAGTGAATTTGATTAGATTCACAAGAGGCTGAATGCGTGAGGCTGAAGCGGGTGGCTGAAGTGGGTGGGAGAAAATTGTTCAAACTCTGACTTGGAAAGCAGCCAGTAATTCAGTGCAAATTATTTTGATTACTGACAATTGACACACGTGCTTTGAAATCAGAATAAATTTTAATTTGTTTCTTTTATTCCATCATCATTATTATTATTATCACCACCTTATTGGCTGTTTGATGCAATCCTTAAGCAAGTCTTTTAGGAGAGATCTGAAGTGAAGGAAGGTTTTTCTTAGTTATGGAACATATTAGGTTGAGAGAGTTTTTCTCATTTTGTGAGCGGTGCTCATGATCACATTGTTGTTAATATTATTACTGTTATTATTATTATTATTATTATTATTAAAATAATGATCACTTGAAAAGAGATGAAGAAGAAGAAGAAAAAGAAACATGTCAATAGGACTGAATAATCATAATAAAAACAAGTGTACTTGAGTCAGTAACAATTAATTAATAATTTCCTAGGAGAAAACTATTTAAAATGTTTCTCTTATGAGAAAGTCTTGGTAAATGATTGCATCTAAGAACAATTTTAAGGAAATAAACAACAATAATAATCGTAGCAGCAGTGCTGGTTATTAGAAAGACTTAGTGTCAAGAATGAAGACTGAGACTCAGAAGATAAGTTAATCGAAGCTTTATTCGGCAAAATACAAGCAGGGTTCACATCACGTATCACCAGGTATTCTCGAATATGGCTGATTGTCGTAATCCAGAGAAAGGGCCATAAACGAATATGGTGTCGTAAAGGAGTCTCACAGTCAATCTCTTATTTATGACATCCCTCCCCACTAGAAGGGAGTACTTATTTTAGTCCCAGCCATACCTTTTTGGGGTCACCGACACACGACCTGACCTCCGTAGTGTTTGCACAATCTCTCTGCATGACGAATCGTGGTTTTCTATATCGGCATCACTTCCTGGGCTCATTAAAGGCTCATTTTGCATGGTTGGCGGTTCAACAGTTGCTGGTTTGGAAGGGATCTCCTCGGAGGACTGCTGAAACATCTGCTGGGGTGAAAATGTCTCGGAGCCAGCAGGATCTGGGGCCAAGTCTTGAACTGACACAGTTGATTCTCTCCCGTCTGGATATCTGATGCATACAAATGATTGATTACTATCGACCAGGTTAACCCGATCCACTAAGGGGTCATTCTTGGTAATACGAATGAATCGGCGCAACAACACCTCCCCCGGATTCATCAACCAAGATGGCAGAGAGTTTCCATGGGTTGTGCGTCTCTGAAATTTAAAAAAATGTTCATGTGGTGTACAATTTGTTGTAGTACATAACAGGGACTGCATAAAATGAAGAACTTGTGGTAGGACCTGCTCCCAATGTTTATCTGATAGCTTGAGTGACTTAAGCGCCAATTGGATTGTTTTCCATACAACCCCCTACATACCGTTCGGCTTGACTATTATCCTGTGGGTGATAGGGCATCGAGTTACTGGTAGCAACCCCTTTACTAAGTAAATATTCCTTTAGCTCCTGGGATATAAAAGAATGGCTTCTATCTGAATGTATGTAGTCTGGCATTCCAGTCATACTAAAAAGGAGTTCCAGGCACTTTATGACTATGGAAGTTTGCATGTCTGGGCAGGAATATAAGAATGGAAATCGTGAATATTCATCAACGATGACTAACAAATATGGATTGCGAGAAGCCTTTGGGAGGGGCCCCTTAAAGTCAATATTGATCCTTTGCATCGGACCTGTGGCTTTTATCAGTGTACCTTCTGTTGGTCGATAGAACCGGGGTTTGAGTTCTGCACAAATCCTGCAGGATGCGCAGCTTTTCTTGACATCTTCAGTTGAAAAGGGGAGATTTCTTGACCACACAAAATGTAAAAGTCTTGAGACACTTAGATGGCAGAGTTTTTCATGTACTTCCACCAGAACCGAGATTTGGCAACTTAATGATGCACAATAAGTGCGACTGAAACTGTCCGCAGCTACATTGTTTCTTCCCGGTTGATATTCAATGTCGAAGGATAACTCGCCGAGTTCCATTCTCCATTCATTGATTTTCGCATTCTTCACTTTAGTGCGCTTCCTGTTATCATACGTGAATGCTACAGACCTTGCATCTTTGTATAGTTTGAAGTGATGTGGAGACAGGAGATGCTTCCATTTTTGTACGGCCTCTACTATGGCTAGAGCTTCCTTCTCAACAATACTATATCCCTTTTCACTTGCATGGAGTGATCTTGACATGAATGCTATGGGTCTTTCGTTTTGGCTAAGTACGGCAGATATAGCATAGTCTGAAGCATCACAATCTAACTGAAGGCATACGTTCTCGTCAATAGCCCATAAGGTCGCTCTACACAGTACCGATTTCAATGTGTTAAATGCCTTAAGTGCCTTCTCTTCCAATGGGAACCGATCCGCTTTCACGAAGGGTTGTATTTTTTCTAAGAATTCAGGGATCCACTAAGCGTAGTAAGCAAACATTCCCCTGATTCTCTTCAGACTGTTCATGTTTTTAGGTGGTGGTAGTTCCTGCAATGGCTTCATTTGTTCAGGGTCAGGCTCTATCTTCCCATTCCCTACACAACACCTTAAGATATTTAATGTAGTTACTTTATTTATGGTTTTGGAAGTATTCAAAGTCAAGTGTCTTTTCCTCACTACCCTCATAAAATTTTCCACATTGTTATCATGTTCCTCTTCTGTTTCACCCCCAATTATCACATTATCAAGATAGGGAAATGTATCAGTCAGATTTTCTTCTTTTACAATTTCATTCATAGCACGTTGGAAAGCAGGGACACCATTAGTTACCCCAAATGAGAAACTGGCAAACTGAAAAAGTTGGCCATTTGCTTCAAAAGCAGTATATTTCCTGTCAGATTGTTTGAGCTTGATTTGATGGTAGGCACTTTTTAGATCGAAAGTTGAAAAGTATTTATACCTGGCAAGATTTGCAACCAGATCGGAAATTCTTGGTAATGGAAAAGCGTCTAGTTCTGTGTAGATATTCATGGTTTGGGAATAGTCCACACATAATCGTTTTTTGTGTATTTTAGCTTCATCTTTAACCACTACTAATTGTGCACACCACAATGAAATACTGGGTTCAATAATTCCATCTTCTAGAAGTTTGCTAATTTCCACAGCAATAAAATCAGAGTCCTCTTTACTAAAATGTCTTGATTTAGTAGCAATCGGTTTGCATTTAGCTGAAATTCCTGGGAACAAAGTTTGTTCAGCTATATCAGCAGCTTCCAGGGCAAGACAGGCACCCGTGCCTTTCACAACGAGTTCTGGTAAATAACCACCATATTCAAACATGACCATAAGATGTCAGGATTGAAATTCCTGTCCAAGAACAACATCACAACAGGGGTCCTTCATGATAGTCAAAGGAACGGAAGTATATAATTTATCGTTAAGACTCAGTTTAAAATCGACTACTGCAAATCCATTAGACCGGCTATTAATACTTTTCTGGGCCATACTTACTTTTTTTGACAAGAGAAAAATCCTCAGAGACAATAAATCCACCACTTTTTTGCTGATAAAATTTTCAGAAGCACAAGAATCTATCAGGGTATTGAAGGTTCTATTTTCAACCATGACGAAAGTAGCAGCATGGGAAAGTTCCACTGGTACGTTAGTAGTGTTTA
>OZ038517.1:9571261-9596261 GCA_964036315.1 Acanthosepion esculentum | reverse complement strand
AATGTGCTGGAAAAAACCTGGAAGTTCACTATTTTCCCATAGCTGGGACCCCAACAGGTGCTATCACCCCAGGTCAGGGTGGACCTGGGAACACCAGCAATTAAGAGGTGGTTCCACACTTCCTCAAAACCTCCTGATCAGAGGCCTTGCTGTTGGATGCAGTTTAATGTCGTACTCAGGACGCGTGATGGTCCAAGGTAGAACCAATGAAGAATAACTCGAACACAGGTATGGAATAACACAGATATATTACAAACAGAATATGTACAAAAGATGTAGAAGTGTTAGTAATAACAATCAGGTTAGGTTAGAGAAAACTATGTTGTCTCGACCAGTATCACTATTCCAATGTCTTACAGTAATCGTCTGACGCGGCTCTGTCTCTGACTGATTCTGAACTTGAACCTGAACTGCTGCTCCCTTGAGGCGCAGTATTTATGATGTCCGGAATAGTCTATTATTATTATGGGTAAGTTCCCATAACAATTATAAAAATAATAATAATAATAATGATAATGATAAGAATGATCGTAGCAGCAGTGCTGGATATTAAAGAGATTTAGTGTCACTTGATCCCTAGGAAAAGGCAATAGAAATGATTGTTTTAAAACACATTGACATTTATCTGTGACGAATATAGTGGTGATTGTACTACTAATTGTACTGCTACTACTAATATTGGGTTGTCCAGAAAGTTCATGCCAAGTTTTAGTCACTCATATTCCAACATGTTCCAAAATTTTCTTTCAAATAATTTCTATTTTCCCAAGTTCCTTCAATATCCTCTGAGACCATCTTCAGGGGTTGTATATCTATAGATGTGGTTTGCATTAACAGCATGAAATTATTTGAAAGAAAATTTTGGAATTTTTCGCGATCAGTTTTCTACAGCCACCAAGAAATTAATTTGTGGACTTGAAAAGATTAAAACTAAAATGAATAGACATTTAAATTATTTGTCCAAACATGGTTGAATGAAAATGTGCTACTTAATATATATATATATATATATATATATATATATATATATATATATATATATATATATATATATAAAATGTGTGTTTGTTTTTTTTAGTCATTTCACTCCAAGCAAGGCAATAAAGCCACTAAGATGCAAGGGGTTACTGAGTGTGAAAGAATATGAGAAAAAGAAAAACATTATTAAGGAAAGAGAACAAGAAAAGAACAGGAATTGAGAAGACAGAAGAAAATGTTGCATTTAAATTTTAATCGTTTCTCTCCAAGCAAGGCAATAAAGCCACTAAGATGCAAGGGGTTACTGAGTGTGAAAGAATATGAGAAAAAGAAAAACATTATTAAGGAAAGAGAACAAGAAAAGAACAGGAATTAAGAAGACAGAAGAAAATGTTGCATTTAAATTTTAATCGTTTCTCTCCAAGCAAGGCAATAAAGCCACTAAGATGCAAGGGGTTACTGAGTGTGAAAGAATATGAGAAAAAGAAAAACATTATTAAGGAAAGAGAACAAGAAAAGAACAGGAATTAAGAAGACAGAAGAAAATGTTGCATTTAAATTTTAATCGTTTCTCTCCAAGCAAGGCAATAAAGCCACTAAGATGCAAGGGGTTACTGAGTGTGAAAGAATATGAGAAAAAGAAAAACATTATTAAGGAAAGAGAACAAGAAAAGAACAGGAATTAAGAAGACAGAAGAAAATGTTGCATTTAAATTTTAATCGTTTCTCTCCAAGCAAGGCAATAAAGCCACTAAGATGCAAGGGGTTACTGAGTGTGAAAGAATATGAGAAAAAGAAAAACATTATTAAGGAAAGAGAACAAGAAAAGAACAGGAATTGAGAAGACAGAAGAAAATGTTGCATTTAAATTTTAATCGTTTCTCTCCAAGCAAGGCAATAAAGCCACTAAGATGCAAGGGGTTACTGAGTGTGAAAGAATATGAGAAAAAGAAAAACATTATTAAGGAAAGAGAACAAGAAAAGAACAGGAATTAAGAAGACAGAAGAAAATGTTGCATTTAAATTTTAATCGTTTCTCTCCAAGCAAGGCAATAAAGCCACTAAGATGCAAGGGGTTACTGAGTGTGAAAGAATATGAGAAAAAGAAAAACATTATTAAGGAAAGAGAACAAGAAAAGAACAGGAATTAAGAAGACAGAAGAAAATGTTGCATTTAAATTTTAATCGTTTCTCTCCAAGCAAGGCAATAAAGCCACTAAGATGCAAGGGGTTACTGAGTGTGAAAGAATATGAGAAAAAGAAAAACATTATTAAGGAAAGAGAACAAGAAAAGAACAGGAATTAAGAAGACAGAAGAAAATGTTGCATTTAAATTTTAATCGTTTCTCTCCAAGCAAGGCAATAAAGCCACTAAGATGCAAGGGGTTACTGAGTGTGAAAGAATATGAGAAAAAGAAAAACATTATTAAGGAAAGAGAACAAGAAAAGAACAGGAATTAAGAAGACAGAAGAAAATGTTGCATTTAAATTTTAATCGTTTCTCTCCAAGCAAGGCAATAAAGCCACTAAGATGCAAGGGGTTACTGAGTGTGAAAGAATATGAGAAAAAGAAAAACATTATTAAGGAAAGAGAACAAGAAAAGAACAGGAATTAAGAAGACAGAAGAAAATGTTGCATTTAAATTTTAATCGTTTCTCTCCAAGCAAGGCAATAAAGCCACTAAGATGCAAGGGGTTACTGAGTGTGAAAGAATATGAGAAAAAGAAAAACATTATTAAGGAAAGAGAACAAGAAAAGAACAGGAATTAAGAAGACAGAAGAAAATGTTGCATTTAAATTTTAATCGTTTCTCTCCAAGCAAGGCAATAAAGCCACTAAGATGCAAGGGGTTACTGAGTGTGAAAGAATATGAGAAAAAGAAAAACATTATTAAGGAAAGAGAACAAGAAAAGAACAGGAATTAAGAAGACAGAAGAAAATGTTGCATTTAAATTTTAATCGTTTCTCTCCAAGCAAGGCAATAAAGCCACTAAGATGCAAGGGGTTACTGAGTGTGAAAGAATATGAGAAAAAGAAAAACATTATTAAGGAAAGAGAACAAGAAAAGAACAGGAATTGAGAAGACAGAAGAAAACGATTCACATTGCATTTAAATTTTTAAAGGTCAAAGTTGATTGAGAAGCAATAAACCAGAAGAGTTCCACAAGCGAGAAGTGTGAGATAAGAAACTGTTAACATGGAACTTAGTTACCTCTAGATATCTCAACTGTAAAATGATGAAACTTATCTCTATCAATCTAGTACTGCACTTAAATTCATCAAGTCTAGATAACCAGAAGGGAAGCTTGTGATAACTGTTTATCTATTTAATTAAGTAATATAAATACTTATTTTAATGTTTATTTGATTTAATTTATTTATATTATAGACTTTGAACAAATATCATACT
The DNA here is from genome assembly GCA_964036315.1 of Acanthosepion esculentum. Taxonomy (NCBI): domain Eukaryota; kingdom Metazoa; phylum Mollusca; class Cephalopoda; order Sepiida; family Sepiidae; genus Acanthosepion; species Acanthosepion esculentum. The sequence continues at coordinate 9,592,872 of OZ038517.1, read as the reverse complement.
AAAGTTATAACATTGGAAATTATCTTAAGATGTCTTAATGGCAAAAACTAAGGAGAGATGAATAAATGTTTATTTTATTATGTTATATAAAATGTTAGAGAAAAGCTGACTTGTTTGTAATAACAATCACTTTGAATTCATTTATTATCATTGATCACTTTCTTTCTTTGTCATATTTTCTATTTGTAGTCATTTAGTATTGATCTAGTATTGATCAGACATAAAGACGACCAACTACTATGAAATTGACGACCATATAGATTACTCTAAAAATGTCCGGAGGATGTATTTATCAACTTTTTGTTTTTTAATCGTTTTACCCCAAGCAAGGTGATAATGCCACTAGGATGCAGGGGGCTACAGGGAGTGAAAGAGAACGAGAAGGGCTTTAGTGGATGTAACTGAGGAAAGGATAAAAACAAACAAGGGGCAAGAAGACAGAAGATGGTGATTGACGTTTCATTTCAATTTTTGCAGATTGTAGTTATCAGGGAAGGAAGAAATCAGAAGGGACTTCCACGGGTGAGCAGTGCGAGAAAAGAAACTTAGAGTAGAAGTGGTGATTATGCTAACAATACATGGACAGTGAATTTGACTTGTGCTTACCTCCACCATTGGTGCTATAGGTCAGTGTTCAAGTCCAGTTGAAAGCAATGATTTTGAATGTTGATTTTCAAGGCAGGCAGGCTCTAGCCACCTTGAAATTTGGTGCAGCAAAATCTTCATACTTCTGTGCTTCTATAGATGTTAGAAAGGGAAAAGGATTCAGGGGTAGTAGAGAGGAGTATGTTCATCATGAGGAGAGTACGACACTCGATTCTTCAGGGCATCTTTTACAGTAAGCTTGATTACTTTTTGATGATGACTCATTAAGGTTAAGGTAGTTTAGCACAAGGTCATGATAAAATGAGACCTTGTAAGACTAACTTGTCATTTTTTTTTAGATGAGCTTGTTAACTATTGCTTTAAGGCAGCTATTTGACTTACAGTATTGTGTGTGGGTGGTGTAATAGATAATGGCTTGCAATTGTTAATCGGAGAGCCAAGTACTAACCTTGGAAAATGTATGGATTCTCCTCCTCTCCCTCCAGCTATGGGTTAATTAGTAAATCATTATCTCAAAAAAAAAAAAAAATTCTTAGAATCTAAAAATATTTTTTGGCTTTAAATAACCAAATAACCTGCAAAAAAACAAATTCATCAATTTCCATACATACATACATCTTGCAAGAAGCAATAATTTCACTTAGTTGGCAGTATTGCCTGAACATAAGTAGTGCAAAATTAAGTAGCAGGTAAGGGGTGGGAGCAGAGCAGAGAAGTGGGGAAAGGATTCAGGTGTCGTAAAGAGGAGTATGTTCATCATAGATCGGGTACGACACTCGATCATTCAGGGCATCTTTTACGGCAAACCTGATTTACTTTTTAAGATTAGTTATGCTGATTACTTTGGTTGTAAGCCAAATCAAAAAGAATGCTTGAATAGAATTAACATGATGTAGGAAACCTTTTGAAAAACACTAAATCCAAATGAACTGTGACCCCTAATAAATAAAATAGTCTTATTTCTAGTTAGTGTCTCTCTTAGTTATAGTTGTTGGTTTGTTTGTTTGGGGTTTTATGGCATATTAACCACTATGGCTTATTTAATACCAGATCCAGTATTTACTAAATATATCAAAAACGTATAGCTGGCAACATCATTGTTTCAAAAACGTATAGCTGGCAACATCATTGTTTCAAAAACATATAGCTGGAAACATCATTGTTTCAGAAACGTAGAGCTGGCAGCATCATTGTTTCAAAAACATATAGCTGGCAACATCATTGTTTCAAAAACGTATAGCTGGCAACATCATTGTTTCAAAAACGTATAGCTGGCAACATCATTGTTTCAAAAACATATAGCTGGCAACATCATTGTTTCAGAAACGTAGAGCTGGCAGCATCATTGTTTCAAAAACGTATAGCTGGCAACATCATTGTTTCAAAAACGTATAGCTGGCAACATCATTGTCTCAAAAACGTATAGCTGGCAACATCATTGTTTCAAAAAACGTATAGCTGGCAACATCATTGTTTCAGAAACGTAGAGCTGGCAACATCATTGTTTCAAAAAACGTATAGCTGGCAACATCATTGTTTCAAAAAACGTATAGCTAGCAACATCATTGTTTCAAAAACTGGCAACATTAATTGTTTCAAAAACGTATAGCTGGCAACATCATTGTTTCAAAAACTGGCAACATCATTGTTTCAAAAACTGGCAACATCATTGTTTCAAAAACATATAGCTGGCAACATCATTGTTTCAAAAATGTATAGCTGGCAACATCATTGTTTCAAAAACGTATAGCTAGCAACATCATTGTTTCAGAAACGTAGAGCTGGCAACATCATTGTTTCAAAAACGTATAGCTGGCAACATCACTGTTTCAAAAAAGTGTAGTTGGCAACATCATTGTTTCAATGTGCTAGAAAAGACCTGGAAGTTCACTATTTTCTCATAGCTGGGACCCCAACCCGGGTCAGGTTGAACCTGGAAACACCAGCAATTAAGAGATGGTTCCACACTTCCTCAAAACCTCCTGATCAGAGGCCTTGCTGTTGGATGCAGTTTAACGTTGTACCCAGGACTATAGTTATAGTTGTATGCCAATGTATTTTGTCAGATTTGTTTTTTCTCACTATTACTATTATAATGTCTTTTAATAGATAAAATCTTGAAACTTTAAGTTTTATTTGTATTGTGATGATTCATTAAGGTTAATGTAGTTTGGCACAAGGTCATATTAAAGTGAGACCTTGTAAAACTAACTAGTCTTTGTTTTGTTAAATGAGCTTGTTAACGATTGATTTAAGGCATCTATCTGACTTACAGTATTGTGTGTGTGTTTGGTTGGATGTGTGGGTGGTGGAATAGATAATCGCTCGGAATTGTTAATCAAAGAGCCGAGTTCCAAACTTGGGAAAGGTATGAATTCTCCTCTTCTCCCTCCAGCTATGGGTTAATTAGTAAGACTTGTATCTGTAAATCATTATCTCCAAAAAAAAATTCTTACAATCTAAAAATATTTTTTGGCTTTAAATAACCTCCAGAAGGTTGATAAACTGTAAAAAACAAATCAATCAACTTTCATACATCCATCTTGCAAGAACTAATAATTTCATTTAACTGGTGGCATTGCCTGAACATAAGTAGTGCAAAAATGAAGCAGCAGTGTGCAGCATCTTTGGAAACTGTCTGAAAACAAAGCTATGAGTTGACCCAAACCTTGTGAGTGAAATTGGGTAGAGGGAATTGTTTGGAATCCATCCATGCTTGTGTTAGCACAAAGTCAGAAGTCATCGTGAGTGAGGTTATGGGTGTACTGGCATTGTTCTAACTGCTGATCATGACAGAATATGCGCTGTCTCTCAGAAACTGTAACTGAGGTCTACCCAGAATAGTTGGAGTATAAACTACATTTGGACTCTGTGTGTGTTCAACAAGCACAAATGTCCCTGAATAGGTCTCTGTGGGATTGGCTAGGCACCCTCCCAGACTGGTATGTTTAGAAAAAGTGAGTAGCCGGCTATTATATTATAAGAAAACCCATGAGGAGGGTGAACAGACTTTACCAAACAAGCCAGGCCCTGTACAAAACAACTTAGTTTGCCACATGTACAATAAACATTGCAAGCCACTTGCAGGCATCAAGAGTTATTTCTGTTCTCATGAGAACCAAAATATTGATCAAATTTGTTAGCAATGGTCATACTCATTTAAGGAGGTGACAGCTATCATGTATGTATCTATTTATTCAAGTCTATTAACATCTATCTATCTATCTATCTATCTATCTATCTATTCCCTGTTCCTTCCTACCTACCTATCTATCTATCTATCTATCTATTTCTGTCTAAGGAGTTGACAGCCATCATGTATGTATGTATCTATTTATTTATTCAAGTCTCTTAACATCTATCTATCTATCTATCTATCTATCTATCTATCTATCTATCTATCTATCTATCTATCTATTCCCTGTTCCTTCCTACCTACCTATCTATCTATCTATCTATCTATTTCTGTCTAAGGAGTTGACAGCCATCATGTATGTATGTATCTATTTATTTATTCAAGTCTATTAACATCTATCTATCTATCTATCTATCTATCTATCTATCTGTCTATCTATCTATTCCCTGTTCCTTCCTACCTACCTATCTATCTATCTATCTATCTATCTATTTCTGTCTAAGGAGTTGACAACCATCATGTATGTATGTATCTATTTATTCAAGTCTCTTAACATCTATCTTGCTAGGTAGCTTAACCTTTTATATCTAAGTCAATTCATAACTATCTATATCTGTTCATATCTGTCTATCTATCTATCTATCTATCTACCTATCTATCTATCTAAGTCTCTTCATATCTATTTATCTACCTCAATCTCTTCATATCTGAACTTCTGTCTACCTCAGTCTCTTCATATCTACCTACCTCAGTCTCTTCATATCTATCTATCTATCTATCTATCTATCTCAGTCTCTTCACTATCTATCTATCTATCTATCTATCTATTTCAGTTTCTTCATATTTATCTACCTCAGTCTCTTCATATCTATCTATCTACCTCAGTCTCTTTATATCTATCTATCTACCTCAGTCACTTCATATCTGTTTATCTACCTACCTCAGTCTCTTCATATCTATCTATCTATCTATCTCAGTAGTTCTCAGCTGGGGGGTGGATTCACCTCCATTGAGGAATTTTAGAGTTTTAGTGCGAGGAGGAAAAATGTTTTACTTTTTCTTGTTTTTTACTTACAGAATTTGGAGTCCATCATGAGTGTTAAAAAAGAAAGAAAAGTATTCCTCTATAAAAATGATCCACATCAATATATTTGTACTAATATAGAAAAGAATAAAGATTTTCAATAATATATGCATATTATTTGGATGCAGCTTTTTTGGAAAGGGTGGAGGGTGGCATGAAATTCTGACTTATGGTGAAAAGGGTGCATTGGGCAAAAAAGTTGAGAGTCACTGAATTCTATTTATTTCAGTTTGTTCATATCTATGTCAAACCTATTAGCATCTATCTCGCTATCTAGCTTAGTCATTTCATATCTATCTCAGTCTGTTTATTATCTATTTATCTGTCTCAATCTCTACATATCTGTCTATATATCTATCTCTTTATATTAACTTCTATCTTAGAAGCTACTTAGCTAGGCTTTTCCTATCTATCTATCTATCTATCTAATCCAGTCTGTTCATATCTATCTATCTATCTCAATCTTCATTATCCATCTATCTATTTGTCTATCTAAATATGTTCATTATGTCTCTCAGTCTCTTCACTATCTATCTATCTATCTATCTATCTATCTATCTGTCTAAGGCTCTTCACTATGTATCTCTCAGTCTCTTCACTATATCTATCTATCTATTTATAAATGTAAAAGACAACAGGAAATTGTCTTTCCTATAGTCTTTTACATATATAAATATTGTCTTTTTCTGTCTGCCTCAGTCTCTTCACAATCTCTCTCTCTCTCTTCACTATCTCTCTGTCTCTTTGCTATCTATCTCTCTGTCTCTTTGCTATTTATCTCTCTATAACTTCACTATATATCTCTCTCTCTTCTCTATCTATCTCTCTGTCTCTTTGCTATCTCTCTCTGTCTCTTCGCTATCTCTCTGTCTCTTCGCTATCTATCTCTCTGTCTCTTCGCTATCTATCTCTCTGTCTCTTTGCTATCTATCTCTCTGTCTCTTTGCTATCTGTCTCTCTGTCTCTTTGCTATCTGTCTCTCTGTCTCTTTCCAATCTCTCTGTCTCTTTGCTATCTATCTCTCTGTCTCTTTGCTATCTCTCTGTCTCTTTGCTATCTCTCTCTGTCTCTTTGCTATCTCTCTGTCTCTTTGCTATCTATCTCTCTGTCTCTTCGCTATCTCTCTGTCTCTTTGCTATCTAACTCTCTGTCTCTTTGCTATCTCTCTCTGTCTCTTCGCTATCTCTCTGTCTCTTTGCTATCTCTCTGTCTCTTTGCTATCTATCTCTCTGTCTCTTTGCTATCTATCTCTCTATCTCTTCACTATATATCTCTCTGTCTCTTTGCTATCTATCTCTCTGTCTCTTTCCTATCTCTCTGTCTCTTTGCTATCTATCTCTCTGTCTCTTTGCTATCTATCTCTCTGTCTCTTTGCTATTTATCTCTCTATAACTTCACTATATATCTCTCTCTCTTCTCTATCTATCTCTCTGTCTCTTTGCTATCTCTCTCTGTCTCTTCGCTATCTCTCTGTCTCTTTGCTATCTATCTCTCTGTCTCTTTGCTATCTATCTCTCTGTCTCTTTGCTATCTCTCTCTGTCTCTTTGCTATCTCTCTCTGTCTCTTTGTTATCTCTCTGTCTCTTTGCTATCTATCTCTCTGTCTCTTCGCTATCTCTCTGTCTCTTTGCTATCTAACTCTCTGTCTCTTTGCTATCTCTCTCTGTCTCTTCGCTATCTCTCTGTCTCTTTGCTATCTCTCTGTCTCTTTGCTATCTATCTCTCTGTCTCTTTGCTATCTATCTCTCTGTCTCTTTCCTATCTCTCTGTCTCTTTGCTATCTCTCTGTCTCTTTGCTATCTATCTCTCTGTCTCTTTGCTATCTCTCTCTCTATCTCTTCACTATATATCTCTCTGTCTCTTTGCTATCTATCTCTCTGTCTCTTTGCTATCTATCTCTCTGTCTCTTTACTATCTATCTCTCTGTCTCTTCACTCTCTCTGTCTTCACTCTCTCTCTGTCTCTTTGCTATCTATCTCTCTTCACTCTCTCTGTCTCTTTGCTATCTATCTCTCTGTCGCTTCACTCTCTCTCTCTTCACTCTCTCTCTGTCTCTTTGCTATCTCTCTCTCTTCACTCTCTCTGTCTCTTCACTATCTATCACTCTTTTCCTGAGTCTCTTTTTATGAATCACTGACGCTATCTGAGGTTGCCTAGGTTTATTGGTATGAATATGTTTGAATATATTCGGTATAATATCTATAGCTATTTTAATGTGTGTGTGTGGGGGGTTGCTGGGGAGGTGGAGCTTGGAAACATTGTTTTCCTCTTATAGAATTTCCTCCCATAGAATTTCTCCTTAGAGACAAAAATCAGTCTATTGACTGAGTGGCTGAGATCAACATTTGTTTAGTCTCTCAGGAAAAGTCATTGAATAACAAACATCTTTCGGCTTTTTTTTCTTCAATACTGACCTATATCGAGTAAAAAAGGCAAGAAAATAAATTTATCTACAAGAAAAATGTCAAGTGAAGGTAAAAAGGCAAAACTGAGAAAACCTTTTTCAAGGACTAGAAAATTGGTTTATTTATTTGGTTTATCTTATTTTGTTTTACGGCATATCAACACTTCAATGGGTTATTTAATGCCACAAGATTTTTAGGATATGTTTGTTTGAATAGAATATATATTCTTTGCAAGAAATAAGTTTGTAGATAGGTCTCATTGACTTATTTTTGTAAAGAGGATTTTTGTCAAGAGTCCGGTTTGGTTTATTTTGTTTTACGGCATATCAATACTTCAATGGGTTATTTAATGCTGACAAGATTTTTTTTTTAGGTTCACATGAATAGAATATGTATTCTTTGTAAGAAATCAGTTTGTAGATCAGGTTTCAGTAACGTATTTTTGTAAAGAGGTTTTTTTGTCGAAAGTTTGTTTTGGTTTATTTTCTTTTACGATATATCAACACCTCAGTGGGTTATTTAATGACGACAAGCTATCTGGGATAGTTTCGTATAAATAGAATATGTATTCTTTGTAAGAAATCAGTTTGTAGATCAGGTTTCAGTAACGTATTTTTGTAAAGAGGGTTTTTTGTCGAAAGTTTGTTTTGGTTTATTTTGTTTTACGATATATCAACACCTCAGTGGGTTATTTAATGACGACAAGCTATCTGGGATAGTTTCGTATAAATAGAATATGTATTCTTTGTAAGAAATCAGTTTGTAGATCAGGTTTCAGTAACGTATTTTTGTAAAGAGGGTTTTTTGTCGAAAGTTTGTTTTGGTTTATTTTCTTTTACGATATATCAACACCTCAGTGGGTTATTTAATGATGACAAGCTATTTGGGATAGTTTCGTATAAATAGAATATGTATTCTTTGTAAGAAATCAGTTTGTAGATCAGGTTTCAGTAACGTATTTTTGTAAAGAGGGTTTTTTGTCGAAAGTTTGTTTTGGTTTATTTTCTTTTACGATATATCAACACCTCAGTGGGTTATTTAATGACGACAAGCTATCTGGGATAGTTTCGTATAAATAGAATATGTATTCTTTGTAAGAAATCAGTTTGTAGATCAGGTTTCAGTAACGTATTTTTGTAAAGAGGGTTTTTTGTCGAAAGTTTGTTTTGGTTTATTTTGTTTTACGATATATCAACACCTCAGTGGGTTATTTAATGACGACAAGCTATCTGGGATAGATTCGTATGAATAGAATATGTATTCTTTGTAAGAAATCAGTTTGTAGATCAGGTTTCAGTAACGTATTTTTGTAAAGAGGATTTTTTTTTTGTCGGGAGTCAAATGTATTGCTGGTAATAATTTTTTTTTTTTTTCAAAATGTATTGCTGGTATTTTTACACTTTCATAGTGTTTTTACCCCTCTTTAGGAGTTAACTATTTGCCCATAGTTGTGAACCTAACAGGTGATATGACCCTGGGTCAAGGTGGACCCGGGAACAACAGCAATTAAGAGGTGGTTCCACGCTCCTCAAAATCTCTTGATCGGAGGCATTGCTGCCAGATGTAGTTTATCATCATAATGATTTTGAGTTTTTTAAAAATCGGGACAAAAGAAACAAAGAAATTTAACTTTGACCGAAATATGTCAAGCTTTAAGCAGCCCATTGTATGTTTGACAATCATGCAAGCTACTCATAGCCTGTTCATTTCAGACGAATATTAGCAACCTCTGGTCTTATGCAGATGTTCATGTAGTGTAGTGGCTAATGGCATGGAAACCAGAATTGTCATGCTGAGTTCAAATTACATTTGAGTCTGTTGCATTCATTTTCGCACTGAGTGTAAGTCTGCACTTCCCAGCCTCGTCAGTACTTAGAGGAGTAACCACTTGGGCATACCAGGTACTTGAGGATATGTGGGTCATGTAACAGATAGCAGCTCAGAATGTGAAACCAGAGAGCTGAGTTCAAACTCAGTCAGCTTCATTAACTTCCCTTATGTGAAAATATATCATGAGAAAGGCATGACACCACGTGTTCTCCTCCCCCCCAACTATGGGTTAAATAGTATGACTTGTGTCTGTTAAAATCATTGTTACAGGTACAAGTTCTTTCCAAATCTTCCAAGATGCCCTGAGTCATCATGGACGAGCAAGGCTCCCCAAACTACATGACAATGCTAAATGATCTCTGGAAAGTGAGTGCACATTCTGCTATTAGCAGAGGCACTGTTTTGTGATAGGGAAAGCAATGTATGTTTGCTGTTCAGTTACTTTTGACATCTACTCTATTAGATTGTCACCTGAATTTTACAGTCTGTTGTGTATCTTCTATGAACTAACAAGGAGACCAAAATTTCACCATTTTAGAAAATGAATGTATAATAAAAATTGCCAGGCACACAAAGCCACTGTTTGAACAACCAATCAGATACTTTCACAACCAGGATGTAAGAAAAGAAAGAAAATAATAACAAGGCGACCAACATTTCACAATTTCTAAAAATAGATTGTTTGATTAACCAATCAGAAAGATATAGATGTGTATATAAACAGATAGAAAATTAAACAAAACCAGGGTTGATGAATTAATTTTGGCCATTCTCCAATGCTGTGGTCATTGTAACATACCCAGAGATGAAATATGGCATTTGCAAGACTAGCGGATGAACTTAGATGGCTAACTCATCCTTGCTATATTGAAAACAAACATACCTTCCTTCATCATGTGATCCAATAGTGGCTACTACATTTGGATACATACATACATATATATATATGTGTTTTCTACTAAATCTGTTTTGACATCTACCCAAAAGGATGTACTACCCACCCACCATATTAATAATGTTATTTATCATTTTAAATGTAGTTGCATTGCCGGCTACATAGGTAGAACAACTCAACATTTAGATGCTAGAATACAGCAGCATTTACCAAGAAAAATCAAGAATGGAACATTCAAACTAAAGGATGTTTCTGAACAACACATATGGTTCCTAGATCGTGGAGCATTTTATTAAAAACCCAAATTGTACCACTAACTTTAGCATTGACTCGTTTACCATTTTGAGTTGTGCTTGCTCTATATTGCAGATAAAGATGTTGGAAACAATTTACGTTTAGTTCAGACAGCCCTCTCTCTGTAAACATAGAGAGTGTCTGTTCGGAGTAAACATGATTTCAATTTAAATTGTATTATGCCTTTATTAATATTAAATATTGTTTTTATGCTTTATTTTATTGCAATATATAATCTCCTGATTCAGCTGCGTTCAGTGAGGGCGAAACTGGTTGGCTGCATTTGTTTTATTTTTTTAATCATGAAAAGTAAAATAAGTCTAACCTTGTTTTATTGCTATAATATATATACATACATACATATATACATATATATATATATATATATATATATATATATATATATATATATATATACATATATATATATATATATATTATTGTCATCCACAGACAGACTGTTTCGCTGTTTCACAGCTCATCAGTGTGACTAGACGTCCGGTTGCCTCTAGCAGGATTGAAACCCGACTGAATTGGCGTCAGTCAGAAATTCTACCACTAAGCCATCGGCGCACGGCAGGGATGAAGGTGAATTTTAGTGTGTTTATTTTTAGATTTAGATAAACACACAGTGACTGACAGTGACTCAATTCTGCCGAAGAGTCATGCTATATTAGCTTAAATAGTCAATGTTTACAAACCCACGCTTCATTCCCACAGAGCTCAACCGAAATTAATTTTCATTAATTTTAATATATATATATATATATATATATATATATATATATATATATATATATTTCCTCATGGACTGTTTCTCTCTCTCTATCTCTCTTATACGTGAGGACTTTTACACTTAAACTCTTGAAATTTCAACTTTTACCTTATCCTTCTCTATTATTATATTGCGTTACATAAAGATTTATTTTGTATTTTTCACAAGGACAATAAGCACCGTAATCAGTTATACTAATATATGATGGTGGAGGGCTTGTGTGGTCCAGTGACTCTGAACGCGATGCCATTGGTAGTCCTAAACTCCTGATAGGGTCACTCTTGATGGCAAGGTCAAAGATGAGGACCCAGACTAAGTGTAACTAACCACAAAGATCCCAAATGTGCAACAAGCGGATGGTGGTTAGAACAGATCTCAATGGTTGAACAAATGGATGAAGAGGGCTACGCATGTTGGACATGTTATAGAAGGCGCGTTACTCAAAATTATAACAGTCAGTGGTCGTCTGTTGCTGTTTCATAACTGCATTCTGCATGTCTTATTCTACGAGGGTCATTCAATAAATAAGGTGAATTTTTCAGTATAAGGACTTCTAATACAGATAGAAGCTTACTTTTTTATTTATTTTTCAACGTAGTCTCCCTGCACTGTCACACACTTTTCCCATCTGTGCACAAGCTTCCGTATTCCCTCAGCGTAAAAATCTTTGGACTGATGTCTCAGCCAGTCGCTCACAACACTTTTGACTTCATCGTCACTTTTAAACTTTGTGCCTCTCGTGAACGCTTTCAAGGAACCAAACAGGTGAAAGTCTGAAGGGACAAGGTCTGGGCTGTAAGGGGGATGAGGGAGCAGTTCCCAGCCCAGTTCGTTGATGGTCTGCACCATTTGGGCTGCTGTGTGAGGCCTTGCGTTGTCATGATGCAAGATGACTCCTTCTGACTGATGACCCCTGCGTTTGTCCCAACAGATAAGCTCAAAGTCCTTGCAATGTCATCCACTGTCACCCTTCTGTCAGACTGAATGAGGTCATTGACTTATTCGATCACCTCAGGAGACCTCACTTCTGTAGGCCTCCTAGGCCTGTCTTCATTCTCAATACTGCTCCGTACTTCTTTAAACAATTTAGCCCACTTGTAAACATTTTTTGGGTTGAAACATGTGGCACCATACACAGTTGACCGCTGTTCAATCCTAGAGCATGCTTCTTGGTTGGCCATCTTTGTTAATCACCAAAACTCTCAAAGTTTTTTTTTTAATCTGCAAAAGAAATTAAATCCATGTGAAAAAGAAGTAAAACAAAAATAAAAAAGAGTAAGCTTCTATCTGTATTAGAAGTCCTTATACTGAAAAATTCAACTTATTTATTGAATGACCCTCGTACATGCCGCAGCAGAAGGTCATGAAATCAAGTGTGTGGGTCACTTCCAGGCAAATTGAAGTCCGCCTTAAGGAAAATCAGGCCATCAGCACTTTCTTAGAGTAGAAGAAAGTGGCTGATGGTGTGAATTTTGTTTCATCTCCAACCAATTTTTGTAAAGCCAAATGGTGTTAGGGAATGGATGACGGGAGCAGGTTTTGGTGAAACTGGAAGCTTCTAGTCCTGAACCCGTATGTTGGCGGGGAATTTAGTTATCAATGCCATCATTGTAAAGGAAGCAGTCAGCAAAGAAGAAATTAAATTCTTGGATAAAGCTGTGCCACTAACACTGATAATGATGCGAAGGGACATTGTCGTAAGATAACTCGTGCATAACTGATAACCTCCTCTCCTCGATAACTGATTGTCAGGAAAACTGGATGGTCTTCACAGAGAGGGTGGAAAGAGAGAGAGAGAGGTGGAAAGAGAGTGAGAGGTGAAAAGAGAGAGAGTGAGGTGGAAGGAGAGAGAAATGAAAAGAGAGAGAGGTAGAAAGAGAGAAAGAGGTGGAATGAGAGATAGAGAGAGAGTGAGAGGTGGAAAGAGAGAGAGTGAGGTGGAAAGAGAGAGTGAGGTGGAAAGAGAGAGAGAGAGGTGGAAAGAGAGAGTGAGGTGGAAAGAGAGAAAGAGGTGGAATGAGAGAGGTAGAGAGAGTGAGAGGTGGAAAGAGAGAGAGAGAGGTGAAAAGAGAGAGAGGTAGAAAGAGAGAAAGAGGTGGAATGAGAGAGGTAGAGAGTGAGAGAGAGAGAGTGAGAGGTGGAAAGAGAGAGTGAGAGGTGAAAAGAGAGAGAGAGGTGGAAAGAGAGAGAGAGAGGTGAAAAGAGAGAGAGGTAGAAAGAGAGAAAGAAGTGGAATGAGAGAGAGAGAGAGGTGGAAAGAGAGTGAGAGGTGGAAAGAGAGAGAGAGATGAAAAGAGAGAGAGGTAGAAAGAGCGAAAGAGGTGGAATGAGAGAGGTAGAGAGCGAGTGAGAGAGTGAGAGGTGGAAAGAGAGAGTGAGAGGTGAAAAGAGTGAGAGGTGAAAAGAGAGAGAGGTGGAAAGAGAGAGAGGTAGAAAGAGAGAAAGAAGTGGAATGAGAGAGAGAGAGAGAGAGGTGGAATGAGAGAGAGAGAGAGGTGGAAAGAGAGAGAGAGGTGGAAAGAGAGAGAGGTAGAAAGAGAGAAAGAGGTGGAATGAGAGAGGTAGAGAGAGAGAGAGAGAGAGGTGAAAAGCTGACATAAATGTAACCATTTATGTCTACAATCTGGATGTTAAATTAGGTCACCATCTGAGATGAACGCATACCATTTCATTCTCCCCCCTTCTTACATGATAATAAATCTATATCTTTCTTTCACCCACTCTCTATATATGACTTCTGGCAAACGCACAACCAATATTCACAGCGTTTTATAATAATAAAGATAGTCAGTATTTTGCAGCTAATGGTCCCCGTAGCTTAAACAGTAAAGCAGCTGTCATGGATAAGATAGGCCTCCCAAGCAGAGTTTGTATCTTAGTAATTTTTTTTATTTCTAATGATTGTTTGAATAATTGTGATGCCAATCAGCTAAAGGTAAGATGAAAGAAAGGCATGTAGAAAATTCCTGTTAGTAGACAGTATTTCATTTGATGAAAACAAAATTCAAGGTAATATTAATACATATACTGCTAATGTATGCAATCAAAATATTCAGGGGGAAACAAAATAAAGCTTTATGGTTAGATTCAGTCGTCTGCAGCCATTGGGTCCTGTAGCTTAAATAGTAATACAGCTGTCACCGAAATACTAAAGCAGTCTGTGCGTTTCAGACAAAAGGTTAAAAAATATAATAATAATCAATATTGCCAACTCCAATTTTTTTTTTGGCTAACCCTACCTTAAAATGGGTAAACATCTGATTAATTCAGTTATTCAACTCTTGATTTTTGTTTGGATTTCATTCACTAGCTTAAAAAGAACAAGCATGTGAAAAACAACAAACGGACCTTGTTGGCTTCTTTTATTACTTTACAGGCCTTTGCTCTATTTAGTTTCATAAAAAGATTAATTATACAATAAACAAATTAATTCAAAACATGAATCCGCAACAATTCTTAAAGAAATATTTTTGGCATTTTTTTAGCTGCTAATCCTAAAAATATTTTTTCACACAACTATGACAATTTTTTTTACAAACCATCTTTCTTTCTTAAAAATATATTTTTCACAAAAGAAGACATAAAAATCAATATCTGTCTATATCTCTGAGATGAGGAATTATGATTACTTGCATTATTTACATTATTTGGACTGTTATCCTCATCTTCATTGCCATATTCACAACGTTTCGGCCGTTGTACGCTCCGGCCTTTATATCTATGTCTCTCTATATATACTGTCTATATCTCTGAGATGAGGTATTATGATTACTTGCATTATTTACATTATTTGGACTGTTATCCTCATCTTCATTGCCATATTCACACATGGCCCAGTGGATAAAGATGTTTGTTAGATCCAGTGACTAGATGTGAAAGAGTTATGAGTTCAATACCAGGCCACAACAATGGTGAGCCAAGACTTAGAGAGTTGAGTTAAAGGGAAATAACTGAGACATCTGAAAGAGGCATGCCACGTGGAACTAGAACAATATATCCAGTGGACAAAATAAAGGGTTCAATTTGAAATTCCAATCATCTGAAGAAGGCTGGAGTGTACAATGGCCGAAACATTGTGAATGTGGCAATGAAGATGAGGATGACAGTCCGAATAATGTAAATAATGCAAGTAATCATAATACCTCAACTCAGAGATATAGACAGATACTGAAGAAAAATTCCAATCACCTGAAGAAGGCTGGAGTGTACAATGGCCGAAACCTTCTGAATATGGCAATGAAAATGAGGATAACAGTCCGATAATGCAAATAATGCATGTAAAAATCAGTCTAGATGATTAAAACATTTCTTTATTACTGCTTTAATGACTGGCTTTATTTTACAGTACTAAAGAATATAAAATTTTTATAGTTTATAATTGATGAGGTTGTTGGTTGTTGGCAGCTTGATAAATCATAGAAATGTATATCTTTTGGCGATGAAATTGGAAACATTTTTGTCAACTTCTCAACATTGTTTGCCTTTTTTTATTGACATGTTTGCCTTTTTTTATTGACCCGTTTGCATTTTTTATTGACATGTTTGCCTTTTTTTATTGACACATTTGCATTTTTTATTGACATGTTTGCCTTTTTTATTGACACATTTGCATTTTTTTATTGACATGTTTGTGATTGATTTGATATTGTTAATATTTACCTGTATCTCTTACTTCTTCCTTTTTGCCTTGTCTGCAGAACCATGTAAGTATTTTGTCAATAACTAATCAATTTTCTTGTCCTCTTTTTGTCAATCCTAATTTTCTCGTCATTCTTTTTAGCTTTTTTTCAGTTTGTAGTTAAATGAGATGCTTAGTCAGAGATACAGACAATCACCAATGTAACCTTATTTTAAAAAAGAATTTCCCAAAGCCATATAATCCAAATTTTCTTAAGGGCAAAAGTCAAGTCCCCGTAATTTGACCTATAAAATGTATCCTAAAAATATACACAGGTCGTCAAACAAAATTTCTGATCTGATTTCACTGACATTTCTACGGTTTTTGTTTTTTTTTTAATCTTAATTTTTTATTTTGCTTTTTGCATTAAGTTTTTATCACTTCAAATTCTTAATTCATTTGCATATTTAGATCTTATATTAATAAGATATGTCTTAAGTTTTTTAATTTTCTTAGATGAGGCATTGTCAATTATTATGACTTTTTGACTAGTTTTTATTTCATCTTATTTCTCTTGCTCGTTTCCATCTTGTAGTAATAAAACATTATAGTTTTAAGTTGTTTAATTTTCCTTTATGAAGCATTGTTATTATTATTAATTTTTGGCTTGTCTTTCTTACACCGATGGGTAAATAGTAGGACAGGTTGGGTTCTATAGCCTTGGATGGCAACAGGTCTAGGTGAAAGAAAACTCTGAATTCAAAACTGTATGTAGTCCTGGTGAAGCACATACTATGCAGCTAAAGAAAGGATTGTTCGCATTGACTTGAGGATCCTAACTATGGTTTACGCCTTAACAGACTGGGTTCTATAGCCTTGGATGGCAACAGGTCTAGGTGAAAGAAAACTCTGAATTCAAAACTGTATGTAGCCCTGGTGAATCACATACTATGCAGCTAAAGAAAGGATCGTTCGTATTGACTTGATGATCCTGACTATGGTCTACTATTCGTACATATTATTTCCCTTGCATATTTTTCATCTGGTAGTAATAAGATGTAATAGTTTTGAATTGTTTCAATTTCTTAGATGAAGCATTGTTAATTATAATTAAAAATAACTATTTGGATTTTCTTGACATTCTCAGATGAAGTCTTTTCATAATTACACATAATTTTATCTTTTAGATTATAACTAGTTTCTCATTCTTTTAATGAAAAAATCTATTTTTGATATTTAAGATTGATTCTTCTTCAGCTGATAATTTGGAAGTTTTGTACAAACAATGATTTTTAATACTTTTATTTTATGTGTTTATAAGACTTCTAGTAATAACTTTGTTGTATAGTGTTGTTTATACAATGACACATGATAGCTGTCTCCAATTGTTTGGGGTATGCCAAAACAGAAATTTTCATTATAGCTTCACAACCTGTCGAAGGTAGGAAGAGGTCAGTTATTTAATTTTCTCCCCTTTTTGCTCGGTTATCTTTCAATCTTTTAGCCTTAGCTTGGGTCGCAAAACAGCGGATCCAAGTCTCGACAAATTCTGTTTCTTCTAAGCGACTTAAACATCTTATTGGTGATGCTATATTGTTGTATAGTGTTGTTTCATGACACATGATCAGTAGTCAACTTCCTGCTATTCTTTGGGCTATGCCATAACAAATTTTCATCATATCTTCACAACCTGTTGAAGGTAGGAAGAGGTCAGTTATTTCATTTTCACCCGCTCTTGCCTAGCCTCTTTTAGGCCTTTCCTGAGCTGCAAAACACTGGGAGCAAGTCTTTTGGTTCATCCAAGCAATTTAAGCACCCTATTGGCAACATCATAAATTTCTTTAGACCCAAACACAACGCATGTTCTTTTAAGAATGGGAGAAAAAAGTTTCGACTGAATTATTATGTAATGAACACTTATGATTATTTACTGGCTTTATTAACAGATGTTCTCTTGATGTGATGAACAATTATGCAGAAGCAAGTGAGTCAAAATGGCTTGCATCTGGTGTATAGGAAAATAAGTTCCTTTCTTCAATACCTGACACGTAGCAGCAGCATTTTGTTCCTTGAAAATGGCATGAATCTCTCCTTGTCTCACATTAGATTATTCCCAAATTGTATATTCTGTAATGATGGCTTTGGTACAACTTAGCATGGTATGACCAATAACAAGTCGTGTGCTGATTGGTCAGACTGGAGGATGCCATTTGACTGGGTAACTGAGGACAAAGCGAAGAATGCTAATTGGTCAGTCGGCTGTGGTGTTGGTATGATAAAAGAGGGCTGAAGCAGTGAGAAGGAGAACAACTTTTCCATTGGTGATGTGTGCGGGAACTTAATGGCAGACTGAAAAAGAAATATTTAGTGTTATCTGAATGACGTCAGAGGAACACAAGCTCATTTACACTATAGATGTATATCCTCTTAGGGTAAAAAGGATTAAATTAAAATAATTTAGATTGGTATTTTCAAAGTTATTCTGGTTTAATTGCATGTTCTTTTTTTTGGTATTTTTTAATAATGGTATTGTCTGCATCAAGAATCTAAGCATCTCAAACATGTTTAATGCAATATTTTTGCTTTTAACAAATTTCACGTAAGAAATGTAATGTTTAAAGCTTTTTTTGTACTCATATTTTGTCCAGATTTGATTGGTATGTTGTGTCAATGGAAGTAAAATTGTGATTAAGCAACATTCCCTGTAGACCGTCCTCTTAATTTTTTGTTTATTTATTTTTTGAGACTGCACCTTTGATTGGCATGGAAACTGGAATTAGCAAGCAGAGTTCAAGTTCCAGCCTCATCTCTAATGTTTACTTTTGCACTAATGCACTTGGAAAAAGGCACGAATATGTCTCTTCTCTCTCACCCAGCTTCAGGTTAAATAGCAAGGTAGACTGTTCTGTCTAGACTTGGATGGTAACCAGTCTAGTAGAAGGATCATTCAGAATTCAGATTCCCAGGCGGAGGTAAAGAACTCTGCTATCTTTCCCAATAAGTCAATTTAGAAAGAAATAAGAAAAGGAAGCTGTGGAGAGATTGGTAATACAAGAGGAATTGGTATACAAGATTATACTATTTACACTATTTATATTGTTCTGACTGTTGTCTTCATCTTTATTGCCATATTCACAATGTTTTGGCTGTTGTATGCGCCTGCCTTCTTCGGGTGATGTATGTTGGAATTTCGAAACAGACCTTTTATTTCGTCCACTGGGCTAGATTGTTCTTGTTCCAAGTGCCATGCCTTTTCAGGATATTTTGTGAATATGACAATAAAGATGAAGGCAAACAATGTAAATAGTGTAAATAGTTATAATACCGCATTTCAAAAATATACACAGATACTGAAGAAGTCCGGAGCATACAATGGCTGAAACATTGTAAATATGACAATAAAGACGAGGACAACAGTCCAAACAATGTAAATAGTATAAATAGTTACAATACCTTGTCTCAAAAATATATATAGACAGATACTGAAGAAGTCCAGAGCATACAATGGCCAAAATGTTGTGAATATGACTATAAAGACAGAATATTGTACTAGACGCAAACATACCATTTATTGAGAATATTTCTCTTGGTATTTGTACATAACTTCAACATGTGATCTGTTTGTTGTCCCAGGGGCAGGACTATATTCTCACTTTAAGTTTTCATTTGTGCAGAAAATAACATTGATTCATTATATACACCAAAGAACATGCACTAAAAATGCAGATTGTGCAGCAAAATTGTCTTTTCAATTAGTAAAAGGAATTCTTTCTGCAGACAATTTTTGCTGCAATTCTTTTGGAAGTTTTTTTTTTTTGTCTCCACCAAAAGCTAACATCCATAATTTTAAAGTATGGAAGATTTAAAAAACAAAATTGCGTATCTTTTTTCTTGTTGACTTAATTTGGGGTATCTTTTCAGTGTCAAATTTTAATAGTAATCTTATCTTGGTTTGATTTAGTTTGGTTTGTTTAACGGCATATCTTATGGGTCATTAAATGTCAGAATTTAATTTTCTTGGGAGTTTTGGCAGTTTTATTTTTACTATTAAAATCAATTTCTAGAAATTTTTACCATAAAAATGTATTTTTATACTTCCACAGTGTTTTGACCCTACTTCAGGGATTCACTGTCTGTATTTGACAAAAATGATTACAGTTTTCCGGCCACTGTCACCAAGCGGGCAGAGAAATTGTCTCATCCTTACTCCTATGGCATCTATCTGGAAGTCTCTTCGCATGAAAATTGACTTTCCCAGACACCAGAGCTTGGGACACAGGTTTGGACATTGGGGTTCTGGGGACAGCAATATAGGACTGAACAGTGTGGAAAGGGATTGTCAGTGGAGTTTTGACCAACCATAGCGGGGGTCAAAGGATGAGGATGATGATGATGATGATGATGATGATGATTTGCCCATAGCTAGGACCCTAACAGGTGCTACAACCCTGGGTCTGGGTGGACCTGGGAACAACAGCAAATAAAAGGTGGTTCCAAAACCTCCTGATCAGAGGCCTTGCTGCTGGATGTAGTTTATTGTCATACCCAGGACGAGTCTGATCTTGAAGAATCAAAAGATTCCAGTCTTTTTCACAGATGGCCATTCTTGTATATCCTTTTAGTTAGGTCCCAGTTCAAGTAAGCTGACTGATTTTTGCAGACTTGCTTCAAAGAAAGATACTGTTAAAGAGCTTAAAAAGTTTAGCAATGATATGCTAAGCTTATTTCAATAGTTATCCCACCCAAGAGCAAGATTCTTCATTTTCAAATTTACAAAAATGACATAGCTCTTTTTTCTGGGAGTAAAAAAAAAAAAAGCTTGATCTTTTTTTTTTTTTCCTTTTTGGCTTCCATACTTTAAAATAAAGAATTTTGGTGTGGATGAACAAAAAAGACAGAATTTAAAAATATCTTTTTTTCTGTTTTATTATTTAGTGCTTTGTTTTCATGTCTACTTCATCGTTATTTTTTTTTAATAACACAAAACTCGTCATCAGCACCAATTTATTTTAATTAGTCTTTTCTCTGCTGCTTTTAATCTCCTTGCCATGTCATTTGAAAGTGTAATTGCCATAATAATTAATAATTGCCATAATAGCTAATACTTGAATGTTACCATATTGAGGATAAAAACCTGTGACGTTTCTACAATCTACAATTAATAATCGCCTCATGATAATTTATAGTTTTTAACATGGATATTTAAAAATATTTAAGGCATGCCAAAAAAAAAAGGGATAATCTTTTGTAAAATATTTCTTTGCTTTTTTTTCTTTTTACTCCTTTCTTTTTGGCTTTCCTTTTTCCGATTCTTTTCTGTCTAGTCTGTTTTCACTATGTATCTATGATGATGCGAGAGAGAGTCACCTCGGCTGGAAAATAGGGAAAGACCAGAAATGCTAAAAGATGAAGATCAGCACGGGAGGAGATGAACAAAAACAAAGCAGAGGGTCTGATGGGATCATATCAGAAATGTTCTCAGCTTCAGACAACTCCTGGTGCCGACATGATCACAGAAGTAATAAACAAAATGTACAACAATGTCCATGTAATGGAGGACCTCACTAAGTTCATTTTCGTAACATTACCTAAGAGACCAGGTACAGACGATTTGGTTTGGTTTGTTTTACAGCTCATCAACCTCAATGGGTTATTTAATGCTGATAAAATTTTTATTGCTGGTAATATTTTTTTTTTGAAAAACATATTGCTGGTAATATTTTTTTTTTGAAAAACATGTTGCTGGTAATATTTTTTTTTTTGAAAAACATGTTGCTGGTAATATTTTTTTTTTGAAAAACATATTGTTAGTAATTTTTTTTTTTTGAAAAACATGTTGCTGGTAATATTTTTTTTTGAAAAACGTTGCTGGTAATATTTTTTTTGAAAAACATATTGCTGGTAATATTTTTTTTTTTAAAAACATATTGCTGGTAATATTTTTTTTTATAAAAACATATTGCTGGTA
>OZ038517.1:9483761-9566261 GCA_964036315.1 Acanthosepion esculentum | reverse complement strand
CTGTCTTTCGGCCAACACATCATCAGGGACCAATCGTTGGCAACTTTTAACTCATTTCGATTGATAAGAGATAGGACTGGAACAGGCTTAAAATTACGAATGTTGTAAATATGTAAAATTAAGAAATAAAAAAATAATAAATTTACGATTAAAATCCGTAAAAAAAGAAAAAATGGATCCAGTGGAGCATAAAAAGGAAAAAATCAAGCTCACATATCTCCAAATAAATTCAAGGATCTTAAAAAATTCTCCTTCTGCTTGCATAGTACAGGATGGAATCATTTTAAGCATAAAGATTTTAAAATTAATAAATGGTGTTTTGATCTGCCTGTATGCAAAATGGAAAACGAGTCAGTCGAAAAACGAGACGAGCATGACTCATTATCCAATAGGTGTTGTCCAATTGAAGACTCGTGCGCTGATTTCGACACACAAGAAAGATCACAAGAATGTAATCTAATATACCAAAGAACATGTTGGCTTATTCTCGACTCTAACCTGCGACTCATCTGTTTGATTGGTCCGTCTTCAATACACACCTGTACTGATAAACTTGAATTAAAACTTCAGAAACGGTTGTTAGAAATATATAAAGGCAATCTCATAAGTAAAGATACCTACAATAAGATCAGACCCATAGGTTCCCAAAGACCCAGACTATATGGTTTGCCTAAAATACATAAAAATAATGTGCCCTTTCATCCCATTTTATCTATGAAGGGATCGGCACAGCACGAGTTGTCCAAATGGTTGTCTGAATTGATCAAACCGGTTTCTGATTACTTTTCAACATACTGTGCATCAGACTCTTTCACCTTTTCCAAATTCATTAGAAACTGTCCCATTTCTTCTGACGATAAGATTTTGGTTTCTTTTGATATTGTAAGTCTGTACAGTAATATCCCCCTCTAAGAAACAACACAGATGGTGATGCGTTGACCGAAAGGCAGCCTAGGTTCTGATATTTAAAAAAAAAAAAAATTAACATAAAATTATGTTTATTTAGATCAATATTCCTGTTCTGTAGTGTCAGGTCTTTTCTCTCTCTCTCTCTCTCTCTCTCTCTCTCTCTCTATATATATATATATATATATATATATATATATAACTGTGTGTATCCATATACATATATATGTATGCACATATATATATATGTGTGTGTGTGTGTGTGTATCTATATATATATTTATATGCATGTGTGCATATTAGTATGTAAACGTGTGTGTGCAGATATGTATGTATGTATATATATGTCTGTGTGTGTGTATGTGCATGCATATATATTTATATATGTGTATGCATATATATGTGTGCACATTCATATGTATATATGTGTGCATTTATGTATATGTATGTATGTGCATTTATATATGTATGTGTGTGCATATATATATATGTATGTCTGTGTACATATTTATGTATGTATATATGTGTGTTTGTATATATATATATATATATATATATATATATATATATATATACATATACATATATATATATATATATATATATATATATATATGCCAGCACACACACACACACACACACACATATATATGTATGTGTGTGTGTTGGCATATATGTATGTATATATGTGTGTATGCATATCCATATGTGTGTACATGCATATATATATGTTTGTATCCATGCATTTATATATGTGTGGATATAAATATATATGTGTGTGTGTGTGTGTGTGTGTATCAGTATGTATATATGTGTGCATATATATGTATGTATATATCTGTGCATGTATGTATGTATATATATGTGTGTGTGTGTGTGCGTGTGCATATTTAAGTATGTATACACGTGTGTGCATATATATATATATGTGTGTGTGTGTGTTTGCATATATATATATATGTGTGTGTGTGTGTATATATATTGTTATATCTCGTGCAAGATATAATAAACAAAGTAAACCGAATGTAGGTTTTCAATAATAACTTTATAATCAGATGTAGTACAAAGACAGAGTCGAGAGTATGCTAACCTCAATAGGTGTTACAAACGAAGTCGCTGTGGTCGCACTTTATCGGCAAACCGTCCGTCCATTATCGTGAATGGGGAAGTTGGGTTATACCATCACAACATATATATATATATATATATATATATAAATATAAAAGTGGACATGGAAGTCAGCACTTAGAGGCGACAGTCTGTTTCATGCTAGTGCAATCGTCAGGCGACTAGTGCTGTTATTTTTCTCGGCTATTTATATAAGGGTCAGTGGTGCATTATGGGTAGTCTATTTTGGCGGTTACTTTTACCGGAAGTGGCTTATTTGTTTATTTATTTATGTCAAATTGTTTTGCTTGTTTTTTGTTTGTTTTTTTATTTTTATTTTTATTTTTTATCTTATATATTTATTTATTTATTCTTTTATTTTGATCGGTGTTTTTGGTTAACGTAGTAAAAATTTGTTTATATGGCTTATTGTTGGTAGTCTATAATGGCCGTCATTACCGGAAATCGCTTGTTCGCTTATTTATTTGGGTCAAATTGTTTTGCTTGTTTTTATTTATTTTCATTTTTATTTTTTATCTTATATATTTGTTTATTTGTCATTGATTAAATCTGTTTGTTGAATTTGTGGTTTTTTCTGACTATTATTTAGGTGGGAACAGTTTTTAATTTATCTATTTAGGTTGGTTATCTTTATTTGTTTTTGTTTTGTTTTTTAAACGGCTAGTTTATCGTAATCGGTTGTTAGTTTATTTATATATTTGGATGTATTTAGATCGATTTATTATACTTGTTGTTATTTATTTGTTACACTATATCTTTTTGGCTTTCGGTTTTTAAGTAACGTAGTATATTATCTTTTATTAATGTTTTTTTTTTTTGTTTTTTGTTTTTTTATTATTATTTTTATTTGTATAACAGTTATAACTTTCGTCCGTTCTTTTGTTTTGATTTTGTTTCGTATATTCTAACAGGTGTGGTTTTATGATTTGTTTGGAGTAATTTATATATATAGGAGTAACCGAAGGACCATGGAAACAAAGAAATTATGTACACAAAATGTCTTTCAAAAATAGTAAATATGCGAACAGCACAATGCTTTCTAAGTATATCTGGGAAATAAAAAACAAAACACACACCACACCAAAAATATCTTGGAAAATAAGGAAAAAATCATCAGCCTACAACAACCTATCAAAAACCTGCAAACTTTGCTTGGAGGAAAAAATAGCTATCATTACCTTCCCAGATGAAAATAAATTATTAAATAAAAGATCCGAGCTAATCTCAAAATGTAGACATGAAAACAAATTTTTACTACGTAACTTAAAATAGAAAAATAAATAAATATATAAACAAACAACAATAAAATAAGCAAAATAAATTTGACAAAAAACAAGCAAAACAATTTGACCCAAATAAATAAGCGAACAAGCGATTTCCGGTAATGACGGCCATTATAGACTACCAACAATAAGCCATATAAACAAATTTTTACTACGTTAACCAAAAACACCGATCAAAATAAAAGAATAAATAAATAAATATATAAGATAAAAAATAAAAATAAAAATAAAAAAACAAACAAAAAACAAGCAAAACAATTTGACATAAATAAATAAACAAATAAGCCACTTCCGGTAAAAGTAACCGCCAAAATAGATTACCCATAATGCACCACTGACCCTTATATAAATAGCCGAGAAAAATAACAGCACTAGTCGCCTGACGATTGCACTAGCATGAAACAGACTGTCGCCTCTAAGTGCTGACTTCCATGTCCACTTTTATATTTACACACGCTCTATCTCTGATATTGAGCACTTTACCCCATAAATATAGCACACTTTAAGACTATATTTCTGCATATATATATATATATATATATATATATAGATAGATAGATAGATAGATAGCATTTTATGATCAGTGATAGCCATTTATTTGGATTTTTGCTTTAAAACTGTAGTCTTGAAATTCCATGATAAAGCATATTTTTGAGTAACAATACTTATTTAAAAAAAATGTCTTTCCGAATCTGATAGAACAATTTGCAAATATCAGTCTTTTTCTTTTTTTTTTTTATTGTTGCATGTTTAAATTTTTGGTAATCACTGTTTTTATTTATTGACTTTTTCAAAAGATTTTTTTCACACTTGTGTGGAGATCAAGAATGTCTGTGATCTTTGCTGAGACCAAGATGTCAAGGGTTCACCTTTGTTGTTGATATAGATTGAAGGTGTTCATCGACAATCATGGAAGTATCAATTTGATTAAAGATTACAATTTGGAATTCATGAAATCTAAAATATTTGTAACAATGAAAATCATTCATCTTATAATCTCGAAACAATTTCATCATATTACTTTTGATTTAAAAGCTGAGGAAGAATGGACAGCTTAAAACATGGGTCAGAACAATAAAAAAGAAACATGGTCAAAATTAATAATGAAAATCCTTCACCCACAAAACTTAAAGCAACTTAAGGAAGATTATAATTACCATATTTGAAGGAATATAACTCTCCTTTCTTTTCCTTAAATAACTTTCATTAATGGCTGGCCAATGCTATTTGAGCATACCCACCTACTAGGATGGTTAGCTAATCCCTATTGTAAATGCTTGCTCAGGTGCATTTCGTGTTTTGTTCAACACCACAGAGCCCACCTGTGGTTTATACTGCAACCATGCTGACCATACCTTAGTTACAGTTTCTGGGAGTGTTATCTAGCATGATCAACAATTTGAACAAGGCCAGCACGCTCACACCCTCAGTCACGATGACTTGTTACTTCATGCTAGCACAGCCATTGACAGCCCACCCCAAAGGTTCTGTCTACCTTGTTTCACTCACTAGGCTTGGATCAACCTGTGGTATGATTTTCAGGCACTTTCCAAAGGTGCCGCACACTGGGATTCACTCCCTCTGGACTGAGAACATCAAGAAGTCACTTTCCTGACAAATCAACCATGAGGTGATTCGAACGCAGGCCTCATGGCCAGAAAGCAAATGTTCTAACCACTTAGCCACATAACTAAAAAATATACAAAGTATTTGACTCCAGTACTCTCCCCGCTATATTCTATCTTTGCAAGTGCCAGATCAGACTAAAAATGGATTATTGCTGCCATATATGGGCTGGAGTTGTCTGTCTTGATACAGTTAAAAAAGCATCTGTGTGACCTTGTGGGTGATGAATTATTTTCTACCCTACAACCCCTTTCCCACATAAAATTTCTCGAGCCTCTCACTCCTATATCGATATTACCATAGCATGTGTTCTGACGAGCTACATTCCTTGGTTACACCAACCCTGAACTTTGCAAGTGGGACCCTTGATGCCACATACACAATTTTAATAATATATATTTAATAATGTTTAATAAAAATATATTATTTTAATAATAAGAATTGTGTTCACAAGCAAAAAGGGATACAGTCAGGTGATTATAGATATAGTGTTTTAGGATTTGTTTATCAATTCAGAGAGGAGATATTTTTTAGCAATCATTCCTACATGGATTGGATAAAAAAAAAACAACAAGTAAAGAAAAAAGAAAACACAAAAAAGTTCAATATTAAAAACTGTAGACTTCTCCTCACGATGGATTAAATACCACCTATAAAGGAATCTCTGCTTCTGGGAAAATGGTTTACTACAACCTGTAATCTTTGCTAGCAATGGATTCTCCACCGTTTTTTACTTTTTTGACAAGGTGGGCATTACAGGTATCCCTCTTTTGATATGCGTTCAATTAGTTCGCTAAAATTTTTATATACCAAAATTTGATTAGTGCATACATAATACTCAATAATATACATAATATTCTTCAGTTTAACCATAGTAATTAAAAATTTGATTTTTGTATAGTTACTAATGTAGACATTAGTTGCACTAATCAAGGAATTCCTGTATAAACATCTTCGTAAAAACCTTTTGTTACAAACTCTTTCAATATAATAAACTCTTTGAAGTGACCGCACCAGTCTACTTGTGTGTCAGACTACTTGTATAGCTAACCAATATTCTGCACTATTCAACCCATAGCTGGGGAGAAAGAGATGAATTCATACCTGTAGTTGAAACAAAAAACCAACACCTCCTACAGAAAAAGATTCAAAGACAAAATGACTTACAAAGAGTTCACACATGCCTTGTACGTAAAATATCCAGAAAGGAAAATGGCTGCCACCTGAGTCAAAATATTTAAAGTCAATAAGATCACGTGAGACTTTTTTTTAGAGATACCATTTAGACTCTATATAAATTGAAACCAAATTACTGTGGACACTATTTATTTCTTATCCTCGACTCATGACTGGTGAATTGTTGCTGGTGTGACCTGGAGGTAGTTCTAAGCTATTATCGTTAACGTGAATTGTCCCAAATTGTTTGTGAATCGTTTTCTGTGGTGTTCTCAACAAACCCGTTTGGCACTGATGTTAGAAACTTTTTCAACACATTTACATACAATGCCTTTCCTAAAGATATTTGCACCTTAGTGAATGTAATGAACTCAACCTGAATTTAAACGCAGCTCTCCAATTCATCAATATGAGTCGCTGTCCATTATTCCAATTATTAAAGAAAGACAAAAATTCAAACAGGAAATAGGAAGTGAAATATCAGAAATAGAGGCCATAAACATAAAGCCAAAAGCAAGTTCTTAATTAAGCTTAACTCTGAATGGGAAGAAAAGCCCTTATGTAGCTGATACCCATTGTAAGCAGAAGACCCTGGTTTTGACAAATATCTGACCCAAAAGTGGATGTGGCACTTTGAGCAGAAACAAGAAATTGGGAGATTCATTCTAACTACTTAAAATCAAAACCTGCCAATAAGATCCTACCAGTCAAATATTTAAAAAAAAAAACTGGAGCAGACATTTCATCACCACTGACTCAACACTGCTGACTCACCACCAGCCAAATGGTGTTGGTTGTTATAATGTGCACATCTCTTAGATTAGCTTTGAGTTGTAGAGATCTTGAAAGTTTGGCTGTTTGTCTTATTGATTAGTTACAACAGCCGATTTGGTTGATTAGTGTTTAATTTTCAAACTTTTTATTATACCAAAAGTGGAAATTTTTACTCAAAGAGGAAAAGAAAAATTTGCACACAAAGGTCATTTATTTGTATTTGATAAGTTTAGTAAAACAGACAGCAACATAAAATTTTGGCCTTTTGAGCCAGGCTGTCGGTGTAATGCAAGGATTTGTACAAAGTTTGGAGCAGTTATCCAGGAAGTAAAGAAGCATTCCCACAATTCATCAGTGGCCAATATAGAAGTGGCGGAAATGCACACAGTGTTTTAAAAATGATCCTTAATAAATTACTTTTATTTGTTTTTAAAAAGTTGACAAAAAAATTTTCTAGTTTGCATGTCGTTGATTCAGAAGTGTTGAGTTGGCGGTATTGAGTCGTCCTGCACCTGATAAAAAATACCAAAAATAAAGAAAAAAAGCCAAAAATAAGAGCCTAATTAAATTTAAATCTAAATGGGAAGAAAAACCCTTATATGGCTGCTTGTCATTGCAAATGGGGAAACATGTCTGATGTTGACAAAAATTTAACCTGCTGGTGGTTGTGAAGCTCTGGGTTGAAACCCCAAAGCAGAGGGAATTATCTTTGCTGCTCAAGATCAAATCCTGTCAACAAGATCCTACAAAAGGTCACTTCTGTAGAAACACTGAGGAAACTATTGACTCTCTAATACCTGTGTGCTTTACCCTAGTCCTAAATGAATTTAAACACAGAAGAAGCTGGAGAAATACCTGCTTTAGAAATGTGCTAATAGTTAAAATTTCCCCATGCATGAAAATATTATGAACCCTAAGTGCTAAAAGTTGAATATGTTACAATACTCTGACACTTTCCATGCATACTGACTGCACTATATAAGTCAATACTTTCAGGACATGGGCAATCATGGCTCTCCACAGCTTTCTATCTTTTGTTACTCAAACTAGCTTTTGACTCTTTATCATTTCTCTTTTTACTTGTTCTGCTTTTCATTACTATAAACACCTTTCTCAAACCTGTGACCACCTTTGTAGGAGAAACCAACATCTCATCCGGTGTGCTTTAGATCACACAACACTGTTTTTATTTTTCTACAAAGAGGTATGCAGGTTCGAACCCTACCTAAATTGGCTAGAGGAAACTGTTTAAAAGCCATCAATAGCTGTGCTAGCATGACGTCCCAAGTCATCGTGACTGAGAATTTGAATTTACTGTCACTGTTCAAACTGCTGATCAAGATAGATTATGCTTTCTTATTCTCCTAGAATCTGTAACTAAGGATTGCTCAGCATATTTGCATTATAAACCACAGGTGGTCTCTCTGGATGTTGAACAAGCACAAATGTGCCTGAGCAGGTCTCTGTAACAGGGATTGACTCAACACACTAGTGGATATATGTGCTCAGAAAATCAATAGCCAGCCATTTTATATATATATATATATATATATATATATATATATATATAACTTAGGTAGGCTGGTCATGTTGTGAGAATGGATGAGCATAGGCTTCCAAAAAAGGTGCTGTATGGACAACTACCAAACTCCAAGCATTCTGTTGAACGTTTACTCTTACGCTACAAAGACAAATTGAAAGACAACTTGAAATGCCTCAACTTTGATCTGAAAACCTGGGAAGCCCAGGCATCAAGCCAAAAGGAGTGGCATAAGACATGTTTCCTTAAGTTAAAGGATTTTGAAGACAGTAGACTGAAGCACCATCCTCAACCTTGTCAAGCTCTGAAGCAGAGACACCATCAAAATCCTGCTTTAAGAAATTTCATCCGTCAGTGTGGCTTTGTTGCCTGCAGCAAGCTGGGCTAGTATCACACTTAAGAAAGCACAAATGAA
The DNA here is from genome assembly GCA_964036315.1 of Acanthosepion esculentum. Classification (NCBI taxonomy): domain Eukaryota; kingdom Metazoa; phylum Mollusca; class Cephalopoda; order Sepiida; family Sepiidae; genus Acanthosepion; species Acanthosepion esculentum. Next base: position 9,557,413 of record OZ038517.1, on the reverse strand, counting down.
ATATGTCTTTCCCTTACCTGATTTTCTCCACAATAGCCCCTGTTATCATGCATAAGTGTAAAACGAAAGGCACCATCCAATGCTGACCCTCATTTATTGTTCATTAAGAGAATTCATCATATATATATATAGTTTTAATTCTGATGGATAATAAAGCCTGATGATGAATGACATGAAGCATTCGAAAGTACTAGCAGAAATAAAAAATAAAAAATACACCATATCCATTTTATTTAATTATGAGGATCTCATCATTTGGAGGATTATCAGTAGTGGAATGCTTATGTTTATGTCTACTAGCGAAGTGATTTTGCCAATAATCGCATTCATATTGCTGATTGATTCAAGGTATGATTGACTCTTTGTAATACATATATATATATATATATATATATATATATATATATATATATATCCAAGTGTAGGATTGGTGTAATTGGAATAAATTCCAACAATTACTATTCTTAAAAGAGTGCTCAATACAGAGTAGAGCAAATATAATTGTTTATTTGAAAATTATAACATAAATATGTTATAAAATCATTACAAAAATAGTGATTTTGTTTCAACACTTCTGGTGTCTTATCAAGTGATGGTGTTGAATTTGGGATAACAATATATAAATTTTTATATATCAAGAACTATTTTAGAGAAAAGCTGTATGACAAGTGGAAAAAGTTTTTGTGTGACGCACTGCATCCCTTAGGACTTCATGAGATGAGGTTTGCTTACATTGATGTGACTACACGTGTGTCACCTGATTTGTTTCATTTTTGTACTTGGCAGGCCTTAACTCCATCGAATTCATATCTGAAGGATTTATCCAGGTCATGTTGGATGATCGTTTGGTCTTGTTCATTGGTAATTCTCTTGAAGAAGGCCTTGAGCTTCTGAGAGATATCAGACTGCAGTATCTGTTTTATCCAACGTTGTGCTGGATTCTTTCTCAGACGAGGGCGTGTCCCGCCTTTTTCTCCTACCAGACGGGCTCTCCTTGAATTGACGGGAATACATAAATGACACCTTCATACTCTGGCCATACCAGAAAGAGGTCCAGCTATTACTGGACCATGTGAAGTCAATAAGATCATCAATACAGTTTACAATGGATGTAATAATATCTCAAACAGAGCATGGGTTCAAGACATCTGTATACCACAAGCCAGCATTCACTGACCCAGAGACATATAATCAAGAAATGGTCAGTATAAGCAGTACCCTACAATTTAACAACTACTCTGAGTACATGACAGCAGCTTAGACAAACTGGGATAGAAAAGTACAAATTGTATCCCTTACTCTGTAACCCTAACATCGAGTGGCTCATGGGCCTTGTACAGGGTGAACATCACTGTAAAAATGAAAAAAAAACTCATGATTGTGTAGTGAATTTTGAAGATTTTCCTTTGAATTCAGCTTTGAATTTCTTTTAGGATCTAAAAGATGCATTTCTGCTTCTTGAAGCAGGAACTCTTTGAATATGGTGACTTAAAAATCTTTTAAAAAGAAAAAATAACCAGTACATATCTTTTGATGCATGTAATTCTACATTTCTAGCATTCACCACTTACAAATTGTCCTGCATGAGTTGTTTCTTGGCTTTTATATATATATATATATATATATATATATATATATATATATATATATATATATATATATCTGATGTTAACTGAGAACAAAAATATTATTCTTTTCATTCAGAAATTTTGTTCATGGAAAAGTAGACATATGTTTATTATTTGCAATTTATCAAAGCAGTTATTGAATCTCTGTTTCCCTTTTACAATTTATTGATTGCATATAACCCCTTATTTTATCCCCCCTCCTTATTTTATCCCCCCTCCTTATTTTCAGGATGACTTTATGGTTTTTGTCTTTTTTCTTTTAAGATGTAAAATGATAAAACAAAATTGATTAACGGAAATTATGAGATAGATAGAACAGACTCAGATAGATATGAACAGACTGAGATTGATAGATAGATAGATATGAACAGAGTGAGATAGATAGATACATAGATATCAACAGACTGAGATAGATAGATAGATATGAACAGACTGAGATAGATAGATAGATATGAACAGACTGAGATAGATAGATAGCTATGAACAGACTGAGATAGATAGATACATAGATATGAACAGACTGAGATAGATAGATACATAGATATGAACAGACTGAGATAGATAGATACATAGATATGAACAGACTGAGATAGATAGATACATAGATAGATATGAACAGACTGAGATAGATAGATAGATAGATATGAACAAACTGAGATATATAGATAGATAGCTATGAACAGACTGAGATAGATAGATAGATAGATAGCTATGAACAGGCTGAGATAGATAGCTATGAACAGACTGAGATAGATAGCTATGAACAGACTGAGATAGATAGATAGATAGATATGAACAGACTGAGATAGATAGATAGATATGAACAGTCTGAGAGAGATAGATAGATATGAACAGACTGAGATAGATAGATATGAACAGACTGAGATAGATAGATAGATAGCTATGAACAGACTGAGATAGATAGGTAGATAGATATGAACAGACTGAGATAGATAGATAGATAGATATACATGAACAGACTGAGATAGATAGATATGAAGAGACTGAGATAGATATACATGAACAGACTGAGATAGATAGATAGATATGAAGAGACTGAGATAGATATACATGAACAGACTGAGATAGATAGATATGAACAGACTGAGATAGATAGATAGATAGATAGATAGATAGATATGAACAGACTGAGATAGATAGATAGATAGATAGATAGATATGAACAGACTGAGATAGATAGATAGATAGATAGATATGAACAGACTGAGATAGATAGATAGATAGATATGAACAGACTGAGATAGATAGATAGATAGCTATGAACAGACTGAGATAGATAGATAGATAGATATGAACAGACTGAGATAGATAGCTATGAACAGACTGAGATAGATAGATATGAACAGACTGAGATAGATAGATAGATATGAACAGACTGAGATAGATAGATAGATAGATATGAACAGACTGAGATAGATAGATAGATAGATATGAACAGACTGAGATAGATAGATAGATATGAACAGACTGAGATAGATAGATAGATATGAACAGACTGAGATAGATAGATAGATATACATGAACAGACTGAGATAGATAGATAGATAGATAGATATGAAGAGACTGAGATAGATATACATGAACAGACTGAGATAGATAGATAGATATGAAGAGACTGAGATAGATATACATGAACAGACTGAGATAGATAGATATGAACAGACTGAGATAGATAGATAGATAGATAGATATGAACAGACTGAGATAGATAGATAGATAGATAGATATGAACAGACTGAGATAGATAGATAGATATGAACAGACTGAGATAGATAGATAGATAGATAGATATGAACAGACTGCAATAGATATATCATTAACAAACTGATATAGACATGAACAAACTAATATACAGATAGATATAGATAGATGTGAACATAAATCATATATATATATATATATATATATATATATATATATATATATATATATATATATATATATATATATAATTTATTTATTGTACTTATATAGATTTATACTTATTGTTTATGTTTGTTTCCTTTTCATTCAGGCTGTACTTATGTACATGGAATGTGGGTACGAAACCCCCACCAGACGACCTGACATCTTTGCTCAATTTGGATAATGAAGACCTTCCTGATATTTATGCAATCGGGTGAGTGAGTCTTTTAAATAATTATACATTTCAAGTTATACCATAATTGTGTGGGGTCTGAGGCTAACGTTGTGTGAGAAAATAATACTGAATAGAATATTTGTTGATAAATGTTCATTTTTTTTCATCTATTCATTCAATCATTGAATTGTATATTTTAAACTTTTTTCTGTAAATATTTATCTTTACAGATATTTAATATGTTGGGAAATGTTCTTGTCAGAGTTGAGGTTCCAATCTCAACATTTTTAATTCTTTCAGTTAAAATTGCTTTTTGCAAACTGAAATTTTATGGGTGTGTTAGCGAAAGAAGAAAAAGAAAAGAAAAATGAAAAGGCAAAATGGACAAAAGAAAATGTAGAACAAAAGTAAAAAGACTAAAGGGAAAGTAAAGAGAAAAGAAAGAAGAAAGGAAGGAAAGAAAAGGAAAAAAGAAATAAAAAAGAAAAAGGCATGCAATAAAAGATTAAAAGAAAAGGAGGAAAAGGTAAATAAATAGAAAAAGTAAAAAATGTAAAAAAGGAAAGAAAAAAAGGAATGAAAAAGAAAAAGTAAATAAATAATAAAAAGGAAAGTAAAACGAAAACAAAAAAAGAATGAAAAAGTAAAAATAAAACTGAAAGAAAAAGTGAAGAAAAGAAAAGAAAAAGCAAAGAGAATAAAAAATAAAATAAAAAGGAAAGAAAATAAAAAATAAAAAGGAAAAAATAAAAAAGAAAGAAAAAGAAAAGAAAAAGGAAAGAAAATGAAAAAGAAGAAACATTTTAAAATTCAAACATGAAAATTTACTTCATAATTAATTTTATTGACTAATATTTGATGTTTTTATTTTCAGATGTTTTCTTTCTTTTCTTTTCTATTTTCTCTTTTCTTTTTCTATTTTTTCTTTTCTTTTCTTCTCTCTTTTCTCTTTTCTTTTTCTCTTCTTTTTTCTTTTCTTTTCTCTTTTTCTTCTCTTTTTTCTCTTTCCTTTTATCTTTTCTCTTCTCTTTTCTTTTTCTCTTCTCTTCTCTTTTTCCCTTTCTTTTCTTTTCTCTCTTTTCTTTTCTAGTAAGCAAACATAAACAGGTTTAATTTGTCCTGATTTATCAAATGAAACATTCTTGTCACGATTATCAATTTTCAACTAGTTTTTATTCCATCCTATTTTCATTGCATTTTTTGTTGTTGATAAAAAACAATAAAAATCAAACTAAAGAAAAACTGAGGACCATCAAAAAATATTTTTATCGTTTTCGTCCAATGGGAATAAAGTGTGAAAGTTAATTCTGAACCGTATCCTTAAACAGTTGAACTAGTACCAGTTCACCAACATAGCACTATGAGATTTCTTTACTTTAATACTAGTAAAGGCGTGTATCTCCATCCATAGCACCAGCATCTAATCACTGTAGTACCAGTAAATCAGATATAATGGCTGAATTTGATCCTGACCCTTTGAGATTAGGGTAAATCTAATGGCTGAAACGGCTCCCTACCCTTTGGCAATAGAATAAATCTAATGGCTGAAATACTCTCTACCTTTTGTGATTAAGGTAAATCTAATAGCTGTAACTGTTCCCTATAGGAATAAAGTTAATATACTGGCTGAAAATGCTTCCTACCCTTTGGCAATAGAATAAATCTAATGGCTGAAACTGATCTCAACTCTATGGGAATAGGGTAAATCTAATGGTTGAAACTGCTCCCTACCATTTGTGATTAAAGTAAATCTAATGGGTGTAACTGTTCTCTTTAGAAATTAAGTTAATATACTGGCTGAAACTGCTCCCTGTATTTTGGGATTAGGGTAAATCTAGTGGCTGAAACTGCTCCCAACCCTTTGGGAATAGGATAAATCCAATGGCTGCACCATTTGTTTAGATATTTCTGAATATAATTCCAAAAGTTTTTATGTCTGTAGAAAGATAATAAAAATAATGTGAACAGACAAATCTCTCAAGATTGCCTTTATGTTCCTTTGAAAACATTCAGTTGAAATTTATAAAGTCTACTACCTTCCTAGCTTTTTGTTTGAAGTCGTGTGGAATATCAATATCTTGATCATGTCATTATTTTCTCTTTGAGTTACATGTGATGGAAAAAAGATTTAATTTCAATATCTTTAGAGGAGATTATTTCCCTTACAATATTGTCAAATTGCTTATCAAAAAGAATTTGGTTGCAATCAGGGCTGTAGTAGAGATAAATGTTTTTTTTGGGAGGCTTTGGCAAAAAAGGATTTAGCCGTAACTTATCAAAGGCCACCAACATGGCTAGCAGCAAGAACATTTAAAATTTCCAATACCTCTAGATTGGCAGAAATCATCTTTGAAATAACAGAGAACCTTTAAAGAAGAATTCTTTCTTTGGGGTTTTATGAAAGTTAGATTCTTCCTTGCTTTGATAGTTTTTTTCTTTCTTGTATTTCTTTCTTTATTGTGTTTTGTTAAAATGTAAAAATACTACAATTGGTAAAAATTTGTGGGGAGCCATGCCCCCCATCTCCCAGGCCCTGGTTGAAATAAGAAAAGACATGACAAAAACAATGACAGTAGAAAGGGTTAAAAAACACAATCATAAAAATGGGATAAATAAATAATTGACTCTGTCAGTAATTTAAGAGGATTGGCAGTAAAGGTGTAGCTTCAAGATAAATTCAGTTTAACGGACAGGAAATCCTTGTTAGATTTTTTTCTTTTTTAGTGTTGATGTCAATGAAATGCATTCATGTGTCACTTAATTTATGGACTTTTTATCAAAAATAAAATAATATTTCTTTTCTGTCATTTTTTAACTTATGTAAAATGAAGGTTCATTTCATACTCTCTTAAAAACAATTATGGCAAGAATACGTTGATTGATTATAAACTAAAATCACTGTTATTCTTCAAATAGTCACTATGACATTGTGCGTGTGTGTGTGTGTGTGTAGCTAGATAGATAGAGACAGTGTGAATTATAAATACATATAAATAGACTGAAATAGATAGATAGATATAAGCAACTGAGAAAGTTAGATAGAAAGAGAGATAGATAGAAGCAGACTGAGATAGATAGATATAAGCAGACTGAGATAGATAGATAGATAGATATAAGCAGACTGAGATAGATAGATAGATAGATATAAGCAGACTGAGAAAGTTAGATAGACAGATATAAGCAGACTGAGAAAGTTAGATAGACAGATATAAGCAGACTGAGATAGATAGATAGATAGATATAAGCATACTGAGATAGATAGATAGATAGATAGATATAAGCAGACTGAGATAGATAGATAGATAGATAGATATAAGCAGACTGAGATAGATAGATAGATATAAGCAGACTGAGATAGATAGATAGATAGATATAAGCAGACTGAGATAGATAGATAGATAGATAGATATAAGCAGACTGAGATAGATAGATAGATAGATAGATAGATATAAGCAGACTGAGAAAGATAGATAGATAGATATAAGCAGACTGAGATAGATAGATAGATAGATAGATAGGTATAAGCAGACTGAGAAAGTTAGATAGACAGATAGATAGATATAAGCAGACTGATGTAAATAGATAGATGGATAGGTATAAGCAAACTGACAAAGATAGATATAAGGAAATTGAGATAGATATGTGGATATAAGCAGATTGAGATTGATAGATTAACAGATAGAGAGATATAAGCAGACTGATATAAATAGATAGATAGGTATAAGCAAACTGAGATAGATAGATAGATAGATAGATAGAAGGAAACTTAGATATAAGAAGACTGAGATATAAACGGACTGAGATAGATAGATAGATAGATATAAGCAAATTGACATTAATATATTGAAAAAGGAAACATAACCTTATTCTAATTACATGTTAAATTGTTTAATCCTGAAAGCTGTCTAAATGCTGTCACATTATCTCTGGAAATTTAATTCTGTGTAAATTAGTAACGAAGAGCAGCAAATGGCCAGTACAAAATTGCTCAAATGATCAGTATTATTCAAATAAATATTAATACTAATACTGCTGGTCGAAATATATTTTGTTTGTGCAACTTTTTGATGTGCCTCTGAAATCTTTATACACTGGCTAGTCCAATTATTAATTTCTTTTAATATTACTACAATATAATGATTGATAGGACAAATAGGAAACATAAATCCAAAGTGTTTCACTTTTATTAAAGCTTCATCATAGAATGAGATATAAAGAAAGAAATTTTGGCATTTTTATGATTGTGTTTGATTTTCATTGGTTAAGAAGGCTTCATATGCATTTGATTTGTTAAGCAGTATTAGTATAAGTTGTGGTGTTCTGAGCTTTGAGAGGACGCATCATCTCTCTTTGAGTTCAGAATTCCATAACTTATATTAGGTTGGTGCAAAAATAATGTCGTTTTCTCACATGAAGTTGAACGTCCAAAAATGAAATTATATTTGCAACAACCTAATACTAACACTGCTTAACAATTCAAATGCACATGAAGCCTACTTTACCAATAAAAATAGAACAACACCAACATAAAAATCCCAAAATTTCTTTCTTCATATCTCATTCTCTGATGAAGCTTTAATAAAAGTGAAACATGTTAGATTTATAAATGTTTCTGTTGTATCCTTAAAGAGGTTAAAAACCGATAAAGGTGGTACTTGAGTGAAGGAACAGCAACATGCACATAGATGAAAGAAAGAGAGGTTTATTGTAAAAGAGAATACACTACTGAAAGACAGGGAATTGGGTGGCAGGCTAGTAATTCCCAAAGCAAGCCCCCAGGTATATCCTGTGCTCACCATATATAGCTACTGATATAGTCAGTCCACATAGGCGATAGGGAGTGTGGGACATTCCATTACAACATTTAATTCAACCACTTCAAATCTAGCCAATTCAACTGAATTCAAAATTGTTTATACAGTCTTGTAGTGGCAAAACTTATTCTGCAATCGTTTTCAACAGATGCAACGTTGCATACCTGTCGATACCCTGTTGTTATTTCCATGTCCAATGTTCAGATGAGCATGCCATTCTTTAGTGTTTTATCATTAAAGAGGTTACAGACAAAGGTGGTACTCTAGTGAAAGGAACAGTAACACGTGCATAGATGCAAGAAAGAGAGGTTTATTGTAAAAGAGAATACACTACTGAAAGACAGGGAATCAGTTGGCAGGCTAGTAATTCCCAATGCAAGTTCAGGTATATATATATATTCTGATATAGTCAATCCACATAGGCGATAGGGAGTGTGGGACATTTCATTACAACAGTTTCTGATTTGTTTTTTGTTATTCTGTCAGATTCTGATACATATGGTGAATATATATTTTGAATATAAGTGAATTTTCTAATTTACTGTTTCCGTTCTGAGATATGTAATTGTCAATATACTTTCATTATTTCAAACTATTGTTCTCTTCTTAGTTGATAGAGATGTTATTATACACACAATGTTTCAACCAAGTTCCTTCTGGTTATCATCAGGTGTCTGCTGATGTTGAATATCTGTTTATTGTGTTTTCATCCTTTTGATGCAAGTTATTGTTCATTCCTGCTGAACCAGCATTTCACTACCTGATCCAGTGTTTGAACTCACAACCAATAAATGTCAATTACAGACATATAACTAATTCCTACATCCATGACAGGGCCGGTGTGTACTACGCTCAAACCCCTCCAACCACTTAGAGCCCCCGGCAGTACTTTGTGACCCTTGCTATCTTATCAACATTTGCTCTTTTCTTCCTACATTTATATAAATTACAAATTAAACTAAGCACAACTGATTATTAAATGAGGAAAAATTTTAGTGGATTTTGACATCATTTTGGGTTCTTTTTTTGTCCAAATCTGTGAATTTGTTTTGCACATGAAAAATTTTGAAAGAAAAACTTTATAAAATTCACTGCTTTTTCCCCTAATGTTGAATGTGTTAAAACTATTCAACTTTTTAACAAGAATTTCAAGTTGGTGTTAAAATTGCCACAAAACATTGTTGACTTATTTAAGATGGAATGATCTATTATGACATGTCTCTAATTTGTATTTAGATACATTGGATTTATTTTCAATTTTTCTACTTGAATTGTTCACCTATATAGCATATGATCCATTATTGTACATAATTAGGTTACAATCAAATTTCAATTTTATACAAATATTACCTTATATGGTAGAGTTGGGGGCCGTATCATAGATTCGATTTGGGCCCAGGAGACACTTGCACCAGCCCTGTATACAGGCCATTGTTGAATTGTTTGATATTTTAACAAGAAAAATATCAAGTTGATGTTAAAAACGTTGTTGATTTATTTAAGATAGAATGATCTATTATGACGGGTCTCTAATTTGTATTTAGATACATTGGATTTATTTTCAAATTTTCTAGTTGAATTGTTCCCCTATATTGCATATCATCTATTATTGTAGATAATTAGATTACAATAATATTTGAATTTTATATGAATACTACCTTATGAAAATTGAGATGTAGTATAGTGGGGAGTCCTATATCATAGATGCAGTGGGTGGGGGGGACAACGAGACTCTTGCCATGGCTCTGATTCACGATATCACTTCCCTGAAGGTCATCTTTATCAATGAATTTGAGGACAATAGTTTGAAATAATAAAAGTAAAAATACATATTTTTTATTTACACTATTTTCATCATTCGGAGTATTGTCCTCATCTTTATTGCCATATTCACAATGTATATCACCTGAAGAAGGTTGGAATGTACAATGACTGAAATGTTGTGCATATGGCAATAAAGATGAGGACAACAGTCTGAATGATGTAAATAGCGTAAATAGTTACAATATATCAACTCATAAATATAGACAAATCCTGAAGAAGGCCTGATCATACAATGGCCGAAAAGTTGTGGATATGGCTATAAAGGTTAGGAGAATAGTTCGAATGGTGTAAACAGTGTAAATAGTTACAATACCTCATCTCAGAAATAGAGAAAGATCCTGAAGAAGGCTGCATCATACAAAGGCCAAAATATCGTTAATATGGCAATAAAGATGAAGACAACAGTCTGAACAATGTGAATAGTGTAAATAATTACCATACCTCATCTCAGAATCATAGACTGATCCTGGAGTCAGTCAGATCATGCAATGGCCAAAACATCATGAATATGGCAATAAACATGATTACAACAGTTCAAATGAGGTGAATGTAAATAGTTACAATACCTCATTATAGAAATATAGACAGATCCTGAAGAAGGCCAGATCATACAATGGCTGAAATGTTGGGAATATGGCTATAAAGATTAGGACAACAGTCCGAATGATGTAAATTGGGTAAATAATGACAATACCTTATTTCAAAAATATAGGCAGATTCTGAAGAAGGCCAGATCATAAAAATGCTTAAACATCATTAATATGGCTACAAAGATGAGGACATGAATGATGTAAATAGTGTAAATAGTTACAATGCCTCATCTCAGGAACATAGATTGATCCTGGAGTAGGCTGGATCGTGCAACAGTTGAAACGTCATGAATATGGCAATAAACATGAAGACAACAGTTCAAACGAGGTGAATAATGTAAATAGTTACAATACCTCATCTTAGAAATATAGAAAGATCCTGAAGAAGGTCGAAACGTACAATGTCCAAAGCGTTGTGAAGATGCCAATAAAGATGAGGACAACAGTCTGAATGATGTAAATAGTGTAAATAGTTACAATACATCAACTAAGAAATATAAACAGATCCTGACGAAGGCCACATTGTACAACGGTCGATTTGTTTTTGTCGCTTATTTTATATCAAGATGAATATATTTATCCTTTGATTCAGCTTCATCACCATCAACAAAATCTAATTTGTCAGTTTTTATTTTTGTGTTTTATCTTTTCCCTTTTTTGTGTTTTAAAGGTTACAAGAGGTCAGCACAGCAGAGCAAAGTATGACTGATAATCCCTGGACAGAAAAACTAACAGCCACCCTCTGTCCAAAAGGCTACATTCGGGTAAGACATTTTTCTTTTTCTCCCTTAAAAAAGCTCTTATTTGACGTATTTTCTGAAATTAGGAATTAACAGATGACAGTCAAATAAGGAAAATAGGGAGGGTGATGAACTATTTCAAAGTCATAATCATGCAGAGCAGTCATTAAAACCAAGGAGTTGTGCACTGGAGAATTGTCCTTTTGTCAGATTTTCTGGGCGTTTGGTTTTGATAGCCTTTCAAAACTGTCTCAGAAAGTTGGTATAGTACTTGCCGTTGATAGTGTGACCCTTTGAAGCTATTCAATAAATTCAATGTCTTTTGCATCCCAAAAAACTGATGATGTCATCTTCCCTGCAGATGAAATGACCTTGTCCTTCTTTAGAGCAGGTGTGGTGGGGTGTTTCTACTGCCTGGATTGTATCTGTCTCTGGCTCAAAGTGATGAACCCAACACTCATCCTGGATTAGGAAATGCTCAAGGAAACCAGCTGGATCTGTCTCAAACGACGTCAGCTTTTCCCATGATGTCATCAGCCTGGTGCGCTTTTGATCAGGTGTCAGAAGATGTGGCACCTCTGAGCACAAACCTTTGTTCATTGTGCAGAATATTCTCAACTTGCTAACCGGATATGCTAATAGCATTGGTTATTTGATTTATAATCAGTTACCTGTCATCTAGCACCATGTGGTGAACACGACCAATGTTTTCCTCAGTGGTGACAGTTGCAAAATATCCAGGCCTTGAGTCATTGAAACCAAGAAGTTGTGTACTGGAGAATTGTCTTGATGAAACAAAACCCCTTTCATCAGTTTTTCTGGGTGTTGGCATAGTACTCTCTGTTGATTGTGTGGCCCTTTTGAAGATACTCAATAAACACAATACCTTTTGCATCTCAACAAACTGAGGCCATCACCTTCACTGCAGATGAAACAACCTTGGTCTTCTTTACTGCAGGTGAGATAGGGTGTTTACACTGCCGTCTCTGGCTCAATGTGATGAACACAACACTCATCTTTGGTTAGGAAGCGTTCAAGGAAATCAGATGGATCTTCCTCAAACAATGTCAGATTTTCCCCAAGATGTGATCAGCCTGGTGCACTTTTTATCAGGTGCCGGAAGACATGGCACCCACTGAGCAGAAACCTTCATCATGTCAAGTTCATTGTGCAGAATATTCTCAACTCTCCCGCAGGATATGGGAATGGCATTGGCTATTCGATTTATCATCAATCAGTTGTCATTCATCACCATGTGGTGAACAGGGTCATTGTTCTGGGTGGTGGCAGTTGAAGGATGTCTAGACCTTAGATCATCTTCAAGGCTCTCCCTTCCCCTTCTAAATTCAGCTGCCCAATTTTACTCTGTTGATAAAGCCGGAACATCATCCCCTAATGTAGCAACCATGTCAGCATGAATGTTCTTGGAGATTAAATTTTATTTCTACAGCTACTCGATAACACCATAATGCCAAATTTTGTCCATTTTCAAGAGAAGTTGCTACTAGTTACTTCTGAAGTCTTTGAACAGTCACATGTCTATTAACCCGGAAATAAATAATGAAGTCATTAATATGAAGTGTAGAAATGAATGCATGCAAGATTTCACAGTTCTGGCATCACCCCTTCATGATCAGGCTATGAACTTTTCAGCCTTACACTCGTACCTGGAAAGAAACAATGCAGTTATTAATAAGAAGAGTTGAAATGAATGCATACAAGATTTCACAGCTCTAGCATCACTCCTTCATAGTCAGCCTATGAACTTTTTAGCTCGCCCTCATAAATAAAATGTTTACATGTCCAACTTTTACAATGACTTTTCTCTTTTCCTTTTGACAGTTTAAAGTTGTTCGGCTTTCGGGAATGTTGGAGTTGGCCTTCTGTCGTCGGCAACTCTTTTCCAGTATAAATGGTATTGAATCAGAACGAACAAAGACCGGCCTTGGAGGATGGTGGGTAAGTATTACTATGTCATTACAAAAAATCTTTGTTCATTAACCTGCAGATCAATTAATCGGATTGATTTGTCAGCACTGAATTTACTGAGTTGTCTGTAAATAGTGTCAATAAAAATATTTTCAACAAAACAATAAAGATGCGGACAATCATCCAAACTTAAATGGTATAAATAAAGATAACTCATCCCCAAAAATGACTCGTCTTCCAATGATAATCCACCTGCATTTTGCTGAACACACAGACAATCAGTTACTATTTCGTAGAAGTTAAATTTTGTAGACTTATTTTTTTCTTCATATTAAATTCTGTTAAGTTTACAGATGTGTTTCGTTCGTTTATCTTCCCTGCAAGCTGACCAACAACACTTGGCTGTGACCAGAAGTGAAAGCTTACCATGTCCTGCAAGAGATGGTTTCATTGATTCTCTGCAGGGATACAATGACAGAATTTGGGTCTGACTACTGATGATCACTGTCAAACACACAGGGAAAGGCTTCATCTCTTTTCAATATACCTGCCTCCTATTAGAATGTCTGACACTCAACTCCATGAGAGCACCTCTTTGCAACTGCTCAGTCTCACATTGTCCGCTGACCTGAGATGGAACAAATACATTGAATCAATAGCTTCGTCCACCACAAGGAAAGTTAGCTCCCTGTGCCACGCCAGGAAATTTTTCTCACCTGAGTTGATCCTTCAAATCTACAAATCAACCATTCGCCCTTGCATGGAGTATTGCTGCCATATATGGTTTGGATCCCCTTCTAATTGTCTCAAGGACCTTGATAAAATCCAAAGAAGGATATGCAATGTAATTGGCCCTCATCTGGCATCTCCTCTGCAGCTGCTCTCTCATAGACGTGCCGTTGCCTCCCTCTGTCTTTTTTACAAGTACTTTCGCGGTAACTGCTCCGATGATCTGCTTTCACTGGTTCCCAGACTTCATGAATTTAAGCGCTCAACTAGGCTGGCATCTCGCTCACACCCTTTCACTGTCGAAACTGTTAAATGTAGCCGTCTCTTCTACTCCAATAACTTCATGTCTTGCACTTCTCACCTGTGGAACTCCCTCCACATTTCTTGTTTTCCTGACAGCTATAATCTCCACCTATTCAAATGTAATGTCAATCAATGTCGCCAGATGCCCTGATCTATCCCCTAACCGTCTCTTCATCCTTTCCTCTATCACTTCTCTTTGTTCTTGCTCCAACTCTGTAACCCCTTGCGTGCTAGTGGCTTCCCGCCTTGTTTGGGGTTGAATGCTTTAAAACAAAAACAAAAAATTTCAGCAATATCGGACAGACCATGTCAAGAAAATTGGGAAGGAGACGAAACCCGATAAATGTTTTTCTCATAAACTCTGTGAAAGTAAAGTCAAGGAGTTTGACGTTTTGAATTGTGTTCGATGCTGCGTCTGTGAAATTCAAATGAGATATCTCTTGATCGAACAGTGACTTGGATGAGAAACAGATCCATTATGACAATAAATGATCAGCTCAATGGCTTGATCCTAGCCAAAGATCCAGACACTTTCCAAAACTGTAATTGCAACAACAAATATTCTGCTGATTGTCTGGTGGTCTGCCATTGGAATTATACATTACAGCTTTCTTGAATCTAACCAGAACATCACTGTTAAAGTTTACTGCCAGCAACTAGATGAAACACACATTCAGTTAAGCAAAATATGACCAGCTCTGGTTAATAGTGTGTGATATCTATTGAGGAAAGATTTTTGGCCATACTTCTGCTGCATCAGTGTGTGAGCAGAAATCAGAACTGGTGATTGCATAAACAGGAAATACATCTGGTGGCTAAAATAAACAGGATGCACAGGTATCCTGAGTGGAAGGAAATGCGTGCTTGTGTTGGCACATGCTGGAAGAGGCATGGCCAGACAAAGTTGCGTAGAAGACATGCTGGAAGAAGGCATAACCACATGAAGTTGGTTAGGTGTCCAAATGTTATTTAACCGATCTGATTCTTGATCTGGACAGAGAGGCTGGCTAGAAGTTCACCGAAGATTTGTCTTCATCAATTCCTGTGTGCGCAGTCCTAACCTCTCTGATTCTCCCTCACTCTACCCATTTGGCACAACTCGAGCAATAAAGATAATTATATATTTTTATATATAGCTGTTTGTCGCTTCATTTGAACTGAGCAACAATATGCTACAATAGATGAGGTCCAATTCTGCTTCATGACAATGCCAAGCGACATATTGTCAGGACAATGCTGCAGAAACTCACAGACTCTGGGTAGGAGAATTTGCCGCTTTATTCCCCTGATCTCTCACCTATTGATTACCACTTTTCAAGCATCTTGACAATTTTTATGCCAAAAACATTCTGTTGCAAAGAAAATGGAGGAACTGCATTCAAAGATTTCTTGGCATCCAAACCTTTAGAATTTTAATTGTAAAGGCCTGAATAATCTTGTAATGGCAGAAATGTATAGATGTTCAGAGTTACAATGCCTCATCTTAGAAATATAGACAGATCCTGAAGAAGGCTGGACAATTGCTGAAATGTTGTGAATATGGCAATAAAGATGAAGACAACAGTCCGAACAATGTGAATAGTGTAAATAGTTAGCATACCTCATCTTGAGGTATGATAACTTTTGACTGATTTAAGTACTGTTTAAATATATTAATTCAGTAATTGAAGCTGAGTCTAAAATTGGACATTATTTTGCAAACAACCTAATAAAAAATAAATAAAAGTTCTGTAGAAAAAATTTATGCCAGTCACCCGAAACAAAGAAATATTTATCTATTTTTGGGTAACAAAGCAAAAGTGATAAGGAAAATTAAACATATAAGGATAGCAGAATAAATGGCTATATATTTGAGCTCAGTTTTAACTGCAATGCTCCAGTGGTTAAAATAATTATCATCTAAAATCAATAAAAATTAACTAGAATAAAACAAGCAAATTGATTTGTTTTAATCGAGTTCACCCCAAGCAAGGCAGTAAAGCCACTAAGACACAAAGGGTTATAGGGTGTGGAAGAATTAGGAACAGAAACATTAATAACAACATTCAGTTGCAAAGAAGATGCAGAAACTTCATACAAAGATTTCTTGGCATCCAAACCTTTAGAATTTTATCGTAAAGGTATATATAACCTTGTAAGTCGATGGCGGAAATGTATAGATGTTCAGAGTCCCTATTTTGACCGATTTAAGCATTGTTGAAATATATTAATTCAGTAATCAAAGCTGAGTTTAAAATTGGACATTATTTTCTGAAAAACCTAATAAAAAATAATTAAATAAAAGTTCTATAGAAAAAAAACAATTGAGCCAGTTGCCTCAAACAAATAATAGAAATAATTATCATCTCAGTAAAGGCCTATTTTTGGGTAATAAAGCGAAAGTGATAAAGGAAATGGAAGAGAAAAGGATAGCAGAATAAATGGCTATATATTTGAACTCAGTTTTAACTATAATGCTCCAGTGGTTAAAATAATCTTCATCTAAAATCAATAAAAATGAACTAGAATAAAATGAGAAATTTGTTTTGTTTTAATCGAGTTCACCCCAAGCAAGGCAGTAAAGCCACTAAGACACAAGGGGGTTATAGGGTGTGGAATAATTAGGAACAGTAACATTAATAATGATGAACAGAAAGAGAAAAGAGTAATCGGAAAGATAGTAGATGGCCAGTGCATTTAAATTTCTGAAGATCAAAGATGGCTGGAAAGCATAGAGACAGAAGGGAGTTCCACAAGCAAGGCAGTAAAGCCACTAAGACACAAGGGGGGTTACTGAGTGTGGAAGATTTTGAAACAGAAACATTGCTAAGGAGCGAGCACAAAAATAGATTAATCAGGAGGACAGTAGATAGCAATTGACATTACATTGAAATTTTTGAAGATTAAAATTGGCTGGAAGGGAGTTCCACAAGCGAGAAGTGTGATAAAAGAAACTGTTAGCATAGAATTTATGGCTGCATCTAACCAGTTCAACTATAAAAACGTCTATCATTTTTTTTTTAATCAGTATCACCCTATGCAAGGCAGTAAAGCCACTAAGACACAAGGGGTTACAGGATGTGGGAGAATTAGGAACAGAAACATTAATAATGAGCAGAAAGAGAAAGATTTCTTGTCATCCAAACCTTTAGAATTTCATTGTAAAGGCATATATAACCTTTGGAAGTCAGTGGCAGAAATGTTTAGATGTTCAGAGTCCTTATTTTGACCGATTTAAACAAAAGAAGCGTAATCAGGAGGACAGTAGATAGCGATTGACATAACATCAAAATTTTTGCAGATTAAAGTTGACTTGAAAGCATGGAGCCAAAATGAGTTCCACAAGTGAGAAGTGTGAGAAAAGAAACTGTTAGCATAGAATTTACAGTTACATTTAGCCAGCTCAACTGTAAGAACATCTATCTTTTTTTTTCTTTTAATCAGTATCACCCCATGTAAGGCAGTAAAGCCACTAAGACACAAGGAGTTATAGGGTGTGGGAAAATTAGGAACAGAAACATTAATAACAACATTCAGTTGCAAAGTAGATGCAGAAACTTCATTCAAAGATTTCTTGGCATCCAAACCTTTAGAATTTTATCGTAAAGGCATATATAACCTTGTAAGTCGATGGCGGAAATGTATAGATGTTCAGAGTCCCTATTTTGACCGATTTAAACATTGTTGAAATATATTAATTCAGTAATCAAAGCTGAGTCTAAAATTGAACATTATTTTCTGAAAAACCTAATAGTTTTTCATTGGTTTTCTTCATACATTTATTTGCTATGCCTTATCACAAGATATTCTGGGGATCAATATGACTCACTCAAGCTCCTTAGACTCCACTGAGGTGTATGGGGCCACAGCCTCACCATGTTAGGTGTGGATGCTATGATTTCTCTAGCAAGTAGGTTTTGTAGGATTAAGTTACTAGCCTCATGCCTAATTGGTTTTGAATTCAGAGTTGTTCCACTATTAGACTGATTGCCAACCAAGGCTAGAAAGCCCACTTTATGTTACTATTTAACCCATAGTAGGGAGTGGGATGGATTCTGACCTTTTGTAATGGGAGTGATGATAATAAATTGATGCAATTGTAACTTGACCACCCTAAAAAATATAGTCACCATGAACTCTCTGATCTTGTCAATGGCTGCATAGTATGTGCTATGCTAGGGTGGATATACAGTTTTGAATTCAGAGTTGTCATTCCCCTAAACTGATTGACAAATAGTAGGACAGACTGAGCTCTCTAGTGCAGTCTGTCCTACTATTTAACACATAGATGGGGGCATAGAAAGAAATGATAGGTGTGACTGTTAAGGCTTCTGTATAAGTATATATGAGATAAAGTTACTATCCCCAGGCTCAATTGGTTTTTGAATTCAGAGTTGTCAATTTTAGACTGCTTACCAAGCAAGGCTAGAGAAGCCAGTTTACCCTGTTATTTAACCCATAGCTGGGGAAGAAGAAATGGAGTCATACATTTTCCAAGAGTTATAATAATAATAATAATAATGATACATTGATGCATTCTTTGATTGCAGTTGAGTTTATAGAGACATGAGTTCCATACCCTTGTCAGTGGCTGCATAGTATGTGCTACACCAAGAGTACATATGCTTCTCCTAGACTGTTTGCCAACCAAGGCTAGAGAACCTAGTGTATCCTACTATTTGACTCATAGCTGGATAAAGAAGCAGTGAATTTTTGCCTTTTCTAAAATATCTGTGCAAAAGTGAATATAATAAATTCAACTTGAATTTGAACTTGGCTTGCTGATTTATCATTATCAGCCACTAAGCATTGCACCACCTGCACATCCAGGTAAGAATGTGATTCTCAAATGAAGTATTTTTTACTTTTATAATTCTTTTGTGTCCTCATATTCTCTGTTAGTATCATGTCATGTTTCTGGCTAACCTATTCGTTTTCAGCTGTTTAATGAATAATATTACTTCAAAGTTGAAATCTTGAGATTCTGAGACAAAGTATTACCAATGTCTATTTTACGGTAACAGCTGAAGAATGGATTAGCTAGAAAAATAAAATGTGGCTTTTTACCACATTTGATCTTATCAGTTCTTCAGCTAATACATTATATATAAGCCTTCTCATTACAGCTCATATTTTAATATTTCTGCAAGCTATCTGCCATTATATCCAACCACATATCTGACTGGAAAAAAAGTTCATTGAGTCTCCAGTTCAGATCAATGCAAATTGCTTTTGACTTTGAAAAGAGTTGAAGAAAAAAAAAATGCGGTGAAAAGTCTGCTTTTGATTTCTGTAGTTTAAAATAGATGCCGGATCTTATGACTTTCTAGAAACAAAAGGACTGAGAGGAAGATGGAGGATGATGGGGACAGGGAAGGGGAATTGTGGGTCTTGCAGGATCAGGAAGTACAGTGGCACATTTAAATCTTTAACAAACAATCAATAACGTTGGGAGAAAAAAAAAGAGAGAGAGAGAGAGAGTAAAAGAAAGATCGGAGTTAGAGAAAAGAAAGAGAAAGACAGATCTAAGTTAGAGAGAACTTAATCTGAGAATCTCTAAACAACTGGAGATTATTACTATTTCTGTTGGGTAGGAAACAAGTGATAGAATCAAATATGTGCAATAATGAAAAGACTTCATTTAAGACTCTCTAGACAACTGAAGATTATTACTGTTCTTTTTGGGTAGAATATGAAACCACCTTTTAATTTCTGTTGTTCCCAGGTCCACCCTGAACCTGGAGGGTAGCACCTGTTAGGGTCACAGCTAATGATAAATAGTGAAATTCCAAACAAAACACTCTGAAAGCATATAAATATATTTTTATAGTGTTGTAGAGTTATTTCCTCAGTGGAAACTGTGTCAATACCACAGATAGTAATCACTGATCTGGTTCCACTTATCAATGAAGAACATGCTAATCATGATTCTTATTTAAGTTTCCTATGTGAGGATGAACTTGAGACAGACTGTCGTTTCCACTTCATTGCACAGAAGACCTTCTTTTGCCTTTTAATGTTAGTAACAGGAGAAAATCACAATTGCAATGAATTGGAAAAAGTGGAGCAAAATATTTAAAGTTCTAACTGAAAGATACTGTTGTCGAACAGAAATCCAAAATATCCCAATAGGAAACTCTTCAAAAGTTTCAAATATACCAATAAGAAACTTTTCAAAAAATTCAAAAAGTAATCCCTCATTCTCTCGCTAACTGATAATTTGTTAATTCAGGGTGGAATGAAAAGACACTCTAACCCGCCATATCCATCTTTTTTTCTTTTTTATGATGGCCGATGCTAATCCTCGAATTGGGTCTTGTAAGATGATGCCTAAGTACAAGCATTAGCTGATCCTATATTATTTAATTGTTTATTGTATTTGGACTAAATTCGGTCCTAAATAGGTTCAACGTACAAAAACGTTAGGAACTTGTTATAATAAGTATTACGCAGAGTAATCTAGTTGTGGTCACTGACTACATTCGTATTTCGACTCCCGGTCGACCATCACTGACTCCTACTTATATTAGATGGGAGAGTCTATTATCTATAGACTAGGTGTGTTTCACCATAACATATAGTAAAAATACCATCAATACATGTTTATATAAAAAACATTAAACATTACTTATTTATAGTAAAATGACCAACAATACATTTTATCTTTAGTCGAAGCCATAAAATTGCGTTCAAAATGTTTAGATTCCGGCATTAAATAACCCATAGAGGTTGATATGCTGCTAAACAAAATCAACCAAACAACCAACATGAAAGAACTCTTTCATGACATTAATCCATATAATATCAGACAATTTCATAAAGAAATCATATTCTATTCCAAAATATAACTTCAACAAAACTACAACATAAAACACACATATCACTGTCTCTAATAATCATGTCCATACAAACATGTCTATGCATAAAAGCAGAGTATCATCTACCATGTATTCAATTGTGAAAGCAGAATAACATATATATCTATTACTTCAAAGCTCCCAAGAAAATTAAATTTGGGCCTTAAATGACCCATAAAGGAGCAAACAAAACAACCAAATATACAATACCCCAGAAGTAGCAAATGATCGAACCTTATAGATCAAAGGAAATAAAAACTCTATTTGTCTCAACCACATCTTATTTCTGTTTGTTGTTTTGTCACTTCCACTTTCCTTTCCTTGTTAATGATAAGGCTGACATTATAATCATCTTATTATAATTGTGCTTGTCTCTTTCTTCGTTCGTTCATATGACCATTACACCTTGCCAATATGTCATAAATGATGCAGTATACTGTTTTGATTGCAGGTAAAGAGGAGAAAAAACACTACTTGGTTTCAGTGAAAAAATGAATGAAAGAAAGAAAGATAAAAGTGTTTAAGGTCTCTTGCCAATTCCTCATAAATAAATTCTGTTTTGATCGCATGGAAGATGGGAAATGACACTACTTGGTTTCAGTGAGAAAATGAAAAATAGAAATAAAGAAGGGAGGATAGAAGTGTTTAACATGTTTCAGTGAAATGGAAAAGTTGTCAATTTCAAATTGTTTCATTTGTACCCCCTTACTTCTTAAAATAGCAACCAGCATTCATATTTATGATTGTTATTGCAATATTTTGTTAAAGTTGTTAAGCTCAAATATTTAATGATGTTATAGGGGAATTTCTACAGATATTTTATTGTCATAGAACTTTCCATGATCTGTCTATATTTCTGAGATGAGGTATTATGTACACTATTTACATTATTTGGACTATTGTCCTCATCTTTGTTGCCATGTTTATTACAATGTTTCGGCCATTGTACGCTTCGGCCTTCTTCAGAAAGAAATAAAGAAAAAGAAAGAAAGAAAGAGGGAAGATAGAAGTGTTTAACGTCTCCTGCCAATACTTCATAAATAATGGACTATTCCATTTTGTGTCTTTTGTTTTTCTATGTAATGGTGTAGAAAGAAAATAAAAGACACACACTACTTGGTTTCAGTGAGAAAATGAAAGAAAGAAAGAAAGAAATGATAATTTCAGTGAAATGGAAAAAGTTGTCAATTTCAAATCATTTCATTTGTATCCCCTTACTTCTTACAATAATG
This sequence comes from Acanthosepion esculentum, assembly GCA_964036315.1. Taxonomy (NCBI): domain Eukaryota; kingdom Metazoa; phylum Mollusca; class Cephalopoda; order Sepiida; family Sepiidae; genus Acanthosepion; species Acanthosepion esculentum. The sequence goes on along the minus strand of OZ038517.1, from coordinate 9,534,687 downwards.
ACCAGCATTCATATTTATGATTGTTATTGCAATATTCTGTTAAAGTTGTTAAGCTCAAATATTTAACGATGCAATAGGGAAATTTCTATAGCTATTCACTCAACCATCAACTTAAGAATTAAGATTCAGCTGAATATTAAAATAAGAAAACCGTGAAATGTTCAAGGGTTAAAACTAGTTACTATTATTAATCCTGTAAATCCATGGTAAGAATTTTCTAGCAAGTTTTGTTAATGGAATTCACGGCTAGTTTAATGATCCTTCAAATAATTATTAATTTGAATTTCCCTACAACATCCTGCAGGAGAGATTTTCATAAGATTTTTTGTTCTTTTGATTTTTTTTTTATTATTTGATTTTTTTTTGTATGTGTGTCTGTGTATGTAATAGGAGTAGGTAGGCTTCCCTGCCATCCGGTCAGTGTTCCTCCCCCTTCTCGTGTACAAGAGTAGAGGCTCACACCTTGTTTCTTGTTTAGGAAGGGGTTCCTGGATCTCTCCCTTCCTATCTCTCTGTCCTCTGTACTGGAGGCTGCTGTGTTTCTCCCGTGATGTGTGCAGACTGTGGCAATGCCTCTTCATTCTGAGGGTACACGGTTGACAGTTCCCTGGTTGCTGTTTCCGACTGTTAGTTAGGAGCCTTAACTCTTGCATAGCATCTTGAGCTGCTGCTCTGATCAACAGTTGTATAATACCACAGTGCCATGTCATGCATGGATAGGTGTCCCTGAATTCATCTCTGGTGGGCAACCCTGATGCCACATTATGTCGCAGACTGCTCCAATTTCTGTCTGCCCACGTCATGGTTGATAATCGTCTGCTTCTTCTACTTCAGGCTTTTTTTTTTTTGGGCTACCATAATTACACATCATGAAAACTAACAGTGATTCCAAAAGAAATCCTAAACCAGCCCTTAAAAAATCACCTAAACCCTTTAACATTTCATTTTCTAACATCCGTGGCATTAGAACCAACTTCTGCATTGTTGAATCTTTCCTTATTGCGAACTGCCAGATATCCCGGCTCTCTGTGAGACCAACTTTGACTCGTCTATCCCCTCCTCTGACCTCTTGATCCCTGGCTACCTTACTCTCCTTAGAAAAAACTCTCAAACTCATATGCATGGCCTTGGTGTTTACGTCAAGGACCATCTCCCTCTGGCAAGAGAGCTGTCTCTTGAATCTCCAGACCATTTGTATATGTGTCTGCGGCAATGCTGTGAGCTACATCTTCTTTCTTTATCGCTCTCCATACTCCCAAGACTGATGTACTCGAATGCATTTCTGACAGCATTGACAAGGCTCTCTCTCTCCATCCATTTGCTCGCATATTCGTGTTTGGTGATTTTAACGCCCATCATATCAAGTGGTTTAATAATGCTACTTACAGGCATACAAACCCTTAATTTTTCAATTTCTCAATCCCTCGTGCAAATAGTTGACTTCCCCACACATTTTTTCTACAATCTTCTTGATCTATGTTTTACCTCCATTCCCAAGTCCTGTAACGCCATGCAGCTCTGCCATCTTGACAACTCTTATCACGCTGTAGTGTCTGTCAACATCTTCAACTCCACCTCCTGCAAAGAACCTCCTACCACTAGAACATCTAGTTCTGCTATCAACGAGCAGACTGTGACTCATTCCGGGATTTCGTTCACGATGTCCCCCTGGGACCTTGTCTTCAGGCTCCCTGTTCAAGAATATGCTTCTGAAGTCTCTTCCTGGATTAAAGCTGGAATCAAGTCTTTCACCCCCTCAAGGAAATATAAGGTCAAATCGCACTCCTCCCCCTGGTTCTCCGCTGCTTGCTCAGCTGCTTTTGCCCATAGGAATCACTTCTTCCACCTTTATCGTAGCGACATGTCTGATTGCAATAGACGTCTCTTTGTCTCTGCCCATAGTGAGTGTAAGCGTGTCCTCAATGAAGCAAAGTCACTATTTGCTGCTCGAATGAAAGAACGTATTGCATCTCGCAAATTCGGCTCCAAGGATTATTGGCGTCTCTGCAAGAGCGTACTTAACAATAGCAAACCACCTTTGTTCAACCAGTTTGAGCTTCTGACCTCTTCTGCCGACAAGGCTGAATGCTTTGCTTGGAAATTCTCATTCAATTCAATGCTCGACTCTTCCAGTGTACCCACACCTGATTTCCCCGTTCGAAATGAGGCTCAATTGAGTGACTTGCACATAACTCCGTTATCGGTTCTGGGCATCATCTCTAAATTAGACCCCCACAAGGTTAGTGGTGGAGATGGGATACCAGCCATTGTCCTGAAGAAATATGTGCCTGAACTGGCCCCTGCATTCTCCAAATTATATAACTACTGCCTCAATGAATCTTGTTTTCCAGCCTGTTGCAAGTCCTCATCCGTTGTTCCTGTCTTTAAGAACTCTGGAGACCCTTCTGACCCTTCTAATTACTGTCCTATCAGTCTCCTACCCCTCTTCGGCAAAGTCTTTGAAGCTTTAATCAACACCGAAGTGGTTATGCACCTTACATTCCATAATCTGCTCTCCGACAAGCAATATGGTTTCCACTTTGTTCATTCTACAGCTGATGTGCTTACGGCCATAACTGAAATTGTTTACTAAGCACTTCATAATAACGAAGAAGCTCGTGCCATGGCTCTTGATATCTCCAAAGCATTTGATAGGGTTTGGCATGCCAGCCTTCTTCACAAGCTTCAGGGTTAGGGAATTTCAGGTCGATTGTTCGACTTAATACAATCATTCCTGTCGAACCGTACACTGAAGGTCGTTCTCAACGGATTCTCCTCCAGCTCCTATCCCACGAATGCAGGTGTTCCCCAAGGCTCTATCCTAGGCCCTACTCTGTTCGTTATCTTCATTAGCGATCTTCCTGATGTCATAGGTTCCCAAGTAGGCATCTATGCGCACGACACTACTATTTACTCCTGCCTCAAAAACAAATCTAATGTCGCCGACAAAACTAACCTGGCTGTTTGTCTTGAAAAGGACCTCCAATTGGTTGTGGACTGGGGCAGGTATTGGCTGGTTAACTTTAATGCCTCAAAAACAAAACTGCTCTCTATTATTCACCAGAGAGAACTATACCTGCCTCCTATTAGAATGTTTGACGCTCAACTCCATGAGAGTTCCTCTTTGTGACTGCTCGGTCTCACATTGTCCGCTGACCTGAGATGGAACAAATACATTGAGTCAATAGCTTTGTCCACTGCAATGAAAGTTGGCTCCCTGTGCCATACCAGGAAATTTTTCTCATCAGAGTCGATCCTTCAAATCTATAAATCAACCATTTGCCCTTGCATGGAGTATTGCTGCCATATATGGTCTAGAGCCCCTTCTAATTGTTTCAAGGTCCTTGATAAAATCCAAAGATGGATATGCAATGTAATTGGCCCTGATCTGGCATCTTGTCTATATCCGCTCTCTCACAGACGTGCCGTTGCCTCCCTCTGTCTTTTTTACAAAAGTGAGAAGAAAGAACTAACCATCAGATGCAAGAAGACGGAATGCATGGTTGTTAGCAAAAGGGGCAACTTATTACAATGCAAATTACAAATTGGGGATACCGAAATCAAACAAGTGCAACAATTTAAGTATCTGGCAAATGTTTTCACAGAGGACGGAAAGTGTGACACTGAAATCCGAATCACACTGGGTTTCGCGAAAGAGGCATTCCAAAAGCTAAGCAGAGTATTAAGAAACGGATAAATTATGGTCGAAACATAGAAAAGAGTACTGAACTGTTAGGTGATATTTGTCTTCCTGTATGGTAGTGAATGCTGGACAATCTTCTCAGAGACGAAGAAGAGACTTAAAGCAAGAGAAATGTGGTTTTACAGAAGGATACCATTGACCAAACATGTTAGCAACGATGAAGTTTCAGAGAAAAGGGAATCAAGCTGTATTGGGTTAGTACAAAGATGCCTTACAAAAGTTAAACAAAATATGAAGAAACAAGAAAAGTTTGTTAGAAAGAAAGAAAAGAGGACTGAACTGTTAGGTGATATTTGTCTTCCTGTATGGTAGTGAATGCTGGACAATCTTCTCAGAGACGAAGAAGAGACTTAAAGCAAGAGAAATGTGGTTTTACAGAAGGATACCATTGACCAAACATGTTAGCAACGATGAAGTTTCAGAGAAAATGGAATCAAGCTGTATTGGGTTAGTACAAAGATGCCTTACAAAAGTTAAACAAAATATGAAGAAACAAGAAAAGTTTGTTAGAAAGAAAGAAAAGAGGACTGAACTGTTAGGTGATATTTGTCTTCCTGTATGGTAGTGAATGCTGGACAATCTTCTCAGAGACGAAGAAGAGACTTAAAGCAAGAGAAATGTGGTTTTACAGAAGGATACCATTGACCAAACATGTTAGCAACGATGAAGTTTCAGAGAAAATGGAATCAAGCTGTATTGGGTTAGTACAAAGATGCCTTACAAAAGTTAAACAAAATATGAAGAAACAAGAAAAGTTTGTTAGAAAGAAAGAAAAGAGGACTGAACTGTTAGGTGATATTTGTCTTCCTGTATGGTAGTGAATGCTGGACAATCTTCTCAGAGACGAAGAAGAGACTTAAAGCAAGAGAAATGTGGTTTTACAGAAGGATACCATTGACCAAACATGTTAGCAACAATGAAGTTTCAGAGAAAATGGAATCAAGCTGTATTGGGTTAGTACAAAGATGCCTTACAAAAGTTAAACAAAATATGAAGAAACAAGAAAAGTTTGTTAGAAAGAAAGAAAAGAGTACTGAACTGTTAGGTGATATTTGTCTTCCTGTATGGTAGTGAATGCTGGACAATCTTCTCAGAGACGAAGAAGAGACTTAAAGCAAGAGAAATGTGGTTTTACAGAAGGATACCATTGACCAAACATGTTAGCAACGATGAAGTTTCAGAGAAAATGGAATCAAGCTGTATTGGGTTAGTACAAAGATGCCTTACAAAAGTTAAACAAAATATGAAGAAACAAGAAAAGTTTGTTAGAAAGAAAGAAAAGAGGACTGAACTGTTAGGTGATATTTGTCTTCCTGTATGGTAGTGAATGCTGGACAATCTTCTCAGAGACGAAGAAGAGACTTAAAGCAAGAGAAATGTGGTTTTACAGAAGGATACCATTGACCAAACATGTTAGCAACAATGAAGTTTCAGAGAAAATGGAATCAAGCTGTATTGGGTTAGTACAAAGATGCCTTACAAAAGTTAAACAAAATATGAAGAAAGAAGAAAAGTTTGTTAGAAAGAAAGAAAAGAGGACTGAACTGTTAGGTGATATTTGTCTTCCTGTATGGTAGTGAATGCTGGACAATCTTCTCAGAGACGAAGAAGAGACTTAAAGCAAGAGAAATGTGGTTTTACAGAAGGATACCATTGACCAAACATGTTAGCAACAATGAAGTTTCAGAGAAAATGGAATCAAGCTGTATTGGGTTAGTACAAAGATGCCTTACAAAAGTTAAACAAAATATGAAGAAAGAAGAAAAGTTTGTTAGAAAGAAAGAAAAGAGTACTGAACTGTTAGGTGATATTTGTCTTCCTGTATGGTAGTGAATGCTGGACAATCTTCTCAGAGACGAAGAAGAGACTTAAAGCAAGAGAAATGTGGTTTTACAGAAGGATACCATTGACCAAACATGTTAGCAATGATGAAGTTTCAGAGAAAATGGAATCAAGCTGTATTGGGTTAGTACAAAGATGCCTTACAAAAGTTAAACAAAATATGAAGAAAGAAGAAAAGTTTGTTAGAAAGAAAGAAAAGAGTACTGAACTGTTAGGTGATATTTGTCTTCCTGTATGGTAGTGAATGCTGGACAATCTTCTCAGAGACGAAGAAGAGACTTAAAGCAAGAGAAATGTGGTTTTACAGAAGGATACCATTGACCAAACATGTTAGCAACGATGAAGTTTCAGAGAAAATGGAATCAAGCTGTATTGGGTTAGTACAAAGATGCCTTACAAAAGTTAAACAAAATATGAAGAAAGAAGAAAAGTTTGTTAGAAAGAAAGAAAAGAGTACTGAACTGTTAGGTGATATTTGTCTTCCTGTATGGTAGTGAATGCTGGACAATCTTCTCAGAGACGAAGAAGAGACTTAAAGCAAGAGAAATGTGGTTTTACAGAAGGATACCATTGACCAAACATGTTAGCAACGATGAAGTTTCAGAGAAAATGGAATCAAGCTGTATTGGGTTAGTACAAAGATGCCTTACAAAAGTTAAACAAAATATGAAGAAACAAGAAAAGTTTGTTAGAAAGAAAGAAAAGAGGACTGAACTGTTAGGTGATATTTGTCTTCCTGTATGGTAGTGAATGCTGGACAATCTTCTCAGAGACGAAGAAGAGACTTAAAGCAAGAGAAATGTGGTTTTACAGAAGGATACCATTGACCAAACATGTTAGCAATGATGAAGTTTCAGAGAAAATGGAATCAAGCTGTATTGGGTTAGTACAAAGATGCCTTACAAAAGTTAAACAAAATATGAAGAAAGAAGAAAAGTTTGTTAGAAAGAAAGAAAAGAGTACTGAACTGTTAGGTGATATTTGTCTTCCTGTATGGTAGTGAATGCTGGACAATCTTCTCAGAGACGAAGAAGAGACTTAAAGCAAGAGAAATGTGGTTTTACAGAAGGATACCATTGACCAAACATGTTAGCAACGATGAAGTTTCAGAGAAAATGGAATCAAGATGTATTGGGTTAGTACAAAGATGCCTTACAAAAGTTAAACAAAATATGAAGAAAGAAGAAAAGTTTGTTAGAAAGAAAGAAAAGAGTACTGAACTGTTAGGTGATATTTGTCTTCCTGTATGGTAGTGAATGCTGGACAATCTTCTCAGAGACGAAGAAGAGACTTAAAGCAAGAGAAATGTGGTTTTACAGAAGGATACCATTGACCAAACATGTTAGCAACGATGAAGTTTCAGAGAAAATGGAATCAAGCTGTATTGGGTTAGTACAAAGATGCCTTACAAAAGTTAAACAAAATATGAAGAAACAAGAAAAGTTTGTTAGAAAGAAAGAAAAGAGGACTGAACTGTTAGGTGATATTTGTCTTCCTGTATGGTAGTGAATGCTGGACAATCTTCTCAGAGACGAAGAAGAGACTTAAAGCAAGAGAAATGTGGTTTTACAGAAGGATACCATTGACCAAACATGTTAGCAATGATGAAGTTTCAGAGAAAATGGAATCAAGCTGTATTGGGTTAGTACAAAGATGCCTTACAAAAGTTAAACAAAATATGAAGAAAGAAGAAAAGTTTGTTAGAAAGAAAGAAAAGAGTACTGAACTGTTAGGTGATATTTGTCTTCCTGTATGGTAGTGAATGCTGGACAATCTTCTCAGAGACGAAGAAGAGACTTAAAGCAAGAGAAATGTGGTTTTACAGAAGGATACCATTGACCAAACATGTTAGCAACGATGAAGTTTCAGAGAAAATGGAATCAAGATGTATTGGGTTAGTACAAAGATGCCTTACAAAAGTTAAACAAAATATGAAGAAAGAAGAAAAGTTTGTTAGAAAGAAAGAAAAGAGTACTGAACTGTTAGGTGATATTTGTCTTCCTGTATGGTAGTGAATGCTGGACAATCTTCTCAGAGACGAAGAAGAGACTTAAAGCAAGAGAAATGTGGTTTTACAGAAGGATACCATTGACCAAACATGTTAGCTATGATGAAGTTTCAGAGAAAATGGAATCAAGCTGTATTGGGTTAGTACAAAGATGCCTTACAAAAGTTAAACAAAATATGAAGAAAGAAGAAAAGTTTGTTAGAAAGAAAGAAAAGAGTACTGAACTGTTAGGTGATATTTGTCTTCCTGTATGGTAGTGAATGCTGGACAATCTTCTCAGAGACGAAGAAGAGACTTAAAGCAAGAGAAATGTGGTTTTACAGAAGGATACCATTGACCAAACATGTTAGCAATGATGAAGTTTCAGAGAAAATGGAATCAAGCTGTATTGGGTTAGTACAAAGATGCCTTACAAAAGTTAAACAAAATATGAAGAAAGAAGAAAAGTTTGTTAGAAAGAAAGAAAAGAGTACTGAACTGTTAGGTGATATTTGTCTTCCTGTATGGTAGTGAATGCTGGACAATCTTCTCAGAGACGAAGAAGAGACTTAAAGCAAGAGAAATGTGGTTTTACAGAAGGATACCATTGACCAAACATGTTAGCAATGATGAAGTTTCAGAGAAAAGGGAATCAAGCTGTATTGGGTTAGTACAAAGATGCCTTACAAAAGTTAAACAAAATATGAAGAAACAAGAAAAGTTTGTTAGAAAGAAAGAAAAGAGGACTGAACTGTTAGGTGATATTTGTCTTCCTGTATGGTAGTGAATGCTGGACAATCTTCTCAGAGACGAAGAAGAGACTTAAAGCAAGAGAAATGTGGTTTTACAGAAGGATACCATTGACCAAACATGTTAGCAACGATGAAGTTTCAGAGAAAATGGAATCAAGATGTATTGGGTTAGTACAAAGATGCCTTACAAAAGTTAAACAAAATATGAAGAAACAAGAAAAGTTTGTTAGAAAGAAAGAAAAGAGGACTGAACTGTTAGGTGATATTTGTCTTCCTGTATGGTAGTGAATGCTGGACAATCTTCTCAGAGACGAAGAAGAGACTTAAAGCAAGAGAAATGTGGTTTTACAGAAGGATACCATTGACCAAACATGTTAGCAACGATGAAGTTTCAGAGAAAAGGGAATCAAGCTGTATTGGGTTAGTACAAAGATGCCTTACAAAAGTTAAACAAAATATGAAGAAAGAAGAAAAGTTTGTTAGAAAGAAAGAAAAGAGTACTGAACTGTTAGGTGATATTTGTCTTCCTGTATGGTAGTGAATGCTGGACAATCTTCTCAGAGACGAAGAAGAGACTTAAAGCAAGAGAAATGTGGTTTTACAGAAGGATACCATTGACCAAACATGTTAGCAATGATGAAGTTTCAGAGAAAATGGAATCAAGCTGTATTGGGTTAGTACAAAGATGCCTTACAAAAGTTAAACAAAATATGAAGAAAGAAGAAAAGTTTGTTAGAAAGAAAGAAAAGAGTACTGAACTGTTAGGTGATATTTGTCTTCCTGTATGGTAGTGAATGCTGGACAATCTTCTCAGAGACGAAGAAGAGACTTAAAGCAAGAGAAATGTGGTTTTACAGAAGGATACCATTGACCAAACATGTTAGCTATGATGAAGTTTCAGAGAAAATGGAATCAAGCTGTATTGGGTTAGTACAAAGATGCCTTACAAAAGTTAAACAAAATATGAAGAAAGAAGAAAAGTTTGTTAGAAAGAAAGAAAAGAGTACTGAACTGTTAGGTGATATTTGTCTTCCTGTATGGTAGTGAATGCTGGACAATCTTCTCAGAGACGAAGAAGAGACTTAAAGCAAGAGAAATGTGGTTTTACAGAAGGATACCATTGACCAAACATGTTAGCAATGATGAAGTTTCAGAGAAAATGGAATCAAGCTGTATTGGGTTAGTACAAAGATGCCTTACAAAAGTTAAACAAAATATGAAGAAAGAAGAAAAGTTTGTTAGAAAGAAAGAAAAGAGTACTGAACTGTTAGGTGATATTTGTCTTCCTGTATGGTAGTGAATGCTGGACAATCTTCTCAGAGACGAAGAAGAGACTTAAAGCAAGAGAAATGTGGTTTTACAGAAGGATACCATTGACCAAACATGTTAGCAATGATGAAGTTTCAGAGAAAAGGGAATCAAGCTGTATTGGGTTAGTACAAAGATGCCTTACAAAAGTTAAACAAAATATGAAGAAACAAGAAAAGTTTGTTAGAAAGAAAGAAAAGAGGACTGAACTGTTAGGTGATATTTGTCTTCCTGTATGGTAGTGAATGCTGGACAATCTTCTCAGAGACGAAGAAGAGACTTAAAGCAAGAGAAATGTGGTTTTACAGAAGGATACCATTGACCAAACATGTTAGCAACGATGAAGTTTCAGAGAAAATGGAATCAAGATGTATTGGGTTAGTACAAAGATGCCTTACAAAAGTTAAACAAAATATGAAGAAACAAGAAAAGTTTGTTAGAAAGAAAGAAAAGAGGACTGAACTGTTAGGTGATATTTGTCTTCCTGTATGGTAGTGAATGCTGGACAATCTTCTCAGAGACGAAGAAGAGACTTAAAGCAAGAGAAATGTGGTTTTACAGAAGGATACCATTGACCAAACATGTTAGCAACGATGAAGTTTCAGAGAAAAGGGAATCAAGCTGTATTGGGTTAGTACAAAGATGCCTTACAAAAGTTAAACAAAATATGAAGAAAGAAGAAAAGTTTGTTAGAAAGAAAGAAAAGAGTACTGAACTGTTAGGTGATATTTGTCTTCCTGTATGGTAGTGAATGCTGGACAATCTTCTCAGAGACGAAGAAGAGACTTAAAGCAAGAGAAATGTGGTTTTACAGAAGGATACCATTGACCAAACATGTTAGCAATGATGAAGTTTCAGAGAAAATGGAATCAAGCTGTATTGGGTTAGTACAAAGATGCCTTACAAAAGTTAAACAAAATATGAAGAAAGAAGAAAAGTTTGTTAGAAAGAAAGAAAAGAGTACTGAACTGTTAGGTGATATTTGTCTTCCTGTATGGTAGTGAATGCTGGACAATCTTCTCAGAGACGAAGAAGAGACTTAAAGCAAGAGAAATGTGGTTTTACAGAAGGATACCATTGACCAAACATGTTAGCAATGATGAAGTTTCAGAGAAAATGGAATCAAGCTGTATTGGGTTAGTACAAAGATGCCTTACAAAAGTTAAACAAAATATGAAGAAAGAAGAAAAGTTTGTTAGAAAGAAAGAAAAGAGTACTGAACTGTTAGGTGATATTTGTCTTCCTGTATGGTAGTGAATGCTGGACAATCTTCTCAGAGACGAAGAAGAGACTTAAAGCAAGAGAAATGTGGTTTTACAGAAGGATACCATTGACCAAACATGTTAGCAATGATGAAGTTTCAGAGAAAATGGAATCAAGCTGTATTGGGTTAGTACAAAGATGCCTTACAAAAGTTAAACAAAATATGAAGAAAGAAGAAAAGTTTGTTAGAAAGAAAGAAAAGAGTACTGAACTGTTAGGTGATATTTGTCTTCCTGTATGGTAGTGAATGCTGGACAATCTTCTCAGAGACGAAGAAGAGACTTAAAGCAAGAGAAATGTGGTTTTACAGAAGGATACCATTGACCAAACATGTTAGCAACGATGAAGTTTCAGAGAAAATGGAATCAAGATGTATTGGGTTAGTACAAAGATGCCTTACAAAAGTTAAACAAAATATGAAGAAACAAGAAAAGTTTGTTAGAAAGAAAGAAAAGAGGACTGAACTGTTAGGTGATATTTGTCTTCCTGTATGGTAGTGAATGCTGGACAATCTTCTCAGAGACGAAGAAGAGACTTAAAGCAAGAGAAATGTGGTTTTACAGAAGGATACCATTGACCAAACATGTTAGCAACGATGAAGTTTCAGAGAAAAGGGAATCAAGCTGTATTGGGTTAGTACAAAGATGCCTTACAAAAGTTAAACAAAATATGAAGAAAGAAGAAAAGTTTGTTAGAAAGAAAGAAAAGAGTACTGAACTGTTAGGTGATATTTGTCTTCCTGTATGGTAGTGAATGCTGGACAATCTTCTCAGAGACGAAGAAGAGACTTAAAGCAAGAGAAATGTGGTTTTACAGAAGGATACCATTGACCAAACATGTTAGCAACGATGAAGTTTCAGAGAAAATGGAATCAAGCTGTATTGGGTTAGTACAAAGATGCCTTACAAAAGTTAAACAAAATATGAAGAAACAAGAAAAGTTTGTTAGAAAGAAAGAAAAGAGGACTGAACTGTTAGGTGATATTTGTCTTCCTGTATGGTAGTGAATGCTGGACAATCTTCTCAGAGACGAAGAAGAGACTTAAAGCAAGAGAAATGTGGTTTTACAGAAGGATACCATTGACCAAACATGTTAGCAATGATGAAGTTTCAGAGAAAATGGAATCAAGCTGTATTGGGTTAGTACAAAGATGCCTTACAAAAGTTAAACAAAATATGAAGAAAGAAGAAAAGTTTGTTAGAAAGAAAGAAAAGAGTACTGAACTGTTAGGTGATATTTGTCTTCCTGTATGGTAGTGAATGCTGGACAATCTTCTCAGAGACGAAGAAGAGACTTAAAGCAAGAGAAATGTGGTTTTACAGAAGGATACCATTGACCAAACATGTTAGCAATGATGAAGTTTCAGAGAAAAGGGAATCAAGCTGTATTGGGTTAGTACAAAGATGCCTTACAAAAGTTAAACAAAATATGAAGAAAGAAGAAAAGTTTGTTAGAAAGAAAGAAAAGAGTACTGAACTGTTAGGTGATATTTGTCTTCCTGTATGGTAGTGAATGCTGGACAATCTTCTCAGAGACGAAGAAGAGACTTAAAGCAAGAGAAATGTGGTTTTACAGAAGGATACCATTGACCAAACATGTTAGCAACGATGAAGTTTCAGAGAAAATGGAATCAAGCTGTATTGGGTTAGTACAAAGATGCCTTACAAAAGTTAAACAAAATATGAAGAAAGAAGAAAAGTTTGTTAGAAAGAAAGAAAAGAGTACTGAACTGTTAGGTGATATTTGTCTTCCTGTATGGTAGTGAATGCTGGACAATCTTCTCAGAGACGAAGAAGAGACTTAAAGCAAGAGAAATGTGGTTTTACAGAAGGATACCATTGACCAAACATGTTAGCAACGATGAAGTTTCAGAGAAAATGGAATCAAGCTGTATTGGGTTAGTACAAAGATGCCTTACAAAAGTTAAACAAAATATGAAGAAAGAAGAAAAGTTTGTTAGAAAGAAAGAAAAGAGTACTGAACTGTTAGGTGATATTTGTCTTCCTGTATGGTAGTGAATGCTGGACAATCTTCTCAGAGACGAAGAAGAGACTTAAAGCAAGAGAAATGTGGTTTTACAGAAGGATACCATTGACCAAACATGTTAGCAACGATGAAGTTTCAGAGAAAATGGAATCAAGCTGTATTGGGTTAGTACAAAGATGCCTTACAAAAGTTAAACAAAATATGAAGAAACAAGAAAAGTTTGTTAGAAAGAAAGAAAAGAGGACTGAACTGTTAGGTGATATTTGTCTTCCTGTATGGTAGTGAATGCTGGACAATCTTCTCAGAGACGAAGAAGAGACTTAAAGCAAGAGAAATGTGGTTTTACAGAAGGATACCATTGACCAAACATGTTAGCAATGATGAAGTTTCAGAGAAAATGGAATCAAGCTGTATTGGGTTAGTACAAAGATGCCTTACAAAAGTTAAACAAAATATGAAGAAAGAAGAAAAGTTTGTTAGAAAGAAAGAAAAGAGGACTGAACTGTTAGGTGATATTTGTCTTCCTGTATGGTAGTGAATGCTGGACAATCTTCTCAGAGACGAAGAAGAGACTTAAAGCAAGAGAAATGTGGTTTTACAGAAGGATACCATTGACCAAACATGTTAGCAACGATGAAGTTTCAGAGAAAATGGAATCAAGCTGTATTGGGTTAGTACAAAGATGCCTTACAAAAGTTAAACAAAATATGAAGAAAGAAGAAAAGTTTGTTAGAAAGAAAGAAAAGAGGACTGAACTGTTAGGTGATATTTGTCTTCCTGTATGGTAGTGAATGCTGGACAATCTTCTCAGAGACGAAGAAGAGACTTAAAGCAAGAGAAATGTGGTTTTACAGAAGGATACCATTGACCAAACATGTTAGCAACGATGAAGTTTCAGAGAAAATGGAATCAAGCTGTATTGGGTTAGTACAAAGATGCCTTACAAAAGTTAAACAAAATATGAAGAAAGAAGAAAAGTTTGTTAGAAAGAAAGAAAAGAGGACTGAACTGTTAGGTGATATTTGTCTTCCTGTATGGTAGTGAATGCTGGACAATCTTCTCAGAGACGAAGAAGAGACTTAAAGCAAGAGAAATGTGGTTTTACAGAAGGATACCATTGACCAAACATGTTAGCAACGATGAAGTTTCAGAGAAAATGGAATCAAGCTGTATTGGGTTAGTACAAAGATGCCTTACAAAAGTTAAACAAAATATGAAGAAAGAAGAAAAGTTTGTTAGAAAGAAAGAAAAGAGGACTGAACTGTTAGGTGATATTTGTCTTCCTGTATGGTAGTGAATGCTGGACAATCTTCTCAGAGACGAAGAAGAGACTTAAAGCAAGAGAAATGTGGTTTTACAGAAGGATACCATTGACCAAACATGTTAGCAACGATGAAGTTTCAGAGAAAATGGAATCAAGCTGTATTGGGTTAGTACAAAGATGCCTTACAAAAGTTAAACAAAATATGAAGAAACAAGAAAAGTTTGTTAGAAAGAAAGAAAAGAGGACTGAACTGTTAGGTGATATTTGTCTTCCTGTATGGTAGTGAATGCTGGACAATCTTCTCAGAGACGAAGAAGAGACTTAAAGCAAGAGAAATGTGGTTTTACAGAAGGATACCATTGACCAAACATGTTAGCAATGATGAAGTTTCAGAGAAAATGGAATCAAGCTGTATTGGGTTAGTACAAAGATGCCTTACAAAAGTTAAACAAAATATGAAGAAACAAGAAAAGTTTGTTAGAAAGAAAGAAAAGAGGACTGAACTGTTAGGTGATATTTGTCTTCCTGTATGGTAGTGAATGCTGGACAATCTTCTCAGAGACGAAGAAGAGACTTAAAGCAAGAGAAATGTGGTTTTACAGAAGGATACCATTGACCAAACATGTTAGCAATGATGAAGTTTCAGAGAAAATGGAATCAAGCTGTATTGGGTTAGTACAAAGATGCCTTACAAAAGTTAAACAAAATATGAAGAAAGAAGAAAAGTTTGTTAGAAAGAAAGAAAAGAGGACTGAACTGTTAGGTGATATTTGTCTTCCTGTATGGTAGTGAATGCTGGACAATCTTCTCAGAGACGAAGAAGAGACTTAAAGCAAGAGAAATGTGGTTTTACAGAAGGATACCATTGACCAAACATGTTAGCAACGATGAAGTTTCAGAGAAAATGGAATCAAGCTGTATTGGGTTAGTACAAAGATGCCTTACAAAAGTTAAACAAAATATGAAGAAACAAGAAAAGTTTGTTAGAAAGAAAGAAAAGAGGACTGAACTGTTAGGTGATATTTGTCTTCCTGTATGGTAGTGAATGCTGGACAATCTTCTCAGAGACGAAGAAGAGACTTAAAGCAAGAGAAATGTGGTTTTACAGAAGGATACCATTGACCAAACATGTTAGCAATGATGAAGTTTCAGAGAAAAGGGAATCAAGCTGTATTGGGTTAGTACAAAGATGCCTTACAAAAGTTAAACAAAATATGAAGAAACAAGAAAAGTTTGTTAGAAAGAAAGAAAAGAGTACTGAACTGTTAGGTGATATTTGTCTTCCTGTATGGTAGTGAATGCTGGACAATCTTCTCAGAGACGAAGAAGAGACTTAAAGCAAGAGAAATGTGGTTTTACAGAAGGATACCATTGACCAAACATGTTAGCAACGATGAAGTTTCAGAGAAAATGGAATCAAGCTGTATTGGGTTAGTACAAAGATGCCTTACAAAAGTTAAACAAAATATGAAGAAAGAAGAAAAGTTTGTTAGAAAGAAAGAAAAGAGGACTGAACTGTTAGGTGATATTTGTCTTCCTGTATGGTAGTGAATGCTGGACAATCTTCTCAGAGACGAAGAAGAGACTTAAAGCAAGAGAAATGTGGTTTTACAGAAGGATACCATTGACCAAACATGTTAGCAACGATGAAGTTTCAGAGAAAATGGAATCAAGCTGTATTGGGTTAGTACAAAGATGCCTTACAAAAGTTAAACAAAATATGAAGAAAGAAGAAAAGTTTGTTAGAAAGAAAGAAAAGAGGACTGAACTGTTAGGTGATATTTGTCTTCCTGTATGGTAGTGAATGCTGGACAATCTTCTCAGAGACGAAGAAGAGACTTAAAGCAAGAGAAATGTGGTTTTACAGAAGGATACCATTGACCAAACATGTTAGCAACGATGAAGTTTCAGAGAAAATGGAATCAAGCTGTATTGGGTTAGTACAAAGATGCCTTACAAAAGTTAAACAAAATATGAAGAAAGAAGAAAAGTTTGTTAGAAAGAAAGAAAAGAGTACTGAACTGTTAGGTGATATTTGTCTTCCTGTATGGTAGTGAATGCTGGACAATCTTCTCAGAGACGAAGAAGAGACTTAAAGCAAGAGAAATGTGGTTTTACAGAAGGATACCATTGACCAAACATGTTAGCAATGATGAAGTTTCAGAGAAAATGGAATCAAGATGTATTGGGTTAGTACAAAGATGCCTTACAAAAGTTAAACAAAATATGAAGAAAGAAGAAAAGTTTGTTAGAAAGAAAGAAAAGAGTACTGAACTGTTAGGTGATATTTGTCTTCCTGTATGGTAGTGAATGCTGGACAATCTTCTCAGAGACGAAGAAGAGACTTAAAGCAAGAGAAATGTGGTTTTACAGAAGGATACCATTGACCAAACATGTTAGCAATGATGAAGTTTCAGAGAAAATGGAATCAAGATGTATTGGGTTAGTACAAAGATGCCTTACAAAAGTTAAACAAAATATGAAGAAAGAAGAAAAGTTTGTTAGAAAGAAAGAAAAGAGTACTGAACTGTTAGGTGATATTTGTCTTCCTGTATGGTAGTGAATGCTGGACAATCTTCTCAGAGACGAAGAAGAGACTTAAAGCAAGAGAAATGTGGTTTTACAGAAGGATACCATTGACCAAACATGTTAGCAACGATGAAGTTTCAGAGAAAATGGAATCAAGCTGTATTGGGTTAGTACAAAGATGCCTTACAAAAGTTAAACAAAATATGAAGAAAGAAGAAAAGTTTGTTAGAAAGAAAGAAAAGAGTACTGAACTGTTAGGTGATATTTGTCTTCCTGTATGGTAGTGAATGCTGGACAATCTTCTCAGAGACGAAGAAGAGACTTAAAGCAAGAGAAATGTGGTTTTACAGAAGGATACCATTGACCAAACATGTTAGCAATGATGAAGTTTCAGAGAAAAGGGAATCAAGCTGTATTGGGTTAGTACAAAGATGCCTTACAAAAGTTAAACAAAATATGAAGAAACAAGAAAAGTTTGTTAGAAAGAAAGAAAAGAGTACTGAACTGTTAGGTGATATTTGTCTTCCTGTATGGTAGTGAATGCTGGACAATCTTCTCAGAGACGAAGAAGAGACTTAAAGCAAGAGAAATGTGGTTTTACAGAAGGATACCATTGACCAAACATGTTAGCAACGATGAAGTTTCAGAGAAAATGGAATCAAGCTGTATTGGGTTAGTACAAAGATGCCTTACAAAAGTTAAACAAAATATGAAGAAAGAAGAAAAGTTTGTTAGAAAGAAAGAAAAGAGGACTGAACTGTTAGGTGATATTTGTCTTCCTGTATGGTAGTGAATGCTGGACAATCTTCTCAGAGACGAAGAAGAGACTTAAAGCAAGAGAAATGTGGTTTTACAGAAGGATACCATTGACCAAACATGTTAGCAACGATGAAGTTTCAGAGAAAATGGAATCAAGCTGTATTGGGTTAGTACAAAGATGCCTTACAAAAGTTAAACAAAATATGAAGAAAGAAGAAAAGTTTGTTAGAAAGAAAGAAAAGAGGACTGAACTGTTAGGTGATATTTGTCTTCCTGTATGGTAGTGAATGCTGGACAATCTTCTCAGAGACGAAGAAGAGACTTAAAGCAAGAGAAATGTGGTTTTACAGAAGGATACCATTGACCAAACATGTTAGCAATGATGAAGTTTCAGAGAAAATGGAATCAAGCTGTATTGGGTTAGTACAAAGATGCCTTACAAAAGTTAAACAAAATATGAAGAAAGAAGAAAAGTTTGTTAGAAAGAAAGAAAAGAGTACTGAACTGTTAGGTGATATTTGTCTTCCTGTATGGTAGTGAATGCTGGACAATCTTCTCAGAGACGAAGAAGAGACTTAAAGCAAGAGAAATGTGGTTTTACAGAAGGATACCATTGACCAAACATGTTAGCAATGATGAAGTTTCAGAGAAAATGGAATCAAGATGTATTGGGTTAGTACAAAGATGCCTTACAAAAGTTAAACAAAATATGAAGAAAGAAGAAAAGTTTGTTAGAAAGAAAGAAAAGAGTACTGAACTGTTAGGTGATATTTGTCTTCCTGTATGGTAGTGAATGCTGGACAATCTTCTCAGAGACGAAGAAGAGACTTAAAGCAAGAGAAATGTGGTTTTACAGAAGGATACCATTGACCAAACATGTTAGCAATGATGAAGTTTCAGAGAAAATGGAATCAAGATGTATTGGGTTAGTACAAAGATGCCTTACAAAAGTTAAACAAAATATGAAGAAAGAAGAAAAGTTTGTTAGAAAGAAAGAAAAGAGTACTGAACTGTTAGGTGATATTTGTCTTCCTGTATGGTAGTGAATGCTGGACAATCTTCTCAGAGACGAAGAAGAGACTTAAAGCAAGAGAAATGTGGTTTTACAGAAGGATACCATTGACCAAACATGTTAGCAACGATGAAGTTTCAGAGAAAATGGAATCAAGCTGTATTGGGTTAGTACAAAGATGCCTTACAAAAGTTAAACAAAATATGAAGAAACAAGAAAAGTTTGTTAGAAAGAAAGAAAAGAGGACTGAACTGTTAGGTGATATTTGTCTTCCTGTATGGTAGTGAATGCTGGACAATCTTCTCAGAGACGAAGAAGAGACTTAAAGCAAGAGAAATGTGGTTTTACAGAAGGATACCATTGACCAAACATGTTAGCAACGATGAAGTTTCAGAGAAAATGGAATCAAGATGTATTGGGTTAGTACAAAGATGCCTTACAAAAGTTAAACAAAATATGAAGAAAGAAGAAAAGTTTGTTAGAAAGAAAGAAAAGAGTACTGAACTGTTAGGTGATATTTGTCTTCCTGTATGGTAGTGAATGCTGGACAATCTTCTCAGAGACGAAGAAGAGACTTAAAGCAAGAGAAATGTGGTTTTACAGAAGGATACCATTGACCAAACATGTTAGCAACGATGAAGTTTCAGAGAAAATGGAATCAAGCTGTATTGGGTTAGTACAAAGATGCCTTACAAAAGTTAAACAAAATATGAAGAAACAAGAAAAGTTTGTTAGAAAGAAAGAAAAGAGGACTGAACTGTTAGGTGATATTTGTCTTCCTGTATGGTAGTGAATGCTGGACAATCTTCTCAGAGACGAAGAAGAGACTTAAAGCAAGAGAAATGTGGTTTTACAGAAGGATACCATTGACCAAACATGTTAGCAATGATGAAGTTTCAGAGAAAATGGAATCAAGATGTATTGGGTTAGTACAAAGATGCCTTACAAAAGTTAAACAAAATATGAAGAAAGAAGAAAAGTTTGTTAGAAAGAAAGAAAAGAGTACTGAACTGTTAGGTGATATTTGTCTTCCTGTATGGTAGTGAATGCTGGACAATCTTCTCAGAGACGAAGAAGAGACTTAAAGCAAGAGAAATGTGGTTTTACAGAAGGATACCATTGACCAAACATGTTAGCAACGATGAAGTTTCAGAGAAAATGGAATCAAGCTGTATTGGGTTAGTACAAAGATGCCTTACAAAAGTTAAACAAAATATGAAGAAACAAGAAAAGTTTGTTAGAAAGAAAGAAAAGAGGACTGAACTGTTAGGTGATATTTGTCTTCCTGTATGGTAGTGAATGCTGGACAATCTTCTCAGAGACGAAGAAGAGACTTAAAGCAAGAGAAATGTGGTTTTACAGAAGGATACCATTGACCAAACATGTTAGCAACAATGAAGTTTCAGAGAAAATGGAATCAAGATGTATTGGGTTAGTACAAAGATGCCTTACAAAAGTTAAACAAAATATGAAGAAACAAGAAAAGTTTGTTAGAAAGAAAGAAAAGAGGACTGAACTGTTAGGTGATATTTGTCTTCCTGTATGGTAGTGAATGCTGGACAATCTTCTCAGAGACGAAGAAGAGACTTAAAGCAAGAGAAATGTGGTTTTACAGAAGGATACCATTGACCAAACATGTTAGCAACAATGAAGTTTCAGAGAAAATGGAATCAAGATGTATTGGGTTAGTACAAAGATGCCTTACAAAAGTTAAACAAAATATGAAGAAAGAAGAAAAGTTTGTTAGAAAGAAAGAAAAGAGTACTGAACTGTTAGGTGATATTTGTCTTCCTGTATGGTAGTGAATGCTGGACAATCTTCTCAGAGACGAAGAAGAGACTTAAAGCAAGAGAAATGTGGTTTTACAGAAGGATACCATTGACCAAACATGTTAGCAACGATGAAGTTTCAGAGAAAATGGAATCAAGCTGTATTGGGTTAGTACAAAGATGCCTTACAAAAGTTAAACAAAATATGAAGAAACAAGAAAAGTTTGTTAGAAAGAAAGAAAAGAGGACTGAACTGTTAGGTGATATTTGTCTTCCTGTATGGTAGTGAATGCTGGACAATCTTCTCAGAGACGAAGAAGAGACTTAAAGCAAGAGAAATGTGGTTTTACAGAAGGATACCATTGACCAAACATGTTAGCAACAATGAAGTTTCAGAGAAAATGGAATCAAGATGTATTGGGTTAGTACAAAGATGCCTTACAAAAGTTAAACAAAATATGAAGAAACAAGAAAAGTTTGTTAGAAAGAAAGAAAAGAGTACTGAACTGTTAGGTGATATTTGTCTTCCTGTATGGTAGTGAATGCTGGACAATCTTCTCAGAGACGAAGAAGAGACTTAAAGCAAGAGAAATGTGGTTTTACAGAAGGATACCATTGACCAAACATGTTAGCAATGATGAAGTTTCAGAGAAAATGGAATCAAGATGTATTGGGTTAGTACAAAGATGCCTTACAAAAGTTAAACAAAATATGAAGAAAGAAGAAAAGTTTGTTAGAAAGAAAGAAAAGAGTACTGAACTGTTAGGTGATATTTGTCTTCCTGTATGGTAGTGAATGCTGGACAATCTTCTCAGAGACGAAGAAGAGACTTAAAGCAAGAGAAATGTGGTTTTACAGAAGGATACCATTGACCAAACATGTTAGCAACGATGAAGTTTCAGAGAAAATGGAATCAAGATGTATTGGGTTAGTACAAAGATGCCTTACAAAAGTTAAACAAAATATGAAGAAAGAAGAAAAGTTTGTTAGAAAGAAAGAAAAGAGTACTGAACTGTTAGGTGATATTTGTCTTCCTGTATGGTAGTGAATGCTGGACAATCTTCTCAGAGACGAAGAAGAGACTTAAAGCAAGAGAAATGTGGTTTTACAGAAGGATACCATTGACCAAACATGTTAGCAACGATGAAGTTTCAGAGAAAATGGAATCAAGCTGTATTGGGTTAGTACAAAGATGCCTTACAAAAGTTAAACAAAATATGAAGAAACAAGAAAAGTTTGTTAGAAAGAAAGAAAAGAGGACTGAACTGTTAGGTGATATTTGTCTTCCTGTATGGTAGTGAATGCTGGACAATCTTCTCAGAGACGAAGAAGAGACTTAAAGCAAGAGAAATGTGGTTTTACAGAAGGATACCATTGACCAAACATGTTAGCAACAATGAAGTTTCAGAGAAAATGGAATCAAGATGTATTGGGTTAGTACAAAGATGCCTTACAAAAGTTAAACAAAATATGAAGAAACAAGAAAAGTTTGTTAGAAAGAAAGAAAAGAGTACTGAACTGTTAGGTGATATTTGTCTTCCTGTATGGTAGTGAATGCTGGACAATCTTCTCAGAGACGAAGAAGAGACTTAAAGCAAGAGAAATGTGGTTTTACAGAAGGATACCATTGACCAAACATGTTAGCAATGATGAAGTTTCAGAGAAAATGGAATCAAGATGTATTGGGTTAGTACAAAGATGCCTTACAAAAGTTAAACAAAATATGAAGAAAGAAGAAAAGTTTGTTAGAAAGAAAGAAAAGAGTACTGAACTGTTAGGTGATATTTGTCTTCCTGTATGGTAGTGAATGCTGGACAATCTTCTCAGAGACGAAGAAGAGACTTAAAGCAAGAGAAATGTGGTTTTACAGAAGGATACCATTGACCAAACATGTTAGCAACGATGAAGTTTCAGAGAAAATGGAATCAAGATGTATTGGGTTAGTACAAAGATGCCTTACAAAAGTTAAACAAAATATGAAGAAAGAAGAAAAGTTTGTTAGAAAGAAAGAAAAGAGTACTGAACTGTTAGGTGATATTTGTCTTCCTGTATGGTAGTGAATGCTGGACAATCTTCTCAGAGACGAAGAAGAGACTTAAAGCAAGAGAAATGTGGTTTTACAGAAGGATACCATTGACCAAACATGTTAGCAACAATGAAGTTTCAGAGAAAATGGAATCAAGATGTATTGGGTTAGTACAAAGATGCCTTACAAAAGTTAAACAAAATATGAAGAAAGAAGAAAAGTTTGTTAGAAAGAAAGAAAAGAGGACTGAACTGTTAGGTGATATTTGTCTTCCTGTATGGTAGTGAATGCTGGACAATCTTCTCAGAGACGAAGAAGAGACTTAAAGCAAGAGAAATGTGGTTTTACAGAAGGATACCATTGACCAAACATGTTAGCAATGATGAAGTTTCAGAGAAAATGGAATCAAGCTGTATTGGGTTAGTACAAAGATGCCTTACAAAAGTTAAACAAAATATGAAGAAACAAGAAAAGTTTGTTAGAAAGAAAGAAAAGAGGACTGAACTGTTAGGTGATATTTGTCTTCCTGTATGGTAGTGAATGCTGGACAATCTTCTCAGAGACGAAGAAGAGACTTAAAGCAAGAGAAATGTGGTTTTACAGAAGGATACCATTGACCAAACATGTTAGCAATGATGAAGTTTCAGAGAAAATGGAATCAAGCTGTATTGGGTTAGTACAAAGATGCCTTACAAAAGTTAAACA
Source organism: Acanthosepion esculentum (assembly GCA_964036315.1). Lineage (NCBI taxonomy): Eukaryota > Metazoa > Mollusca > Cephalopoda > Sepiida > Sepiidae > Acanthosepion > Acanthosepion esculentum. The sequence goes on along the minus strand of OZ038517.1, from coordinate 9,511,782 downwards.
AAATATGAAGAAACAAGAAAAGTTTGTTAGAAAGAAAGAAAAGAGTACTGAACTGTTAGGTGATATTTGTCTTCCTGTATGGTAGTGAATGCTGGACAATCTTCTCAGAGACGAAGAAGAGACTTAAAGCAAGAGAAATGTGGTTTTACAGAAGGATACCATTGACCAAACATGTTAGCAATGATGAAGTTTCAGAGAAAATGGAATCAAGCTGTATTGGGTTAGTACAAAGATGCCTTACAAAAGTTAAACAAAATATGAAGAAACAAGAAAAGTTTGTTAGAAAGAAAGAAAAGAGGACTGAACTGTTAGGTGATATTTGTCTTCCTGTATGGTAGTGAATGCTGGACAATCTTCTCAGAGACGAAGAAGAGACTTAAAGCAAGAGAAATGTGGTTTTACAGAAGGATACCATTGACCAAACATGTTAGCAATGATGAAGTTTCAGAGAAAATGGAATCAAGCTGTATTGGGTTAGTACAAAGATGCCTTACAAAAGTTAAACAAAATATGAAGAAAGAAGAAAAGTTTGTTAGAAAGAAAGAAAAGAGGACTGAACTGTTAGGTGATATTTGTCTTCCTGTATGGTAGTGAATGCTGGACAATCTTCTCAGAGACGAAGAAGAGACTTAAAGCAAGAGAAATGTGGTTTTACAGAAGGATACCATTGACCAAACATGTTAGCAATGATGAAGTTTCAGAGAAAATGGAATCAAGCTGTATTGGGTTAGTACAAAGATGCCTTACAAAAGTTAAACAAAATATGAAGAAAGAAGAAAAGTTTGTTAGAAAGAAAGAAAAGAGGACTGAACTGTTAGGTGATATTTGTCTTCCTGTATGGTAGTGAATGCTGGACAATCTTCTCAGAGACGAAGAAGAGACTTAAAGCAAGAGAAATGTGGTTTTACAGAAGGATACCATTGACCAAACATGTTAGCAATGATGAAGTTTCAGAGAAAATGGAATCAAGCTGTATTGGGTTAGTACAAAGATGCCTTACAAAAGTTAAACAAAATATGAAGAAACAAGAAAAGTTTGTTAGAAAGAAAGAAAAGAGGACTGAACTGTTAGGTGATATTTGTCTTCCTGTATGGTAGTGAATGCTGGACAATCTTCTCAGAGACGAAGAAGAGACTTAAAGCAAGAGAAATGTGGTTTTACAGAAGGATACCATTGACCAAACATGTTAGCAATGATGAAGTTTCAGAGAAAATGGAATCAAGCTGTATTGGGTTAGTACAAAGATGCCTTACAAAAGTTAAACAAAATATGAAGAAACAAGAAAAGTTTGTTAGAAAGAAAGAAAAGAGGACTGAACTGTTAGGTGATATTTGTCTTCCTGTATGGTAGTGAATGCTGGACAATCTTCTCAGAGACGAAGAAGAGACTTAAAGCAAGAGAAATGTGGTTTTACAGAAGGATACCATTGACCAAACATGTTAGCAATGATGAAGTTTCAGAGAAAATGGAATCAAGCTGTATTGGGTTAGTACAAAGATGCCTTACAAAAGTTAAACAAAATATGAAGAAACAAGAAAAGTTTGTTAGAAAGAAAGAAAAGAGGACTGAACTGTTAGGTGATATTTGTCTTCCTGTATGGTAGTGAATGCTGGACAATCTTCTCAGAGACGAAGAAGAGACTTAAAGCAAGAGAAATGTGGTTTTACAGAAGGATACCATTGACCAAACATGTTAGCAATGATGAAGTTTCAGAGAAAATGGAATCAAGCTGTATTGGGTTAGTACAAAGATGCCTTACAAAAGTTAAACAAAATATGAAGAAACAAGAAAAGTTTGTTAGAAAGAAAGAAAAGAGGACTGAACTGTTAGGTGATATTTGTCTTCCTGTATGGTAGTGAATGCTGGACAATCTTCTCAGAGACGAAGAAGAGACTTAAAGCAAGAGAAATGTGGTTTTACAGAAGGATACCATTGACCAAACATGTTAGCAATGATGAAGTTTCAGAGAAAATGGAATCAAGCTGTATTGGGTTAGTACAAAGATGCCTTACAAAAGTTAAACAAAATATGAAGAAACAAGAAAAGTTTGTTAGAAAGAAAGAAAAGAGGACTGAACTGTTAGGTGATATTTGTCTTCCTGTATGGTAGTGAATGCTGGACAATCTTCTCAGAGACGAAGAAGAGACTTAAAGCAAGAGAAATGTGGTTTTACAGAAGGATACCATTGACCAAACATGTTAGCAATGATGAAGTTTCAGAGAAAATGGAATCAAGCTGTATTGGGTTAGTACAAAGATGCCTTACAAAAGTTAAACAAAATATGAAGAAACAAGAAAATTTTGTTAGAAAGAAAGAAAAGAGTACTGAACTGTTATATAATATCAGTCCTCTTATATGGCAGTGAACACTGGACCATTATGGATCTTAGCATAATCCGCAATATATACTGGGAGCAAATCACCTCAAAATGGATACAAAATAAATTCACTAAATATACAAAGACAGAAAGGGGTTTAAGACAAGGATGCGTTGTCTTACCGGACTTATACAGACTATACAGTCAGGTGATTCCGAGAGAATTAGAAGACCTAGCAAGATTCAATACTGACAGCCTCAATCTTAACAATATAAAATATGCAGATGGCACAGTGTTGATAGCAGACAAAGAAAGGAAACTAGAGAAGGTAGTGAAAGAAAGCAAAAAGAAAGGACTAAACATCAATTTCCAGAAGACAGAATGCATGGTTGTTAGCAAAAGGAACAGCCCAATATGCAAATTACAAATTGGGAATACCATAATGTAACAAGTGCAGCAATTTAAATATCTGAGGCGTCCTTTAACAGAGGATGGAAAGTGTGACACTGAAATCCAAAGGTGCAAAAGATGCCTTCCAAAAGCTAAGCAAAGTAGTAAGAAATAGGAAAATTTTGTTAGAAACCAAGAGAAAGGGTACTGAAATATGTAATAGTCCACCTATATGGCATTGAAAGGTGCCTTCTAAAAGCTAAGCAAAGTATTAAGAAACAGGAAAATTTCATTAGAAACCAAGAAAAAGGGTACTGAAATGATATTTAATATCATTCCTCCTATAATAGCAGTGAAAGTTGCCTTCCAAAAGCTAAGCAATGTATTAAGTAACAGTAAATTTTGTTTGAAATAACAAAAAAACAGTACTGAAATGATATGTAATATCATTCCTCCTATATGGCATTGAAAGTTGCCTTCTAAAAGCTAAGCAAAGTATTAAGAAACAGGAAAATTTTGTTAGAAACCAAGAAAAAAGGGTACTAAACTGCTACATAAAATTAGTTTTCCTATATGCAGTATGATCCATCTCCGCCATTAATGGATCTGTCCTGGATCCATATATTCAGGAAGAACTCTGCTGATCTTCAGACTATATTAAAGCTTGAAGAAGTCAGCCGGTCTTCTGCCTGGCTCTGTTTGTTAATCTCTCTGCCGCCTGGCAGAAAGGAACCCAAATGAGGCTATGTCGAAGGGCAGAGTCTCGTCTGGGGTGGTAGACAGCTACCCAAGCCCGTGTATATGGGGGGGTCTACATGAAATTTTTGCCCGAGACTACGGGCTCGGAAAGTCCCGCATTAAATTGGCCTTGTGCCACATCCCATCTTTGTGAGGAGCTCGAGTAAATACGGAGTATATTAAAACTTTCTGATAAGCGATACGTATTGTGTAGAACAATTCTACTACACTGTATGGCAGTGAATGCTGGACAGTCTCGTTGTAGATGAAGAAGAGACTTAAGTCAGCAGAAATGTGGTTTTGCAAAAGCATGCTGAGAATACCATGGACCAAACATCTGAGCAATGAGGAAGTTTTAGAGAAAACAAAAAAGGACACTTATACTTAACGTTAGGAAAAGAAAGTTGAAATTTCTAGGGCACATAATGAGGAAAGAGGGCTTGGAAAATTTGATACTCACAGGACAGATTGAAGGCAAGAGGGTCAGAGGCAAACAACGCATAACCCACCTAGCAAGCTTGGGTAAGGACAAGGTTTAGGAGAGGTACCAAAAAGATACGAGATGTCTCTCCTCCAGACCACTCACCTTGCTGCTGACAGACGACTGTGTCTCCCTGCGATGCCTAAGAGCACAAGCAGAATGAAAAAACTAAAACTAAACTAAGACCAAAAAGATAAAATTTATTAAGGTCTATATTGGACAGGAAGAGACGGTTGAAATATCTAGGATACGTAATGAGGAAAGAGGACTTGGAAAATTTGATACTCACAAGACAGACTGAAGACAAGAGGGACAGAGGAAAACAACGCATGACCCACCTAGCAAGCTTGGGTTAATGGATGGCAGAACAGGGTTTAATTGGGATAATAAAAGACAAAATTTATTAAGATCTACAAAGGACAGGAAGTTGTGGAGAGCCATGACTGCCAATGCCTTGAAGAGACAATACACATAGTAGAAGAATGACTGAAGTCACTTATAACTGGAAATTGATATATAATTTCCAACAATTTTCCATGCTCGTATTTATTCTCTAATGGGTGTGCCTAATATCATTTAGGAATTTTAACAATATATAAAGCTCTTAATACTTACCCCAGTGGCTTATTTTTCCTGAGTGACAAGTACTGGGGTCTAGGGTTAGTTGTTGTGTCTCAATTATTTACATTCTTTGGTGGACTAATTAGTATTGTAATTGGTGTTTTATTATTTAATTTTTTTTATTAATTTACCCTCACTGTTAAAAACTGGTGTTACTCTTTTAGTAGGGACCTCCAAAAAAAATCACAATGAATTTTTAAAAATGAAAAATCTTTCCTGAAGCTTTTATTTTAGTTTTAATTTCAAGCTAATAGATTAAATTTAATATTTCCAATACGAAAAAATACTTTATTCTATTTCAAAAACTAATTTAAATCAACTGGAAGACTTTTTTGTTTCGTTTTTTAAAAAGTAGTCGATTATCACCCATTTTTTTAGTAGTCTTTCATCGCAATGTAATTCTATTTATTAAATTTAAGTAATCTTATATGTGTATCTATACAATTAAGTCCATGTAAGAAAAATTTTCATTTATTTGTTTTTTATGGCTTATCAACCCTTTACAGGTTATTTAAAGTAGGAAAATACTTTTAGATTGTAAGAATTTTTGGGGAGATAATAATGATTTACTGATAAAAGTTTTACTAATTAACCCATAGCTGGGGGAGAAGTGATGGATACATATGTTTCTCAAGGGTATTTGTGTGTAAATGACTATAATGAACCCAAAAGAATCGGAAATTGGATCTCCAATGAACAATTCCAAGCCATTATCCATTACACCACCTGCACATCCAAGCTTACAGAACCTTGTATTTCCAAGCAGCCACTCATCTAGGTAGTGGTCAGGCTTGTTATTGCTTAACTTTGGTAATCATATGAGAAGTGATGTTTCAACTTTTCTATCATCATAAGCCATACCACCTGCACATCCAAGCTTACATCACCTTTGTATTCCCAAGTGGTCTCCTATTGCGGTACTGACCAAGCTTAACATTGCTTAACTGTGGTGATCATATGAGAAATGGTATTTCAATGTGATATCACCATAAACCATACCACCTGCACATCCAAGCTTACAGCACCTGGTATTCCCAAGTGGTCACCTATACTGACCAGGCTCAGTATTGCTTAACTTCAGTGATCATGCAAGAAGCAGTGTTTCAATGTGCTATGGCAGTAAGTCATACCATCCTCACTTCTAAGGCAGTTACCTATCTCGATACTGACCAGGCTCAATATTGTCTAAATTTGGTGTTCATATGGGAACCGGTGTTTCTACATGATGTGTCCATAAGCAACACAAGAAAGGATTCTGCTTTGAAATCATAGAAATTTAAAATTCCCATAGAAAGCTGCTACAAACTGTCCTGATTGCAATATGTAAGTGATTTGGTCATTGCAGTCATTATATTTTCTACATGAATGATTTTAAATTCTTACTGGTTTGTTTGGTTTGTTTTGTTTTATGGCATATCAACACCTCAATGGGTCATTTAATGCCGACTTCTTTTTTTTTTTTTTTTCCTGGTAATATTTTTGTTTTGTCAAAAATCTATTTCAGTTAATATTTTTTTCCTCAAAAATGTATAGGTGGTAATATTATTTTTTTAAAAAATGTATAGGTGGTAATATTTTTAAAAAAATGTATGGGTGGTAATATTATTTTTTTCAAAAACGTATAGGTGGTAATATTATTTTTTTCAAAAACGTATAGGTGGTAATATTATTTTTTCAAAAACGTATAGGTGATAATATTATTTTAAAAAATTGTATAGGTGGTAATATTATTTTTTTCAAAAATGTATAGGTGGTAATATTTAAAAAAAAATGTATAGGTGGTAATATTATTTTTTTTAAAATGTATGGGTGGTAATATTATCTTTTTCAAAAACGTATAGGTGGTAATATTATTTTTTTCAAAAACGTATAGGTGGTAATATTATTTTTTCAAAAACGTATAGGTGATAATATTATTTTAAAAAATTGTATAGGTGGTAATATTATTTTTTTCAAAAATGTATAGGTGGTAATATTTTTAAAAAAATGTATAGGTGGTAATATTATTTTTTTAAAAATGTATTGGTGGTAATATTATGTTTTTCAAAAACGTATAGGTGGTAATATTATTGTTTTCAAAAACGTATAGGTGGTAATATTATTTTTTCAAAAACATATAGGTGATAATATTATTTTTAAAAATTGTATAGGTGGTAATATTATTTTTTTCAAAAATGTATAGGTAGTAATATTATTTTTTCAAAAACGTATAGGTGGTAATATTATTTTTTTCAAAAATGTATAGGTGGCAATATTATTTTTTCAAAAACGTATAGCTGGTAATATTATTTTTTTCAAAAACGTATAGCTGGTAATATTATTTTTTCAAGAACATATTACTGGCAATAGTTTTTTTCTTCAAAAACGTATTGCTGGTAATATTTTATAATGCTTTTTACCTCAGTTTTGGGGTTAACTATTTGCCCATAGCTGAGACCCTAACAGGTGCTACCACCCTGGGTCAGGGTAGGCATGGGAACACCAGCAATTAAGAGGTGGTTCCACGCTCCTCAAAACCTCCTGATCAGAGGCCTTGCTGTTGGACGTAGTTTATCGTCTTACCGAGGACGCGGATGTAGTTTATCATCTTATCCAGGACGGGGATGTAGTTTATCGTCTTACCCAGGACGCGGATGTAGTTTATCGTCTTACCCAGGACGCAAATTCTTACTGATACATTGAACTTTATTGCTGCATGTAGGAAACAATTTTAAAATCTTTAAAAAGTGAAGCTATCTAATATGGCTTGTACTATTAAACAAAAAAAAATGACAGCTATAATAAAAGCCAACTGGAATCCACTTCACTATTTTTTTCCAAGAAATAATTGCAATTCTCAGATAATAAAGAAAAAGACTCTGTGGAGAACCATAATTCACTGCCTGATTAATTAGACTGTATTCCATAAAATCAATGAACTATTTAAAAAAAATTTTTTTTTTAATAATTTCACCCCAGGGAAGGTGGGATTGTCACTAGTATGCAGGGGGTTACATGGAGTGAAAGTGAGAGAAAAGACTGGGTATAGGGAGGATTGAGGAACGGACAAAAGATGTACGGGATTCAAGAAGATAGATGATGATGATTGGCATTGCATTTAAATTTTTGAAGATTGTAGGGAAATAATTAAAGGGTAGGGAGTTCCACAGGTGGGAAGTGCGAGAAAAGAAACTGTTGAAATAGAAGTGGCAATTACATTTAATTATTTCAACAGTAAAAGGGGGGAGCCTTGATGCCAATCTAGTAGCACACTTAAATTCATGTAATGGGTGCACCAGGTTAAAAAGCACGTCACAGCAGTTGCCATGAAAATATTTGTAGAAAAGACAGAGGGAAGCCACATCAATTCGGTGAGAAGGTGACTGAAATCAAGGTGCCAGGTCAGGATCAATTACATTGCAGATCCTTCTTTGGATTTTGTCAAGAACCTCAAGATGAGTAGCAGGAGCACCAGACCTGATTTAAACATAACTTTTACTGTTCGTTATCAGCTGTTTTTTTGCTTTTTTTTAAAAATCATTTCACTCTAAGTAAGGTGATAATGCCACTAGGTGATCAGGGTTTACTGTGGATGAAAAAGAAATGAGGAAATTTTGCTGAGAAGAAAGGACAGTAAAAGAACAGAATACAGGAAGACAGAATGATAGCGATTAACATTGCATTTAAATTTTACATGATTGTAGGTGGCAGGGAAGCAAGAAATCAGAAGGGAGTTCCACAGGTGAAAAAGTGTGAGAAAAGAAACTATTAGAATAGGACATACGGTTGCATCTAGGTTGTTCAGCCAAGTGAGACCTAATTGCCAATATAGTAATATGATTAAATTTATGCAGTCAATGCACCAAGGAGAAAAGATTATCAGAACAGTTGCTATGAAAATGTTTGTAGAAAAGACAGAGGGAAGCCATGTCATGTTGGTAAGAAAGTGACTGAAGTTGAGATGCCAGGTCATGACCAATTATATTACAGACACTTCTATGGATTTTGTCAAGAATCTCAAGATATACAGTAGGAGAACCAGACCAGATATGGCAGTGATATTCAATGCACGGACAAATGATAAATTTATGAAATGAGGAAGATGGATTCTGATGATAAAAATTATCTGGCATGATGCATCAAACTGAGTTTCCTAGCAGCAAACATAGCAAGTGATTCAATATAATCACTCCACTTCAGGTAAGTGGAAAATGTGAGGCCAAGAAGGTGCAAATAGTTGCTCTCTTGGAGGTTAGCATCAGCCATACTGATGGCAGGTAAAATGTTTCTATATTAATTGATTTGCTTGTTTAGTAGCATATCAACTCTTCATGGGTCATTTAATGCTGAAATTTAATTTTCCTGGGAGCTTTGAAGTAATAAAAATATGATAATTGTTATTCTGCTTTCACAGTTGAATACATGGTAGATAATTGTTTTTTTTTGTTGATTTTGTTTAGCAGCATATCAACACCTCTATGGGTTATTTAATGCTAAAATCTAAATATTTTGAACACAATTTTATGGCTTCAACTAAATATATTTTCCTGGGAGCTTTGAAGTAATAAAAATATGATAATTGTTATTCTGCTTTCACAGTTGAATACATGGTAGATGATTGGTTGGTTTGTTGATTTTGTTTAGCAGCATATCAACACCTCTATGGGTTATTTAATGCTAAAATCTAAATATTTTGAACACAATTTTATGGCTTCAGCTAAATATATTTTCCTGGGAGCTTTGAAGTAATAAAAATATGATAATTGTTATTCTGCTTTCACAGTTGAATACATGGTAGATGATTGGTTGGTTTGTTGATTTTGTTTAGCAGCATATCAACACCTCTATGGGTTATTTAATGCTAAAATCTAAATATTTTGAACACAATTTTATGGCTTCAACTAAATATATTTCGAGTGTAATTGTATGCCTTCAACTACAGATAAAATGTATTGTTGGTCATTTTGCTATAAAATCTATTTTTGGCAGTTTTTAATAAAAATTTATTGCTGGTATTTTTCTATAAAAATGTATTTTTATAGTTTCATAGTACTTTATTTTATACATTGTTTACATTATTTGGAATTTATTTTTGTTGGGAGTGTTTGCTATTTGTTCATAGCTACCACCTTGGGTTGGCATTTGAGGTTGTTAAGATATAATCTATTCTTCCATGCGTGGTCGCGTGGACACTTAAGAAAATACCATCACTTAATCTTAAGTTGACCATAAACAGATGGTTTCTACTTTAGTCATTAATATCGTTAATACCCCCCAGCCCAAGGTGGGGAGAGAAAAGAAAACAAACATCCTCCCCCCTCATTCCTCTGGCCTTTGTTATCAGTGTACTTTCAGTCTATCGAAAAACATTGTTTTCTTTCTTGTTTGCAGTTTATTTTGAAAGTCTTTCTTTTTCCCAACTTACCAACCAGCACCTTTTTAATAGTGTCACAACTTTGAAATATTTCAGAATTTATAGTGAAAGGCTTTTAAAATTTGGGCGTCATATTTTAAGAAGGGCATCCAAGATTTACATAGCTTAGGGATTTGCCAAGCCTAAATCTGACATTGGAAGAAACACATGTCAAAATCTGCAGAAGAATCCCTTACTTTGAAATGTTTGAAATCTCTTTGAATTTCAAGTGACATTCTCAGACATTTGTCATTTTCTTTTCCAGGGGAACAAAGGTGGAATTTGTATTCGGTTTGACTTGAATGGCATCAACATTTGCATTATAAATTCACATTTGGCAGCACATCGAGACCAAACACCTGAACGGATTATTGTAAGTTTTCTTTGTTATGACCATTTACAATTTACTTTTATTGAAATTTGAACATATTCTATTGGTATTGCCAAGGTGTATAGTAAAACTGTAGTAGAGCTGTTCAGAGTAATGTGTAATCCAATGGGAATGGTATACACTATTTACATTATTCGGACTATTGTCTTCATCTTTGTTGCCATATTCATTACAACGTTTCGACCCTTCAGTATCTGTCTATATTTCTGAGATAAGGTATTATGTAGACTACTTACATTATTTGGACTATTGTCCTCATCTTTGTTGCCATATTTATTACAACATTTTGGCCCTTCAGTATCTCTTTATATTTCTGAGATGAGGTATTATGTACACTATTTACATTATTCGGACTATTGTCCTCATCTTTGTTGCCATATTCATTACAACATTTCGGCCCTTCAGTATCTGTTTATATTTCTGAGATGAGGTATTATGTACACTATTTACATTATTCGGACTATTGTCCTCATCTTTCTTTCCATATTTATTACAACATTTTGGCCCTTCAGTATCTGTCTATATTTCTGAGATGAGGTATTTTGTACACTATTTACATTATTTGGACTATTGTCCTCATCTTTGTTGCCATATTTATTACGTTTCGGCCCTTCAGTATCTGTCTATATTTCTGAGATGAGGTATTATGTACACTATTTACATTATTTGGACTATTGTCCTCATCTTTGTTGCCATATTTATTACAACATTTCGGCCCTTCAGTATCTGTTTATATTTCTGAGATGAGGTATTATGTAGACTACTTACATTATTTGGACTATTCTCCTCATCTTTGTTGCCATATTTATTACAACGTTTCGGCCCTTCAGTATCTGTTTATATTTTTGAGATGAGGTACTATGTACACTATTTACATTATTCGGACTATTGTCTTCATCTTTGTTGCCATATTTATTACAATATTTCGGCCATTGTAAGCTCTGGTCTTCTTCAGGTGGTTGAAATGTCGAACTGAACCCTTTATTTCGCTCACTGGGGTAGACTGTTCTAGTTTCATGTGCCATGTTTAATGGATGTCAGTTATCAGTTATCTCCTGTTAATTCCCCTCTCCAAGTTCTCCACTGTCTTAACTCACACTCACACTCTTTGGGTCTGTCACTGGATCTAACCAACGCCTTTATCCACTGTGTGACAAAGATGAGGACAATAGTCGGAATAATTTAAATAGTGTACATAATATCTCATTTCAGAAATATAGACAGATACTGAGGGAATGGTATAATATACCTATAGCAAAATATACTGAATACATATTCTGAGAGAAAGGGAGTTATTTTAGAGGCCAACATTTAAGAGCCCTAGAATTGCAGTCTCTAATAACATGCTTCAGTGCCTGCAGATATTCACCTAATATCTTGATCCCAAATTGATGGCCAGGGTGTAAAGAGAAGTTTACTTTGAGTAGCACAGTCAATGAATGCTGAATATCTCCTTATAAAGGAACAGCTGATATTACATTAACCATCAGAAATGAGGAGAAAAGATACTACACTTTGATCCCAGCCTATTGACCAGAGTGTGAAGAAAAGTGTAACTCAGGTAGAACTGGTTGCTTGGTCAATGAATGCCGAATGTTTCCTTATAAGGAATTAGCTAATATTACAATTACCTTCAGAGAACAGATACTACACTTTGATCCCAGCTCGATCGACAGAGATGAAAGAAAAATGTAACTTGAGTTGAACTGGTTGCTTGGTCAATGAATGCCGAATGTTTCCTTATAAGGAATTAGCTAATATTACAATTACCTTCAGAAAACAGATACTACACTTTGATCCCAGCCCGATCCACAGAGATGAAAGAAAAATGTAACTTGAGTAGAACTGGTTGCTTGGTCAATGAATGCCGAATGTTTCCTTATAATGAATTAGCTAATATTACAATTACCTTCAGAAAACAGATACTACACTTTGATCCCAGCCCGATCCACAGAGATGAAAGAAAAATGTAACTTGAGTAGAACTGGTTGCTTGGTCAATGAATGCCGAATGTTTCCTTATAAGGAATTAGCTAATATTACAATTACCTTCAGAGAACAGATACTACACTTTGATCCTAGTCAGATGGGGAGAGAGTGAAGGAAAATGTAATTGGAGTAGAAGTAGCTGCTTGGACAATCAATGCCGAATGTTTCCTTATAAGGGAACAGCTAATATTACAATTACCATGAGAGATGTGGAGAATAGATACTACACTTTGACCCCAGCCAGATGGCCAGAGAGTGAAGAAAAATGCCCCTGTAGTAGAACTGGCTACTCGGTCAATGAATGTTGAATTGTTTCCTTAGTGGCTTGCTAAATAAATAATGTGAATCCTTATACTTTTTTCTTTCAGGATCATAATAGTATTCTTGAAGACCAAAAATTTCGCGATGACGATGTTGACAATATTCTTGACCATGAGTGAGTAATTTTTTAACGTCAATTTTATTTAGTATGTGTATAAAAAACAAATGCCTGTCATAAAGCAATGTTGGTCAAGTGAGTTTGTTCCTCATTGGGTGCCAGGTATTTGTGACCTGATGTCATAATCAGCTAAATTTTGTAAATAATGCCTACCTGTTGTTGAGTGATCACACAAATCATTACTTGGGAATTCAATTCTCACTCCGGTTTCTAATATTTCAAAATGTAATGGAACCAATTTAATTATAAAACCATAAATGTGGAACTCATTTCAATGAAAAATGAAGCCTGGTAATGAGCAATTGCAATGTTAACAATTAATGAAGTTGCCCAATTGTACTCTGTATTTTAATTTTTTATTTTAATTCATTTAAAAAAAATTTTTTTTTGTAGCTATGTCTTATGGATGGGTGATTTAAACTTCCGAATTGATGAACTGCAACGAGAAGATGTATTAACGCGGATAGAGAAGAAAGAATATGATTACCTCCTCCAATATGATCAGGTAAGCATCTCTCCTGTAGTCAGATACACATAAAGTTAAATGTAATATAAAGAATATTTTTTATTTACTCTTATGGGTTGGATTTATACTTACGGCTGTTTTTATCCATAACTGGAGACAAAAGGAACTGACACCATTCCACTTGGTGAATTCAGAATATTGCTTGGCCTACTATTTTTCCTATAGTTGTGGGGAGAATAGATGGGTTTATGCCTTTTTCAGGCTGGAATACAAATTGTACAAATCAGGGTTTAAACTTGGCTTGCTGATTTTATTTTCCATAGTGATAACTGTTGTACCACCTACACCGCCATTGAAATCAGTATTTTATATATATATATCCAAAATTCGCTTGACGAGGAAATGGAACTAATGGCTTTAATTTAATAACAAAATTAAATTTGAAGGCTTTAGCTTCCATTTTTGAAACATGGTTATCACTGTGTAGTGAAAAAATACATATTTTAAATCAATTAAATTATAATATTAATGCTCTGTAAATTTACATTGAGCACTATTGTGTAAAAATAAAAATATCTATAAGAACACCGGATTTTATATCTTACTGTTCTTTCTTTATATATATATATATATATATATATATATATATGAAAATTTCTCAGAGTTAACCTGTAGATAAGACAATTTTTTAAATATTAATGACAATAGGAAAACACTATTAATTCCTGACACGTTTTGTCCAATGTGGACTTTCTTAAAGCGAAAAACAAAATGAATTTAATTAAACAAGGAAATTAATAAATATGTATATATATACTGGGTGTAAATTGTCCAAAGCGTGTAACAGCATGGGATAATTGTCCATCCCACAAAATGTTTAATATCTAAAAAAACACTAAACTAATTGGGTTTCTTTTTTCCAGGTCTTCAGATAAGACGTTTAATCATCTTAACACCATTTGTTGTAAGAATCACTGAAAAACCCTTTGACTTATTCAACTAGAAAGAGAACAGGTTAAAATCACCAGCCCCACTATGTCTTCCTAACTGAGCAATGGTGAGAGGGAAAAGATCATTCAGGCCTTCAGTAATGGTAACAACATTCATACTCTGGCTTCCATCTTGAAAGTCCATTCAAGAACCATCAAGAAAATGGTGAATAAGCTTAAAAAAGAGGGAACAGTAGCGAGGAAAACTGGACCAGGAGGTCACAACAACAAAAGAAATCTTTCATTTCAACTTAGAGCTAAATACATTCTTATTGTTCAAAGTAGAATCCAATAGTGTTATAAAAACCTTTGATAATTCAAGTAAGATATCTTTGATCATTTCTAAGATACAACGGTTGAAAGCTTAATCTAACAATTGGACAATTTTTCTCTTACACCTGGTGTGTGTGTATATATATATATATATATATATATATATGTATATATATATATATATGTATATATATATATGTATATGTATATATATATATATATATCATCGACTCTCCCGTCGAATTCGACGTATGAGCGTCAAGCAGATCAGTTCTTAGAAACTGAGAGCCTGACGTCGGCACATGAGATTCGATTATAGTGGTGAAGGTTTCATGCAGGACCATCCACACTTTTTGAAGGGACGAATACAGAGACCTAGTGCACTGAGTGCCACAAGGTCCCCAAATGACCCTCCGCAGGTTTTGAATTCAGAGTTGTCTTTCTCCTAGACCAGTTGCCATCCAAGGCTATAGAACCCAGTCTGTCCTGCTATTTACCCATAGTTCGAGGGTGAAGAGGAGGATTCACACCTTTCCCAAGGGTATTAGCACATAATTGAATGTAATGGATTCGACTGTAATTCGAACTCGGCTCTCCGATTCATCAATCCAAGCTGTTATCCATTACTCCACCGTGCCTCCTGGATGGATGGATATATATATATATATATATATATATATATATATATATATATATATATATAAAAGTGAACATAGAAGTCAACACTTAGAGGCGACAGTCTGTTTCATGCTAGTGTAATCGTCAGACAATCGCCAGTTGCCTGACGATTGCACTAGCATGAAACAGACTGTCGCCTCTAAGAGTTGACTTTTACATTTACACACGCTCTATATCTGATATTGAGCACTTTATCCCATAAATATAGCACACTTTAAGACTATATTTCTTCATATATATGTGTGTGTGTGTGTGTGTGTGTGTGTGTGTGTGTGTGTGTGTGTGTGTAAAATTTTATGTCTGTAAAATGACAATATTAATAAAGGAAGTTTGCTGATAACATTTGGGAGGCAAATGGGCCAATATTGTGATTATTGTGATGGGATGAATGCTCACCTGCATTTGTAAAGGCAGGGTATACAGTTGACACCTTCCACAGACTTTAGAAGCATCTCTCCTTTAGGGATTATTTAAACAGTTTTGCCAAGATTGGAGATAACTCTGGGATTTTGTCTTAGAATCGAGGCTTTTGATAAATCTGGAAACATCCTATGCTGTGATAGAGATATTACAATGTGTTCTGCGAGAGGGAGGAAGTAAGGTAAGAGGTGATCTTTATCATCTAACATGGAATTAGAGGTGAAGTTGATTGTAAAGGGACTTGCTTTATCTGACAATATCTGTCTAAATTTCTGAGATGAGGTATTATGTACACTATTTACATTATTCTATTCCTCAAGGACACATGGCACAATGGATAAAGGCGTTGGTTAGACCCAGTGACAGAACCCAAAGAGTGTGAGTTCAATACCCGGTGAAGGTAGTGGAGAACTTGCAGAGGGGAATTAACAGGAGATAACTGACAGAGAGTTCCACAAGGGAAAATTGAGTGAGAACAATAGAAGAGTAATCAGGAAGACAGTAGATAACGATTGACATTGCATTTCAATTTTTGAAGATCAAAGTTGACTGGAAAGCAAGAAGCCAGAAGAGAGTTCCACAAGCGAAAATTGAGTGAGAACAATAGAAGAGTAATCAGGGAGACAGTAGATAACGATTGACATTGCATTTAAATTTTTGAAGATCAAAGTTGACTGGAAAGCAAGAAGCCAGAAGAGAGTTCCACAAGCGAAAATTGAGTGAGAACAATAGAAGAGTAATCAGGGAGACAGTAGATAACGATTGACATTGCATTTCAATTTTTGAAGATCAAAGTTGACTGGAAAGCAAGAAGCCAGAAGAGAGTTCCACAAGCGAAAATTGAGTGAGAACAATAGAAGAGTAATCAGGAAGACAGTAGATAACGATTGACATTGCATTTCAATTTTTGAAGATCAAAGTTGACTGGAAAGCAAGAAGCCGGAAGAGAGTTCCACAAGGGAAAATTGAGTGAGAACAATAGAAGAGTAATCAGGAAGACAGTAGATAACGATTGACATTGCATTTAAATTTTTGAAGATCAAAGTTGACAGGAAAGCAAGAAGCCGGAAGAGAGTTCCACAAGTGAAAATTGAGTGAGAACACTAGAAGAGTAATCAGGAAGACAGTAGATAACGATTGACATTGCATTTAAATTTTTGAAGATCAAAGTTGACTGGAATGCAAGAAGCCGGAAGAGAGTTCCACAAGCGAAAATTGAGTGAGAACAATAGAAGAGTAATCAGGAAGACAGTAGATAACGATTGACATTGCATTTAAATTTTTGAAGATCAAAGTTCACTGGAAAGCAAGAAGCCGGAAGAGAGTTCCACAAGTGAAAATTGAACGCAAACAATAGAAGAGTAATCAGGAAGACAGTAGATAACGATTGACATTGCATTTAAATTTTTGAAGATCAAAGTTGACAGGAAAGCAAGAAGCCGGAAGAGAGTTCCACAAGCGAAAATTGAGTGAGAACACTAGAAGAGTAATCAGGAAGACAGTAGATAACGATTGACATTGCATTTAAATTTTTGAAGATCAAAGTTGACTGGAATGCAAGAAGCCGGAAGAGAGTTCCACAAGCGAAAATTGAGTGAGAACAATAGAAGAGTAATCAGGAAGACAGTAGATAACGATTGACATTGCATTTAAATTTTTGAAGATCAAAGTTGACTGGAATGCAAGAAGCCGGAAGAGAGTTCCACAAGCGAAAATTGAGTGAGAACAATAGAAGAGTAATCAGGAAGACAGTAGATAACGATTGACATTGCATTTAAATTTTTGAAGATCAAAGTTGACTGGAATGCAAGAAGCCGGAAGAGAGTTCCACAAGCGAAAATTGAGTGAGAACAATAGAAGAGTAATCAGGAAGACAGTAGATAACGATTGACATTGCATTTAAATTTTTGAAGATCAAAGTTGACAGGAAAGCAAGAAGCCGGAAGAGAGTTCCACAAGCGAAAATTGAGTGAGAACACTAGAAGAGTAATCAGGAAGACAGTAGATAACGATTGACATTGCATTTAAATTTTTGAAGATCAAAGTTGACTGGAATGCAAGAAGCCGGAAGAGAGTTCCACAAGCGAAAATTGAGTGAGAACAATAGAAGAGTAATCAGGAAGACAGTAGATAACGATTGACATTGCATTTAAATTTTTGAAGCTCAAAGTTGACTGGAAAGCAAGAAGCCGGAAGAGAGTTGAACAAGAGAAAATTGAGTGAGAACAATAGAAGAGTAATCAGGAAGACAGTAGATAACGATTGACATTGCATTTAAATTTTTGAATCTCAAAGTTGACTGGAAAGCAAGAAGCCGGAAGAGAGTTCCACAAGTGAAAATTGAGTGAGAACAATAGAAGAGTAATCAGGAAGACAGTAGATAACGATTGACATTGCATTTAAATTTTTGAAGATCAAAGTTGACAGGAAAGCAAGAAGCCGGAAGAGAGTTCCACAAGCGAAAATTGAGTGAGAACACTAGAAGAGTAATCAGGAAGACAGTAGATAACGATTGACATTGCATTTAAATTTTTGAAGATCAAAGTTGACTGGAATGCAAGAAGCCGGAAGAGAGTTCCACAAGCGAAAATTGAGTGAGAACAATAGAAGAGTAATCAGGAAGACAGTAGATAACGATTGACATTGCATTTAAATTTTTGAAGATCAAAGTTGACTGGAAAGCAAGAAGCCGGAAGAGAGTTCCACAAGCGAAAATTGAGTGAGAACACTAGAAGAGTAATCAGGAAGACAGTAGATAACGATTGACATTGCATTTAAATTTTTGAAGATCAAAGTTGACTGGAATGCAAGAAGCCGGAAGAGAGTTCCACAAGCGAAAATTGAGTGAGAACAATAGAAGAGTAATCAGGAAGACAGTAGATAACGATTGACATTGCATTTAAATTTTTGAAGCTCAAAGTTGACTGGAAAGCAAGAAGCCGGAAGAGAGTTGAACAAGAGAAAATTGAGTGAGAACAATAGAAGAGTAATCAGGAAGACAGTAGGTAACGATTGACATTGCATTTAAATTTTTGAATCTCAAAGTTGACTGGAAAGCAAGAAGCCGGAAGAGAGTTCCACAAGTGAAAATTGAGTGAGAACAATAGAAGAGTAATCAGGAAGACAGTAGATAACGATTGACATTGCATTTCAATTTTTGAAGATCAAAGTTGACTGGAATGCAAGAAGCCGGAAGAGAGTTCCACAAGCGAAAATTGAGTGAGAACAATAGAAGAGTAATCAGGAAGACAGTAGATAACGATTGACATTGCATTTAAATTTTTGAAGATCAAAGTTGACAGGAAAGCAAGAAGCCGGAAGAGAGTTCCACAAGTGAAAATTGAGTGAGAACACTAGAAGAGTAATCAGGAAGACAGTAGATAACGATTGACATTGCATTTAAATTTTTGAAGATCAAAGTTGACAGGAAAGCAAGAAGCCGGAAGAGAGTTCCACAAGTGAAAATTGAGTGAGAACACTAGAAGAGTAATCAGGAAGACAGTAGATAACGATTGACATTGCATTTAAATTTTTGAAGATCAAAGTTGACAGGAAAGCAAGAAGCCGGAAGAGAGTTCCACAAGTGAAAATTGAGTGAGAACAATAGAAGAGTAATCAGGAAGACAGTAGATAACGATTGACATTGCATTTAAATTTTTGAAGATCAAAGTTCACTGGAAAGCAAGAAGCCGGAAGAGAGTTCCACAAGTGAAAATTGAACGCAAACAATAGAAGAGTAATCAGGAAGACAGTAGATAACGATTGACATTGCATTTAAATTTTTGAAGATCAAAGTTGACAGGAAAGCAAGAAGCCGGAAGAGAGTTCCACAAGCGAAAATTGAGTGAGAACACTAGAAGAGTAATCAGGAAGACAGTAGATAACGATTGACATTGCATTTAAATTTTTGAAGATCAAAGTTGACTGGAATGCAAGAAGCCGGAAGAGAGTTCCACAAGCGAAAATTGAGTGAGAACAATAGAAGAGTAATCAGGAAGACAGTAGATAACGATTGACATTGCATTTAAATTTTTGAAGATCAAAGTTGACTGGAATGCAAGAAGCCGGAAGAGAGTTCCACAAGCGAAAATTGAGTGAGAACAATAGAAGAGTAATCAGGAAGACAGTAGATAACGATTGACATTGCATTTAAATTTTTGAAGATCAAAGTTGACTGGAATGCAAGAAGCCGGAAGAGAGTTCCACAAGCGAAAATTGAGTGAGAACAATAGAAGAGTAATCAGGAAGACAGTAGATAACGATTGACATTGCATTTAAATTTTTGAAGATCAAAGTTGACAGGAAAGCAAGAAGCCGGAAGAGAGTTCCACAATCGAAAATTGAGTGAGAACACTAGAAGAGTAATCAGGAAGACAGTAGATAACGATTGACATTGCATTTAAATTTTTGAAGATCAAAGTTGACTGGAATGCAAGAAGCCGGAAGAGAGTTCCACAAGCGAAAATTGAGTGAGAACAATAGAAGAGTAATCAGGAAGACAGTAGATAACGATTGACATTGCATTTAAATTTTTGAAGCTCAAAGTTGACTGGAAAGCAAGAAGCCGGAAGAGAGTTGAACAAGAGAAAATTGAGTGAGAACAATAGAAGAGTAATCAGGAAGACAGTAGATAACGATTGACATTGCATTTAAATTTTTGAATCTCAAAGTTGACTGGAAAGCAAGAAGCCGGAAGAGAGTTCCACAAGTGAAAATTGAGTGAGAACAATAGAAGAGTAATCAGGAAGACAGTAGATAACGATTGACATTGCATTTAAATTTTTGAAGATCAAAGTTGACAGGAAAGCAAGAAGCCGGAAGAGAGTTCCACAAGCGAAAATTGAGTGAGAACACTAGAAGAGTAATCAGGAAGACAGTAGATAACGATTGACATTGCATTTAAATTTTTGAAGATCAAAGTTGACTGGAATGCAAGAAGCCGGAAGAGAGTTCCACAAGCGAAAATTGAGTGAGAACAATAGAAGAGTAATCAGGAAGACAGTAGATAACGATTGACATTGCATTTAAATTTTTGAAGATCAAAGTTGACTGGAAAGCAAGAAGCCGGAAGAGAGTTCCACAAGCGAAAATTGAGTGAGAACACTAGAAGAGTAATCAGGAAGACAGTAGATAACGATTGACATTGCATTTAAATTTTTGAAGATCAAAGTTGACTGGAATGCAAGAAGCCGGAAGAGAGTTCCACAAGCGAAAATTGAGTGAGAACAATAGAAGAGTAATCAGGAAGACAGTAGATAACGATTGACATTGCATTTAAATTTTTGAAGCTCAAAGTTGACTGGAAAGCAAGAAGCCGGAAGAGAGTTGAACAAGAGAAAATTGAGTGAGAACAATAGAAGAGTAATCAGGAAGACAGTAGGTAACGATTGACATTGCATTTAAATTTTTGAATCTCAAAGTTGACTGGAAAGCAAGAAGCCGGAAGAGAGTTCCACAAGTGAAAATTGAGTGAGAACAATAGAAGAGTAATCAGGAAGACAGTAGATAACGATTGACATTGCATTTCAATTTTTGAAGATCAAAGTTGACTGGAATGCAAGAAGCCGGAAGAGAGTTCCACAAGCGAAAATTGAGTGAGAACAATAGAAGAGTAATCAGGAAGACAGTAGATAACGATTGACATTGCATTTAAATTTTTGAAGATCAAAGTTGACAGGAAAGCAAGAAGCCGGAAGAGAGTTCCACAAGTGAAAATTGAGTGAGAACACTAGAAGAGTAATCAGGAAGACAGTAGATAACGATTGACATTGCATTTAAATTTTTGAAGATCAAAGTTGACAGGAAAGCAAGAAGCCGGAAGAGAGTTCCACAAGTGAAAATTGAGTGAGAACACTAGAAGAGTAATCAGGAAGACAGTAGATAACGATTGACATTGCATTTAAATTTTTGAAGATCAAAGTTGACAGGAAAGCAAGAAGCCGGAAGAGAGTTCCACAAGTGAAAATTGAGTGAGAACACTAGAAGAGTAATCAGGAAGACAGTAGATAACGATTGACATTGCATTTAAATTTTTGAAGATCAAAGTTGACAGGAAAGCAAGAAGCCGGAAGAGAGTTCCACAAGTGAAAATTGAGTGAGAACACTAGAAGAGTAATCAGGAAGACAGTAGATAACGATTGACATTGCATTTCAATTTTTGAAGATCAAAGTTGACTGGAATGCAAGAAGCCGGAAGAGAGTTCCACAAGCGAAAATTGAGTGAGAACAATAGAAGAGTAATCAGGAAGACAGTAGATAACGATTGACATTGCATTTAAATTTTTGAAGATCAAAGTTGACAGGAAAGCAAGAAGCCGGAAGAGAGTTCCACAAGCGAAAATTGAGTGAGAACACTAGAAGAGTAATCAGGAAGACAGTAGATAACGATTGACATTGCATTTAAATTTTTGAAGATCAAAGTTGACTGGAATGCAAGAAGCCGGAAGAGAGTTCCACAAGCGAAAATTGAGTGAGAACAATAGAAGAGTAATCAGGAAGACAGTAGATAACGATTGACATTGCATTTAAATTTTTGAAGATCAAAGTTGACTGGAATGCAAGAAGCCGGAAGAGAGTTCCACAAGTGAAAATTGAGTGAGAACAATAGAAGAGTAATCAGGAAGACAGTAGATAACGATTGACATTGCATTTAAATTTTTGAAGATCAAAGTTGACTGGAATGCAAGAAGCCGGAAGAGAGTTCCACAAGTGAAAATTGAGTGAGAACAATAGAAGAGTAATCAGGAAGACAGTAGATAACGATTGACATTGCATTTAAATTTTTGAAGATCAAAGTTGACTGGAAAGCAAGAAGCCGGAAGAGAGTTGAACAAGAGAAAATTGAGTGAGAACAATAGAAGAGTAATCAGGAAGATTGTAGATAACGATTGACATTGCATTTAAATTTTTGAAGATCAAAGTTGACTGGAATGCAAGAAGCCGGAAGAGAGTTCCACAAGCGAAAATTGAGTGAGAACAATAGAAGAGTAATCAGGAAGACAGTAGATAACGATTGACATTGCATTTCAATTTTTGAAGATCAAAGTTGACTGGAATGCAAGAAGCCGGAAGAGAGTTCCACAAGCGAAAATTGAGTGAGAACAATAGAAGAGTAATCAGGAAGACAGTAGATAACGATTGACATTGCATTTAAATTTTTGAAGATCAAAGTTGACAGGAAAGCAAGAAGCCGGAAGAGAGTTCCACAAGTGAAAATTGAGTGAGAACACTAGAAGAGTAATCAGGAAGACAGTAGATAACGATTGACATTGCATTTAAATTTTTGAAGATCAAAGTTGACTGGAATGCAAGAAGCCGGAAGAGAGTTCCACAAGCGAAAATTGAGTGAGAACAATAGAAGAGTAATCAGGAAGACAGTAGATAACGATTGACATTGCATTTAAATTTTTGAAGCTCAAAGTTGACTGGAAAGCAAGAAGCCGGAAGAGAGTTGAACAAGAGAAAATTGAGTGAGAACAATAGAAGAGTAATCAGGAAGACAGTAGGTAACGATTGACATTGCATTTAAATTTTTGAAGATCAAAGTTGAGAGGAAAGCAAGAAGCCGGAAGAGAGTTCCACAAGTGAAAATTGAGTGAGAACAATAGAAGAGTAATCAGGAAGACAGTAGATAACGATTGACATTGCATTTAAATTTTTGAAGATCAAAGTTGAGAGGAAAGCAAGAAGCCGGAAGAGAGTTCCACAAGGGAAAATTGAGTGAGAACAATAGAAGAGTAATCAGGAAGACAGAAGATAACGATTGACATTGCATTTAAATTTTTGAAGATCAAAGTTGACTGGAATGCAAGAAGCCGGAAGAGAGTTCCACAAGTGAAAATTGAGTGAGAACAATAGAAGAGTAATCAGGAAGACAGTAGATAACGATTGACATTGCATTTAAATTTTTGAAGATCAAAGTTGACTGGAATGCAAGAAGCCGGAAGAGAGTTCCACAAGTGAAAATTGAGTGAGAACAATAGAAGAGTAATCAGGAAGATTGTAGATAACGATTGACATTGCATTTAAATTTTTGAAGCTCAAAGTTGACTGGAAAGCAAGAAGCCGGAAGAGAGTTGAACAAGAGAAAATTGAGTGAGAACAATAGAAGAGTAATCAGGGAGACAGTAGGTAACGATTGACATTGCATTTAAATTTTTGAAGATCAAAGTTGAGAGGAAAGCAAGAAGCCGGAAGAGAGTTCCACAAGGGAAAATTGAGTGAGAACAATAGAAGAGTAATCAGGAAGACAGAAGATAACGATTGACATTGCATTTAAATTTTTGAAGATCAAAGTTGACTGGAATGCAAGAAGCCGGAAGAGAGTTCCACAAGTGAAAATTGAGTGAGAACAATAGAAGAGTAATCAGGAAGACAGTAGATAACGATTGACATTGCATTTAAATTTTTGAAGATCAAAGTTGACTGGAATGCAAGAAGCCGGAAGAGAGTTCCACAAGTGAAAATTGAGTGAGAACAATAGAAGAGTAATCATGAAGATTGTAGATAACGATTGACATTGCATTTAAATTTTTGAAGCTCAAAGTTGACTGGAAAGCAAGAAGCCGGAAGAGAGTTGAACAAGAGAAAATTGAGTGAGAACAATAGAAGAGTAATCAGGGAGACAGTAGGTAACGATTGACATTGCATTTAAATTTTTGAAGATCAAAATTGACTGGAAAGCAAGAAGCCGGAAGAGAGTTCCACAAGGGAAAATTGAGTGAGAACAATAGAAGAGTAATCAGGAAGACAGAAGATAACGATTGACATTGCATTTAAATTTTTGAAGATCAAAGTTGACTGGAATGCAAGAAGCCGGAAGAGAGTTCCACAAGTGAAAATTGAGTGAGAACAATAGAAGAGTAATCAGGAAGATTGTAGATAACGATTGACATTGCATTTAAATTTTTGAAGCTCAAAGTTGACTGGAAAGCAAGAAGCCGGAAGAGAGTTGAACAAGAGAAAATTGAGTGAGAACAATAGAAGAGTAATCAGGGAGACAGTAGGTAACGATTGACATTGCATTTAAATTTTTGAAGATCAAAATTGACTGGAAAGCAAGAAGCCGGAAGAGAGTTCCACAAGGGAAAATTGAGTGAGAACAATAGAAGAGTAATCAGGAAGACAGTAGATAACGATTGACATTGCATTTCAATTTTTGAAGATCAAAGTTGGTTGGAAAGCATGGTGCTGGAAGAGAGTTCCACAAGCAAGAAGTGCAAGTCAAGAAACTGTTAGCATAGAACTTACAGTTACATTTAGCCAGTTCAACTGTGACTTGATGAGACCTAGCTGCCAATCTAGTGCTACACTTAAATTCTAGGTACCATAGTGAAGAGATAATCCAAACAATTACCATGAAAGTATTTAGAGAAAAGGCACAAGGAAGAAACTTTATGGCAATGAGAAAGTGATTGAAGCTGAGCTGCCAGGTCAGATCCAATAATATTACTAATTCTTCTTTGGAGTTTATAAAGAATCTCTAGATATATAGCAGGAACAGCACACCATATATAATATTCAAAGCAAGGACGAATGGTAGATTTATAAATATGTAAAACAAACTCAGGAGAGAAAAATTGTATAACACGACACAGTGAACTAACTTTCTTAGCAGCAGACTTAGTATTAGATTCAATATAAACTTTCCACTTCATGTCAGTTGATAATGTAAGCTCGAAAAGGCACAATTAGTCACTCTCATGGAGGTTAGTATCAGCCATGTTAATGGGAAGCAGGAATGAGTATTTCAGGTGATTGATAGAGAGGAGTTTTATTTTGGGTGTGTTAAAATTAACAAGCCATTCCTTGCCCCAGTTAACAACAGATTGTAGGTTACCTTTGAGATCAACTACCAATTTGACCTTATCGAATCGACCAGACTTACTATTAAGAAAGGAGTAAATAGTTGTGACATCAGCATAGATACTGAGTTGAGATAACGTGAGGGAATGTCGTTGTTGAAAATTAGGGACAGTGCAGATCAAAGGGTCGGGTCCTCTTGGCGGGGAGGGCCACCCATATTAATGCAAAATAGATCTACAAGGGTGGCCGTTTCACACAAGTTTTAATTATTAAACATTGATTCATCGAACCGCCATTATATATGAAATATGGAAGTAACAAATTTAAAAATGTCTTTAAAATCCAATATTTGTCTTGGAGATGTGTTTCGAAGTCTGTTAGTAAATTTAAAGATTAATTAACTGGATTTTCTTAATGTAATGCCTGACTTTTACTTAAAATAGAATGAAATTAAAGTTTTATTTACGCACGGTAACCTATCGGGGTCAAAGGATTCAATAAAACTGTCCGCGTTGCAATAATCAGGCAAAAACGTTAGTCCGATAAGACAATGAGTCACTTGTCTGGAGGTTAGCATCAGCTATGATGAAGAAAGACAAAAATGGTTCACTAAAGACGATTAAAAGAAAGGTACTGGCGGTATTAAAATTAACAAGCCATTCCTTGCCCCAGTTAACAACAGATTGACATTTTTTTTTTAGATCAGCTGCCAATTTGACCCGTTCGAATTGATCAGACTTACTATTAAGAAAGGAGTAAATTGTTATGACATCAGCATAGATAGTGTTGTAACCTAGGGAAGGTTACTGAATAGAATAATCACATAAAGGTTGGTAATGAGTGATAATACTTAGGACATGAACAACACATATAAGATTTGCCAGCGGTGAGTAGAAGAAATAGTCAACTGCTAGAAGTGAGTCAAGTGAATTCCACAATGAATCTCCAACTGCAGACCAACATACAGTATTTACTACTGTATTCATGTGAATTGGGACATACCCATTATCATCTGTAAGTATGCTACAACAGGTACCGAGGTGAGAACTGATGACATCAGGAAGGTCATTGATGAAAATTAGGAAAAAACGTAGTTCCAAGGATAGAGCCCTGGGAACATCTGTATAAATGCAAAATGATCTAGAAGAATGGCCATTCAAGACATGATTCAATTCACGATTTGATAAAAATAAAAAGACTGAATCAGTTCAAAAATTCGCCAGGAGACACCATAACCTTTCAACTTGTGAAGAAGACCAGTATGCCAAACATTGACAAACGCCTTCGAGATGCCCAAAGCAACAGTTTGAGCTTCACTGTTCTCATCTAAAGTTTCAAAGACTCTTTCTGCAATTATCATCAATACATCATCAGTTCACCTAGAGAAACGAAAGCCATATTGCTTGCCTGAAAGAAGGCACTGCAATATAAGATGCTTAACCAATTCAGTGTTCATTAGAGCTTCTAGTAGTTTACTAAACTCACATACCATTTCTTGCCCCAGTTAATGATTGTAGGTCATTTTTGTATTGTAGGTCATTGATTGATATCAGCTGCCAATTTGACCGTATTGAATTGATCAGTCTTACTAGTACGAACGTATTAAATAGTTGTGACCTCAGCATAGATAATGAGGTGAGAACTGATGATATCAGGAATGTCATTGATGAAAATTAGGAATAACATAGATCCAAGTATAGAACCCTGGAGAACACCTGCATTAATGCAAAACGATCTAGACAAGTGGCCATTCAAGACAATTTGCCTTTCGCGATTTGATAAGAAAAACTGAATCAGTTAAAAAATTCAGCTGGAAATGCCATAACCTTTCAACTTGTGAAGAAGACCCGTATGCCAAACCTTGTCAAAGTCTTTGGAGATATCCAAAGCAACATCCAGAGTTTCACCATTGTTATCTAAAACGTGATAGACTCTTTCAGCAATAATTGTTAATACATCAGCAGTTGATCTAGAGAAGCAAAAGCCATATTGCTTGTCTGAAAGAAGGCCCTGCAATGTGAGATGCTTAACCAATTCTGTGTTGATTGGTCCCTTTAATGGTACCACTAATTAGCATATATGTATGCGTAGACATTATGTATAGGCTCACTACATATTGTAGTGACAATACTGGTTGCATACAATTTCAGTCAATATTGGTGATGTCATTCTGTTATGATATATGGCATCACCAATAAGATGTTTGCTTTCTGTAAAAGACCCAGATTTTCTTGAAACTTGGATAATTCATAACAGTGAAATATTTAATTACTTTCTGAAAAGCCTAAAAGAAGAGATAACAAATTAATTCTAGACCCAGTTTCCTACTATACAACCTCAGTTCTGAATTGGTTGGTTGACTCATAATTCATAACAGTGAAATATTTAATTACTTTCTGAAAAGCCTAAAAGAAGAGATGACAAATTAATTCTAGACCCAGTTTCCTACTATACAACCTCAGTTCTGAATTGGTTGGTTGACTCATAATTCATAACAGTGAAATATTTAATTACTTTCTGAAAAGCCTAAAAGAAGAGATGACAAATTAATTCTAGACCCAGTTTCCTACTATACAACCTCAGTTCTGAATTGGTTGGTTGACTCATAATTCATAACAGTGAAACATTTAATTA
>OZ038517.1:9466261-9473761 GCA_964036315.1 Acanthosepion esculentum | reverse complement strand
CACTATTTACAAGAATAATTTTATATTTGCCAGATTATAGAAATATGTGAATCAATGCAATATTTCTTATTTATCATTTTACAAATAAATTTATAAAAATACATTTAATATAATTTAAAACAAACACATTTCATATGATGTCAAGAAAACAAACACACAATAACAACTCATTATAATGTTTGAAAGAAAAGAAGGATTTTTGAAACATTTTTTCATTCGTTCGCAACATATAAATTCACTAAAATAGAGCATGTAAATTTATGCATTTTTTATTTAGAACTGACAACAAAAATGCTAAATTTATTATATTTTTTATTTTTAATCATTTCACCCCAAGCAAGGCAATAAAGACATATGCAAGAGGTTACCGATTGTTAGAGAATATAAAAGAATAAGAATTAAGAAGACAAAAGATAACAATTGACATTGCATTTAAATTTTTAAAAATCAAAGTTGACTGGAAAGCAAGAAGCCGGAAATGAGTTCCACATGCGAAAATTGAGAGAGAACAATAGAAGAGTAATCAGGAAGACAGTAGATAACGATTGACATTGCATTTAAATTTTTGAAGATCAAAGTTGACTGGAAAGCAAGAAGCCGGAAGAGAGTTCCACAAGCGAAAATTGAGCGAGAACAATAGAAGAGTAATCAGGAAGACAGTAGATAATGATTGACATTGCATTTAAATTTTGGAAGATCAAAGTTAACAGGAAAGCAAGAAGCCGGAAGAGAGTTCCACAAGCGAAAATTGAGCGAGAACAATAGAAGAGTAATCAGGTAGACAGTAGATAACGATTGACATTCATTTAAATTTTTGAAGATCAAAGTTGACTGGGAAGAAGAAGCTGGAAGAGAGTTCCACAAGCAAGAAGTGCAAGAAACGAAACTGTTAGCAAAGAACTTACGGTTACATCTCGCCATTTCAACTGTAAAATGGTGAGACCTTGCTGCCAATCTAGTATTGCATTCAAATTCATAAAGTCTAGGTACCATAAAGGAAAGTAATATTTATTTTCCAAATGCAAAAATGTGGCACAAGGTGGCACAGTGAAAGGCTAGTTTTCAATCTCTCTTATCTTAAACTTAGCCACAATTACTGACCCAAACATACCTCAGTCTTTCTTACACCAAAACAACACATTCTTACTTACCATCCTTACTACAGCCACCATAATGCCTCAGAGTCTCTATGAAGTCCTAACTAGTTCCCATATGTTCAATTTGTCTAAATAAAAAAGGAACATTCATCAGAACAATTACCATGAAAGTATGTATAAAAAAGGTACAAAGAAGCTATGTTATGGCAGTGGGAAATTGACTGACGACGAGATGCCAGGTTAGAATCAACAACATTGCGGATTCTTCTTTGGATTTTACCAAGAATCTTTAAATATACAGTAGAAGCACCAGACCATATGTGGCAGCAATATTCAAAGCATGGATGAACAGTAGACTTATAAATATGTAAGATAGATTCTGGCGAGAAAAATTTTCTAACATGACATGGTGAATGAACTTACTTAGCTGCAAGACTAAACAATTCATTCAATAGAATCTTTCCACATCATGTCAGCTGAAAACCAAGAATGTGTAATGAGTCACTCTCCTGGTGGTTAGCATCAGCCATACTAATATTGCTTATTTGCAAGAATAATTTGGCAAAGTTTAACAAACTGGGAGTAGAGAGTAATAGTCATTTTGACACATTGTTTTTTTTGCAGGTAAGTTTGTTAAACTTTACCAGATTATATTCATTATTACAGTGATACCTCGACTTAAGTTGTTTCGAGTTAAGTCATTTTCGAAGATACATCAGTTTTTCTTAAATATTATACAAAAAATAAAACTTGTCTTAGATCATTTTACTCGAATCTATGGTGACCATTAAAAATATTAGAAACATCAAAACACTAAAATATCATTAAATGCCTATAAAATCATATTTAAATAAATTTAAAAAAATATTATGTATACTAATTTATTTGTAGAGAAGTTGAATATTTAAATTGCTAACAAGCATTAAATTAACTTCTTTGTGGAGTTTTTTAAACATTTAAATTACTATCAAACGTTAAAATCTGTTTTTATCTAAATTGCTAAAGCTATACCACCCCTCTTCTTCCTCTGAAAACCCTAAGTACATTTCTTTTCTCTTTACTTCCCCCTTTTTTCTTTTCCCCTTTTTTTCTCCTTTTCCTTTTCCCATATCATTTCCGTTGAGTTGACCGATTAAATAGGTCAATGTCTTATCCTTACCCCCTCCTCCCTCAATATTAAGTATTATAATAAAAAAGAAATATAAAAATAAATTTTAAAACTCTCCCTTCCCTCTCTAAACTTGACCATGTCTCTGGTGAAATAAATTATTACAATGGAGCCTTAAAGTGGTCTGTTTTTCTTTAAATTAAATTATTCGCTCTGAATTAACATTGAGCTCTCAGGATTTCATCCTCCATGGGATTATCCATATGGATTACCAAGAGTTTCGTTACTTAACTATATATATATATATATATATATATATATATATTTTAAGACATTTTTTTATGCTTATACATTTTTTTATAGATACAAATATTTAAGTAAATGCTCTGTTTATAATAAACGGGATTAACAATTCATAGAAAATATGCGTCCTCTGACAGGAATCGAACCTGTATCCTATACGGAACCGTCATTTAGCCTGACGTGCTTTTACTGATTGAGCCACAGAGGAGTGTTTTGGTTAGCAAGGTCGATTTTACCGTTTTTAAACTACAATTCTCCATGATTTTCTCTCATACATTCATATCTGCTTGATGCGTATCCAAATGGAAAGAAATGACGTCACACATTATGAAATAGACAAAGTCCGACAATTATTTTAAGACATTTTTTTATAAACATTTACTTAAATATTTGTATCTATAAAAAGAACGTATAAACATAAAAAAATGTCTTAAAATAATTGTCGGACTTTGTCCATTTCATATACATATATATATATATATATATATATATATATAATAAAATCATCAATAAACAAAAAATTAGCATAATGAAGTATGTTCAGCAGATGTTCTTATTTCACTCCAACACCAATTTTGAATTCAGTCTTATTTACATTATGATTTAGAATACATTTTTGTCCATGGCTCCAAAGAAAAGTCCCAGAGCTAGTGCTAATGCTAATCATCACTGCAAGATAAGGTGAAAATTAATTATTTTATTCAGAATACTCTACGTGCATATCATAAATATTGTAACAGGCAATGGGGAGTGCTTATTCACAGTTTATAGTGTGGTTATTTCGACCTAAGTCATGACCTCTGGAACCAATTAATGACATAGGTATACCTGTACACCTAATATACTACCAAAATAGTATGGTTGTGTGTGTAAACCAAACTTAGTAGGCATGTAACTATCTTTTTTAAAAATCTGTTATTTTTTCCAGTGAAAAACAGCGTATCCCAGCTTGGTGCGACCGAATATTATGGCTTGTACACGATGACAGTTTTGATGGTGTCCCTCTTGAAGTGAAACAGCTTCACTATCGCCATCATCCAGAATATAAGATTAGCGACCATCGCCCTGTCACATCCCTGTTCGAGGTGAAGGTAAGAGATCGGCAAGTTGCTCGTCCATGGAGTTCCTTCCTTAGCAGTCGGTTAACTGGCATTAGAAGAAGTGGTAACACCAGCAGCAGTTAACGATTTTAATTTCTAATTACTTACTAATAACAACTTAAATATTTTTTTTTTTTTGGTACAAAATCAGAACATTCACTTGTTTATACAATTTCTTTTTTCATTCTCATGTTGGGTTCATGCCTTTCCCATAGAGATGCACTCAATCTTTAGTGGATTTTGATTTCAGTACATTGATTGCATTTTTCCATAACAATTGCTATGCCACATTTCACCTCTATGGGAAAGGCATGTACCCAATTCTCCTTGCACTGTCCATTTTCAAGCCATTGTCTTGTTGCTGGCATACCTTGATGGTGGATAGAGAAAAAAAATGTGTATGTTGAAGCTGTCCAGGTAGCAGAAATGGCTTCTCTATCCAATGCTATAAGCTTCTCTCTACCCCTTGTCACTATCAACTCATATAAGCTTCTGTATCCATTGTCTGTATCATCAGATGTAAGCTTCTATATCCATTGTCAGTGTTGACAGATGTAATCTGGCGGTCATGTTGTATTATATTTAATCTCTAGCAGGTGTCTTTATAAATGACTTGCAGTTTTATTTATTCAGTCCTTAAGCATTTGTTTTTGCCGAAACATGCGTCTGGTTCTATAGTCCATCTATCAACGGGGTGTCTGTCTTGGCGGGAAAGTATTCATTATTTAAATGTTTTCAGTTGTTTGTACAATATTTTTATTTGTTTTTTTTAGCAGCATTTTTCATCAACAGAGAGCAAAAATAAGTTTTGTTGGGTGTACACTTGTAAAAAATAGGTAAATTTTTTTTTGGGGGGGGGAGAGAATATTTTGTGGGGGGATATTTGGGGGGTATTTTTTGTAGATTAGTATTCATTAAACCTCCCTCAAGGTGCAACATTTGTCAGAATTGAATAATATTGATTTTTAGCATTTTAGATTGGGGGGGTTGGTTCATAATATCAATATATTATAAAATCGATCACTGGCTTTTTACAGAGTTATCTGAACTTACTGTTTCTTTTTTTTTTTTTTTTTAATAAGAACAAATCGATATATACATTTTTTTTTTTATTGAAGAACAGAAATTTACGTAAATTGATAAAAGTATATATCTGTTTGTTCTTCATTTAAGATAAATAATCATTTTCCCCCAATGTTTGTGTGCTTCTGAAAAAAAATCACCCCTCAAAAAAAACTTTAAAAAAAAAAGGGAAAAAAAAATTTTAAATTAAAAAATTAAAAAAAGATATGAATAATGTAAGCATTGTTCCATACTTGACATTTGTAAATAACAAATAGGTCCAATAACCCTGTAAAAAGTCATGGATCTATTTACGAACTGCCTCCCTCCACCACTTCTAAATCAGTAAAAAGTCAGTATTTTTAAATTCTGACAAATTTAGTAATGTGCAGTTATTGTTTGCTCCACTTCCACTGAGTTTAAGTCTGCGCTACCCAGTCCAGAAATTGAACTCACAATCACTATGTTACCAAATTAACCAAATCAAGCCATCAATCTACGAGACCAGTTTATTCTCAACCTTTGGTAAAAAAAAAATTCAAAGGTTTGTTTTTAATCTGACAAGAGGTTCACAACCTTTTTCTATTCATGACCCCTTTTGATTGATGTTTTTTGATGGTCCCCTGCTAACTGTTTACTTTAACAAAAGCTCATTTTTACAATTTCCCGAACAAATAAACAGGGATATTTCTCCATATAAGCTTCAAAACTGTGTGTTTTAAAAAACCAAACCAGTTAAATGAAATCAACTTTTATTTCGGCCAAAAAATTTCTGCACATAAATGTGCACACAAATATAAAAAGATCTGAAAAATAAATTTAAAAATATGCAAAATAAAAAACGTTGTGCACACAAATATAAAAAGATCTGAAAAATAAATTAAAAAATATGCCAAATAAAAAAAATTTCTGCACATAAATGTGCCCACAAATATAAAAATATCTGAAAAATAAATTAAAAAATATGCAAAATAAAAAAAGTTCTGCACATAAATTTTACATAAATGCAAGCTAGAAACATAGAAGTCACTTGAGAATTATTTTATTACATAATTTAAGTTTATTACAACTAAAATATTAAGGGCATCAGGCTTGTAGCACTGTGATTCATTTCATTGAACTGGTGCCCCCTGCTTTCAATTCCAAAATTTTCCTGTGACCCCTATAAAATTTAACATTGTGTCCATGTGGTCAATAGTTAAGAATCACTGATGTAAATAATGTGATTAAAGAAATATAACGAATAAGGTAACACTTACAAAGGTGTCAATGAAGGTGAGGATGTGAATGAAGGCAATGCAATCCCTGTAACTTGAAGATGAAAGAAAACATCAGAAAGGTGTGCATCAGGTGAGTGCGAGTAATAATGAAAACTGAACTGAATTAAAAAAAATATAATGATGGCTTTTAACATTCTTGCTATCCTAGTTGGAACTTATGGCTTCAACAAAATAAATTGGAACTTAAAGGAACTTAAGAAAATTGTTGCAAAAATTTGCAGACAACATCCTTGCAATAACATGGATTATCCTAAGGCAGATGTCGATCATTTGTATCTGTCAAGGAGCTCTGGAGGTAGAGGCATGATTCAGCTGGAATTGCCTCATAAAGTTTCAATGATGGGATTTTATAAGCATCTTACAGTTATACATGATTGGATGTTACAAGAAAATTACAAGAAAAATTATTTTATTACATAATTTAAGTTTATTACAAATAAAGGACAACAGGGTCGTTGCACTGCGGATCCTTTCCCACCAAATCCCAAAGTTTTTCTCTGGCCTCCATAAAATTTACCCAGATCCCATTGTGGCCATGTGGCCCCCAGTTAAGAACATCTGTATTAGGCTATCGAAAAAGAACAATACGAGATATCACTAGACATGGACAATGGTATCAGAATGATCTACATTCATAGTTTAAATAAAGTGCTGAGTTTGGCCCGCAGTTGATGAAGACCAAAAAGTACAATGACCGAAACATTGTGATAATAAAAATGAAAACAAATAGTTTGAATGTAAATAATGATAACTACTCACTCAAGTAATCCAGACAGAAATTCTGAAATTAAATACCGTAGTCCTCTCTTATCCCCGTCCTGGGTATGACGATAAACTACATCCGCGTCCTGGGTAAGATAATAAACTACGTCCAACAGCAAGGCCTCTGAGCAGATTTTGAGGAGTGTGGAACCACCTCTTAATTGCTGGTGTTCCCAGGTCCACCCTGACCAGGAGTGATAACACCTGTTATGGTCCCAGCTATGGGCAAATAGTTAACCCCGAAACTGTGAGATGACAATAAAAGAATAGGAATTAAGAAAATAGACAATAACGAATGGCATTGCATTTAAATTTTGAAGATCAAAGTTGACTGGAAAGCAAGAAGCCGGAAGAGAGTTCTACAAGCGAAAATTGAGTGAGAACAATAGAAGAGTAATCAGGAAGACAGTAGATAACGATTGACATTGCATTTAGACTTTTGAAGATCAAAGTTGTCTGGAAAGCAAGAAGACGGAAGAGAGTTCCACAAGTGAAAATTGAGTGAGAACAATAGAAAAGTAATCAGGAAGACAGTAGATAACGATTGACATTGCATTTAAATTTTTGAAGATCAAAGTTGACTGGAAAGCAAGAAGCTGGAAGAGAGTTCCACAAGCAAAAATTGAGTGAGAACAATAGAAGAGTAATCAGGAAGACAGTAGATAACGGTTGACATTGCATTTAAATTTTTGAACATCAAAGTTCACTGGAAAGCAAGAAGCCGGAAGAGAGTTTGACAATTATACTGGAATAAAAGTTATGTGAGAGATAGAAAATCCATTCTTGCC
>OZ038517.1:9393761-9461261 GCA_964036315.1 Acanthosepion esculentum | reverse complement strand
GGAGGTAAGAGGGTACAAATGAAAGGATTTGAAATTGAGATGTTTTTCCATTTCATTTAAGCATATGTTAAACACATAAGAGTGTTACCGCCTTTTCTTTCTTTCTCTGTCTGCTGTTGCTGCTAAATCAATAATTAAAGGGCAGGGGACAGGTTACTACAGGACATAACATACTAAAGAATGAAGGAACAAAGAGAATCATAATATGATACATTTTTTGAGTTGTTTATTAGAAAGAGCAATACAAGTGCAAAAGGATGTATATCTATATTTTATAAATTATCCAGAAGCATTAGATAAAGTACAAATATGTTGTGGAGTAGCTGAACACCCCCACAAAATGGACTGGTCCTAGACTATTTAAACAGCACTCTCTCTTACTGAGGGAGAGGAGTTAATCATTAACGTACCATATTATTCTCCAGAATAAACTACTTTTTATTTTCTATGTGTGTCAATGTTTTTATTTATAATACAACAAAATACCACAATTTTGATATAAAAAAATGCTACTCTAATCAAAATCGAAACCTTTTACTAAGATGAAATTGTTTAGAAAGTGCTTCAATTGCTAGTTCGTCCTCAATAAATGTGCATCTAGTATCTTAGAATGTTTCTTGGCAGATCTTCTCTTTTTGCAACATCGCATATTTAATAACAAAAGGGTTGGAAACAAACAGAAAGAAAAAGAATCTAAATGAAATTGGATAGATTATATGCCCAAAACACATATTTACAAAAAAGAAATCATGTTTAAGGTAAAATTCCTAGCATCTCGTTTGTGTACATCTGTAGTCATATAGTGATTTTCCAAGCGTAGCTTAGATGTGGCACAAAGCTGAAAGTAGGGGGCACCCAGTGAGGATCTAACTCACTACTCAGTCATAATTGTTCTAGCGAGACAAGCTTGCTAACCGTTATGCCATGCCAAAGTGCCAACATCTGTAGTCATATAAGCATAAACTTAGTACGATGAAATCATAAAAAATGAAATGTGTCACATGGAAATTTTTCCCACTATGCCATCCCCCATACAGTACAACACAAAAAACTTGTTTGAACTGCTAGGTAAGCTTGATTCATTTGTGAAAAATATTCGAATACTCCCAAACTTATATTAGGAACAAACTGCCTGTATACGGATAGAAAATGAATTCCTGAGAGAACTAGAAGTCCTACCAGGATTTATTATTGGCGGCCACAATCTTAGCAACATAAGATATGTAGCAGACATGGAAAGGAAACTACAGGAACTCCTACAGAAGGTAGTGAAGGAAAGTGAGAAGAATGGACTAACTACCAAATGTTAAAAAAGAAAGAATGAATGGTTGTTAGCAAAAGGAACTGCTGAATATTTGAATTACATAATGGGGACATCAAAATCAATTAAATACAAAATGTTACATCTCGAGGGTCACAGCATTTAAAAATAGGCTAAATGGTAGGGTAGACTGGGCTCTCTAGCCTTGATTGGGTGGGGGAGGGTCAGTCTAAGAAAAAGACAAATTTAAATACAAAACTTGTAGAGGAGGCAATGGGAAATGGTTCCCCTACCTTCCCCAGCAAGTAAGGGTCATTCACAGATTTTAAAGAAAAGGAAATCGTGGAGAGCCATGATCTCCTGCATCCTGAAGTGTCATGAAATTTAAGAATAGGTTAAACATGATACATAGAAGAAAAAGAACGAGTTTGTGTGAATGGTTGGCAGAAAAGGGATTAGGAGAGATAGTAAAAAAGAAAAAAAAGGAAGTTGTAGAGAGCCGTGTTCGCTCACGTTTTGAAGGGACACAGCTCATACAGCGATGTAAATAGGTAAATATCATGGGTAATAATGTTTAATATCAGTTATTTTCTGTATTTTCTTTTAAGCCTTGGGTAGTAGCCAGTCTAGGAGAAAAACAACACTGAATTCCAAACAATGGAGAAAACAAGGAAATGTCCTAATAATTTTACCAAGAAGTCATAGCAATTTGCAGATAATAAAGAAAAGGAAACCGTGGAGAGCTATAATCGCCTATGTCCTGAAGTGTTATGGTAGAGTAGGTTAAATAGTAGGGTAGACTGGCTATCTAGCTTTGCATGGTAACCAGTCTAGGAAAAAAAGATTACTCGTAATACAAGACAGTGGAGAAGGTAATGGAAAACTACTCCAATATCTTTCCCAAGAAGGCATGGCAATTCATGGATAATATAGAGGGGGAAACTGTGGAGACCCACGAACATTTGTTAAATGAGAGGTGGGGTAAGGTAAAATAGAATCTGACATCTTAAGTGTGTGCAAAAGTTCCCAGCATTTTTTTTTTTTAAACTAGAAACTGAATACACAGTTGAAAACTTTTTTTTTATGGCAATTTTTGTGCACACTGAATATTTACAAAGCTTCATGAGACGTCAGACATAAGAAGATAGGAAAGTAAATAGGAAGATTGTATTGCACC
Organism: Acanthosepion esculentum; assembly: GCA_964036315.1. Lineage (NCBI taxonomy): Eukaryota > Metazoa > Mollusca > Cephalopoda > Sepiida > Sepiidae > Acanthosepion > Acanthosepion esculentum. The sequence continues at coordinate 9,458,823 of OZ038517.1, read as the reverse complement.
GTTCTTTAAAGAGGGAAGGGCTTGTCTGCCCAGAAAATAATTGCTGTTAGTATGATCTATGAAACTCTTTTAAGTACAAGGCTGACCATAGGTATTTTCTAAGCTTAGGATTAGGGCACACTAATAAAAATAACTTGCTAACCAGTGTTTTATAAAAAAATGCCCTTATATATACTAAACTTTGTATATAATATAAAAGTATAAATCTGGGGTACCCATAGTGACGATTGAACTCATTGCTGTAGCAATAGGCTACAAGAGTAGATTGTTAACCATTACAAAATTTTTTACTCCCGGCAAAGTTTAGAATATGTAAAAATATTTTGGTGCACTTTGTACATAAACCTTGCACGGCCAACTACGTAATTGTGGGCCTGTTACACTGCAGATATTCAACTCGGGCTGTCTTTTCGTGTACTTGTGACCCACCCTTTAATGTAACAAACACTAAGTTTTAGCTGACAGTTATTTACGAATTTATTACGAATTTCATTTTGTATTTTTTGATCTTGGTCTTTCTGGGCACACCAGTCTGCCCTAGCTTTTATGAAACCCTGCTCTATGGCAAGGGGCCTTTGTACTAAACTAAGTTTAGTCTATTACATATATAAGCATAGAGTGAGGATTGCTCTTTGTTAGCATTGATCTGTAAGATAAACTTGCTAGGCTTTGCTTCATAATGTGATATTCTCTTATCCAATGTGCATTTTAAGCAAACTTCACATGTTTTTTCAATCCAAGCACAGAGTGTTCAGCACATTGTTTGTTTGTTTTTTTCCTTAAATGAAGACAAATTAAATCCAGTATTTCTTTGATGCAAAAACTCCAAGGCAAAATGGAGGCCCACTTGAGAGAATTTGTCTGAACTTGACCTTTAATAAGGTCAGCTTTAAACCCAACATAACATTCAATGAATCTTGCTTTTTTATGGTGCATTTTACATAAATTCCTTGAAAGAAAGAAAAAAATCCTTTTGGCAATGTTTAGCCATTGTACCCATAAACAAAGGTGTTTGAAAAGGGTGATTATTCACTTGATACAGTTATTACTCTATACAGATTTGTCTCCCTTGGGAATGTTCATTTGCAAGATTATAAAAAAAAAATTAAATTGCATGAAACTTACTATAAAGATAACGAAAAATATGAAATTGCTGGAACCTCCTGACAAGTGGACTGAACGATTACGGAAAAGTTTGTCAATGAAACTGGAGTTGCTGATTATAACATCAATCAGCTAAGAGACAAATTTTATTTGTATTAATTTTATTTACCTTTTATAAAGATTTATTATTTACCATTTTATGAAGAAATAAATTTGTAAATAAATCTATTTATTCAAAAATTTATAAAAAAATTACAAAATTATTTATTACGTAAACCAGTGCTTCTCAAACTATCTGATATGGCGGCCTGGCATATTTTTCTCAAGGTGCCATGTACCTGTATTATTTTGTGGTAATATTAATTTATACCGGAAATGATATATATAATGAATATAATAAAAGTTGACTATTTTTATCTTTCATTTATTTTGCAAAAAATAATTCAATATCAAAACATATAAAAAGTAATAAAAAAGTAAGCATTTTATTAACACAAAAACAAAAATTATATGACCTTGATTTTTACAAATGATTCCTTAGCATTGTGTGGACACTAGCCGCATACTGGTAACTGATGGTTCGCATAGCGGTACTAGTCCGTGGACCACCACTTTGAGTAACACTGATTTACAATGTAATATTATTTACTATTTTATTGTTGGCACCACTCTTGTTTGAGTTTGGTTCATGCAGTGCCTCCATAATGCTTGAACATGACATGGCTATGATAGGATTTAAATAACTATCAAAACAAGTCTTTTATTCATAATTATATAACAATTATTTATTATGTAAACCAACTGCAATGCAATATTTATTATTTACCATTTTATAAATAACTATGAAAAAAAGTTTTTTATTCACTCTAATAAATAAATGTTTAACATCTTTGTTGTCATTTCTCATGAATAAAGAAAAAATTCTAATCATCACTTTAAAAACATTGCTAAGGGAGTCAAAAGTAATAGCAGTTTCAAGGAAATAACTGACCTTTTGACACCTCGTTTTTTTTCTTGTGGGTACAAACGTTAAACATTGCCATCCGTTTTTTTTTACCCAAATACTGAGTTCAAATCCAACTGAAGGTAGAGGCTTCAATGATAAAATATAAATGATGAACTTTAAACAGTCTTTTTTTTTTTCTTTCTAAATTCAAAGGATCAGAAAAAATGAAAATTCTTTGAAAAAATATTTTTATCTTTTCATCCAAATCAGATGATGTTTGCATAAAAAAGAAAAATTAACAGGAAGTTGCCCAAAATTTACAGAACATTAACAAGAATTGGTCCAAAACTGACAAAAATTGATATTGTGCAAAAATTCATAACCCGTTATAATCTATGCAAATTAATGTGGTTAATTAATTTTTAATGTCGCAACTTGAACAAAATTTAAATTATTCCCTATTATTTATCTCCCTTTAATCTCATTTTATAAATCATTTCAACTAAAATTTTTTTTTTTTTTGAGGTATTACCTGATCAGTTAATTATCATGAATCATGTTTAATATTCGAACCTCTCAGCTATGACCGATTCATTTAGTAACTTGTTTCTTTTTAAGAGGAACAAATAAAGGACAAGTTTAAAATGCACTTTGAGCAGCAAAAAGAAAGAAGACTTTTTACTTTTTTGTTTAAGTTGTAATGAACAGCTGATTTGTAAAATAATGTGTTTTTATAGCTTACATTTGAGACGATGTGGTGTTTACTTACACTTAAATTTTTTTCCCCTCTTATTCAGCACGTTGTTAAAAATGTTGGCAAACTTGTAAAATACTTTTTCCTAAAAAAAAAAAAAGGTTAATTTTTCCATGATTTTGTACCAAATCTTTTTGGGGAATCATTTTATGGATTTTGATATTTGTTTTTGCTTTTTTTCTGTTTTTTATTTTCTAAAACTGTTGTATTTTGAGGTGTGAAGAACTTGTGCAGAATTCTGTTTATTGATTGGTCAAAATTGATTGAATGTTTTTCTTATTAATTTTTTTTTTTTCCTCCAATAAAACCTGTTTTTTTTTTCTTTCTTTTTCTGTTAATTGGAAATGAGTGGGGAGGTGGATTTTGTTGTTTTTTTTAATCAGCGGAAACCATCGTGAATAAAATAACAATGAACAAATTTGATAAAGCAATGATTTAACACACTTATTGCCATGCGATGCACATATTCATCTCGTGGCATGCTGCATCTTGGCGCAGTTGCACATATGAGTCCATTCCACTACTTCTCTTAAAACTTGAAATCTTGTTTGTAAAGTGATTTCTACTAAAACCTATGACAAACACCGCAGAGAAAAAAAAAAACTTGAAAAACAAAGCCAGCAATTAAGCTGCACATTGACATTTATAGTTTAATAAATTTACTTTAATTTACCAAAACAAAGCATAAGTTTAACATTGTATTCCATTGGTTAGGAGGAAGTTTCATTCAGACAGCTTCTCTCCAGTAGCCGCTACTTTATAAAAGAAACTGCTGGGAAGAGCTTCCCCAAACACTACAATCTTAACCTCTTCAAGTCTAGCGTCAACTGTTACCTATTATATGTATTATCATAAGCTGAACTTATTTCTCCCTCTTATGGTGGATGCACAGATGGTGTAATGGGTAGCATCTTGGAATGGGAAATCAGAGAACTGAGTTCAAATTCCAGTTGGGATTGTTAGATTCACTTATACACAAATGCCCTTGGAAAAGGTATGAATCCACCTTTTCTCCCCCCCACTATGGGCTAAATAGTAGGACTTTAAAAAATCATTGTTATTCTAAAAAGAAACAAATTCTGAATGCAATATTAACTAACCAAAAAAAGAATTATTCTTTCAATTTAAAATATTCTGGCTTTAAATAACTCACAAAGGGTTGATAAACAATTATTTACATTATTCGGACTATTGTCCTCATCTTTGTCGCCATATTTATTTTATTTGTAATAAATATGGCGACAAAGATGAGGACAGTAGTCCGAAAAATGTAAATAATGTACATAATACCTCATCTCAGAAATATAGACAGATACTGTAAAAAACAAATTATTCTATGTTCATACAACAAACTCATTTAGTAACCCTCTACATTGAAGGGCTCTTGGACTTTGTCTTCTGTGAAAATTTAGTAAAAGAAAAATAACAGAGACATAGCATTATAAAGGGTGCAGTAGAAATACTGCCCCACATATACCTGCCAGAAATACCCCCCACATATACTTGCAAGAAATAACTACCCCCCCATATATACCTGCAAGAAATACCCCCCCCCCCATTATGGTAAGACATTAGCTAGATGAAGACACCATTGCCACTAATGTCTTACCATTGTGTGGGAGGTATTGCTACTGCACCCTGTATAAGGGTTCAAATATTCAAAGGAGCAGTAAATGTGTTAAAGCATTGCAAATTGTGTTACTGATGTGCATCCATACTTTATAGACTTTTATTGATGTATTCAGTGCATGTATGTACATATGGCTTGCCTTGTAACAGTGGTTGGTGTTCAAACCCATGTAAAATCCAGGATTTTGAATGCTGATTTTCTGGACAAGTAAACCCCTTCCCTTTAGGAAGATTGGTGCAGCATAATCTTCCTTGTTCTGTTTCCTTGTGTTTCCTCTTGTGCTTGTAAATATCACACTCAAGTATGTAAGAACAAAAACAACCCTATTTTTAAATAATATAAAAACAACCCTTTTTTTTGTAAATAATGAAATCCTTGGACATTGAAGAAAAATTGAAAACAGTTGTCCGAACTCTTTGAACTCTTTGAAGCATCTGAGAATCTAAAAAAAAACCCGGTTATAAAAAATTAATTATTTTGATTTTTTTTCAGAATTTATTGTTTCAAAATGAATGTATTTCATTTCAAGCCAACTTTGATTTTTTTTAACTTTTGATTTTTTTTAACTTTTGATTTTTTTTTAACTTTTGTTTTTTTTTAACTCTTGTTTTTTTTTTTAACTTTTGTTTTTTTAAAACTTTTTAAAAAAAATTTTTTTTAACTTTTTTTTTTTTTTTTTCAAGACTTGCTTCTTAGATTTTTACTTCCAAGAAACAAAACAAACAGAAAAAAAAATTTTTTTTTTTTTCCTAAAATAATTACAATATTTAATAACATAAGATTTGACGCCTTTTATTTACATTATTTGGACTATTGTCCTCATCTTTGTCACCATATTTATTACAACGTTTCGGCCATTGTGCACTCTGGCCTTCTTCAGGTGGTTGGAATGTCGAACTGAACCCTTTATTTCCTTCACTGGGGTAGATTGTTCTAGTTCCACGTGTCATGTTTTTAATGGATGTCAGTTATCAGTTATTTCCCTCTGAAAGTTCTGCCTTAACCAGGTATTGAACTCACACTCTTTGGGTCCTGTCACTGGATCTAACCAACACCTTTATCCACTGTGCTATGTGTCCTTGAGGGAAATTAACAGGAGATAACTGATAACTGACATCCATTAAAAACATGGCACATGGAACTAGTCTACCCCAGTGAGCGAAATAAAGGGTTCAGTTCGACATTCCAAACACCTGAAGAAGGCCGGAGCATACAACGTCCGAAACGTTGTAATAAATATGGCGACAAAGATGAGGACAATAGTCCGAATAATGTAAATAATGTACATAATGCCTCATCTCAGAAATATAGACAGATATTGACGTCGTTTATTTACATTTAATATTACATTATTATACACTTGGGAGTGGTATATTTGGCCCGCAAACAGATATTGAATGATGGAAGACAACAACAAACAAAACAAAGACTTGTGTAAAAAAAAAATATATTGCCAAGTTTATTTTCGTTAGAGAAAATATATCGACAAAAATAAAGTTAGAGTGTAGTAGGCAAAAAATATCTCTGCATGTTTATGTCAAGGGAAGGAAGAACGTTGTCTTGAGAAAGACAGTTTGAATCCTGGCATCTTGTCTGTAGAATGCTTTTTTTGAGCTTTGAGGTCTTTTTATATCCCGAATTAGTTTTACAACAATCATTAGTCCGGGAAAGTTAAGCTTCTTCTTCTGGTCGCTTTTTAAAAATGTGGGAGCACTGACAGGATACGACAGACTTTGGCTAAGTACAATTACTATAGCATCTGCGTAAAGATATGCCTACCAAATAATCACAAATAATTATGTATTTATGACATGATTTTATTGAAATACTACATATGACGGCATATTCAACACCTCCATTGTCACTTGCATTTAACATTACACCATTATAGACTTAGGCTAGGTACAGTTCCTGGGGGTCTATCACGGCATATATAAAATGCCTCTTTGATTTACATTTAATATTACAGTATTATGTAATGGTGGACTATAACATTTGGGTAAAGATATGCCTACCAGATACTTTGATTTTGCATACACATTTCAAGAAATATTTTTATGAAAAAATTTACCTTAGATACTATAAAACATCTTGTTTTCCAATAATCCCATTTTAAATTAAATTACCAATAATAATAATAATAATAATAATAATAATAATAATAACTTTAAAGATCTTTTAAAAACTATCAAACTACAAAGATCTTGAAGTGGAAATGGAATATCTTTTAGAAAGGTATGAATCCACTTCTTCTCCCCCAGCCATGGATTAATTAGTAAGACTTGTATCACTAAAACCATTATTATCTCAACAAAAATTCTCACAATCAAAAAATATTTTCTGGCTTTAAATAACCTGCAAAGGGTTGATAAGCCATAAAAAATGAATGAATGAATGACTCGAATACTGATTAGCAACACAGTCATGATTTTTTTTTTTTTTTATTTATTTACATTCTCTGGAATATAAATATATCAAAACTACCATGGCCACAAAGAATCCGTCTATGTGTTAATTGTAATATAGAAATGATCCCTCACTTTATATCCACATCATAATTTTTTGTTTGTTCATCAAATTCTGATTAGGTATGAATCCACCTTTTCTCTCTCCAGCTGTGGGTTAATTATTAAGACTTGTATCATTAAATCATTATTATCTACAAAAAAAAACAACCATTTCCTACAATCAAAAAAAAACATTTTCTGGCTTTAAATAACCTGCAAGAGTTGATAAGCCGCAGAAAATGAATCAGTCAGTCAATCAGTCAATCAAGTTGTTCATTTTGTAGTTGAGACACTTCGGACTATTTCCAGGAATCTTTCTAATATGCAGGACACCTTGAGGATACCTAACGTCATTGGGAGTGCACCGGTCGCTGTACACAGCTCTCAGGTGCTTAGGAAAGTGTTGCGTCTCTAGGCTGCGAATAGGAGGTGAGATATGATCGTCATCACCTGGGTGAAACATCTAAGAATTAGAAAGGTTATCAAATCAAATAATAATAATAATAATAATAATCTTCTTCTTCATCATCATCATCATCATCATCCGGATCAACCATAAATGTGAAAGACTCTTTTGAAAACCCCTCGCTTCTGATAGATATTGCAGCCCCAGTTGACACAGGCCCATAACACTATTCGTTCCTTAGTGAATTATAATGTAAATTTGTAACAATAAACATTGTAATTTAACGAAAGAATTTTTCAAAACAAGATCATTCTTATCTTGTGTTAAGCGTGGTCACTACCTGGATGGGTGATCACTTAAGAATACCACGTGCTTTAAGCTTGAATGTGTGGGTGGTGTAATGGAATATGGATTGGAATTGGAAATCAAAGAACCAAATTCCAATTCCAGTTAGGTTCATTATATCCACTTACACACAAATACCATTCGGAAAGGTATTAATGCATCTTTTCTCCTCCCCAGCTATGGGTTAATTAGTAGGCCTCACCTATGTGTTAATTAATAGGACTTGTATTGGTAAATCATTATTATTTCCAAAATATTCTTGCAATCTAAAAAATATTTTCTTTTTTTTATATACCCTGCAAAAGGTTGATAAACTGTAAAAAACAAATCAATCAGACCTCATCTTGTTTTAATTTTTAACCCTTTGAGCAGTGTGTTCCTGAACAATTTTAACCCTTTTGTCTGAGCTCCTGATTTAATATTCAGAAATAATTGTTATGTAATGTTTAACGATATATATAAAAATAGTTACAAGTGTTTACCCAAAGTTCAACTGGTGACTGGGCATTAAGTCATTTTTCTCTACCACCAGTAAAGCAGTGGACAGGGCTCAAAGGGTTAATATACAGTAATCCTGGGGGGATCAGTTTAGTACCCAACGACAATAGGTAACCGATCCCCCACTTTATGTCCAGTAGAACCATATAAATGTCAATCATGATTCGAAAAGAGACATGGTCGCCCAAGCATGCGACACACACAATACCAAAGGAAGGATATTAACCCTTTGAGCCATGCTTTACTGAACAATTTTAACCCTTCTGCCTGAGCTTCTGAGTCAAAATTCGCAAATAATTGGTATGTAATGTTTCACGGTAGATCTAAAAATAGTTACAAGTGTTTACCCACCGTTCAACCGGTGGCTGGGCATTAAGTCATTTTTCTCTACCACTGTTCAACCGGTGGCTGGGCATTAAGTCATTTTTCTCTACCACTGTTCAACCGGTGACTGGGCATTACGTCATTTTTCTCTACCACCAGTAAAACAGTGGACAGGGCTCAAAGGGTTAATTTAAAAAAAAATAATCTTAAAATTTTAAAAATGCAATTTCTCATCTATTTTCTGAGAACCAATTTTTTTAAAAAAAATAAATAAGTAACAATAAAAACAAAATAAAAAATCCTTAAAGTAAATGAAAAAATACCATTGGCTACCATTTTGAAAATAAATGCTTTGTTTTCCTTTTTATCAAAATTATTATCTTTATGATGAAAAATGGAAAAGCAGAAGTCTTATATAAAGAAATACCTACCTATGACATCTGTTTGTATTTTTTTCTTTAAGTTTATGTTTTTTAACTTGACAAATCAAAAAAAGAATTTACTTTTTAAATAAAATAAGCTGCTTAGGTACCCTCATGAAATCACCAAAAAAAAGAGCATAGCATGATAAAAACGGCCTTAAACTTGATGAAAACTAAATTTTATCATCTAAATGTTTACGTTATTATTAAAAGGAAAAACCAAAGAATTTTTTGATTAATTTTTTGGAAACTTTTAATCCTCCTTAGCATGTCTGAAATTTGACTTAAAAATCTTATGAGTCAGCAAAATTACTAAAAATTGATGTTTCAGCCATTTTTAGGATTTTGTAAACAGAAGTCAAATTCTCCATTTAAAAATCTTGCAAAAATCAATTATGCCTTTTTCAAAATTTATTTGAAGAAAATTAAAAAATTTAAAGCTTATTATATTTTGAAACAAACATTACTTACTTTCTTTGCAAAAAAATGTACTTTAAAATAGGAGAAAATATGTCTTAACAATGGTGATGATTGTAATGACCTTATAAAATGCCCCCAAGTCACTTGAAAAAAATCTCATTATTTTCATTTCACATATTTTATATTGCTTTTTCACTTCTCGTTATTTGTGATGTTTATATGATATTCTCTTTTGCCAGATTTTTTTTATTGCAATGCTACAACAGGGAAAGTTTTGTTGTTTGTCATGACAGAGTAAAAAATATTTTCCTTCTCGATCCATTACTAATTTCATAACCTGATCAAGGTAAATAAGTCTTAGGTTTGTTTTGTGAAAAGTTATCCCCCTTGTTCAGCTTGTAAAATCATTCCCAAAATGATCTTTAAAGTTATTTTCCTTGTAATCGATTTTAAATTTTCTGCTTTGTAAACCTAGTTTTTTACAAAGTTGTTTCCCTTGTAAAGCTTTTCTGTGTAAACATTTTCTGAATTTATGGCCCTTATAAACCAGTTTTACAAAGTTATTTCCCTTAATAGAAGTTATAAGATTACAAAGTTATTTTACTTATGACAATTGTGTTTAAGCATGAAACAGACTGTCACTGCTGGGTGTTGACTTCAATGACCACTTTTATATTTACATATGCTCTATCCCTGAAATTGAGCACTATGACCCATAAATATAGCATAGAAATTATGTCCCTTATAACCAACTTTTAAGCAAAATTATCTCCCCCTGCAAAACATTTTTCCAACTTAACTGCCATTTTTAGTTGAAAGACTTGTAAATAAGTTATCTCCCTTGCCAATATATATATTTTTTTAATTTACATTTAGGTAGTGTCAACTATTTGCATATGAACAATACTGAGTAGGTATTAGCCAATAGTCAGCATGGGTCTGGGACTGGAAGAGCTATATAACACCAGTTTTTTCTCAGTCGTGAGAGGTGCTCTTGATGTGCGAACATGCAAAAACCAGACAAGATGAATACAGGCTTTTAAAAATGAGTTTATAATCTGTGTTCATCTTGTCTGGTTTTTTGCATGTCCACACATCAAGAGCACCTCTCACGACTGAGAAAAAACTGGTGTTATATAGCTCTTCCAGTCCCAGACCCATGCTGACTATTGGCTAATACCTACTCAGTATTGTTCACAGGAAAATAGTCAGCACCACCTACTCTAAGTAGAAGGTCTTCTCTCAACAGTCCATTGTGGAAGGGGACACAACTCTTGGTGCTTACAGCAAAACCTGCAACCAACTCGGAGTTTTTTATCGGTCTGACCTAATTCTATGTTACATAATTCAATTAGGAAAATCGTTTTAATTTTCAAGAATTTTTTAAAGACTGTGATAGATATATTATACTATGTTTCCTATTCTTTTGACAGCATTATTTTAATTCTTACATTTTTTGTACAGCAAATGAAGTCACATAGAGGGTGATAACGGTTAAGTTTTGCACAGTAATTAGTACAGAAGTTGCTTAAATGTTTAAGGCTTGGGACTAAAAGGAAAGAAAAACATTTCAATGAAACTAAACTAGTAGGATTAGTAGAATTATTGAATACAAGATAAAATAATGTATTTAGTAACTATTTCTGTTCAATTTTATACGTTTTTCTTTATATTTTTTTTCAATAGATTAAGCCACACTGACGTCAATAGAATTCCTTAAGACTTAATCAAATCTCAATAAAATGCTTTTAAATGAGTTCCTTATGAAAAAAAATAATGTATATGACATCAGTGAAGTGGAGGGTGTGAAAAGGTAACAAATCTCCCCTCCCCGCAAACAAATAATCCTTACCTCCTAAAAAGTATAAAATACATGTTTCCATAAAATCCATTTTTACAAGTTTATTTAAAAATTAAAAAAAAATCATTTTCACCCCAAGCAAGGCAATAAAGTCACTAAGATGCAAGGGGTTACTGGAAGTGAAAGAGAATGAGAAGACTTTAGTGAGGAGAAAGGACAATAAAAGAACAGGAATCAGAATGACAAATGACATTGAATTTAAATTTTTGAAGATTATAGATGGTGGGGGGGGGCGCAAGAAACCAGAAGAGAGTTCCACAGGTGAGATGTGTGAATAAACAAACTAAAAGATGGTCCCATGTTCATGACTTTTTGCAAAACTTTCCCTGTGAAAGCCCATTCTGCATTTTATATTTTGCTAATTTTATCACATCTTCTCCTCCCAGCTATGGGTTAATTAGTAGAATTTGTATCAGTAAAAATCATTATTATATCCAAAACATTCTAAATATATTTTCTGGCTTTAAATAACCTGCAAGAGGTTGATAAGCTTTAAAAAAACAAATCAATCAAATCCTTATTTTATCTAATGTTTTCTAATTTGCATGCTGTCTGTGGCAATTCTGCATTATTATTACCATTATTTTAATGTCAGAAAATAGAGTGACAGAAATTTTCATTTTTTTTTCTTTTTTCACAGATTTGTTAAATTTTGACATACAAAATATTCCTGTTGCTTGATACTTTAAAATTGATTTTTCTTTATTTTTCAGTTGCAAAAACAATGCTTGCTTTTTAAAATTTCAGGATGGCTGTCAAACATTTGAAGAATGTTTTATTTTTCCTTTATTTGTGCTTGCTTGTTTTTGTTTATTGCTTTGCAGTTGTTTTTTTTAATTTAATCTGCTGCTGTTATGTGTGCATCATGTAAAACATGAAACAAACTGCTTCATATGCATCACATAAAGCATGAAACTGATTTCCTTCATGTATATTGTTTAAAACATAATGCCAGTTGCTTCATGTGAAACATGTAAAAAATGAAACTAATTGCTTCATATGGTTCATATAAAACATGAAACTGCTTTGCTTCATGTGTGTTGTATAAACCATGATGTAAATCACTTCATGTGAAGTATATAAAACATGAAACTAATTGCTTTATATTTATCATATAAAACATGAAACTGCTTCATGGGTATCATATAAAACATGATGCTAATTGCTTCATGTGAACAATGTAAGACAGACCTGAAATTGATTACTTTTTTGCATCATGTCAAATGTGAAAATAATTGCTTCATGTGAATCATGTAAAATATAAAACTGATTCATGTGAATTATGTAAAACATGAAACCAATTGCTTCACAAGTATTATGTAAAACATAAAACTAATTGTGTTATGTGTATTGTGTAAAACTAATTATTTTGTGTTTATTATACAAGGCGAGAAATTTCTTTCACAAAAGAAAGATTTATTTGAATCCATTTCAAGCATTCATAATTTATGATGAACTCATATAAAGTCAGCATTAACGTGAGTTCATTCTTTGTTGAATATCATAGTTAATCCCAGATCAAAATCCCTACTAATCCCAGATCAGTATTCTTCTGAACCAAGATCAAAATCATTATTGACCCCAGATTAAAATCCCTTTATCTCATAATAACAATCCTGCTGATACCAAATCAAAAGACGTCACTAAATATTGAGTTCCACAAGCAAGAAGTGAGGCAGAAGAAACTGTTAACATAGAATTTCCAGTTACAATTGGCCATTTATACTGTAAAATGATGAGACCTTGCAGCCAATCTAGTACTGCACTTCAATTCATATAGGTTAGGTACCATAGTGGGAAAGTTCATCAGAACAATTACCATGAAAATATTTATAGAAAAAGCACAGGGAGGCTATGTTATGGCAGTGGGAAAAAAGGACTGAAGCTGAGATGCCAGGCCAGGACCAATAAAATTGCAGATTCTTCTTTGAATTTTATAAAAGAATCTCTAAATTTATAGCAGGAGTACCAGACCAGGTACACTGTTTTTAGTGGATGCTGTGGCACATACACATACGAAGGTGTTTACATGCACATATGCATATCAAAGTGTTTACATGCACATATGTATATCAAAGTGTTTACATGCACATCAAGGTGTTTACATGCACATCAAGGTGTTTACATGTGCATATGCATATCAAGGTGCTTACACACACTAATGGAGTTATAATGTCTCATCTACTTGTTTCAAATTTCTGATCGTTAATTTTTCCACTTGGCAAATTCTTTTTTTTCATGTTTTGTCTTCACTTGCCTTTTGGTTTTTCATTTTTTTTGTGCTTTTAATAATTATTTTGTGCTGAACAAATTCTTGCTTAAGTCAGTCATATCTTGTCTGCTATTTTTTTTTTTTTTATCCATCTCATCATTTCCTGTTTTTAATTGTTTCATTATCTGCTTCTGGATTTTAATTTTAAAATCTATATATAAAATTCTGTGACTTTGATTAGTCTGTCCATCACACCCTCTAAACTAGCCATACATTGACCGATCAAAACCAAATTTTAGGGAGAAGTGCAAATAGGTAAGGGGGTACAAAGTACAGCTGGTTTTACTAGGGCGTGTGGCTTAGTGCAATAAATTCTCATTAATCTTTTGAGAAAAATTAAAAGTTTTATTATTTAACATAAAAATATTCACATTATTTTAAAAGCAATTTAATTAAAATAACAAATACCTATTTAATAAAAATGCAATATAGATTTTTGCATATCTTTTCTTTAAGTTTTTATATAGACAAGGATCCAGTTTCCAGTTCACCCTGTGTTTGCAAGAACTATGAACAAATCACAAGGCCAAATGCTTCAAAAAGTTGGAATTTGTCTCCAGAAATAAATATTTATGCATGAGCAGTTGTATATTGAATGCTCAAGAGTAAGAAATCCTAAGAATTTATTCTTCTCTGTTAAAAAAGGAAAAAATGAAATTTTCTTAAAATTATTGTTTATCATGATGTTCTATAAAATTAAATTAAATTAAATAAATTATTAAACCACAAAATAAAGTTTTGTCAAAGTATTTTCCAAACAAATCAGCTTATTCAAATTTCATTCATTGGTTTATGAAATTGAACGAAACGTAGAGTTTGTAAATCTCAACAAAAAATGTTACTGATAACTTCAACAGTACTAAATATTATGAGGATTTCAACACGCTGGTGCATGTTGCAAATAAAATTCTAATTTTTTTTAATTTAACAGGGCAGGCAGAGTGTGTGGGGGGGCACTTTACCCTGTAAATTCATTGTAAATTGATCCTCCTACAGAAGCCAAAACAATATATGCTCATATGACATGTTTTCTGAAAATATAGGTCTGTTTTGATTTTTAAAAATAATGTTCACCTTGAACAAGGCCCAAGAGCCATTCGAGGTAGAGGATTATAGAGTAAGAGTCAGAGTTTACAGGGGATATATGGGGTAGATAACTGTTAACCCTAGACTTGTACAGGTTAAGATTGCAATGATCAAGAATGCATCCCCTGTAGATTAAATAATGGGTTTAGTTTGGAATTTCCTGTAGGTTACCCAGATTGATATACACCTGATGAAGGACAGAAGGCACAATAGCCGAAACATTGTGATAACACCAGTGAAGATGAGTACAATATTCTGAATGTAAATAGTGAAAATAATCCTCTTGGGAGCCAGTTCCACAAAGCAGCGGTTCGTGAGAAGTTGCTCAAGTAGAACTTACGTCTCCCCAATGGAATATGAAGGAAATGAGGGTGGCTCACTACAATGGGCGTGGCATGGCAAGTTTAAGTTGTGACGGTTAGAACTGGTGAAACTAAGGAATGTAGTTTGTCTGAACACTTTCCATAGAAATAGCAATAAAGCAGCGAGAGGCTTGCGACATTTCATCTGTGGGAAAGGGCTTGTAGGGTGGATCTAGATTATAGAAATGGGTAGCATACACAGTGGCCAAGAAATGAGGGATGAGTTTAATACTAAATAACAATACAAAACTGATCCCTCACTTTCTATTATCCTTTCATTTGATTACCAATAAAGATGTTTTGGAATTTCATCTAGGAATCGACTGTGGCCAAGAAATGGGGGATGATTTTAATGCTAAATAACAATGCAAAACTGATCCCCCATTTTTTACCATCCCTTCTTTTCATTATCTATAATGAATTTTTTAGTTAGTGTATATACTTGTGTATCATGCAACATTTGAAGACCTAATTTTGAAGTTAATTTGACTACAATAAATGGAGATATAGTCTGGCCACCTGCATAGCCAGCGCTAGCAGTACATAACGCTAATTTTATATCTTGTGTATGATGAAACCCCCTTAATTAGCTTAAAAATTAGGTCTTCAAAAGTCCTATGATACACAAGTATATACGCTATTTCTTTGCGGGCGGTAGCAAATGATTCACGAACCAGTACTGATTCATGACCTAGTGGTCAGAGACCTCTGATCTAGAGAGCTTAATCGATAGTAATATATGAAAAAAGATCTCTAGACTATGAATTTAAAAGATTTTTTTGGTACATCTTAATAAATTATGTCACGTGAGCATGTTTTCTTTTGGCTTCTATAGGGGGAATCAATTTACAATTAATTTACATACAATAGTATTATCTTAGCTAAAATTTAAAAAATCTTGTTTTGATATTCATGATTTGAAGTGCTTAATCTATAATAATATGAAAAGAAAATTTGGTAAAAATATTTTTTCTCGTTGCCATGGTGACCGCCATTGATAACTGCATATAAGTACAGTTTCAACCTTAATAGTTGTAAATAAAAATAAAGTACAGATAGCCTTCAAGAATCCAAGGATTGATTTGACGCCATATTTTTTATTAAAAACAAGCCTCCATCCCCACCACCTTCTAAATTGATAAAAGCATAAATATTTTTCAGTTATGACAAAGTCCTGGGTACGATGATAAACTGAATCCATCGGCAAGGAATCTGGTCGGGAGATTGGAGCTTTTTGAGGAGTGTAGAACCACTTGCTAATTGCTGCTGTTCCCAGGCCCACCCTGACCTGTGGTGGTAGCACTTGTTAGGGTCCCAGCTATGGACAAATAGTGACCCCCCCCTGACAAACAAAAATAAAAGTACTATGAAAGTATAAAAATACATTTTTATAGTAAAATGACCAACAAGACATTTTTATATAAAAAAATCGCCAACAATATCTATTTATAGTAAAATTGCCAACAAGATAATTTTATAGCAGAATTACCAAAATTTATTTTATCTGTAGATGAAGGCCTGGAATTGCATTCAAAATATATTCAGCCATTAAATTGTGTCCAAAATATTTGATTTTGGAACTAAATAATCTATGGCGGTTGATAGGCTGCTAAACAAAAGAAACCAACATGAAAGAACTCTTTCATGACATTAATCCACATAATATTCTACAATTTCTTAATTTCAAACTGTATTCCAAAATATAACTTCAATAAAACTACAACAGGAAATACACATATCACCGCCTCGGGTAATCACATCCACACAAACATATACATGCACAAAAGCTGAGTATCATCTACCATGGATTCAATTGTGAAAGCAGAATAACATATATCATATTTTTATTACTTCAAAGCTCCTAAGAAAATTAAATGACCCATAAGAAGTTGATGTGCCATTAAACAAACAAATCAGTCATTCAATCATTCAATTCTACTTAATTTGAAATGTAAAAGTAAGGATATTATTTTGCAACATGTATTTATAAACAGAATAACGATATTTTTACGTCTGTTCATAAATACATGTTGCAAAATAAAATCCTTACATTTACCTTGATAAAGTCCATCAGAGAACGAAACGCAATCTTCAGCATGAAACGGACTGTCATCGCTTGGTGTTGACCTCAGTGTCCACTCACTTTTATACTTACATATACTCTATCTCTGATATTGAGCACTTTTACCCACAAATATAGCAGACAAATAAAACTATAGTTTAATCACACACACACACACACACACACACACACACACACACACACACACACACACACACAAACACACAAACACACACACACAGATCAATCAGTTACTTGTCAACCAATTTTTGGTGATAATGAAACACAATCTTTATATATATATATATATATATATATATATATATATATATATAAAGAAATATAGTCTTAAGATGTCCTATATTTATAGGATAAAGTGCTCAATATCAGAGATAGAGCGTGTGTAAATATAAAAGTGAACATAGAAGTCAACACTTAGAGGCGACAGTCTGTTTCATGCCAGATGCAATCGGCAGGCCATGAGTCTATATATATATATATATATATATATATATATATATTATTATTATTATTTAAAAATAAGTATTCATTGTCGCACAAAAATTACTATGTTTAGGAACTAAAAATTAAACTTTAAATTAAACTTAAAATTAAAGTTTTTGTTTTGAGGATGGAACAAAAACTTTAATTTTAATTTAAAGTTTAATTTTTAGTTCTGAAACATGGTAAATTCTGTGTAGCGATGAATACATATTTTTAAATAATATTATAATATTATGCTCTACTGTGTATCGAGCACTGTTTTTAAAAATAAATGCTAAAGAACTGTGGATTATCAATCCGACTGTTCTTTCTTTATATATATATATATATATATATATATATATATATATATAAATATAAAAGTGAAACTAGAAGTCAACACTTAGAGGCGACAGTCTGTTTCATGCTAGATGCAATCATCGGGCCATGAGTGCTGTTATTTATTAATAACACCACTCGTGGCCTGATGATTATTTATTAATAGCAGCACTCATGGCCCGATGATTGCATCTAGCATGAAACAGACTGTCGCCTCTAAGTGTTGACTTCTATGTTCACTTTTATATTTACACACGCTCTCTCTGATATTGAGCACTTTATCCCATAAATATAGCACACTTTAAAACTATATTTCTTCATATATATATATATATAAAGATATTTTTAAAGGTACAAAATTTTATCATAGCAATAAAAGTATTAAGCTTAATATTACTAGACATATTAAAAATGGGCGAAGCAACCGGTTTCTCTACCCCTCATCAGGCTTACAATGGACTCGTCCCAAACACCTACGGGTCCGCCATTTGTGAGCACTTATTAAATAGCAGATTGTGTGCAGTTAATTTTAGCGTTGACCGGTTCACCGTGTTGTCCCGGTCACACTCGTTATTTCACCTGAAGGTGCTGGAGGCACTTTACATCGGGTCCCGCAAGCCTTCCTTGTGTAAACAACGTGAGTGTTTGTTGGGGCTCGCTGTCATTTGCCTCTAGCTCCTTTTGCTCATTTTTTTTTTTTTTATCCCCCTCCACATTTCCTTTTATTGTACATTTTCTGTCTTTTAAATTTAAATCTCCCGTTGTAAGCCTGATGAGCGGGAGCGAAACCGGTTGCTTCGCGTGTTTTTTAATATGTCTAGTAATATTAAGCTTAATAATTTTATTGCTATATATATATATATATATATATATATATATATATATATATATATATATATATATATATATAAATAGAGAGATAGATAGAGATAGAGATTGCTAGATATATAATTTATTATTGTTTTCTTTTTTTCTAGTGCTGAGAAAATGGGAATGTGAATATTCTACTTTTACAATGATTTTATCACCAAAAAGACTATCCTTTTGTCACCTCTCATAAATAAGAGGAAAAGATGGTCATATCCATTCTGAATAATTCTCTCAGAATTGTATCATTCTTCCTTATTTTACTTTTCTGAGTTGTCTCCCCTTCATTTTTAACTAAATATTTATAGCTGATCCATTCTTCTTATTCTGTTAAATTTTGTAAAAATATTCTTCAGTTGTTTTAAAGATTCTCAGATGAAGTTATTTTCATAATTGCAGATATTTTATTAGGTTTGGTATTTTGTTTCCTTGATTTTTTTCTCTGATTTTTTATCATAATCTTTTTAGGCCTGTCTATTTTTCTTCAGCTGTTCAATTAAACCGAAGTATTTTGATTTGGTATTGAGTGCCTGGCACAGCTTTTGTGAATTTTTTTTTTGCTTCCAAGATTCATTTTCCATTTTCAGAGGTCTTATATCCCCAAGTGTTTTGTGGGATCTCTCTGTTTATGTTCAAGACAACACACTGTTCAATGTCTTCTGTTACCCTTTGTTATTTATTATGTTGTCAGTTGGAATTGACCAAATGGCTACTATATCAATTGTCAGTATTGTCAAATGAAAGCTACCTCTGCTTATGATGTAACTGGCTACTGTGATTATCCACTTTCCAACAATATGAATTTTGTGTTGTTTCGTAATATGTGAGAAGGGAAAGAAAAAAAAAGAAAAATATAACAGCATCTTAAAAGTAAATATTCTGGTTAAAATTTGGAATTTCAGCATGACTTTTGGAAAGGTATGAATCTAATTCTCTCTACCCTCTGTCTCATCACCAGTCATCTTGAACATAGTATCAAAAATGGCATGCCATACTGGCAGACAGAAAAAAAAGATTTATCTCTTTTGTCCAAAAAGCAGCAAAAGAAACAGCTGCTCTATCCATTGTTAGTAAAGACAGATAGAAGCCGGTGAGTACTGAATATTTTTCTCAGCCTTCTAAACTTTAAGAAAAAACAACTTTATATATAAAAGCTAATGTCTATTAGTTTATAGTGTACAAAATGTTTTTAGTCATATTTATTAGTGCAGACTAAATATGCGTTCATCTCTTGTATACTCTTAGGTGCCTATTACAAGGGGAAGTTCTAATAATTAGGGATGTAGATAAAGCAGTGGAAACAGTCGTCCAGATTGTTCAACTGTCAAACTCTGCCTTGAGCAGAGAGGAACCTGGACATTGCCGAGGGGCAGAATTTCATTCGGGGAGGTAGACACGCCCTGAACCTGTTTATGCAGGTTCTAAGAGAATATTTCTGGCTGAGCCTACAGAAGAACCCACGGTAAACTCGGCCTTGTGCCACATACATCCCTCGTGGTGGGGGGCTATTAAATATAACAGTGGAGAAAGACATTAGTTAGATCCACTGACTAGACACAGAGTTGTGTTCAGTACCAGGCCATAAAGTCTAGGTACCAAAGAGGAAAGCGATATTTATTCTGTATAATTTACACAAATGTGGCACAAGGCCGAAGGGGGGGATTGGGGAAAAAAGGACGGTCTTCTTCTGTCTTAACTATAACTTAGCTAGCCGCAAACACTGACCCAATCGTACGAACAATATTCCTTACACCAAAACACCACATTCATACGTACCGTTCTTACTACAACCACCATAATACCTCACTGTCTCTATGAAAATACTAACTAGTTGCCATATTTACAATTCAATGTCTGTAGGGTGAGGGGAATAAAATAACAATTCTAAAAAACTAACCCCAATGAGTATTTACAAAATGAATACAAAATATTTACAAGAAACTAAAGAAAAATAATATTAGTAATAAAACCCCCCACAATCACTAAATGTGGCAGAAATACCAGTTCACAGGCTGAAACCAATGCGGAACTAAAAATAGTATAAAACATTCATTCATCCTGAGCACACACACTGACACGCACTCATTCAAACACAACAACAAATACAAAAAACACTCACGCGAAACGAAAGGCGCCCCACATCCACCTGCAAACTGACATCACTAACCACGTAACGAGGGAGGGGATGGGAAATTAAACCAAAGCGGAAAGCTCATCAGAACAATTGCCATGAAAGTATTTATAGGAAACCTAGATTATGGTGGTGAGGAAGTGACAAACTGATATGCCAGATCAGGATGAATAACATTGCAAATTATTCTTTGGATTTTATCAAGAATCTCTAAATATATAGCAGG
Organism: Acanthosepion esculentum; assembly: GCA_964036315.1. Taxonomy (NCBI): domain Eukaryota; kingdom Metazoa; phylum Mollusca; class Cephalopoda; order Sepiida; family Sepiidae; genus Acanthosepion; species Acanthosepion esculentum. The sequence goes on along the minus strand of OZ038517.1, from coordinate 9,437,778 downwards.
TACACCAGACCAGATGTGGCAGTAATATTCAAAGCAACTGACGAATGGTAGGCTTATAAAAATCTAAGATTGATTATGGCAAGAAAAATTGTCTAGCATGACACAATGAACCAACTTTCCTAGCAGCAAACCTAGAAATTGATAAAAAATAAATGTCTCCCAGCTTCTATTTGGCAACTAAGAGTATACAACACCCTAAATATGTCTGTATAAGATTTGTAAATTTGTAATGCTTTCACTTTTTGCCTAGTTGAGATAAGCAAAATGAAAATTATACCATTGTCTCACAAGATGGTATAATTAAAATATTGCTCATCTCAAATAGATGGAACCAAAAGCATGATAAATTGTAGACATGATCAAGGACTTGTTTTTTTAATGTAAGTTTTAAATTTATTAAAATTTTAATGTTCATTGAAATTTTAATGTTGGTTTTAATTGCATGAAAATATAAAGTTAGTTAGGCTTTTAGAGTTTTAATATCAGTTTTGATTATGGTGTAATTAATAACAGTTTTGATTATGACATAATTAATATCAGTTTTGATTATGACGTAATTAATATCAGTTTTGATTATGACATAATTAATATCAGTTTTTATTATGACGTAATTAACAAGAGTTTGATTATGACATAATCAATATCAGTGTGATTATGACATAATTAATGACAGTTTTGATTATGATGTAATTAATATCAGTTTTGATTATGACATAATTAATATCAGTTTTGATTATGACGTAATTAACGAGAGTTTGATTATGACATAATCAATATCAGTGTGATTATGACATAATTAATGACAGTTTTGATTATGACGTAATTAATATCAGTTTGATTATGACATGATTAATATTGACCAACAAATGTATAAACTCTGTAATTAAAAATCTTCCCAAAATAAATTAACCATCATGGAAAAAATAGGATTTAATGAAAGAATTCAAATTAATAATTACATCACTAAATTTCTTTTAATTACTTTTTACTGAAAATACAGGGTATTTCAAAAAATTTGATATTTGAAATGTGAATATCTACGTATCTACATAGTCTAGGCAAATGAAACTAAACAGGTGTATTGCTGAGCAAAATAAGCTTTGTCTATATTTCTGAGATGAGGTATTGTAACGATTTACGATATTTACATTGTTTGGAAAATTGTCCTCATCTTTATTGTTATATTCACGACGTTTCGGCCGTTGTACGCTCCAGCTTTCTTCAGGGTCTGTCTATATTTCTGAGATGAGGTATTGTATCTATTTACACTGTTTCCATTGTTCAGACTGTTGTCCTCATCTTTATTGCCATATTCACAGTCTGTATTTCTGAGATGAGGTATTGTAACTATTTACACTATTTACATTGTCTCTGACTGTTGTCCTCATATTCACAACATTTCGGCCGTTGTACACTCCGGCCTTCCTCAGTATCTGTCTATATTTCTGAGATGAAATATTGTAACTATTCGGCTGTTGTATGCTCCGGCCTTCTGTCTATATTTCTGATGTGCGATATTGTAACTATTTACACTATTCGCATTGTCCTCATCTTTGTTGTCATATTCACAATGTTTCCCAAGTGGCCCAATGTATAAAAACGTTGGTTGCAGTAATCCAGTGATTTGACCCAAATAGTTGTGAGTTCAATACCTAGCCACAGCAGAGGTGAACAAAAAAAAATCTAGGGAGTTGAGTTACTAAAGTTACTAAAGTTACTATAGAAAACTAGAGAGTTGAGTTACTAAATAATAGATATCCATAAAAGGCATGGCATGTGGAACTAGAACTATCTATCCTGGTGGATGAAATAAATGGTTCGGTTTGAAATTCCAACATATATCAATGGTGTATCATGAACAATTTTGCAAGTTTTCAATATGTGCCATTCTTACGAAATGTGGCATCAACATTGAAAACAAGACGTTCTTCAAACGTGATTTCTTCAAGTTTCTCTTACATATTGACACAATTGTTTGCACTTTTGCTTGTCATTTGTTTTTAAGGCCGGAACACACTGTAGCTTGTAGGGTGGCATTCACAAGTGTTTCCTTGTGAAACACCAAACTGTCATTGTCAGAATCTGTTTCCAGACTTGCTCTTCTTATGGACTTCATGGGGCTTTGTAAAAATGTTTCCTGAACCCACTTGACCATCTCTTCCGATATTGGGCGATTGTCCAGATCCTTATGCCCTGAGCAGCAGTGTTTCCTCTTTGAACTTTTTGTGACATGTCCAAATCTGCATTGCAGTTGGTGCATTTTAGCGAATGCTGTCACAAATGCATGCTGCACAGTTTTACTTGACTGTGTCCGAGCATACTTTAACACACAAAACGCCTTTCCTTTTCCAATGAATGGCACAGTTTTATTTGACTGTGTCCGAGCATACTTTAACACACATAATGCCTTTTCTTTTCTAATGAATGGCATTTCTATATTGGGCTTATGGCCATACCATATTGAAACATCAGTTCCCATATGATTAAAAAAGTTAAGCAACATCAAGGTTGGTCAGTACCTAGATCGGTCACCACTTGGGAATACCAGTTTCTGTAAGCTTGGATGTGCAGGTGGTGTAAAGGATAACGGCTTGGAATTGGTAATCGGAGGGTCAAGTTATATTATTATCAGATTAATTATATTCATCTCAAAGTATTTTATTTGACTGTGTCCGAGCATACTCTAACACACAAAACGCGTTAATGGCATTTTTATACTGAAAAAGAAAAAATGTAAAACATAGAATTTTGAGATGTTTCTACACATTCTGTTTAAATTTGGGACCATTTTAATGAGAATTGGTCAAGTTATTAGATTACAAAATGTTACCAATTTTTTTGAAACACCCTGTATAGTGAAAAACACCATTGTTTGCGATTGTTTCTTATCTGTGAGGTCAGATCAAATGTCAAATTGAGCCCAATTATCTTAATTATGGGTGATGAAAGCCCACTTAAATTTATAAGTTCCGTATGAGACAAAGTATGGATGCCTCAGAATGACAAAAAGTCCAGAATGGCAAAAGTCAACTCACAAAACTTGCTTATAAAAATAATTAAGAAGATATTTTCTTTGATAAATTAACAAAAAAAAAAAAATGATTATCTTTAAAACAAAATAATGAAAAAGAGTGAATTAATTAAAAAAAATCTTGATGTGTACAACATTTTTGGGGTAACAATTCAATTTAATTTCAGTTTCATAAAATTTTGCTTGTGATATGAAAGCTGGTAAAAATAAATGTTATTTTATCATTTTAGATTTAAAAATACATTTAAAAAAATAAATGAATAACAATTATTTAAAGAAATTTTTACACAATTGTAAAAAAAAAAGACAAACAAATATTTTGCATAAAATTTGAAAGCTGGTTCAATTTTTCAACTCCCAGAAGTGCTTGTGACCTTTGACTTTAGGGATAAAGGTCATTCACAGTTTCTTTTATTTCCTTCTTTGTTCATAATTCTTGTTTTGAGTGTTTTAATCAAATTTTTTTTTTTTTTGGACTGTATTTGTAAAAGGCTGACTTTGTATATTTTCCACTTCATATTATAACTACGGTATATGTGAATATTTCAAAAGAATATTTTTTAAATCACTTGGGAAAAACTGATATCCGATGAGAAATTTCATTGACCTGGGTTTTCTTTCTGTGGCAGTGACTCAAGACAAATTGTAGATAGTAACGAGGGAAGAAAAGGGAGAAAGAAAGACAATATCGTCAAACTAAATATTTCGGTCAGAATTGGAATTTCAGCATTGCATTTGACTTTCGGAAAAGCATGAATCGAATTCAGAAAACCCTATTTCCTGTCATCAGCAATCTTGACCATGACTCGTCACTGCTATGAGATGATGAGAGAGAAAAGAGACATCTCATTTGTCCATACAGTGACAACAGAAACAGTCCTCTATCCGTTGTCAGTCAATCAGTAAGTATTGATTTTGTTAACATTGCTAAATAAAGAATAATATATGAGAAATGATTAATAATAATTAATGTGTAGCTGTCATTTTGTTGAGTAATCTGGCAATGAATTGAGATCCAAAGAAGAACTTTTAGATGGTAATAAGGGTAGTATTAGGTTGGTGCAAAAATAATGTCGTTTTTTGACGTTCAACTTCATGTGAGAAAACGACATTATTTTTGCACCAACCTAATAACAACAATGATTGTTATGGAATGACTGGCATGATATCTCAAGAGAAATTATTTTGTTTTGTTGAGTAATCTGTCAATGAATTGGGATCCAAAGAAGAACTTTTAGATGGTAATAAGGGTAGTATTAGGTTGGTGCAAAAATAATGTCGTTTTTTGACGTTCAACTTCATGTGAGAAAACGACATTATTTTTGCACCAACCTAATAAAAACAATGATTGTTATGGAATGACTGGCATGATATCTCAAGAGAAATTATTTTGTTTTGTTGAGTAATCTGGCAATGAATTGGGATCCAAAGAAGAACTTTTAGATGGTAATAAGGGTAGTATTAGGTTGGTGCAAAAATAATGTCGTTTTTTGACGTTCAACTTCATGTGAGAAAACAACATTATTTTTGCACCAACCTAATAAAAACAATGATTGTTATGGAATGACTGGCATGATATCTCAAGAGAAATTATTTTGTTTTGTTGAGTAATCTGGCAATGAATTGGGATCCAAAGAAGAACTTTTAGATGGTAATAAGGGTAGTATTAGGTTGGTGCAAAAATAATGTCGTTTTTTGACGTTCAACTTCATGTGAGAAAACAACATTATTTTTGCACCAACCTAATAAAAACAATGATTGTTATGGAATGACTGGCATGATATCTCAAGAGAAATTATTTTGTTTTGTTGAGTAATCTGGCAATGAATTGGGATCCAAAGAAGAACTTTTAGATGGTAATAAGGGTAGTATTAGGTTGGTGCAAAAATAATGTCGTTTTTTGACGTTCAACTTCATGTGAGAAAACAACATTATTTTTGCACCAACCTAATAAAAACAATGATTGTTATGGAATGACTGGCATGATATCTCAAGAGAAATTATTTTGTTTTGTTGAGTAATCTGGCAATGAATTGGGATCCAAAGAAGAACTTTTAGATGGTAATAAGGGTAGTATTAGGTTGGTGCAAAAATAATGTCGTTTTTTGACGTTCAACTTCATGTGAGAAAACAACATTATTTTTGCACCAACCTAATAAAAACAATGATTGTTATGGAATGACTGGCATGATATCTCAAGAGAAATTATTTTGTTTTGTTGAGTAATCTGGCAATGAATTGGGATCCAAAGAAGAACTTTTAGATGGTAATAAGGGTAGTATTAGGTTGGTGCAAAAATAATGTCGTTTTTTGACGTTCAACTTCATGTGAGAAAACAACATTATTTTTGCACCAGCCTAATAAAAACAATGATTGTTATGGAATGACTGGCATGATATCTCAAGAGAAATTATTTTGTTTTGTTGAGTAATCTGGCAATGAATTGGGATCCAAAGAAGAACTTTTAGATGGTAATAAGGGTAGTATTAGGTTGGTGCAAAAATAATGTCGTTTTTTGACGTTCAACTTCATGTGAGAAAACAACATTATTTTTGCACCAACCTAATAAAAACAATGATTGTTATGGAATGACTGGCATGATATCTCAAGAGAAATTATTTTGTTTTGTTGAGTAATCTGGCAATGAATTGGGATCCAAAGAAGAACTTTTAGATGGTAATAAGGGTAGTATTAGGTTGGTGCAAAAATAATGTCGTTTTTTGACGTTCAACTTCATGTGAGAAAACAACATTATTTTTGCACCAACCTAATAAAAACAATGATTGTTATGGAATGACTGGCATGATATCTCAAGAGAAATTATTTTGTTTTGTTGAGTAATCTGGCAATGAATTGGGATCCAAAGAAGAACTTTTAGATGGTAATAAGGGTAGTATTAGGTTGGTGCAAAAATAATGTCGTTTTTTGACGTTCAACTTCATGTGAGAAAACGACATTATTTTTGCACCAGCCTAATAAAAACAATGATTGTTATGGAATGACTGGCATGATATCTCAAGAGAAATTATTTTGTTTTGTTGAGTAATCTGGCAATGAATTGGGATCCAAAGAAGAACTTTTAGATGGTAATAAGGGTAGTATTAGGTTGGTGCAAAAATAATGTCGTTTTTTGACGTTCAACTTCATGTGAGAAAACGACATTATTTTTGCACCAACCTAATAAAAACAATGATTGTTATGGAATGACTGGCATGATATCTCAAGAGAAATTATTTTGTTTTGTTGAGTAATCTGGCAATGAATTGGGATCCAAAGAAGAACTTTTAGATGGTAATAAGGGTAGTATTAGGTTGGTGCAAAAATAATGTCGTTTTTTGACGTTCAACTTCATGTGAGAAAACGACATTATTTTTGCACCAGCCTAATAAAAACAATGATTGTTATGGAATGACTGGTATGATATCTCAAGAGAAATTATTTTGTTTTGTTGAGTAATCTGGCAATGAATTGGGATCCAAATAAGAACTTTTAGATGGTAATAAGGGTAGTATTAGGTTGGTGCAAAAATAATGTCGTTTTTTGACGTTCAACTTCATGTGAGAAAACGACATTATTTTTGCACCAGCCTAATAAAAACAATGATTGTTATGGAATGACTGGCATGATATCTCAAGAGAAATTATTTTGTTTTGTTGAGTAATCTGGCAATGAATTGGGATCCAAAGAAGAACTTTTAGATGGTAATAAGGGTAGTATTAGGTTGGTGCAAAAATAATGTCGTTTTTTGACGTTCAACTTCATGTGAGAAAACGACATTATTTTTGCACCAGCCTAATAAAAACAATGATTGTTATGGAATGACTGGCATGATATCTCAAGAGAAATTATTTTGTTTTGTTGAGTAATCTGGCAATGAATTGGGATCCAAAGAAGAACTTTTAGATGGTAATAAGGGTAGTATTAGGTTGGTGCAAAAATAATGTCGTTTTTTGACGTTCAACTTCATGTGAGAAAACGACATTATTTTTGCACCAACCTAATAAAAACAATGATTGTTATGGAATGACTGGTATGATATCTCAAGAGAAATTATTTTGTTTTGTTGAGTAATCCCACAATGAATTGGAATAGGATCCAAAAATAATCTTTAGGTGTCAACCAGTGCCATTCAATCTTTTAAATGAAAAAAAACTCTTTTTTCTCTTCTTCTTTATTAAACATAAATGAAAAACAAAATTCTCTGCGAAAACATTATTAAAATTTCTGAAATTCAAGTTGAAAAATCGATAAGTATTTGAAATGTTTCTCCCCCCCCCACTTTTTTTAAAAAATAAATAAAATGATAACATTCTGCATCCTGCAAATTATATTTTATTTAATTAAGGATGAGATAATCATATGAATTGTAAAAGTCTTGGCAATCGATTTAACACTATAAATAATTTCAAACAAATAAATCCATAATCTTTTCTGCTGCTAAATCTGTAATTATCTCACCACAAAACACAAATTAAAACACCCTCCTCATTTAATATATATATATATATAAACAAGGTAAATCATACTTCCAAAAATAAAGATATTATCCTGTGCTGGATTCCGAGCCACATCAGTATCTGGAGAAATAAAAAGAGCCAACAGATCAGCAAAAGACTCCTTAAACACGAGATACTGAAATATAAAAATTCTGTATACTGTCTTGCATTCAACTATCAACAAGTTTATAAAAGATTAATGGCAGCACTTGTGAAACAGCCGTCAGGGATTCAAATTTCACAACATCAGGCCAACCTCTGGTTGAATAGCAACCAGGCTACAAAGAGATGAGTAGAGAGGTGGGGGGTACTTGCCAAATTTCATATAGGACACACCCCTGTCACCAATCAACACCTACTGCCCCCCCAAAAATAAAGAACCATCATTGTGCATTCCGTGATGGGAACCATACATAAATAAACGTGCATTTATAATTTGTAGTGAATTACAAATTGAGGAATCGGAGAGCCGAGTTCAAATTCCAGTTGAATCCATTGTATTCACTTATGTGCTAATATCCTTGGGAAAGGTATGAATCCTCTTCTTCTCCCCCAGCTATGGGTAAATAGTAGGACAGATCGGGTTCTATAGCCTTGGACGGCAACTGGTCTACCGCAGAAAGAAATGCTAACCTACTGCGGGAAAAAAATCTGCCTCCTCAGTGATGTATTGAAAGATACATGATCACGTAAGCGTGTATCACACAAGGCACATAAATAAATAAGTGAATTACAACAACACAATATAATGGACAACCTAAAGAAAACTGAAAATATCAAACCGTATGTGAAATTTTGCAGTTTATAAAGTAAATTGGCCTTTATTATAGAAATACAGTGCAACCTCGGTTCACGAATGTCTCACATGTCAAACAAATCGGTTTTTGAACAGAAAATTCAAGATGAAAATACTTTGTTATCAAACCAAATTTCACTTCTCAACCAGCATGACCGAGTTAAATGGAACGGAATAATTTCTGATTTGACTACCGTGTTGTATACATTCGTGTATTGTATTGTGCTTTTCTTTTCCAATTTTATTGTTCTGTGACTTTTTTTCTCTACATTGATTTTTATTCGTAAAATAGTTTCGGTTTACAAACATTTCGGGTTACAAATGGCCTTCAGGAACGAATTAAGTCCATGAACTGAGGTTCCACTGTATAAGTTTTTCTTGATCTATCTCTATACATTTTATACTTGTAAAATCCCTACAATTTATTTTCACTCGAGTCAATTGCTTCATCCACCGCAAGGAAAGTTGGCTTCCTGTGCCGAGCCAGGAAATTTTTCTCGCCGGAATCGATCAATCAAATCTATAAATCAACCATTCGTCCTTGCATGGAGTATTGCTGCCATATATGGTCTGGAGCCCCTGCTGTTTGCCTCAGGGTTCTTGATAAGATCCAGAGACGGATATGCAATGTAATTGGCCCTGATCTGTCATCTCGTCTGCAGTCACTCTCTCAGACGTTGCCTCGCTCTGTCTTTTTTACAAATACTTTCACGGTAATTGCTCCGATGAGCTGCTTTCGCTGGTTCCCAGGCCTCATGAATTTAAGCGTCCTACGAGGCTGGCATCCCGTTCCCACCCCTTCACTGTTGAAACTGTTAGATGTAGACGTCTCTTCTACTCCAATAGCTTCATGTCTCGCACATCTCGCCTGTGGAACTCCCTTACTTATTCCTGTTTCCCTGACAAATATAATTTCCAACTATTTAAGTGTAACGTCAATTGATATCTCCAGTTGCCTTGATCTATCCACTTCCCTCCTCCACATCCTTTCCCCTTTCATTCCTATCTGCTCTCGCTCCAAATCTTCTGTAACCCCCTTGCCTTGATCGATCCACTATCTTTCTCCACATCCTCTCCGTTACCACTCCTAACTGCTCTTCTTCCAAACCTTCTGTAAACCCTTGAGTGCTAGTGGCTTCCAGCCTTGCTTGAGGTGATAAGCTTAAAAAAAAATAGTTAATTATTATTAATATTATAATTAAATAGTTAATTATAATTAGTCTTTATGCAAGTTGTTTCTGGAAGAAACATTGTTATATAATTCATGTATTTATCCATGAATCTATTAATAGAATATTTATTCCGGAAAGATTATTCGAATAAAATTAAAATATGTCTTGGCTTTAAATAACCCACAATGTGTTGATAAACTGTAAAATAATCAATAATCATATGAGGGCTTGTGGAAGAAAGTATGGAAAGGGGATACATGATGGCGGGAGAAAAGGACCAAAGAGAAGCTAGGAAGCCAAAGCATATATATATATATATGTATATATATATATATATATATATATATATATATATATATTTCATTGAATAATATATATATATATGTTTCATTGAATAATATATATATATATATATATATATATATATATATATATTATTCAATGAAGCACAAGCATTAACATATGTGAACAGTGTGGCACTCGGTGTATATGCACATCCATTGCGTGCATACGTATGCAATTGGTTTCTGTATTCAATGTTGGAATTGTCTAGTGAATTTTCTTTCCAAGTGGCAGTGTCAACGCACAGACCGTTTGTCTATTGCATATATATATATATATATATATATATATATATATATATATATATGTCATTCACAGACAGTACTGTTTCGCTGTATCACAGCTCCTCAGTGCGACTAGACTTCCGGATGCCTCAAGCCAGGATTGAAACACAACTAATTTGGTGTCAGCCAGAGCTATATACATACACATTTTACATATATATACATACACACACACATACACATAAATATATATATGTATATACATGCACACATACACATAAATATATATGTATACACACACACACACACACACACATATATATACATATATACACACACACATATATACATACACACACATATATATATACATATGCACACACACACATATATATATACATATACACACACATATATATACATACACACACATATATACATATACACACACACATATATACATACACACATATATACATATGCGCGCACACACACATATACATACACACACATATATATACATATATACACACACATATACATATGCACACACACACATATATACATACACACACACACACACACACACATATGCCAGTGATTTGTATAGAATTCCACAAGTTGTATAAGTGTGACGATTGAAAGAAGTGGCAGCTGAGGTGGTTGATGGTGCAGTCCTGGCCCTGGCTTCTTGTAGGCGGCGCATCTAATCCATTTTGAAACCACTTTCACACCTGATTCTCTACTCCTTTCTATCTCGGACCACTGCCTCGACTATTATCTTAGATAAGTTGCACTTAAAGCTTATTACTACTTTTATAAATTGCATGCAAATGTTATGTAAAGAATGAAAACGTTAGAGTTACTGTTCTTGAGCAAATCTATGAAAGCATTTTGACCCATTCACATACACAATTAGAAAAACCTACATAGCCTGTGACCGTCATCTTGCCAAATTTTAACTTCTTTGGTGCAAAACTGTGACTTGGAACACATATTCAATTTTCATATATATAATATATAATTAATTAACAAATCAAAGACTTCAGAAAGCCATGGTAATATTTTATTTTGCGAGACTGATAAAATTTGATTTTGCTTCGTCAGACCTTGCGGTTTCAAAACAATGAATGGATTCAAAAATTCTTCCAGGAATCAACCAAAAAACGAAATGAAAAACAAGATTAGCGAAAGTTGTGTTTCCATGGCTTTCTGAAATCTCCGATTTGTTAATTAATTATCACTTACTCTGTTTATTACATTGAGCTCTCGAGATTTATATCCTCCCTGGAATTATCCATATGGATTACCAATGCACTTTATATATATATATATATATATATATATATATATATATATATGTGAAAGAGTGGACACTGAGATCAGCACTGAGTGGCGACCGTCTGTTTCATACTTAAATGCAATCTTCGGGCCATGTGTCATTGTAAAAGTCTTACAAAGGCCTGCATCAGTCTTACAATATGGCCTATGAGGCTTTCCCAAAGTTGAAAATTTTTTGTGTTCATCAGAATAAATTCGGTGATTGATCATGTACTAAAAATTCAAGCACATGGCCTGATGATTGCATTCAAGCATGAAACGGACTTGGCGTTGTGTCTACTCTTATATTTATACACGTTCTGTCCCAGATATTGAGCACTTTTACCCACAAATATAGCGTATCATAAAACTATATTTTTATCATATGAGATGTATTTTTTTCAAAGTTGAAAAGAGCTCTTAGGAAAAACGATGTAGACAATGCCAGGAGATATTCAGTCTGATCTAGTGTGTAACATCTGCGGGAAGGTTGTTCTATCTTGTGCCAGATTTGATTGTCATCTAAGATTGCATGAAAATCAGCAGTCTAATGTTGACTATGTTGCTGTCCTTCCTCACAAGCATGCAGGGCACTTAGGTCAGTTTTTGTTATAAAATTTGCATGTCTGCCACTGAGCTGAAGAAGAAAGTCACTTTCCAGACTCTCCAAGAACCTTTCCTGTGTTGCATATATAAAAAGGTATGCAGGATTGTGGCTGGCTTGCAAAATCATTTCTGTGCTCATGGCTGTTCAGCTCAATGTAAAGAAATAACAATTATGATATGTACACTGCAGTTTAAAAGTTTGAAGCAACCCCAAGTCATTTTTTAAATTGGCCCAAAAAGTAGTTGTTCTGTACTTCAAATAAGTGAAAATTATTATACATGGTTAAAAAAAAGTGAGGCATAAATTTTTTATTAGAAATGTTATTATGACAAAAAGAAAAAAATAATTTTATGATTAAATTTTGCTCTCATCAAAATATCCTCCTTTAGCATTGATTACTGCAGCACAAATTTTTAGCATTCATTGTAAAAGTTTCTCAAAGTTGAAGTTTGATAATTGATTCCATTCTTTTTCCAATGACTCTAAGAGCTTTTTTTTTTCATTTTTTTTTTTTTCACCCTTCTGTCGAGTTCATCCCATGTTAATTCTGGGGGTGGCTTTGAACTTTTGAACTGTGCTGTATATATGTGTTTTTTCCAGTCAAATTGCTAAAAAACAATTTCTTTCCATTCTGCCTGCCACTGCTCAAAACATTTAAAAAAAATATGATATAAAAATGTTTTGAAGTAAATGACAAAGCAAACACCAAAGCCTGTATGATGCTTTACTGAGAGACAAAAAGTTAGCTCCCCTTGACCAAACAAAATAATAAAAATTAATTATAAATATTCACAAGAATAAAAAATGTGATCTGATGAGACCCGCACAAGACATTGTTAGGCGGGAAAGTCAATCTTCCTCTTTTTTCTCTGTGAAGTTATAGAAACAGAACACTATTACAGGCTTGTGACAAATCAAACAGATAAGTACAAAATTCATATTGTTTTTGGTACATAGTCCTTTGCAAGTAGATACATGCTAACTTTGTATTAAGAATTTGAAATATAAAAATACCTTCTTGACAACAGACTCATAGTTTTTCTTCTGTTTATAAATATTTTTTTCCACGTGTTACTGAGTGTGAAAGAACGAGAAAAAGAGAAACATTATTACGGAGTGAGAACATTAGATGAGTAATCAGGAAAGCAGTAGATAATGATTGATATTGCATTTAAATTTTTTAAGATCAAAGTTGGCTGGAAAGCAAGAAGCTAGAAGAAATTTCCTCAGGTGAGAAAAGAAACTGTTAGCATAGTACTTATAGCCAATTCAAATGTAAATTGGTGTGACCTAGCCACCAATCTAGTAACTAGTACTTAAAATTGTAAAATCTAGTCACCAAAGAGAAAAGCACATCTGAACAATTACAATAAAGTATTTATTGAAAAGGAACAAAAAAGCTATATTAGAGAGATGGGGAAGTGACTGAAGGCGAGATGCCAGGTCAAGATCGATAATATTGCAGATTCTTCTTTGGATTTAAGAATCTATAAATATAACAAGAGCATCAGACCAGATGTGGCAGCAATATTCAAAGCAAAGATGAATTGTATATTATAAACATTAGTTTTTAGTGAGAAAAATTGTCTATTTTTTTTTATTGAGATAAAAATTAAGAGACAATTGTTGCCTCTTCCTTGTAAAAGATATTTTTCTTTTTCTATTATTTTATTTTACTTTTTTGGAAACCTTTTAGTTTTTTGAATTGATTCTTTAAAAGGAATTTATTTTTGGTCACACAAAATGGCCAAGGCATTTATATTAGAATTCATCTGATTTAATAATTTTTAACATTAAGTGGGTGTATTTTTGTACCCACCATGACCTACCTGCCACCTTTTAGGCCCAGGTTTTTGAAAATGCCAGCCGACACCTTTCTATTTTCTCTTTAAAAAAATCTGCTTTCTAACCTCTACTCTCTTTCTTTCCCATTATCTTTCACTCCTTTTCACTCTCTCTCTCCCTCTCTCTCTCTCTCTCTCTCTCTCTCTCTCTCTCTCTCTCTCTTCTATTTTATACAGTTGTCAATCACTTATCACTCTGTGTCTGTCTCACCAACATCTTTTGTTTTATAATGTTTTTTGTTTTATAATACATCACTCTGTTTCTCTTCATGGAGTACACTTTTATTTAACCAGTTTCTGATTGCCTTTACAAAAGAGAAGACATATTCATTGTTAGTTTTTATGAATAAAACTTCTTACTACAGAACCTACCTCTTGTGTTGTATTTTGTTTAACAACTTTTCATATATATATATATATATATATATATATATATATATATATATATATATATATATATATATATATAATGAAATGGACAAAGTCCGCCAATTATTTTAAGACATTTTTATGTTTAACATTCTTTTTATAGATACAAATATTTAAGTAAATGCTCTGTTTTATAATAAACAGTATTAATAACATTTACCGGCCTGAACGCCCGAGAAATTTTCATAGAAAATATTCGTCCTCCGAAGTTTAGAAGCAGTAAAATCGACCTTGCTAATCAAACAATCCTCCGTGGTTCGATCGGTTAAGGCACGTCAGGCTAAATGACAGTTCCGTATAGGATACAGGTTCGATTCCTGTTGGAAGACAAATATTTTCTATGTAATCTTCTCAGACATTCAGGCCGGTAAATGTTGTTTAATACTGTTTATTATAAACAGAGCATTTACTTAAATATTTGTATCTATAAAAAGAATGTATAAACATAAAAATGTCTTAAATATATATATATATATATATTACATAAAAGGTTAATAATCAGAGTTGAATCAGACCAGGAAACAGTAGTATTATAAAGTGGTCAATACACTTGCAAAAAAATAAAATAAAAGTAAAAATATCATGTAGAACTTTCAACTTTAAGTTCATGATGTCAGTTGAATGCATGACTTTTGTTTCAACCTTGCAGTATCGTCAGGCGATTATTATCAAATGACCTCTTAATGCTTTATTTAAAAAAAAAAAATAATGAACGCTATTTTATTATTTTCAAAAATGAATAAACAAACGTATAACGTTCAGTGTAATAGAAAGGGAGGAGAAGGATGTGAAGAAGGAAGAAGAAGGAGAAGAAGAAGGAAGAAGAAGAAGGAGAAGAAGAAGAATGGGAAGAAGAAGAAGAGGGAGAAAAAGAAGAGGAAGAAGAAAAAGGGGGAGAAGAAGAAGGGGAAGGAGAAGAAGAAGTAGGAAGGAGAAGAAGAAGAAGAAGAAGATGAAGGAAGAAGGAGGAGAAGGAGAAGAAGAAGGAAGGAGAAGAAGAAGGAGAAGGAGGAGAAGAAGAAGAATGGGAAGGGGGAGAAAAAGAAGAGGAAGAAGAAAAAGGGGGAGAAGAAGAAGGGGAAGGAGAAGAAGAAGTAGGAAGGAGAAGAAAAAGAAGGAGGAGAAGAAGAAGAATGAGAAGAAGAAAAAGGGGGAGAAAAAGAAGCGGAAGGAGAAGAAAAAGAAGGGGGAGAGAAGAAAGGTAAAGGTATTATAAATTTATCAGTGTTGGGTTAATTGATTGGAATGTGCATTACTTTTTTTTATCCAGCCTCATATGTGCTTAAGAGGAACTTTCATTTAATATGTGAGCAAGGACTAGATTTCTGGTTTAAAAGGATCTGAAAATGTCATAATTGCTCATTTTTTCTGTTGGCAGAGATTGCAATTATTGTTGTGATTGTTGTAAGGCTCTGCCTTTTTAAAAATTTTCCACCTTACAATCGGATCCCTGTTGTTTTTTATTTTAAATTCCATACATGGTAAGTCAGTTTGGTAGAGTACCTAAGCTTAAATGCTAGCTTAAATGACGACCTATGATTGTACCATCTACGTTTGAAAGTACCTTCCGTACATCCTCTGTATATTTTATTTTGGCCATTAGGTGGAAAATGTTAAATTTTAAGCCTCATATGTGCTTAAGAGGAATTTGAAAGCGAGGTAGAAGATTCGACTGATCTCCTGATTTTTAAAGTTAAAAGCTCGACATGTTAATTTTACTTTTATTTTTTCAAATGTATATTGAGCACTTTTTAATATTACTGGTTCCTCGTCTGATTCAACTGTGACCATTAACCTTTTATTTATTTTTATATATATATATATATATATATATATATATATATATATATGTAAGCAAATATGTGGATGTAGATCCGACGGTATGATGAAAATGTGGAAAAGACAAAGCAAAATCCGAATATGTGAGTTTACTGTTTTTTATTTTGTTTTTTGGTTTTTTTCTGTCAACGTCAGACGTTTCGGTCTAATAGACCATCTTCAGGACATGGTTAATGGAGACATATTTATATTAAATTTAAGTTAAATGAAGAGACGATATATACAGGACTAGTCAGAAAATTCAGTTTTTCTGTTTCTGACTAGTCATGTATATATCGTCCTGAAGATGGTCTATTAGACCGAAACGTCTGACGTTGACAGAAAAAAAACAAAAAACAAAATAAAAAACAGTAAACTCACATATTCGGATTTTGCTTTGTCTTTTCCACATTTTCATCATATATATATATATATATATATATATATATATATATATATATATATATGTGTGTATGTGTGGAGATGAAATGACAAAGTGAAAAACTGTTCCGACAAAATGTGATTCACGTCTTTTTGGCATGTATCTTCAGATTGGAATGACAGACAGACCCATGTGTAAAATTTTGAGACAGCCGTAATAAATATCTTTATCAGATCCTCTGGCCAGAAACATTTTTTCTTTTTGCATTGGTGCTGTTAATGTCTGACGGATTTTAAATTGGCCCGCTCTTCAAGTCTAGCGCCAACTGTTATCTTTCCTACATATCCACATAATCTGTACAACTGACCTCCTTTTCTTATGTCCATGCAACAATTTAATTCAGTAACTGTCTACCTTGAGTGGCTCTTGAGCCTTGTACTGGGTGAAAAATATCTGAAAATACACAGGAATGTTTAAGAGAAATGTATGAAATATATTTCTTACTTAAAAGAAAAATCAAAGAAAATTCTTTATTTCTTCTATCAAACAATCTTTTTTGTTTGCTTTATGCTTTATAGTTTCATGTTTTATGCTTCATAACTTTGTTTCATGTTTTATGCTTCATAATTTTTGTTTCATATTTTATAAGTTTTATTCCATGTTTTATGCTTCATAATTTTTGATTTATGACTTACAGTATATAATTCATGTGTCATTTCATACGTTTGATGCTTTAGAGATTTATATTTTATGCCTGCTACATTTCAAGTTTTATAACTTATATATCTAGTGCTTTTCAGTTTTATGTATCATTTGCTTAACATTTCATGTTTACAATTCATTGTTTTATATGTTTTATGCTTCAGTATTTTGTTTTATACATCATTTATTATTGATTTTTATCCATCATCTGACATTATTTCTTATATATTTTATATTTAGTTGATACACATGTTTGAAAAGACATTTCTATTTTTTTAAACAGTATAATTTTTGTCTACCGCCTGTTTTTTTAAAGTCATTAATAAAGAAAATGTGCTCTCTGGTAGGACTTCAACCTTTACCAATGTTAAAGATGTAGTTTCCCTTAAATAATGGGGATGAAGGTTCAAATCACAGCAAAGCATACGTAGAAATATATTTATGATTTGTTTTATGCCCAATGCTTCACTGTTTTAAGCATTTTTTGCTTAATATTTCATGATTACAATTTGTTTTATGCTTTATACATCATTTGTTATCTATTTCATATTTTATCATTTTTAATGTTTTATGTTTGATGCTTCAATGCTTTTCATATTTACAATTACATAATTATATGTTTTGTACATTTTGTTTTATGCTTTATGCATTATTCTGTATTTCATATTTTATCATTTTTTTTGTTTTATTTTCTGATGTTTCAATGTTTTAAGTTGCAGTTGCTTAATATTTAAAGCATAATTTTTTATAAAAATTATAATTACAAGTTTTATATGTTTTATGTTTGATGCTTTATTGTTTTATGTTTTTGCTTTATTGTTTTGTGCTTCATCGGGGTTGTTGCTTCTTTGCTTTTTTTTCTTTTTGATTTAAAGTTGGCTTTCTCAACAGAATCAGTTTGTTCAACGTGAAACTGCACATTTTATCTTAAGCTTGGCGTTTTATAAAAAAAATATATTCAAAAATTTTTTGTTTTATAAATTTGATATTTTATAAATTATATCTTCAAAATAATAAAAGTATAATTGACAAGTATAGAAATAAAATACTAAATAATGGATAGTCGTATGAACCCATCATGATAGCCAAGCGTTGAAACCATCTGGTATTGAATATCAAAGGCTCCAAAAATACATCACAGTATCAACTTATCAGAATTCAAATTCCAGGAGTACAGGTATAGCTAAGGAATCAGCTGCGGATGAAATATATGTTTAAAAATTATGGATGTGACCCATCTTCAGCCCACATTAGGATTTTCTTCTTCTATAAAGCATGTCCCTTCTGGACTTTGGCGATCATGGCTCTCCACAATTTCCTGACGTTTGTAGCTCTTAATAAATTTGCTCTTTTTGCTATCTCTCCCAAACCTTGTTACAAAATCTACATTTTTTACATTGATCTAAGCAAAGCCCACAAACCTTATAGCCAACACCCCATATTTCTTCATTTTTCATAAAAAGAGGTTATATTTTGCTTTTAAATCGTTCACTCACCAGTAATTTACAATCACCTGATGGGATGTGTTGTATACGCATCGAAACATGACTGCAATTGTGTAGCAATTTTGACATGATTTTGTTGTAATATCCTAAAATAAAGAATATTTCTCTACTTTGTATTGAGCCCTCTTTTAAATTAAATGTTACGAACGTTAGAATTGTACTGTATTTGTCCTTATCTTACTTGGATAAAGCAAGCAAACAATATATGCAAGGCAAATTAACAGTAATAAGGCAGAGCAACAGTAATATGGTGAAAAGTTCACAAACTAAGAATTGGGGTTGGCACAAAAAAGCAAGTTTGGACAAGCGAACACAGCATTCTGACTTCAAAGCAAGACAGACCGGGACTGAGTCAGATGACACCGAGAACTGGCCTAATTTATGGATTTTGTCTAATATCTAAAGAAATTCTGCAAAATAGTGAGATAAATACAAGAATGGAGCAATATAGCAACAACTCTAAGTAGAAACTTATGGAGCTTTATTTGATAAATTCAGTTTTAGCATTGGAAACGTTTATTTTATTATAGTGGATGGTTATGAGCAAGAGGGGAGATGAGATGCATTTATTTTATTACCTCTAATTGGAAGCCAAACTATCAACTGAAATTCATCCCTGAAAGGGTAGGGTTTGTGTTTTGCAAAACAGAAATGGATTACAAATTTGTTGAACGTTTACAAACAATGCCCACAGAAGTGCAGACTTAAAATGGTTTCACTTAAAACTTGAATAAATGAGTGATTAGAGAAAAGGAAACAGTTTGCTGTTTGCCAACACCTTCCCTTTTGTTGTTAAAATAACATTACTAAAGTAAACTGGGCTATCTAACCCTGGTTGGCATCTGCTCTAGGAGAACATTTCTGAATTCAAAACCATGGATAAGGGAACAATAAACCATACTACTATTTTTCCCAAGAATAGTCATGGCATTTTGCAGATAAAAGTGGAATTAAAGTTGTGGAGAGCCATGACCTGAAGGAATATGGTATTTAAAAAAAGAATATCTTCAATCAAAGATGAAAGATGATTTTTTTCACCTTTCCAGTTCACTCAAGCTCTTATCTTAGAATGCTAATATATATTCTAACAAATACTGAGATCATCATTTTTGAAGCAGCTAAGCTCCTTCTTTACAGACACAGCTTGTTCACTAGCACTCTACTTTGAGTGGCTCTTGGGCCATGTATTGGGTGAACATTAATAAAAAGAAAATGAAGGCAAAAATGTCTCCAGTTTGGTAACTCAAAAAAAGTATCATTCTGCTGGTGAATAATAATCAGTTGAAGATGGAAAGACATTTTTGCACCTTTGCCAATTCACCCAAACTCTCTTCTATAGATAACCGTTTTTGAGGCAGCTAATCCACTTGTTTGCAGACAATAACGTCTCCAGTTTGAGGAATATAATAACTAAAAAAGGAAAAAAAATACCATTTCGCTGGTAGATAATACCTGTTCTCTTGTCAGTTAAAAGAATGGATATATTAAAATAGCGAGTCACTCAATTGAAGACGAAAAGGAATTTCCGCATACTTCCAGTTCATCCAGTCTCTCTTCTAAGAATGTTAAAATGTTGATGTGTATTCTACTGATAAATGCTGAGAATACCCTGGACAGTTTTTGAGGCAGCTAGGTCTTCAATCAGGATCAAGTGGAAGAAATTATATTCACTCATCCAACTGCAGGTTAGTCTTGTAAATTGTCAATCCAGAAACAATTCTATGTATTGAGGCCTTCTGTTAGTATGTCATGACATTGTGACCATCACCAGCTTGCTAGGCCTGTCTTGTAGCTTATAGTACCTAATATTCTCCAGTGGTCACTCACTGACCAAGCTTGACTTTGCTTAACCTCTTGTGATCTCTCAACCCAGAAGCATTGCCAAATATCAAGTTCTTTTGTTAGTACATAAGTAAAGCGATTGCATCCATCAAGGGCTTGCTTGGCCTGCCGTGTAGCTTACAGCACCTGGTATTCCCTAGAAGTCATCCATCTGAGTACTGATGACGTTCAACATTGCTTAACTTGTGACTGGACGAGAACTGGCCATGCAATGTGATATGTCTGTAAGCCTTGAAGAAGCCTTTAGTAAATTTATTGGTGTATGAAATTCAATGCCTCTAAAACCAAAGCTAGGCATGTTTCATTATAGCAAGGCAGACCCTGAGTTTTCTGCAGTTGTGATAAACATTTTGACTCTCAATGAGGCTCCCTGCCTAGAAGGCCTGTCACAACTAAAGTAGTTTACTCCAGACCACAAGATGTTGCATCGCTCTGCCTTTTCTATAAGTACTTTCACAGTAATTGCTCCGTCGAGTTGCTTTCGCTTGTCCCTAGGCCTTGTGAATTTAAACGTCCTACGAGGCTGGCATCCCGTTCCCACCCCTTCACCGTTGAAACTGTTAGATGTAGACGTCTCTTCTACTCCAATAGCTTCATGTCTCGCACATCTCGCCTATGGAACTCCCTTCCCTATTACTGTTCCCCTGACAAATACAATCTCCAACGGTTTAAGTGTAGCGTCAATCGTCATCTCCAGTTGCCTTGATCTATCCACTTCCCTTCTCCACATCCTTTCATCTTTCATTCCTATCTGCTCTCGCCCAAATCTTCTGTAACCCCCTTGCCTTGATCGACCCTCCGTCTTTCTCTTTCTCCACATCCTCTCCTTTACCACTCCTATCTGCTCTTCCTCCATCCCTTCTGTAACCCCATGCATGATAGTGGCCTCCAGCCTTGCTTGGGGTGATGCGCTTAAAAACAAACAAACAAAAAAAAAACATATAGCAAATTCATCACTAAAAGAAAGTACCTGGTTTCTTTTGCTATTCTCTGTCTTTACAGACCCCAAAACAGAATACCACTGTCACATCTGGAACTGCCCAAACCTCACTTTTCTGATCTTACAGAGTTTAGAAACATTTATGCAGCTTTGTGGGTAACAGATTGTTTCCCACCCTACAACCTCCTTCCCCACAGATGAAATGCTGCTAGCTTCCCACTACCCTGTTGCTGTTTTCATTACAGATGTTAGGGCAAACTACATTACTTACTTCCACCAACTTAGACCTGCACATCAAGGGCCTGCTAGGCCAGGTACACTTGTCAACTCATGAGCATTCCCTTTGTATTACATTGGTAAGGGGGAAGTCCCACTCACGCACCATCTTTCCCAGAACTGTTACATTGTAGGACATACTCCCAAGAGGATGCTTACCTGATCACAACAATCTTAACCTCTTCAAATGTTAGCCATTCTATATCTCCATAATATATACCTCATACTTCCCTCTTGTACCCTCTGACAACAACCTTAATTAGTAACCCTCTACCTTGAGTGGCTCTTGGGATTTGTTTTAGGAAGTTTTCAGGAAGTAAATAAACAATATTCTAAGACTGAATGAATATATTAGAAAGCCAAACAAAAGAAAAAAATTGGGATTAAAAAAAATAATGTTCTGCTTCTAATTCTATATCAAAATTTTATCAATTATATCAAATATATATCAAAGTTTATATATATTTTATATATATATTTTTATATATATTCTATATATCAAATTTTATATATATATTTTTTAATATATATATTATAGTGATTTTCTAAGCGTAACTTAGATGTGGCACAAGGCTGAAAGTACGGGGCATCCGGTGAGGATCGAACTCACTATTTAGTTGTAATTGACAAGCTTGCTGATCATTATCCCATGTTGAGGTGTCCTAATATATATATGTTATATATCAAATTTTTATATCAAATTTATAATATGAATTATATCAATTTTTTGTTATTTCTAAATTGGCAATTTCAAGTTGAACGATCTGATATGTTCCAGGAAACACATTTTCTTTGTTTTATAAGAGTTACAAAGTAAATTTTTAGGGTTTGTAAACAAAAAACTCAAGCTAGGGGAGTTTATAGATCAACTAAAAAAAGAGCAAAAATAATTTTAAAGTATTATATGAATTGTGGGTTTTATAAATTTTATGAACATAAATAATTTAGAAAAAAATTAAATGTAAAGAAATTACTTCAGCTTCATATTACCGAAAGTAGTTCAGATTAAATTCAAATAAAGAATAAGTTGTAAAAGCAAACATATTTATTTCTAGACTTCTATTCTAAAATTGTAGTTCAATGCAAAACTAGATTTTTCATTTTCTTTGGAATTATTTCAAAGTTCTAGAAGCAAATTGCCGAAATATATTTGTTTTTAGACATAAAATAATTACTTTTCAATAACAACATATGGACTATGGATTTTAAAAGTTTATGAAATTAAAAGAACCAGTTGCAATGGAATGTAAAGAAAAACCTTTATTGGATACACATCTTTCTTTCTTTTTTATGTGCCATGTCCTTTCAGGACGTAGGTGGTCATGGCTCTCCACGTCCTCCCTCTATCCCTTGCAGCTCTCCCCTCTGCTTCCTCCCTCAGACCACGTTCTGTCATTCATTTGCTTAAGCCCGCCAAGTATGTCACACGTTTTCCCTTGTCTCTCTTTCCCTCTATTTGGCCTGTGAGTATCAGATTCTCCAGGCCCTCCTTCCTCATTATGTGTCCCAGAAACTTCAGCTGCTTCTTCAAGCCTCCTCCTTGTTTGCATCCTCATCGTTGCTTACATGCTCGGTCCATGATGCACTACTTTACCAAAAAATGTCGAAGAACTCCTGCTGATCTGGAAGTGTTTTCGTTTTTCCTGTTCTTCTTAATTAAAAAAATAAATAGGCTTAGCGATATTTATAAATACTTATAACAGAAACTGACTTTAAATAAATTTCTTGAATTGTTTTTTTATAAGTGACTGGCTTATTTCATTAGTTTAAAATCTGATTTTATTTTGCGAAGACCTATGAAAAATCTTACTTGTAATTTGCATCAACCCGGATGAATTACTTTTATAAAGGGGAGGCTATCAAGCATGGATCATCAGTTAATATCCCAAAGTTACCTCCCTTATGTGTAAATATCTCACTTGATGCCATTGTGTGTCCAGATGCTGTCTGTACCACCCAATCCGCTTCCCGTCACATTTCATAACCAAGGCCAATGGACAATTCGAAGAGATGCAGTTGTTAAATACAGTGTGGCTGTGTATGAAGCTTCTTCGTGGGACTGGATTGGATTGTATAAGGTGAGTACATTTTTACTTTGTTTTGTTTTTTGTATGAATTTCAATTAAATATGCTTATCTTTAGACTGGTACCTCGACCACCTAAATTTAAACTACTAGATTGGCAGCTAGGTCTCACCGTTTTACTGTTGAAATAGCTAGATGTAACTGTAAGTTCTATTCTGATGGTTTCTTTTCTCACACTTCTCACCTGTGGAACTCTCTTCTGATTTCTTGCTTCTCTACAATCTTCAACAACAGTTGAAATGCAATATCAATCCCTTGTCTTCCTGAAACCCAATTATCCTGTCTCCTCCTTTTCTTTCACTCTCAGTAACCCCTGGTGTCTTAGTGACATTGT
Source organism: Acanthosepion esculentum (assembly GCA_964036315.1). Lineage (NCBI taxonomy): Eukaryota > Metazoa > Mollusca > Cephalopoda > Sepiida > Sepiidae > Acanthosepion > Acanthosepion esculentum. The sequence goes on along the minus strand of OZ038517.1, from coordinate 9,413,634 downwards.
CACCTTGATTGGGATGAAATGATAAAGGAAATCCTTGTTTTATAAATAATAAAATTGTTTTATAAGTAATAAAAGTATAATTGACAAGTATAGAAATAAAATACTAAATAATGGATAGTCGTATGAACCCATCATGATAGTCAAATGTTGAAACCATCTGGTATTGAATATCAAAGGCTCCAAAAATACATCACAGTATCAACTTATCAGAATTCAAATTCCAGGAGTACAGGTATAGCTAAGGAATCAGCTGCGGATGAAATATATGTTTAAAAATTATGGATGTGACACCATCTTCAGCCCACATTAGGATTTTCTTCTTCTATAAAGCATGTCCCTTCTGGACTTTGGCGATCATGGCTCTCCACAATTTCCTGACGTTTGTAGCTCTTAATAAATTTGCTCTTTTTGCTATCTCTCCCAAACCTTGTTCTTCAAAAGTTTAAATGTGATATTAATCTCCTGTCTTCCTGAAACCCGATTGTCCGATTTCCTTTTTTTCTTTCACTCTCAGTAACCCCTGGAGTCTTAATGGCATTATTACCTTGATTGGGGTGAAATGATAAAAGAAAAAAAAATCCTTGTTTTAAAATTCTGAAGACATATTTTCATAACAATTTTTAATTTTTTTTATTTTTATTCCAATGTTTACTTTAACACATCATTCGTTTGTTGTAAAATAGCACTGTTATCAACCAGAGTCAATATATAGCTCTGGATGTGACTTGAATAATTAGTTTCATTATCTTGATATTTCATCAAAATTTTCAGATTTTCTTGAACTCCACCAGTGATGACCTTCACAGCTAAAACCTGCCATACTGTCTACACAGCATCGAATCATCCTCATTTTATTCCATTATTAAGAAGGAAGTTTCACTCAGACATTTTCTTCTGAAAAAACTATGACTTTGGGAATAGACTCCCACATGGATACTTCCCCACAACATTACAATCGAAACCACTTCATTTCATATTACTATATGATTATAATATTATATTATAAATTACATTATTATATATACTTTAATAATATTATTGTAATGATAAATGGTAATATTAGCCGTTTCCTTATAAGGAAACATTCTGCATTCATGGACTGAGCAGCTAGTATTGTTTTCAGTTTAAATTTATAAAACCTTTCTATTCAAACAGTTTCTCAAGTCCGGCTCTTTCCAGTATTTTTTAAAAAATGAATTATAAATTTTTATATATATATATATATATATATATAGTACAGGTAATAAATCCATTGGTATATAATCCAAGTGGATCCTAGTAATATCAAATATTAAAACTAATCCAGAAAAAGGTTAAGAAGGAACCCCTCCTTCTTAACCTTTTTCTGGATTAGTTTTAATATTTGATATTACTAGGATCCACTTGGATTATATACCAATGGATTTATTACCTGTACTATATATATATATATATATATATATATATATATATATATATATATATATATATATAAAAATTTATAATTCATTTTTTAAAAAATACATATATATACATATATATATGTATATATTTATGTACTTGACTCTTCGGCAGAATTGAGTCACTGTCAGTCACTGTGTGTTTTTTATTTTTAATTTTTTTATTTTTTTAAGCTTATCACCCCAAGCAAGGCTGGAAGCCACTAGCACGCAAGGGGTTACAGAAGGTTTGGAGGAAGAGCAGATAGGAGTGGTAAAGGAGAGGATGTGGAGAAAGATAGTGGATCGATCAAGGCAAGGGGGTTACAGACGATTTGGAGCGAGAGCAGATAGGAATGAATGGTGAAAGGATGTGGAGAAGGGAAGTGGATAGATCAAGGCAACTGGAGATGTCGATTGACGTTTTATCTAAATCTAAAAATAAACACGCTAAAATTCACCTTCATCCCTGCCATGCGCCGACGGCTTAGTGGTAGAAGTTCCGACTGACGCCAATTCAGTCGGGTTTCGATCCTAGCTAGAGGCAATCGGATGTCTAGCCACACTGATGAGCTGTGAAACAGTGAAACAGTCTGTCTGTGGATGACAAATATATATATATATATATATATATATATATATATATATATATGTATAGTACTGACATGATGGAGTCATGGATAGTGGCTTGGATTGAGAAATCAGAGAGCCAAGTTCGAATTCCACTCAAATCCATTACATTCACTTACGTGCTAATATCCTTGGGAAAGGTATGAATCTTCTTCTTTTCCGTCTAGCTATGGGTAAATAGCAGGACAGACTGAGTTCTATAGCCTTGGATGGCAACTAGTCTAGGAGAAGGACAACTCTGAATTCAAAACCTGCAGAGGGTTGTTTGGGGACCTTGTTGCCCATAGTGCACCAGGTCTCTGTATTTGGCCCTTCAAAAAGTGTGGATGGTCTGACACAAAACCTTCACCACTATAATCAAATCTTATGTGCTGGTGTTGGGCTGTCGGTTCCTGGGAACTGATCTGCTTGACCCTCATATGTCAAATACGACGGGAGAGTTGAATATATATATATATATATATATATATATATATATATATATACAGATACAATGTTGGTATAGATGGAATAAACTTCCAGTGACCAAAAACACCATTTTTAAAAAAGTCCTCAATACAGAGTAGAGCGAAAAATATTTATTTAAAAAATATAAGATAAGTATGTTATAACATCACTACAAAAATAGACATTTTCTTTCAACACTCTTATGTTATAATTTTTAAATAAATATTATATATATATATATATATATATATATATATATATATATATATATAAAATTAATAGAAGTAAAAGGTTTGTCACTTAGCTAATTGATGTTACCTTCAGCATCCTGACTCCAGAGTTTCATCGACAGACCCTTTGGGATTCACTCCGTCCACTCGTTAGGCGTATCAGCAATTGACTCCTTATACTTCTCAATTTTTCTTTTTGATATGCACTTTTCATTAGTGCCAGCTTTTTCCCATAGTGTACATGTGCATGTATGTGTGCATTTATATGCATACCTGTCTGCATGTATGCAATAAAATTTGTCAATAAAAACATTTAATTTGAAGGATTGTTTTGGAAAGATGAAATGTGTTATGTAGAATTTTTTCATTTTTGTCTTTCATTTTCACATTAAGTGATTGTTTCTCAGATACTATTTTGTTTTCAATAATAATGCTACTAAAATACTTTTCAACTTCTAGATGACAAACATATCAAAAATGATTTACCAGAGAAACTCTGATTAAACGAATTACTATGAAAACGAATGGTAAATGATTTACCTTAAGTTCAGACAAATTAAAGATTGAATCATGAATAATTTCTGTTTAGGTATTTCAGCTTTTTTCTTTAAGAAATAAATAACCATTAGATTTTATTCAAATTTTATATCCGCTATTATTTGCAATGACTTGTTGCCACTAACCAGGTAACTATTCGATATGTTTTGAGTAAAGTAATGGACTCATGAATTTGGTTTTCATTAGAGGAAAAAGTGTTTTTACAAATGGTCAAAAAAGGTAATACCTTGACTTAAGTCATTTTCGAAGATACGTCAGTTTTTCTTAAATATTATTCTTTTCGAAGATATTTCAGTTTTTCTTAAATATTATTCTTTTCGAAGATACATCGGTTTTTCTTAAATATTATTCTTTTCGAAGATACATCGGTTTTTCTTAAATATTATTCTTTTCAAAGATACATCAGGTTTTCTTAAGTATTATTCTTTTCAAAGATACGTCGGTTTATCTTAAATATGATATGGAAAAATAAAACTTACCTTAGGTCATTGTACTCGAGTTTACGTCAGCTGTTAAAAATATTAGAAATGTCAAAACACTAAAATAACAATACACATATATAAAATTAAATTCAAATAAATTTAAAAATAATATTATGTATACTATATATATATATATATATGTATGTATATATATATATATATATATATATATATATATATATATATATATATATATATATACAGGGTGTCCATAAAGTTCATGTGCACTTTAAAAATTTTTTAACTTTATTTGTATTTGCGATAGTAATAATCTGTAAAAAATGTTATAAAGTTTAATGTACCTAGTTTTAAGTATAGCTAAAATAACTAATGTGATTTCAGGCATTACTGTAAATCAGTTGGCAAATGTTTTCCGTGAACTGCAAAATCGTATTACCCTTTGTATTGCTAATGATGGAGGACATGTGGAAACTTAAATAAAATTTCATTAAAACCTTCAAAAATTTAGATTTACTTCTTTCTAATCCTTTTTACAAATTATTTCTATCACAAATACAAATAAAGTTATAAATTTTTTAAAGTGCATACAAACTTTATGGACACCCTATATATATATATATATATATATATATATATATATATATATATATATATATAATCAGGGAATCATCAAAAACAAAACAATTAGTATAATAAAGTATGTTTAGCAGATGTTTATATTTCAAATTCTTGCTGACAGGTTGTACTTTTGTGTTTTTTCCGCTCCAACACCGATTTTGAATTCAGACTGGTTTACATCTGTGCTCTGCCATTGACATTCTTTCAGTTACATTTCAATTGTGATTTAGAATACATTTTTGCCAATGGCTCCAAAGAAAAGTCCCAGTGCAAATGCTAATGCTAAGCATAAAGCTATATCTCTGGAAGATAAAGTGGAAATTAATTATTTTATTCAGAATACTGTACGTACATATTATAAATACTGTAATAGGCAATGGGGAGTACTTATTTGCAGTTTATAGTGTGGTTATTTTGACTTGAGTTGTTTTTCAACCTAAGTCATGACCTCTGGAACCATTTAACAATGTAAGGTGATGTATACATGTAATCACTTGGTGTAGTGTCAGGTGAATATGGCAGGTATGGATAGACGAGATCAACTGAGTTCCAATTAGATAAATAGGCTTTTTAGAAAGACATTTTGACATTATCAGCAAATTATAACTATAGGTTCAAGTGTACCAGGGAAGTTTAACTATAGATTCAAGTTTACCAGGGAAGTTCATCTATAGGTTCAAGTGTGCTGCAGAAGTTTAACTATAGGTTAAAATGTGCTGGGGAATTTAACTATAGATTCGAGTGTACCAGGGAAGTTTAACTTTAAGTTCAAGTGTACCAGGGAAATTTAGCTATAGGTTCAAGTGTACTAATGTTGATTAGCTATAGGTTCAGGTGTACCAAGGAAGATTAACTATAGGTTCAAGTATACCAGGGAAGGTTAACTATAGGTTCAAGTGTACAAGGTAAGTTTAACTCTAGGTTCAGGTGTAACAGAGAAGTTTAACTTTAGGTGTACCAGGGAAGTTCATCTAAAGGTTCAAGTGTGCTGCAGAATTTTAACTTTAGGTTCAAGTGTACCAATGTTTTTTAGCTATAGGTCCAGGTGTACCAGGGAAGTTTAACTATAGGTTCAAGCATACCAGGGCAATTTTACTATAGGTTCAAATGTACCAGGCAAGTTTAACTATAGGTTCAAGTGTACCAGGGAAGTTTAACTTTAGTTTTCAGTGTGCTGTGGAAGTTTAACTCAAATCAAATTAGACAAAAAATAAGGCTATTTTTCTTTGGAATCTTTTCAGACTAACTTCACAGATGTCCAGGATTATGTAAGTTGGGTGTATGCAGTTCCAGATGCCCAGAAACTGAAAAAACCTGCTCAGGTGAGATTTACCAGCCTGGACGATCTCAAATCAAGCATTGAACGCAAACACTTGTTGCTCTACATCAGTTCTTATAAAAATACGATGCTTGGAATGAGTAATGAATTTTTGGTGAGTATTATTTCTTAAATTCGAAAGTATGAAATTGATCATTTATTCAAGGGAAGTAATTTTAAACTCTTAAAAAAAAGAACGTTTTCATTATGCAAGGGAGATAATTCTAAATTATTAATTCAAGGGAGGTAATTCTAAACTCTGTTGTCGTCGGTACCCGCCCGTCTCGAGTAACAATGGAGTAGCGCGGTGCGCTATATGGAGAACTAGGGCTGCCCAGACGTCTAGTCCCCCCTCTCGGCCTTGCTAGCAGATTCCAAAGGAGAGGATAAACCAATACAGTTTGGTACCAGCGCGGATGCCGGAGTTGCCGGAATGTAGCACAAAGTGCCGTCCATTTGCCTTCGGGGCTCCACTCCAGGTTTGAATTCAGAGTTGTCCTTCTCCTAGACCAGTTGCCAACCAAGGCTATAGAACCCAGTCTGTCCTGATATTGAAAAAAAAAATAGGAGCTAGAGGCAAGTGACAGCAAGCCCCAACAGACACTCTCGCTGTTTACACTGTAAACAGCATCACACTGTTTTTTTTTTCCCCTCACACTCATTTCCTTTTTCATTGCATATTCTCTGTTTTTTAATTACATTAAAATCTCCCGTACGAAGCCTGAAGAGCGGGAACGAAACCGGTTGCTTCACTTTTTATTCTTTGCTTTAGTATTTTAATATGTCTAGTAATATTAAGCTTAACACCTTCATTTCAGTTATAAAATTTTGTACCTACAAAAATATCTTTAAATATATATATATATATATATATATTTATGTATATATATATATATTTATGTATATATATATATATTTATGTATATATATATATATATATATATATATATATGTGTATATATATATATATATATATATATATATATATATATATAGATGTAGAAATGATCTAAATAAAGAGATACAATCAACCATATATGTGTGAGATTGCATACACATACAGGTGAGCAAATAACTATTTATTTAATCAAAGGTGCAGACGAAACAGTGGTCAATGCAGTTAAACAGAGTTACAAAGTATATATTAATAATTACACATATATACCTATGTTTACAATTTAATCTAATTTCAATGAAATTTTTTTCCATTTGTCAAACTTCTTAAAAAAATTTGTCAGGATTCTAAATCCTATTTTAAACACATTATTTGACAAATGGAAAAACATTTGATTGAAACTAGTTTTGATTACACATTTCACTTTTCTAGGCTTCATCAGACCCAAACACACACACACACACACACACACACACACACACACACACACACACACACACACACACATATATATACAGTGTAACCCGGATATAAGAGAGTTGTCGGGACTGGAGAAGAAGTATCTTATATCCGGGGTTCTCTTATATCCGGGTTTGGTCTATTATATATACATTAACACAGGCTCAAATTTTGGACCAGAGAATATTTCTCTTATATCCGGGTTTCTCTTATATCCGGGTTTCTCTTATATCCGGGTTACACTGTAGTGTATTATGGGGCCAGATCATTATTTAATCATATATTGTTAAATAAAACAGACAGTGAATGTCTATTATGTTTGATCATGAGCCGTTCTAAATGTTGTATATTTGCTTTAATTGCGGATGAAAATAAAGGCAAAAATTGTCCAACATTTGGATATTTTTTTATTAAACTGTTCTTTGATCTAAGCATTTGGCTCATAAGAGCCAACTTCAGAGTGGTTACACGGGCATTTAAACAAAGATATACACCATCAAAGATGATATTCTGTTATGCTGACATAGAAGATTGCTATGCAATGATAATGGTCGCAGAATAGAAGACACATGTCGCAAATTCATGATGCAGTTCTATTACATCCTAACACATGATTATATATATATATATATATATATATATATATATATATATATATATATAATAAAAAGACTTAAACGCTAATATTCCATGGTCATAATTTATTCCATTGGAATCGTAAATACGATCCAATTCATCAGACCTACAAATTCAAAAAGAAAACAGAAAAAACATCTCCGGGAATAAAAAATAAAATTTAGTGAGAGTGTATGTATGAGAGTGTGGGGCGAATGCTAGAGTAAATGAAAGCCATAGGGAGGGGTAACAGACGAGAGAAGAACAGGAAGGTCTAAAGATGAAGGGGGGATTAAAATTTAACAGAGAGAAGTTTTAAAAAGGGGGAGGCAAAGACGGTTTAAATGAGAAAAATATGCATATTTTCAAAAATCTGATACACTAAAGATACATTGGAAGAGTTGATCCATTTCTTGGTGACTTATACACACAATAGACGATAAAATCTTAAAGCTCAGAAGATGAGAGATAGAGTTGTAGGTCTGATGAATTGGATCGTATTTACGATTCCAATGGAATAAATTATGACCATGGAATATTAGTGTTTAAGCCTTTTTATTATATCCTTACTCTGTCCTGAATATTGAGTTCTACCTGGATTCTATTCTCTTGGAATTATTTTTTATACATATATGTATGTGTATGTATGTATATATATTTATATATTTTAGATATATGATTGCATATGTATGTGTATATTTACCACTAATATTATCTATCTATATATATATATATATATATATATATATATATATATATATATATATATATATATATATATATATATATATATATATTATACTGTTACATTGCTCTGCAGTTACATTGGGCACTCTTTGGATTAATATCCTCCTTGGAATTATCCCTACCATTTTGGTATTATATATATATATATATATATATATATATATATATATATAGTGTATTGGGGCAGCAGATCATTATTTAATTTGTTAAATATAACAGACAATGAATGCCTATTATATTTGATCATGAGCCATTTTAAGCTTTGTATAGTGGCTTTAATTTTTGGTGAAAATAAAGACAAAAATGGTCCAACATTTGGATATTTTTTTTATAAAACTGGTCTGTGATCTAAGCTTTTGGCTCAATTAGCCATCTTCAGAGTGGTTATGTGGATATTTAAATAAAGATATACACCATCAAAGATGATATTCTGTTATGTTGATATAGAAGAAAAAAAAACCTTAATGATAGACCGAGTGGAAGAATCATGTGGATGCTACGGGGTGTCCTGATTTATAACTTAGTCTAGTTTATTTCATTTACACGAGTAGACGGTTTTCATTCTGCTGATGATGTCTCAAGACATCCGGTTCCTATTTAGTACAGCTCTGTCATGTCATACATAGGAAAGGTAGACACACACATAGAAAATAAGAAGTAGTTTATTCTGGAGAATAATACGGTACTCATTTGAGAAGACAGATTAATGTAATAAACAGGGAATCGTTAATTCCTGGCTCCTGGCTTGACAAACTCAACCACCACAAACAACAAAGAATGTGTAATAAATTTACCCTTTATTTTTATATAATTTATACATCTGTTTTATTATGTAAATATTTATACCACAAAATGAACAGGTAGCTACAGACAGATACGTAGATAGATAGATACTGAAGAGACTGAGATAGATAGATATATAGATATGAACAGACTGAGATAGATACATAGATAGATAGATAGATATGAACTGACTGAGATATATAGATAGATAGATAGATAGATATGAACTGACTGAGATATATAGATAGATAGATAGATAGATAGATAGATATGAACAGACTGAGATAGATAGATAGATAGATAGATATGAACAGACTGAGATAGATAGATAGATAGATAGATATGAACTGAGATAAATAGATAGATAGATAGATAGATATGAACTGACTGAGATATATAGATAAATAGATATGAACAGACTGAGATATATAGATAGATAGATAGATATGAACTGACTGAGATATATAGATAGATAGATAGATAGATAGATATGAACTGACAGATATATAGATAGATAGATAGATATGAACAGACTGAGATATATAGATAGATAGATAGATATGAACAGACTGAGATAGATAGATAGATAGATATGAACAGACTGAGATAGATAGATAGATAGATAGATATGAACAGACTGAGATAGATAGATAGATAGATATAAACAGACTGAGATAGATAGATAGATAGATAGATATGAACAGACTGAGATAGATAGATAGATAGATAGATAGGAAAGTAAGAAGTAGTTTATTCTGGAGAATAATATGGTACACATTTGAGAACACAGATTAATGTAATAAACAGGTAATCATTAATTCCTTGGTATTTACATGAGACCTCCCCACAGGGCAGGATGTGGCACAAGGGCGATTTTTAACATGGGATTTTCCAAGCATGTACGCTTGGGCAAAAATTCCCCATCGACCCCACATACATGGGTCGGTTGGCTGTCTACCACCCCAGATGAGACTTTATCCATAGGCATAGCTTCATCTGAGTTCCTATACACCTGAAGGCAGAGAGTTGGCAAGCAGAGTAATGATTAATCGTTAACTCCTCTCTATTTATCAACCTCTCCAAAAGGCAAGATGTAGCACAAGGACAGTTTTTAACATGGAGCTCAAAACACCCCCACAAGGCCGGGTTTGTCTACCTCCCCAAATGAGACTCTGCTCTTCAGCATAGCCTCATCTGGTTTCGGGCAGAGAGTTCAACAAGAGAGGAAGAGGAAGAGAAAGCCTCCTCCTCATCCTCTTCGTAATTGTTAACTCCCCTCTTTCAGTGAGAGAGAGTGCTGTTTAAATAGTCTTAGACCAGTCCCTCTTGTGGGGGTGTTCAGCTACTCCACAACAGCTCAGTTATTGCTCATTCCATTTCCACTGAATCTAAGTCTGAATTGCTCAGCCCAGGGATTGAAGTCTTACCTTGAAAAATAATTTGTGTTCTCTGTGCTATCTGTTGAAAAAGAAAATCAAAATGAAGATGACTTTAGTAGGCCTTGAAATAGAGTAATTGTTCACACTTCCCTACCAGTTTTGACCAATTGCGATCTTGTTGACCCTAATAAAAGAATGCTACTTTGGATGATAGGGTAGATTCTTAGTTCTTTCTGGGTAAAGAATTTAGTTGTGTGTTGCAAGTGATGACGTGGATTCTTCATCCTTTTTATTTAGGCTCCTGGCTTGACAAACTCAACCACCACAAACAACAAAGAATTTGTAATAAATTTAACCTTTAATTATTTTTATATAATTTATACATCTGTTTTATTATGTAAATATTTATACCACAAAATGAACAGGTAGCTACAGACAGATACGTAGATAGATAGATACTGAAGAGACTGAGATAGATACATAGATAGATATGAACAGACTGAGATAGATAGATAGATAAATAGATAGATAGATAGATATGAACTGACTGAGATAGATAGATAGATAGATATATACATAGATATGAACAGGCTGAGATAGATAGATATGAACTGACTTAGATAGATAGATATGAACTGACTGAGATAGATAGATAGATATGAACTGACTGAGATAGATAGATATGAACAGACTGAGATAGATAGATATGAACAGACTGAGATAGATAGGTAGATAGATATAGACAGACTGAGATAGATAGATAGATGTAGACAGACTGAGATAGATAGATAGATAAATAGATATATATAAACAGATTGAGATAGATAGATAGATAGATAGATAAATATAGACAGACTGAAACAGATAGATAGATATAGACAGACTGAGATAGATAGATATAAACAGACAGATAGATAGATAGTTAAATAGATAGATAAATATAAACAGACTGAGACAGATAGATAGATAAATAGATAGGTATAGACAGACTGAGATAGATAGATAGATATAAACAGACTGAGATAGATAGATAGATAAATAGATAGATAAATACAGACAGACTGAAAAAGATAGATAGATAAATAGATAGGTATAGACAGAGTGAAACAGATAGATAGATATAAACAGACTGAGATAGATAGATAGTTAAATAGATAGATAAATATAAACAGACTGAGACAGATAGATAGATAAATAGATAGGTATAGTCAGACTGAATATAGACATATAAAAAATATTATTTTTATTGTTCTTTCTCCTCAGTAATGATTTTTCTGTTTCTTTTACTCTATCGTCTTTCACACTCAGTAACCCCTTGCATCTTAGTGGCTTTATTTCCTTGTGTGGGGTGAAATGATTGAAAAAAAATTCAGCCCATGCAGAGTATTCTTTCGGATTAATATTAATTTTTTCTTCTTTTTCAGATATGTGCCTAAAGATGTCAACTTCTGCTGTTATTTTTTTTTACAAGTTGTGGTTCTCAACTACCCATGAACCAGTTGTGTGCCAAATTCGATGCTGAAGAAAAAGATGACGTGTTTCGTGGGCTGCCCACTCATTTATTTATTTCAAAGAAAATTCTATCATTATTCACAATTCATGACAGATTTTTTTTCTCCTGCTCCTTTCGCTCCGGTAATTTCTTTTCTAAAGTCTGATACCAACTTTCGGTCATTGTCAAGAAGAAAATGTAATTTTCTCCATTTATGCAATTTTCGTCAGAAGAAAAGAAACTAAAATTGTGATATTCTCCTTATTTCATTCTTATTTTGAGCAATAACCATATATATATATATATATATATATATATATATATATATATATATATATATATATATATATTAATTTAATAGAAAACCGACAACCTTAAGGGTCTATTGATTATATTTCCCCAAGCAGGTGTTTTTTTCCTGGTTCATCAGATCACATTTCCAAGGGTGAAAAATAACTTAAAATAATATGCAAATTTAAACCATTTTTTCACCCTTGGAAATGTGATCTGATGAACCAGGAAAAAAATTAAATTAATAGTTGCTCTCTGGATTACATCCTCCTTGGGATTATCCATATGGATTACCAAACTTTTCATTACCCACCTATACATATATATATATATATATATATATGTATATATATATATATATATCTGTGTGTGTGTATATATATATATATATATATATATATATATATATACACACACACATATATAAATATATATATATATATATATATTCATACATGTTTCATTAAGTAATATAGACAATTGTTGTCTATTTTATGTAAGTTCTTTTCATATCGTCTGATAAGCTTAATAACATTATCATTAAACAATGAAAGAAAATCACAATATTGATACATATTTTTTAATCCAATCTAACATGTATGAATGAAAAAATGCTGCCTAAATACACACAATATATATATATATATATATATATATATATATATATATATATATATATATGTACTTGGGTTAAAAAACAAAGGACCTTTCCATGATGGATTTCATCATAACATCAAGAAATTGATTAAAGAGATGGAAAGGATCAGTCTAAAAATAAGTAGAGACAATATGTCCATATTATTCAATGAAACATGTTTGAATGAAGATATGCTGCCTAAATACATATATATATATATATATATATATATATATATATATATATATATATATATATATAGCATAATGAGAAGCCATGTATACTTTCTTGATATGTATATAATATGGAGAAAATGTAACAAACCTCGTTGTTTAGTTTGCAAACCCTTAATAACCGATAGTGTATTTTCTGTACCCAACACCAATATCAAGATACACCCACCTCGCCTCACCTGTGATAGCCATAACATAATCTACTATTTATTCTGCACAATATGTCCAATAGTGGATATACTGGCGAATCTGGAATTAATTTTAGATTTCGTTTCAACAACCATAAACTAACCATACGTCAAAACAATCCTTATTCCCCCATAGCTGAACACTTTAATCAATCAGGACACGCATTAGACAACTGTAAATGTTTATTGATAGATTCCGATTTCAGTTCCACATACACACGCAGAAAAAAAGAAAAATACTGGATTTTAAAATTAGACACATATAAACTAGGGTTAAACAAAGACTTGGGAATTTTAAATCTCTATAAATATTTCAATAGTTAAAAAAAATTGTTTTTAGATATAGTTAAAAAAACCTTTTTAAATAACATCTAAAATATTATTATATTAGATTTACGTTAGAAATATTCGAACACAGTTGCATTCTACATCATGTGACGTCCATGTCTCGCGACGGACACTACTTGTAAACAAATTTCTGAATACAGCTATTTCTGATGAAAGATCGAGGCAGATCTGAAATATCAAATATATATATATTAAAAAAATATAAATAAATACTTTCACAAAAAAACATTCAATTTTTTTTAATTTGCAACTTTTCAGTTGTTTTCTCCATATTATATATATATATATATATATATATATATATATATTATAATTTTATCAATCGAAAACGATTCCCACCTGTTTCAGTGCAGTTGAAATGCACTGAAACAAAGTTGCATCTTTCTAGTAAGTAAAATGGTTTTTGGTTATATGATAAAATTATAATAAATAAATAATTATCGCTCTACTATTGGTATCGACCCCTCTTTTGGATTAATGCTGTGAATGTTGGAATTTATATATTAATTTCGTTCTCATCGCATCAGATATATATATATATATATATATATATATATATATATATATATATATATATATATATATATGTAGGCAGCATATTTTCTATTCAAACATGTTTTATTGAATAATATGGACATATTATGTCTACTAAATTTCATACTGATCCTTTCAGTTGTCTAATCAGTTTCTTGATGTGGAGATGAAATCCATCAAGGAAAGTACCGTAGTATTTTTTTAAAAACTTTTCTAATATCATCTTCAGGGGTAAATTACAAAGAAAATCAAAAGAACTTGGGTTAAAAAAACTACTGCGCATTCCTTGATGAATTTCATCTTAACATCAAAAAATTGATTAGGCAACAGGAAAGGATCAGTCTAAAAATCAGTAGACACAGTATGTCTATAGTATTCAATAAAACATGTTTGCATGAAGATCTGTTGCCTAAATATATATATATATATATATATATATATATATATATAGGGAAGAGGTTATAGTTGTTCCAATGAGAGAAAAGTGTGTATATGAAAAAGAAGAGAAAAAGCGCAAGTGTTTTTGATTGTAATATGGTTTTTAAAAAAATATATACTATGCTTTATTTTCCATAATATTGCAACACGGGTTTCAGGTTTTGTGACCTTCTTTAGGCAAAGAGTGGATATTTCCACATATTATTAAGATGAATTAATTTTCCTTATGCTTTTCAATGTTAAACATTCTCTTTTTTTGTGTGATAGTGACACAAATGTCTTTCTTGGACTGGTGGTAAGAAAGTTCTTCCACTTGAAGGGTAATAAAACAATTAAGATTGGTCCGAAAAAGGGTGAGGAAAGATATCTGTATTCTTATCTTTTAATGACCCCTGTGTGTTCTTAGATCTATTTCCATTTTTCTGTATTGTGTGTGCGTTTTCGCTAGTATGTATACGGATATTTCCTTCCCATCGAAATTAAAGCATAATATGTATATTTAAAAAAATCCACATTACAACCAAAAAAGTTTCTCTCTTCTTTTTAATATATATATATATATATATATATACATATATATATATATATATATATATATATATATATATATATATATATTTTGGAAGACGAGTTAGGATGAAAACTTTTTGACAATGGATATGGGCTTGGAATGAGAAACTGGAAAACTTGAGTTGGAATTCCTGTTGGGGTTGTTGCATTCATTTGCGTGCAAATATCTTTGTGAAAGGCATGAATCCATCTCTTCTTGCTCCAGCTATGGGTTAAATAGCAGGACAGACTGGGTCCTATAGCTTTGGTTGGCAACCAGTCTACTGCAGAAAAAAATGGCAACCAACTTTGCTGAAAATCTTCTGTCTAGTCAGTCATGAATCAAAAGAAACATGATTGCCCAATACCATCAGGTATGGCACTTAACTGACTGATTATATATATATATATATATATACACACACACACACACTGGGTGTAGCAACAAAATTGTCCAAATTGCTTAAACACATAATTGTCCATCCCACAAAATATCTAAAAAAACCCATTAAACTTTCTTTTCTCCAGTTTTTCAGATAAGATCTTTAGCCATCTTGATACCATTTATTGTAAGAATCACTGAAGAACCATTTGAGTTATTCAGCTAGAAAAAGAATAGGTTAAAATCATTTTGTGTCAACCCCACTCTCTTTCCAAATGAGCAATGGTAAGAGGAAAAAGATCATTCAGGCCATCAGTAATGGTACCAACATTCATACTCTGGCTTCCATCTTCAAAGTCCATTCAAGAATCATCAAGAGAACAGTGAACTGGATCAGGAGGTCACAACAAGAAGAGGGATCATCATTTCAAGTTAGAGCTAAAGAGATCAATAAGAAAAGATCCAACTCAATTCATAAGACGTTTGGCACGTGAGAGAGAAGTTTCAGTTATGACAGTTCAAATAGCAGTGAAAGAAGACTTGAAAATGAAATTGTACGTGAAACATGTGAGGCACCTTGTTATTCTAGGACAGAAAGTTAGAAGGTTAGAGAGGGCAAATATCATCTTGAATAAGTTGTAAAATGATCCTGGAGTAATGTATATATATTTGAATTTTATTTCAATCCTTCATAAGCTTCTGATCCTTAGCTATAATTAATTAATGATGAACATGTCATTTTCATTTATGATGGATTTCATCACCATTCTTCTGCTCAAAGTAGAGTGTTATAAAAATTCCAGTAAGATATCTTTAATCATTTTTAAGATACAATGTTTCAGAGCTTAAACTAACAATTGGACAATTTTGCTGTTATAGGATTTAGACAGTTTTGTTGTTACCCATGGTGTATATATATTTGTTACCCATGGTGTATATATATTTTGTTGTTACCCATGGTGTATATATATATCACAGTTGAAGTAAACTGTAAAATGTATACATTTTTGTCTACGATGTCCTGATATATATATATATATATATATTCATTGATGCATGTTTCATTAAATAATAGACAAGTTTTGTCTATTTATTTGAAGTAAATTCCTTTCATATTGTCTGATAATCTTAATAACATTATCATTGAAAGACGAAAGAAAATCACCATATTGATACATGTTTTTTAATCCTATCTATTTTGTCTGTATATTGTTTAATATATTGAAATGTAATTGTCATCTTTGATAATGGCTTATGTAAGCCGAAAGCTTAGATTGGATTTAAACATGTATCAATATGGTGTTTTCCTTTCGTCTTTCAATGATAATGTGATTAAGCTTATCAGACAATACGAAAGGAACTTACTTAAAATAAATAGACAAAACTTGTCTATATTATTTAATGAAACATGCATCAATATATATATATATATATATATATATATATATATATATATATGTACATGTACTTGGGTATATATATATATATATATATATATATATACATTCAGTTTATGAAAAACTAGGTAATCCGTATGGGTAGACCCAAGGAGGATAAAATCCAGAGAGCTCAATGTAAATCAGAGCTAATAATTTAAATAAAAACAGACCACTTTAAGGTTCCATAATGTGGAACCTTAAAGTTGTCTGTTTTTATTTAAATATATATATATATATATATATATATATATATATATATATATATATATATAGGCTAGTGGATTTATTGATTTTATAGCATGTCAACATGTCAACTGTTGGTGTCTATTAATGTCAAATATTTGTATAGGGCAATCAGTAAGGATTGAACTCATTAATCAGTAGTCAATCAGACAAAACCATTACCCCACACTAACATGCCTCTCTCTCTCTCTCTCTCTCTCTCTCTATATATATATATATATATATATATATATATATATATATATATATATATATATATATATATATATATATATATATATATATATACTCAGGATGTCCATAAAGTTCGTGTGCACTTTAAAAAATTTATAACTTTATTTGTATTTGCAATAGAAATAATCTGTCAAAAATGTTATAAAGTTTAATGTACCTAGTTTTAAGTTTAGCTAAAATAACTAATGTGATTTCAGGCATTACTGTAAATCAGTTGGCAAATGTTTTCCGTGAACTGCAAAATCGTATTACCCTTTGTATTGCTAATGATGAAAGACATGTGGAAACTTAAATAAAATTTCAATGAAACCTTAAAAGATATAGATTTACTTCTTTCTAATCCTTTTTACAAATTATTTCTATCGCAAATACAAATAAAGTTATAAATTTTTTTCAAGTGCACACAAACTTTATGGATACCCTGTATATATATATGTATAACCTTATTGTTTTGTTTAATAAAAAATGGCATTTTTAATGTGTATTAAAAGTTATTTCAAAGAATTTAAAATAAAGCATGCACACATGCACATATATAAGAAAAGGAATATATATATATATATATATATATATATATATATATATATATATATATATATATATCTCTCTATATATATATATATGTATAGATATATATATATATCTATATATATATATATATATATATATATATAGATATATATATATAGGTACATCCTATAATAAATCAATATATGTATAATATGTGTATAATATTATGAATATTAATATGTGTATAATATCTTAATATATACATCCTATCAATATGCAATATCTTAAAATCAAATATATATATATATATATATATATATATATATATATTTATATATATATATATATAGTACGAGGTAAAAATGAACACACCCATAGAAAGTCAATTTTTGTATTTTTACCAAGAGAAGTGAGTAATAGAATTTTCTTATTAATACAGGGTATTAATACAAGTGTATATATATATATATATATACATTATACAAGTCAAAAAATGATTTAGTATTTTGTTAGATAACCTTTTACTTTAATAATGGCCTTAATTCTTCATGGCATGCAATAGACTAAATTCTTTAGTAAGTCAACATCCTTTGTTAGTTTTTTCTAGCATTGCTTGTCCATTATATATATATATATATATATATATATCCAAGTATAGGATTGGTGTTTCCGGAATAAATTCCAATAACCAAAAAATACTATTCATAAGAGTGCTCAGTACAGAGTAGAGCAAATATAATTATTTATTCGAAAATTCTAACATAAATATATTATAAAATCACAACAAAAATAGCCATTTTGTTTCAACACTTCTGGTGTCTTATCAAGTGATGATGTTGAATGTAGAATAAAGGGTTTTAAAAGGTTCAAATCAATCAAACACCCCTCACTAGGAGAAATTTAATATTTATTAGTTAGAATGAATTCTATTTTAGTCTAACCCTAACATTAAAGCATTAAATAATTATTATAACCAAAGTTCATTGTCATGTTTTTTAATTCTTATATACTTGTATTTTGATTGGTCATTCCAGCTTATGTAACAGCGTTTCCCCTTGCAAGGGATGTTTGATGTATTTGAACCTTTCAAAAACCCTTTATTATACATTCAACACCATCACTTGATAAGACACCAGAAGTGTTGAAACAAAATGGCTATTTTTGTAGTGATTTTATAACATATTTATGTTAGAATTTTCAAATAAATAATTATATATATATATATATTAATAAATAGACATTTTTTTTTCCTCACTGGTAGCATGACTTGGAGTTTCATACACAATACAATCTTCAAGTACTGAGTAGAGACTGACTGTTACATAATTTAAATTATAATAAAAGTATATATATATATATATATATATATATATATACTGTTATTCACAGACAGACTGTTTTGCTGTATCACAGCTCATCAGTGTGGCTAGATATCTAATTACTTCAAACTGGGACTGAAACCTGACCGATTTGCCATCAGTCGGAGATTCTAACCCCTAGGCTATCAGTGCCTGGCAGAGAGAAAGGCAAATTTTTGCGTATTTTATTTTTTCATAAACACGCCAGTGACCTAGAGGACTCAAATCTGTCGGGAGAGTCTTACATTATTAGCAGTAACAGTCATTGTTAACAAATTCACTCTTTCTCCCCACAGTGCTCGACTGAATTTTTTGGGGAGCTAATATCGTCATCCACAGACAGACTCTTTCTCTGTAACACAGCTAATCATGTGGCTAGACATCTGGTCGCTTCAAGCCAGGACTGAAGCCCAAGCAGTTTGGCATCAGTCAGAGATTCTAATCCCTAGGCTCTCTC